>CM042179.1:35153358-35430858 GCA_023376005.1 Doryteuthis pealeii | reverse complement strand
AATTTTTTTTTTCAAACATTTGTGTTTATTAATGATAGTAATAAGGGAGGTTGTTCTGAATCTCTGTGAAGTGTAGAGTGCCCCTTCATTGCCATTACTCCCAGGTCCAATTTGACCCAGAGTGGTAGTATCCGACTCATAGATGGGACCCTGAGAAATAGATCTGTTTGAAAATTATTAATATTAGAGAGAAATACTCGATGTGATAACAAATGATTATAGTCATTTTGGAATTTAAAAAAAAAAAAAAATTCTTAAATCGCAATGGAACATTGAAAACATAGATAGTTATGATTATAATAAAATATTTACAAATGAATCAAATTTTGGCATTAAATAACCCATAGTGGGTTCATATGACATTAAATAAACTAAATTAAACTTGATCCCATCTATTTATTATATATACAAACTAAAAAAATGAATTTTTTTCTTTCTTTTTTCTTATTTTATATCCATTTTCATTATCATAAAAATACAAAAAAGCAGTTATGTTCTTTTCACTAGGATTGATTTTATTTCTTTGTTTAATGGCATCTACACCTTCATGGGTTATTTAATGCCAAAGCAATTTTTGTAGATCAGTAGTGGTACTATTTTACCCATAGCTGGTGGGGGGGAAGAGGGTATTAGTCTGAAAGTAAACATAACTGTACAATTGGAGTTCAAACTCACTTTGTGGCAGTCAAGCATGTTAACCACTATGCCACTGCAACATTTACCATAGCTAACCCATAGCTAGGGAATTAAAGGGTCTTACCTTTCCCAAGAGTATTAGTCCAAAAGTGAATATAATAGCATGACTGTAGTTAAAACTCGCTTACTACAAAGTCATAATCTTTAACAAAAATATGTAAATTTGTACGGATATATCTTTAAACTAATTCCAAGCAGAGACAATTTTATTATTATAAATAGACCTTGTAGATATTAAGTTGATTATAAACCAGACCCCACAAGTCCTCAGATTCATTATAGATAGACCTTGTAGATATTAAGTTGATTATAAACCAGTCAGATTCATTATAGATAGACCTTGTAGATATTAAGTTGATTATAAACCAGACCCCCACAAGTCCTCAGATTCAGATTCAGATTCATTATAGATAGACCTTGTAGATATTAAGTTGATTATAAACCAGACCCCACAAGTCCTCAGATTCATTATAGATAGACCTTGTAGATATTAAGTTGATTATAAACCAGACCCCCACAAGTCCTCAGATTCATTATAGATAGACCTTGTAGATATTAAGTTGATTATAAACCAGACCCCACAAGTCCTCAGATTCATTATAGATAGACCTTGTAGATATTAAGTTGATTATAAACCAGACCCCCACAACCCCTCAGATTCATTATAGATAGACCTTGTAGATATTAAGTTGATTATAAACCAGACCCCCACAAGTCCTCAGATTCATTATATTTGCCACCATTTTGAAATGCCTCAAAACAAATATTTTATGATTTGCTTGAAGCACTGCAAAAAGAAGTTAAAAATAAATAAATAAAATATAATAAAATACCTTATAAGGCTATTGTAACGCAAAATTAATTGTCGAAGGTTTTATTCATTTCGAAGTATTTTTATCTTCAGAGACGTTTTCAATATGAACGCGGTGTTGTGTTTTTATATTTCTGGACATTATAAATACAGTGTCACGTGGGGTGTTTGAACGCATTTAAGCCTGACTATGTATGTGGTGTATGTGGCAGGGTTTGCCTGTTGAGGGCTGGTCTTATCAATCAGTCCTATGTGGTCTTATAGTAGCAGCCAACTAGGCGAAAAACACATGCCGGCATGGACGGAAGTCAGGGGTCTCACGTGTTATTTATGCAACAGGGCATTCAATGTACCACTGGACTTGTAAGTAATTTGTGTGCACAAATCATGCTCCTTTTATAATTGGCCTTCTGTGAAGAAGTGGCAGCCATTATATATAAGTATATATATATATATAGGCAATCATGGTCTCACTATACAAGGGCAAATGTGTGTGATCAGCCTGTGGCACTTACCGGGGCATAAGCCTTTCCGAGGCAGTGGGCAAGGTTTTGCTAAGCTCCTAAACAAGTTCACTAGGTGGGTCTGTCTTTCAGTTATCCCCGAATGCCAAAGTGGCTTCAGATCCGGTCGTGGAACGATAGACATGATTTTTTTCTGCTTGACAATTTCAGGGGAAATGCATCGAACTGCATATAGCATCTCTACCAGGTCTTTGTGGATCTAACGAAATCCTTTGACACAGTGAACAGACTGTGCTATAGATTATTCTAGGATACCCACCGGGATTTGTTCATATCTTCGAATAACTCCATCAAGGCATGAAAGCACACTTACACTTCATCGGGTCACTCTCGGAGCCAATACCCATCGACAACGAGTGATATCTCTGCACCGACACTGTTCTCTATCTGCTTTGCGATGACTCTATCCTATGCCTTTTTGAACTGTGACACTGGTGTCTTTATACGATTCCATACCACTGACAGGGTCTTCAATCGTGCTCGTTTTAATGCCAAGACAAAGATCTTTCAGACCGTCATTTGTGAACTGTTCTACGATGATTTCGTCGCCCACATTGAGGAGGACATATAGGAGATAATGAATCTCTTCTCTAAAGCATGCACTGCCCTTGGACTGACCACTAGTCTGGAGGAAACGAAAGTGATGCCCACTCTACCACTCGGACAACGGTATGTGGAACCCAACATCTACGTTAAGGGACTAGATTGAAGATGGTTGACACGTTTGTCTATCTTGATAGCGCACTCCGAAATTTCCCTAAGGATTGAAAGAGCAAGTAGGACCTTCAGTGGAATCAAGAAACGTGTATGGTCGGATAGAGGTATCACTATCAGAACGAAACTCAGTGTGTATGAATCATGTGTCCTGTCTATACTTCTGTATTCTTCAGAAACGTGGACTACATATCGTCAACACGTCAAAGCCTTAGAGAGATGTCCTGCAACAAGCCAATGCGTCCAGCATAGAAATGCGCATCATACGAAACCAGATGTGCTGGGCTGGACATCTTCCTAGAATGGAAGACAGCAGACTCTCGAAGTAACGCGGTAATGCGGCTCGAGCACTACATCCTGAATTGGTCTCTACGTAGGCGGCGCATGACGGGCGTCCTGTACACATTTTCTATATTTAAGCCTGAACATATATGGGATCTGTTTGACAGGGCCTGCCTGTCGAGGGCTGAGATTCTCAATCACATATGGTCGCATACGAAAGAAAGCCGAGGAAGGGATTCATATGTATAACAAAAGTTGGAACCGTAGGCCATCAGCAAAATCACAACCGAACTACTCATAGAAATGGCCTTCTTCTGTGAAACAACCTTCTAGACGAGGGTTAGGTGCTGTCTAGGTAGACGGTCTCCTGGGATCACGCGATTTTATCTATCTTACAGGTCCAAAAGCCAAGGCTATTGAGCAACTCACGTGGTGCAATGGTTAGCAAGCAAGATTCGTAGACCAGTGTTAATGAGTGTGATACTCACTGGGTGACCCGTACTTCTGACCTTGTGTCACATCTAAGCTAAAACTATTGGCAGCACAATTTGGACTCTAACGAAACGTTAAGAGAAAAATCTCGATGGGAAATGTACGAACATGCTGTGTGCTGCTTTGAACTTGAAGCAGCACACCGCAGAGCAGCTGTACGGCCAACTGCCTCCTATCACACAAAACATCCTTGTAATTCGAACAAGGCATACTCGACACTGCTCGAGAAACAGGGTCTAGCTCATATGTGGAATTCACCTATGGGCACCTACACATGGGACCAGCAGTGTGGGTAGGATAGAAAAATGTGTGTGTGTGTGTGTGTGTGTGTGTGTGTGTCTGTGTGTGTGCACTTAATTTTATTTTCTGATCTAAAACGTACATATGTAAATATTGTATTGATATTTTGTTTATATTCTTTGAAACATTAAATTATTTCTGGTTGTTGAAATATCAGTTGGTATTTAGTCATCCAAACAGGTTTTGGCTTTCTTGTTTATTTCATGGATGAGTCGATCCCAGAAATTTTTTAACTTATTTTGGGCGTTCATTAAATATCTTTTCAAATTTCCACTCAGGTATGAATTTTATATTTCTCAAGTTTCAATACAAAACAAAATGACAAGTCACGAAATTCTTGTTTTTTTTTGTTTTTTTGTTTTTTTGCATGAAATGAAATGTGACAAAATTAGTTTATATATATATATATTTGTGTTTGTGTGTTTATAAGAATGTGTATATATACATATATATATATATATATATATATATATATATATATATATATGTGTGTGTGTGTGTGTGTGTGTGTGTGTGCGTATATGATGAAAAGTCAGTCGGGTTTCACACCCGGCTAGAAGTAGTTGATAAATGTAACCACACTGATGAGACTGGATACACGGTGTATGTGGATAACTATTATATGCTGCCAAAATCCAGTAGAGCTCTCTAGAAGGGGCATGACTGAGTGGGGAAAATCGATCCACTGGGAATTGTGCAAGAAATTTCACCATCTATATACACAAAAGAATATCAAATGTATGTGATGAGGTGACACAGATGAAACGATGAATCACATAAGTGAATACATTAAATACGTATAAAAGGAATATATGTCTAGGCATGACTGGGTGGGAAAGTCGATCCACTGGGAATTGTGCAAGAAGTTTATTCCTTGAATTGGATTGATTTAAAATGTTAAATTATCCATTGTATAAATAAGAAATGCATTACCATACAAAGGACTCGTGTTTAATTGAGTTTTTTTTTTTCAAACTTAATGTTTTTTTTAAATTTCTTTTCGAAGACTATCAGTCTAACAATTACACCACGATGAGACCAATTATGTCAGTATTAACCAAACACATTCACCACAAGTAGGATGTGACACGAGGTCCAATGTATGGGCATCTAGTAAGAATCGAACTCGCTATTCACTCGTAATGGATATCCGAGACTAGCTGTCTAACCATTACACCACGATGAGGCCAATTATGTCAGTATTAACCAAACACATTCACCACAAGTAGGATGTGACACGAGGTCCAATGTATGGGCATCTAGTAAGAATCGAACTCGCTATTCACTCGTAATGGATATCCGAGACTAGCTGTCTAACCATTACACCACGATGAGGCCAATTATGTCAGTATTAACCAAACACATTCACCACAAGTAGGATGTGACACGAGGTCCAATGTATGGGACATCTAGTAAGAATCGAACTCGCTATTCACTCGTAATGGATATCCGAGACTAGCTGTCTAACCATTACACCACGATGAGGCCAATTATGTCAGTATTAACCAAACACATTCACCACAAGTAGGATGTGACACGAGGTCCAATGTATGGGACATCTAGTAAGAATCGAACTCGCTATTCACTCGTAATGGATATCCGAGACTAGCTGTCTAACCATTACACCACGATGAGGCCAATTATGTCAGTATTAACCAAACACATTCACCACAAGTAGGATGTGACACGAGGTCCAATGTATGGGACATCTAGTAAGAATCGAACTCGCTATTCACTCGTAATGGATATCCGAGACTAGCTGTCTAACCATTACACCACGATGAGGCCAATTATGTCAGTATTAACCAAACACATTCACCACAAGTAGGATGTGACACGAGGTCCAATGTATGGGACATCTAGTAAGAATCGAACTCGCTATTCACTCGTAATGGATATCCGAGACTAGCTGTCTAACCATTACACCACGATGAGGCCAATTATGTCAGTATTAACCAAACACATTCACCACAAGTAGGATGTGACACGAGGTCCAATGTATGGGACATCTAGTAAGAATCGAACTCGCTATTCACTCGTAATGGATATCCGAGACTAGCTGTCTAACCATTACACCACGATGAGGCCAATTATGTCAGTATTAACCAAACACATTCACCACAAGTAGGATGTGACACGAGGTCCAATGTATGGGACATCTAGTAAGAATCGAACTCGCTATTCAGTAGTAATGGATATCCGAGACTAGCTGTCTAACCATTACACCACGATGAGGCCAATTATGTCAGTATTAACCAAACACATTCACCACAAGTAGGATGTGACACGAGGTCAATGTATGGGACATCTAGTAAGAATCGAACTCGCTATTCACTCGTAATGGATATCCGAGACTAGCTGTCTAACCATTACACCACGATGAGGCCAATTATGTCAGTATTAACCAAACACATTCACCACAAGTAGGATGTGACACGAGGTCCAATGTATGGGACATCTAGTAAGAATCGAACTCGCTATTCACTCGTAATGGATATCCGAGACTAGCTGTCTAACCATTACACCACGATGAGGCCAATTATGTCAGTATTAACCAAACACATTCACCACAAGTAGGATGTGACACGAGGTCCAATGTATGGGACATCTAGTAAGAATCGAACTCGCTATTCACTCGTAATGGATATCCGAGACTAGCTGTCTAACCATTACACCACGATGAGGCCAATTATGTCAGTATTAACCAAACACATTCACCACAAGTAGGATGTGACACGAGGTCCAATGTATGGGACATCTAGTAAGAATCGAACTCGCTATTCAAGTAATGGATATCCGAGACTAGCTGTCTAACCATTACACCACGATGAGGCCAATTATGTCAGTATTAACCAAACTCATTCACCACAAGTAGGATGTGACACGAGGTCCAATGTATGGGACATCTAGTAAGAATCGAACTCGCTATTCACTCGTAATGGATATCCGAGACTAGCTGTCTAACCATTACACCACGATGAGGCCAATTATGTCAGTATTAACCAAACACATTCACCACAAGTAGGATGTGACACGAGGTCCAATGTATGGGACATCTAGTAAGAATCGAACTCGCTATTCACTCGTAATGGATATCCGAGACTAGCTGTCTAACCATTACACCACGATGAGGCCAATTATGTCAGTATTAACCAAACTCATTCACCACAAGTAGGATGTGACACGAGGTCCAATGTATGGGACATCTAGTAAGAATCGAACTCGCTATTCACTCGTAATGGATATCCGAGACTAGCTGTCTAACCATTACACCACGATGAGGCCAATTATGTCAGTATTAACCAAACACATTCACCACAAGTAGGATGTGACACGAGGTCCAATGTATGGGACATCTAGTAAGAATCGAACTCGCTATTCACTCGTAATGGATATCCGAGACTAGCTGTCTAACCATTACACCACGATGAGGCCAATTATGTCAGTATTAACCAAACACATTCACCACAAGTAGGATGTGACACGAGGTCCAATGTATGGGACATCTAGTAAGAATCGAACTCGCTATTCAGTCGTAATGGATATCCGAGACTAGCTGTCTAACCATTACACCACGATGAGGCCAATTATGTCAGTATTAACCAAACTCATTCACCACAAGTAGGATGTGACACGAGGTCCAATGTATGGGACATCTAGTAAGAATCGAACTCGCTATTCACTCGTAATGGATATCCGAGACTAGCTGTCTAACCATTACACCACGATGAGGCCAATTATGTCAGTATTAACCAAACACATTCACCACAAGTAGGATGTGACACGAGGTCCAATGTATGGGACATCTAGTAAGAATCGAACTCGCTATTCACTCGTAATGGATATCCGAGACTAGCTGTCTAACCATTACACCACGATGAGGCCAATTATGTCAGTATTAACCAAACACATTCACCACAAGTAGGATGTGACACGAGGTCCAATGTATGGGACATCTAGTAAGAATCGAACTCGCTATTCAGTAGTAATGGATATCCGAGACTAGCTGTCTAACCATTACACCACGATGAGGCCAATTATGTCAGTATTAACCAAACACATTCACCACAAGTAGGATGTGACACGAGGTCCAATGTATGGGACATCTAGTAAGAATCGAACTCGCTATTCACTCGTAATGGATATCCGAGACTAGCTGTCTAACCATTACACCACGATGAGGCCAATTATGTCAGTATTAACCAAACACATTCACCACAAGTAGGATGTGACACGAGGTCCAATGTATGGGACATCTAGTAAGAATCGAACTCGCTATTCACTCGTAATGGATATCCGAGACTAGCTGTCTAACCATTACACCACGATGAGGCCAATTATGTCAGTATTAACCAAACTCATTCACCACAAGTAGGATGTGACACGAGGTCCAATGTATGGGACATCTAGTAAGAATCGAACTCGCTATTCACTCGTAATGGATATCCGAGACTAGCTGTCTAACCATTACACCACGATGAGGCCAATTATGTCAGTATTAACCAAACTCATTCACCACAAGTAGGATGTGACACGAGGTCCAATGTATGGGACATCTAGTAAGAATCGAACTCGCTATTCACTCGTAATGGATATCCGAGACTAGCTGTCTAACCATTACACCACGATGAGGCCAATTATGTCAGTATTAACCAAACTCATTCACCACAAGTAGGATGTGACACGAGGTCCAATGTATGGGACATCTAGTAAGAATCGAACTCGCTATTCACTCGTAATGGATATCCGAGACTAGCTGTCTAACCATTACACCACGATGAGGCCAATTATGTCAGTATTAACCAAACACATTCACCACAAGTAGGATGTGACACGAGGTCCAATGTATGGGACATCTAGTAAGAATCGAACTCGCTATTCACTCGTAATGGATATCCGAGACTAGCTGTCTAACCATTACACCACGATGAGGCCAATTATGTCAGTATTAACCAAACTCATTCACCACAAGTAGGATGTGACACGAGGTCCAATGTATGGGACATCTAGTAAGAATCGAACTCGCTATTCACTCGTAATGGATATCCGAGACTAGCTGTCTAACCATTACACCACGATGAGGCCAATTATGTCAGTATTAACCAAACTCATTCACCACAAGTAGGATGTGACACGAGGTCCAATGTATGGGACATCTAGTAAGAATCGAACTCGCTATTCACTCGTAATGGATATCCGAGACTAGCTGTCTAACCATTACACCACGATGAGGCCAATTATGTCAGTATTAACCAAACTCATTCACCACAAGTAGGATGTGACACGAGGTCCAATGTATGGGACATCTAGTAAGAATCGAACTCGCTATTCACTCGTAATGGATATCCGAGACTAGCTGTCTAACCATTACACCACGATGAGGCCAATTATGTCAGTATTAACCAAACTCATTCACCACAAGTAGGATGTGACACGAGGTCCAATGTATGGGACATCTAGTAAGAATCGAACTCGCTATTCACTCGTAATGGATATCCGAGACTAGCTGTCTAACCATTACACCACGATGAGGCCAATTATGTCAGTATTAACCAAACTCATTCACCACAAGTAGGATGTGACACGAGGTCCAATGTATGGGACATCTAGTAAGAATCGAACTCGCTATTCAGTCGTAATGGATATCCGAGACTAGCTGTCTAACCATTACACCACGATGAGGCCAATTATGTCAGTATTAACCAAACTCATTCACCACAAGTAGGATGTGACACGAGGTCCAATGTATGGGACATCTAGTAAGAATCGAACTCGCTATTCAGTCGTAATGGATATCCGAGACTAGCTGTCTAACCATTACACCACGATGAGGCCAATTATGTCAGTATTAACCAAACTCATTCACCACAAGTAGGATGTGACACGAGGTCCAATGTATGGGACATCTAGTAAGAATCGAACTCGCTATTCACTCGTAATGGATATCCGAGACTAGCTGTCTAACCATTACACCACGATGAGGCCAATTATGTCAGTATTAACCAAACTCATTCACCACAAGTAGGATGTGACACGAGGTCCAATGTATGGGATCTAGTAAGAATCGAACTCGCTATTCAGTCGTAATGGATATCCGAGACTAGCTGTCTAACCATTACACCACGATGAGGCCAATTATGTCAGTATTAACCAAACTCATTCACCACAAGTAGGATGTGACACGAGGTCCAATGTATGGGTATCTAGCAAGAATCGAACTCGCTATTTACTCGTAATGGATATCCGAGACTAGCTGTCTAACCATTACACCACGATGAGGCCAATTGTGTCCATTTTATTTTCAAGCATATCTAAATATCTTGCCCAGAAGACTGCTTTTTTGTAAACTTAAATTTTGTTTTTTCTATTACAATTATTATATTTTATTTCGTATTTAAAATAATGAATAGAATGCAATGTATACAAGGATAAACTGTTGGTCGAAATACATGTCGGCATCCCAATAAATAATTATTATCCATACATTTTCTTTCCTTTTTATCTTTCAAAATAATTCTCAAATAATTCTCGTATTCACTTTCAGTTTTCAACTATATATATATATATATATATATATATATTTTTTCCGTAGTTAGGGTCTTTCCATGTGTGGTTTAACCAAGCTGATGCAGGTAGACCATAAGGAGAGCTCAATGTGCCTTAATTACCAAGTGAGTAAAAGGACAGAGCAAGAAATTTAGTAAATGAAGAAAAACTCTAAACTGCTTCATTACAATAATTTATTTCAACCGTATTAATACGGCATCTTCAGGTAATCACAAAACATGACTCTTACTGAGAATTCCCCCAAGTAACATCTCTTTTATATCTATCAATTTAGGGGAGGGAGGGTGGTGTCTTATTTTGGAATGGGTAGGGTTAGTTCTTTGGATGAGGCGGGAGGTCTATGTTTTGGATGAGGTGTGGCTTAGCTTGGGGCAGATTCCTTGGGGAAATAGTTGTAAGAGTGTATATACAAAATGAGCAGAATTTAAAGGCTAAAAATAAGAAAAAGAAGAAAAAGAAAGAGAAAATAAAGATAACAAAATAATATAGAAATAAAAGTAAAGAAATAAAAATAAAAATAAAAATAATATAATATAACAATAAAGTAAAGGAATAAACATAATAATTAAAATTAATAAAATATAAAATATAATAAAATAAAATAAGATAAAATAAGAATAAAAAATAAAAATCTAATAAAATAAAATTAAAATAAAATTAAAATAAGAAGCAAATAAGGGTGGGAGGTAGATTGTGAAGGTAAAGTGTAGAGAATAAACTAAGGATAAAGAAATAACTTAAGATTAAATAAGATAAGAATTTAATTTTAGGACTATTTGGATGATATAGGGTAGACTAGAACAAAATTGAATACAGTAAGAGGTAGTGGTATATTACTCAATAAATAATATAAAATTAAAATATAAAATAATAAAGTAACGTTACAGATTAAAAACAAAATTTAACAAATGGGGTCTAAAGGTAAAAATAACATAAAGTATAAAATACAAGAAGTGAAGATCGAATTTAATAATTAAGATGTAGAGACTCACCATAGAAGTAAGGTTATAATTAAATCAAAGGTAGAAAGTCTAAGAGATAATAATTAATAGTAGTGAAATTAATAATGATGATAAGCTAGTAATAATAATAATAATAATAATAATAATCATATTGATAATATGAAAGTATTGTGATAATTCTGATTTCCTAATTCCACCTCGATATCTTATTAGATATGGTTCCCCATTCCTAATCCCGAGTCAGATATATCCTCTAAAGTTTAAAACTTCAAACTTAATTGTATAAATTTACTTTTTAACCCTAAGGTTTTACTGAATTCACAACTTTTATCTAGCCCCTTAGTATTACCATTATCATCATCTATACATCAACAGATTATTATATATTATTATATATTATTATAATTTATTATTATTATGAGTTTTCACATCAGCATTAGCTGATGGTCTTTCACTGGAGTCTGAGTGACAGCAAGTCTCCTCAGGTCTCCAGGACTCTTCTGAGTATTCTGGCAGATTGCAGCAGTGAAGTGTTATATTATATATTATATTATTTATTATTATTATTATTATTATTACCACCCTTACTAAAGTTATGATATAATGTTATTAATTTGATTACTATGGATTTTTTTATTATTGTCTTATTACTATCATTATCATCACTATAATTACTATTATTAATATGATTATTATTATTATTATTATATTATTATTATTATTATTACTTTTATTTCTATATTATTTTGTTATCTTTTTTTCTCTTTCTTTTTCTACTTTTCTTATTTTTAGCCTTTAAATTCTGCGCATTTTGTATATACACTCTTACAACTATTTCCCCAAGGAATCTCCCCAAGCTAAGCCACACCTTCATCCAAAACAAGACCTCCCCGCCTCATCCAAAGAAACTAACCCTACCCATTCCAAAATAAGACACCAACCCTCCCTCCCCTAAATTGATAGATATAAAAGAGATGTTACTTTGGGAAATTCTCAGTAAGAGTCATGTTCTTGTGATTACCTGAAGATGCCGTATTAATACGGTTGAAATAAATTATTGTAATGAAGCAAGTTTAGAGTTTTTCTTCATTTACTAAATTTCTTGCTCTGTCCTTTTACTCACTGGTATTAGGCACATTGAGCTCTCCTTATGGTCTACCTGCATCAGCTTGGTTAAACCACACATGGAAAGACCCTAACTACGGAAAAAATATATATATATATATATATATATATATAGTTGAAAACTGAAAGTGAATACGAGAATTATTTGAGAATATTTTGAAAGATAAAAAGAAAGAAAATGTATGGATAATAATTATTTATTGGGATGCCGACACGTATTTCGACCAACAGTTTATCCTTGTATACATTGCATTCTATTCATTATTTTAAATACGAAATAAAATATAATTGTAATAGAAAAAACAAAATTTAAGTTTACAAAAAAGCAGTCTTCTGGGCAAGATATTTAGATATGCTTGAAAATAAAATGGACACAATTGGCCTCATCGTGGTGTAATGGTTAGACAGCTAGTCTCGGATATCCATTACGAGTAAATAGCGAGTTCGATTCTTGCTAGATCCCATACATGGACCTCGTGTCACATCCTACTTGTGGTGAATGAGTTTGGTTAATACTGACATAATTGGCCTCATCGTGGTGTAATGGTTAGACAGCTAGTCTCGGATATCCATTACGAGTGAATAGCGAGTTCGATTCTTACTAGATCCCATACATTGGACCTCGTGTCACATCCTACTTGTGGTGAATGAGTTTGGTTAATACTGACATAATTGGCCTCATCGTGGTGTAATGGTTAGACAGCTAGTCTCGGATATCCATTACGAGTGAATAGCGAGTTCGATTCTTACTAGATGTCCCATACATTGGACCTCGTGTCACATCCTACTTGTGGTGAATGAGTTTGGTTAATACTGACATAATTGGCCTCATCGTGGTGTAATGGTTAGACAGCTAGTCTCGGATATCCATTACGAGTGAATAGCGAGTTCGATTCTTACTAGATGTCCCATACATTGGACCTCGTGTCACATCCTACTTGTGGTGAATGAGTTTGGTTAATACTGACATAATTGGCCTCATCGTGGTGTAATGGTTAGACAGCTAGTCTCGGATATCCATTACTACTGAATAGCGAGTTCGATTCTTACTAGATGTCCCATACATTGGACCTCGTGTCACATCCTACTTGTGGTGAATGAGTTTGGTTAATACTGACATAATTGGCCTCATCGTGGTGTAATGGTTAGACAGCTAGTCTCGGATATCCATTACGAGTGAATAGCGAGTTCGATTCTTACTAGATGTCCCATACATTGGACCTCGTGTCACATCCTACTTGTGGTGAATGAGTTTGGTTAATACTGACATAATTGGCCTCATCGTGGTGTAATGGTTAGACAGCTAGTCTCGGATATCCATTACGAGTGAATAGCGAGTTCGATTCTTACTAGATGTCCCATACATTGGACCTCGTGTCACATCCTACTTGTGGTGAATGAGTTTGGTTAATACTGACATAATTGGCCTCATCGTGGTGTAATGGTTAGACAGCTAGTCTCGGATATCCATTACTACTGAATAGCGAGTTCGATTCTTACTAGATGTCCCATACATTGGACCTCGTGTCACATCCTACTTGTGGTGAATGAGTTTGGTTAATACTGACATAATTGGCCTCATCGTGGTGTAATGGTTAGACAGCTAGTCTCGGATATCCATTACGAGTGAATAGCGAGTTCGATTCTTACTAGATGTCCCATACATTGGACCTCGTGTCACATCCTACTTGTGGTGAATGAGTTTGGTTAATACTGACATAATTGGCCTCATCGTGGTGTAATGGTTAGACAGCTAGTCTCGGATATCCATTACTACTGAATAGCGAGTTCGATTCTTACTAGATGTCCCATACATTTGACCTCGTGTCACATCCTACTTGTGGTGAATGAGTTTGGTTAATACTGACATAATTGGCCTCATCGTGGTGTAATGGTTAGACAGCTAGTCTCGGATATCCATTACGAGTGAATAGCGAGTTCGATTCTTACTAGATGTCCCATACATTGGACCTCGTGTCACATCCTACTTGTGGTGAATGAGTTTGGTTAATACTGACATAATTGGCCTCATCGTGGTGTAATGGTTAGACAGCTAGTCTCGGATATCCATTACGAGTGAATAGCGAGTTCGATTCTTACTAGATGTCCCATACATTGGACCTCGTGTCACATCCTACTTGTGGTGAATGAGTTTGGTTAATACTGACATAATTGGCCTCATCGTGGTGTAATGGTTAGACAGCTAGTCTCGGATATCCATTACGAGTGAATAGCGAGTTCGATTCTTACTAGATGTCCCATACATTGGACCTCGTGTCACATCCTACTTGTGGTGAATGTTTGGTTAATACTGACATAATTGGCCTCATCGTGGTGTAATGGTTAGACAGCTAGTCTCGGATATCCATTACGAGTGAATAGCGAGTTCGATTCTTACTAGATGTCCCATACATTGGACCTCGTGTCACATCCTACTTGTGGTGAATGAGTTTGGTTAATACTGACATAATTGGCCTCATCGTGGTGTAATGGTTAGACAGCTAGTCTCGGATATCCATTACGAGTGAATAGCGAGTTCGATTCTTACTAGATGTCCCATACATTGGACCTCGTGTCACATCCTACTTGTGGTGAATGAGTTTGGTTAATACTGACATAATTGGCCTCATCGTGGTGTAATGGTTAGACAGCTAGTCTCGGATATCCATTACTACTGAATAGCGAGTTCGATTCTTACTAGATGTCCCATACATTGGACCTCGTGTCACATCCTACTTGTGGTGAATGAGTTTGGTTAATACTGACATAATTGGCCTCATCGTGGTGTAATGGTTAGACAGCTAGTCTCGGATATCCATTACGAGTGAATAGCGAGTTCGATTCTTACTAGATGTCCCATACATTGGACCTCGTGTCACATCCTACTTGTGGTGAATGAGTTTGGTTAATACTGACATAATTGGCCTCATCGTGGTGTAATGGTTAGACAGCTAGTCTCGGATATCCATTACTACTGAATAGCGAGTTCGATTCTTACTAGATGTCCCATACATTGGACCTCGTGTCACATCCTACTTGTGGTGAATGAGTTTGGTTAATACTGACATAATTGGCCTCATCGTGGTGTAATGGTTAGACAGCTAGTCTCGGATATCCATTACGAGTGAATAGCGAGTTCGATTCTTACTAGATGTCCCATACATTGGACCTCGTGTCACATCCTACTTGTGGTGAATGAGTTTGGTTAATACTGACATAATTGGCCTCATCGTGGTGTAATGGTTAGACAGCTAGTCTCGGATATCCATTACGAGTGAATAGCGAGTTCGATTCTTACTAGATGTCCCATACATTGGACCTCGTGTCACATCCTACTTGTGGTGAATGAGTTTGGTTAATACTGACATAATTGGCCTCATCGTGGTGTAATGGTTAGACAGCTAGTCTCGGATATCCATTACTACTGAATAGCGAGTTCGATTCTTACTAGATGTCCCATACATTGGACCTCGTGTCACATCCTACTTGTGGTGAATGAGTTTGGTTAATACTGACATAATTGGCCTCATCGTGGTGTAATGGTTAGACAGCTAGTCTCGGATATCCATTACGAGTGAATAGCGAGTTCGATTCTTACTAGATGTCCCATACATTGGACCTCGTGTCACATCCTACTTGTGGTGAATGAGTTTGGTTAATACTGACATAATTGGCCTCATCGTGGTGTAATGGTTAGACAGCTAGTCTCGGATATCCATTACTACTGAATAGCGAGTTCGATTCTTACTAGATGTCCCATACATTGGACCTCGTGTCACATCCTACTTGTGGTGAATGAGTTTGGTTAATACTGACATAATTGGCCTCATCGTGGTGTAATGGTTAGACAGCTAGTCTCGGATATCCATTACGAGTGAATAGCGAGTTCGATTCTTACTAGATGTCCCATACATTGGACCTCGTGTCACATCCTACTTGTGGTGAATGAGTTTGGTTAATACTGACATAATTGGCCTCATCGTGGTGTAATGGTTAGACAGCTAGTCTCGGATATCCATTACGAGTGAATAGCGAGTTCGATTCTTACTAGATGTCCCATACATTGGACCTCGTGTCACATCCTACTTGTGGTGAATGTGTTTGGTTAATACTGACATAATTGGCCTCATCGTGGTGTAATGGTTAGACAGCTAGTCTCGGATATCCATTACGAGTGAATAGCGAGTTCGATTCTTACTAGATGTCCCATACATTGGACCTCGTGTCACATCCTACTTGTGGTGAATGAGTTTGGTTAATACTGACATAATTGGCCTCATCGTGGTGTAATGGTTAGACAGCTAGTCTCGGATATCCATTACTGAATAGCGAGTTCGATTCTTACTAGATGTCCCATACATTGGACCTCGTGTCACATCCTACTTGTGGTGAATGAGTTTGGTTAATACTGACATAATTGGCCTCATCGTGGTGTAATGGTTAGACAGCTAGTCTCGGATATCCATTACGAGTGAATAGCGAGTTCGATTCTTACTAGATGTCCCATACATTGGACCTCGTGTCACATCCTACTTGTGGTGAATGAGTTTGGTTAATACTGACATAATTGGCCTCATCGTGGTGTAATGGTTAGACAGCTAGTCTCGGATATCCATTACGAGTGAATAGCGAGTTCGATTCTTACTAGATGTCCCATACATTGGACCTCGTGTCACATCCTACTTGTGGTGAATGAGTTTGGTTAATACTGACATAATTGGCCTCATCGTGGTGTAATGGTTAGACAGCTAGTCTCGGATATCCATTACTGAATAGCGAGTTCGATTCTTACTAGATGTCCCATACATTGGACCTCGTGTCACATCCTACTTGTGGTGAATGAGTTTGGTTAATACTGACATAATTGGCCTCATCGTGGTGTAATGGTTAGACAGCTAGTCTCGGATATCCATTACGAGTGAATAGCGAGTTCGATTCTTACTAGATGTCCCATACATTGGACCTCGTGTCACATCCTACTTGTGGTGAATGAGTTTGGTTAATACTGACATAATTGGCCTCATCGTGTAATGGTTAGACAGCTAGTCTCGGATATCCATTACGAGTGAATAGCGAGTTCGATTCTTACTAGATGTCCCATACATTGGACCTCGTGTCACATCCTACTTGTGGTGAATGAGTTTGGTTAATACTGACATAATTGGCCTCATCGTGGTGTAATGGTTAGACAGCTAGTCTCGGATATCCATTACGAGTGAATAGCGAGTTCGATTCTTACTAGATGTCCCATACATTTGACCTCGTGTCACATCCTACTTGTGGTGAATGTTTGGTTAATACTGACATAATTGGCCTCATCGTGGTGTAATGGTTAGACAGCTAGTCTCGGATATCCATTACTACTGAATAGCGAGTTCGATTCTTACTAGATGTCCCATACATTGGACCTCGTGTCACATCCTACTTGTGGTGAATGTGTTTGGTTAATACTGACATAATTGGCCTCATCGTGGTGTAATGGTTAGACAGCTAGTCTCGGATATCCATTACGAGTGAATAGCGAGTTCGATTCTTACTAGATGTCCCATACATTTGACCTCGTGTCACATCCTACTTGTGGTGAATGTGTTTGGTTAATACTGACATAATTGGCCTCATCGTGGTGTAATGGTTAGACAGCTAGTCTCGGATATCCATTACGAGTGAATAGCGAGTTCGATTCTTACTAGATGTCCCATACATTGGACCTCGTGTCACATCCTACTTGTGGTGAATGAGTTTGGTTAATACTGACATAATTGGCCTCATCGTGGTGTAATGGTTAGACAGCTAGTCTCGGATATCCATTACGAGTGAATAGCGAGTTCGATTCTTACTAGATGTCCCATACATTGGACCTCGTGTCACATCCTACTTGTGGTGAATGTGTTTGGTTAATACTGACATAATTGGCCTCATCGTGGTGTAATGGTTAGACAGCTAGTCTCGGATATCCATTACGAGTGAATAGCGAGTTCGATTCTTACTAGATGTCCCATACATTGGACCTCGTGTCACATCCTACTTGTGGTGAATGTGTTTGGTTAATACTGACATAATTGGCCTCATCGTGGTGTAATGGTTAGACAGCTAGTCTCGGATATCCATTACGAGTGAATAGCGAGTTCGATTCTTACTAGATGTCCCATACATTGGACCTCGTGTCACATCCTACTTGTGGTGAATGAGTTTGGTTAATACTGACATAATTGGCCTCATCGTGGTGTAATGGTTAGACAGCTAGTCTCGGATATCCATTACGAGTGAATAGCGAGTTCGATTCTTACTAGATGTCCCATACATTGGACCTCGTGTCACATCCTACTTGTGGTGAATGAGTTTGGTTAATACTGACATAATTGGCCTCATCGTGGTGTAATGGTTAGACAGCTAGTCTCGGATATCCATTACGAGTGAATAGCGAGTTCGATTCTTACTAGATGTCCCATACATTGGACCTCGTGTCACATCCTACTTGTGGTGAATGAGTTTGGTTAATACTGACATAATTGGCCTCATCGTGGTGTAATGGTTAGACAGCTAGTCTCGGATATCCATTACGAGTGAATAGCGAGTTCGATTCTTACTAGATGTCCCATACATTTGACCTCGTGTCACATCCTACTTGTGGTGAATGTGTTTGGTTAATACTGACATAATTGGCCTCATCGTGGTGTAATGGTTAGACAGCTAGTCTCGGATATCCATTACTACTGAATAGCGAGTTCGATTCTTACTAGATGTCCCATACATTGGACCTCGTGTCACATCCTACTTGTGGTGAATGTGTTTGGTTAATACTGACATAATTGGCCTCATCGTGGTGTAATGGTTAGACAGCTAGTCTCGGATATCCATTACGAGTGAATAGCGAGTTCGATTCTTACTAGATGCCCCATACATTGGACCTCGTGTCACATCCTACTTGTGGTGAATGTGTTTGGTTAATACTGACATAATTGGTCTCATCGTGGTGTAATTGTTAGACTGATAGTCTTCGAAAAGAAATTTTAAAAAAACATTTAATTTTGAAAAAAAAAACTCAATTAAACACGAGTCCTTTGTATGGTAATGCATTTCTTATTTATACAATGGATAATTTAACATTTTAAATCAATCCAATTTAAGGAATAAACTTCTTGCACAATTTGATATTCTTTTGTGTATATAGATGGTGAAATTTCTTGCACAATTCCCAGTGGATCGATTTTCCCCACTCAGTCATGCCCCTTCTAGAGAGCTCTACTGGATTTTGGCAGCATATAATAGTTATCCACATACACCGTGTATCGAGTCTCATCAGTGTGGTTACATTTATCAACTACTTCTAGCCGGGTGTGAAACCCGACTGACTTTTCATCATATACGCACACACACACACACACACACACACACACACACACATATATATATATATATATATATATATATATATGTATATATACACATTCTTATAAATACACAAACACAAATATATATATATATATAAACTAATTTTGTCACATTTCATTTCATGCAAAAAAAAAAAAAAAAAAAAAACAAGAATTTCGTGACTTGTCATTTTGTTTTGTATTGAAACTTGAGAAATATAAAATTCATACCTGAGTGGAAATTTGAAAAGATATTTAATGAACGCCCAAAATAAGTTAAAAAATTTCTGGGATCGACTCATCCATGAAATAAACAAAAAAGCCAAAACCTGTTTTGACGACTAAATACCAACTGATATTTCAACAACCAGAAATAATTTAATGTTTCAAAGAATATAAACAAAATATCAATACGATATTTACATATGTACGTTTTAGATCAGAAAATAAAATTAAGTGCACACACACACATGCACACACACATCATCATCATCAGGTTGTGGCCACAGAACAGATCTACACATCTCTCCCTCGCCACACGTCCTTATTTACCATTGCTCATAGAAGGTCCTCTTTACAGCATACAGTGTCCGTAACGAGCTGATCAATGTATTTTTTTTTCTATCCTACCCACACTGCTGGTCCCATGTGTAGGTGCCCATAGGTGAATACCACATATGAGCTAGACCCTGTTTCTCGAGCAGTGTCGTTTTGTGTGATAGGAGGCAGTTGGCCGTACAGCTGCTCTGCGGTGTGCTGCTTCAAGTTCAAAGCAGCACACAGCATGTTCGTACATTTCCCATCGAGATTTTTCTCTTAACGTTTCGTTAGAGTCCAAATTGTGCTGCCAATAGTTTTAGCTTAGATGTGACACAAGGTCAGAAGTACGGGTCACCCAGTGAGTATCACACTCATTAACACTGGTCTACGAATCTTGCTTGCTAACCATTGCACCACGTGAGCTGCTCAATAGCCTTGGCTTTTGGACCTGTAAGATAGATAAAATCACGTGATCCCAGGAGACCGTCTACCTAGACAGCACCTAACCCCTCGTCTAGAAGGTTGTTTCACAGAAGAAGGCCATTTCTATGAGTAGTTCGGTTGTGATTTTGCTGATGGCCTACAGTTCCAACTTTTGTTATACATATAAACCCCTTCCTCGGCTTTCTTTCGTATGCGACCATATGTGATTGAGAATCTCAGCCCTCGACAGGCAGGCCCTGTCAAACAGATCACATATATGTTCAGGCTTAAATGTAGAAAATGTGTACAGGACGCCCGTCATGCGCCGCCTACGTAGAGACCGATTCAGGATGGAGTGCTCGAGTCGCCTTACCGCGTTGCTTCGAGAGTCTGCTGTCTTCCATTCTAGGAAGATGTCCAGCCCAGCACATCTGGTTTCGTATGATGCGCATTTCTATGCTGGACGCATTGGCTTGTTGCAGGACATCTCTCTAAGGCTTTGACGTGTTGACGATATGTAGTCCACGTTTCTGAAGAATACAGAAGTATAGACAGGACACATGATTCATACACACTGAGTTTCGTTCTAATAGTGATACCTCTATCCGACCATACACGTTTCTCGATTCCACTGAAGGTCCTACTTGCTCTTTCAATCCTTAGGGAAATTTCAGAGTCAAGTGATCCACATCTGGAGAGTGCGCTACCAAGATAGAGAAACGTGTCAACCATCTTCAATCTAGTCCCTTTAACGTAGATGTTGGGTTCCACATACCGTTGTCTGAGTGGTAGAGTGGGCATCACTTTCGTTTCCTCCAGACTAGTGGTCAGTCCAAGGGCAGTGCATGCTTTAGAGAAGAGATTCATTATCTCCTATATGTCCTCCTCAATGTGGGCGACGAAATCATCGTAGAAGAGTTCACAAATGAGGGTCTGAAAGATCTTTGTCTTGGCATTAAAACGAGCACGATTGAAGACCCTGTCAGTGGTATGGAATCATATAAAGACACCAGTGTCACAGTTCAAAAAGGCATAGGATAGAGTCATCGCAAAGCAGATAGAGAACAGTGTCGGTGCAGAGATATCACTCGTTGTCGATGGGTATTGGCTCCGAGAGTGACCCGATGAAGTGTAAGTGTGCTTTCATGCCTTGATGGAGTTATTCGAAGATATGAACAAATCCCGGTGGGTATCCTAGAATAATCTATAGCACAGTCTGTTCACTGTGTCAAAGGATTTCGTTAGATCCACAAAGACCTGGTAGAGATGCTATATGCAGTTCGATGCATTTCCCCTGAAATTGTCAAGCAGAAAAAAATCATGTCTATCGTTCCACGACCGGATCTGAAGCCACTTTGGCATTCGGGGATAACTGAAAGACAGACCCACCTAGTGAACTTGTTTAGGAGCTTAGCAAAACCTTGCCCACTGCCTCGGAAAGGCTTATGCCCCGGTAAGTGCCACAGGCTGATCACACACATTTGCCCTTGTATAGTGAGACCATGATTGCCTATATATATATATATACTTATATATAATGGCTGCCACTTCTTGCCAATTATAAAAGGAGCATGATTTGTGCACACAAATTACTTACAAGTCCAGTGGTACATTGAATGCCCTGTTGCATAAATAACACGTGAGACCCCTGACTTCCGTCCATGCCGGCATGTGTTTTTCGCCTAGTTGGCTGCTACTATAAGACCACATAGGACTGATTGATAAGACCAGCCCTCAACAGGCAAACCCTGCCACATACACCACATACATAGTCAGGCTTAAATGCGTTCAAACACCCCACGTGACACTGTATTTATAATGTCCAGAAATATAAAAACACAACACCGCGTTCATATTGAAAACGTCTCTGAAGATAAAAATACTTCGAAATGAATAAAACCTTCGACAATTAATTTTGCGTTACAATAGCCTTATAAGGTATTTTATTATATTTTATTTATTTATTTTTAACTTCTTTTTGCAGTGCTTCAAGCAAATCATAAAATATTTGTTTTGAGGCATTTCAAAATGGCAAATATAATGAATCTGAGGACTTGTGGGGTCTGGTTTATAATCAACTTAATATCTACAAGGTCTATCTATAATGAATCTGAGGACTTGTGGGGTCTGGTTTATAATCAACTTAATATCTACAAGGTCTATCTATAATGAATCTGAGGACTTGTGGGGGTCTGGTTTATAATCAACTTAATATCTACAAGGTCTATCTATAATGAATCTGAGGACTTGTGGGGTCTGGTTTATAATCAACTTAATATCTACAAGGTCTATCTATAATGAATCTGAGGACTTGTGGGGGTCTGGTTTATAATCAACTTAATATCTACAAGGTCTATTTATAATAATAAATTTGTTGTCTCTGCTTGGAATTAGTTTAAAGATATATCCGTACAAATTTACATATTTTTGTTAAAGATTATGACTTTGTAGTAAGCGAGTTTTAACTACAGTCATGCTATTATATTCACTTTTGGACTAATACTCTTGGGAAAGGTAAGACCCTTTAATTCCCTAGCTATGGGTTAGCTATGGTAAATGTTGCAGTGGCATAGTGGTTAACATGCTTGACTGCCACAAAGTGAGTTTGAACTCCAATTGTACAGTTATGTTTACTTTCAGACTAATACCCTCTTCCCCCCCACCAGCTATGGGTAAAATAGTACCACTACTGATCTACAAAAATTGCTTTGGCATTAAATAACCCATGAAGGTGTAGATGCCATTAAACAAAGAAATAAAATCAATCCTAGTGAAAAGAACATAACTGCTTTTTTGTATTTTTATGATAATGAAAATGGATATAAAATAAGAAAAAAGAAAGAAAAAAATTCATTTTTTTAGTTTGTATATATAATAAATAGATGGGATCAAGTTTAATTTAGTTTATTTAATGTCATATGAACCCACTATGGGTTATTTAATGCCAAAATTTGATTCATTTGTAAATATTTTATTATAATCATAACTATCTATGTTTTCAATGTTCCATTGCGATTTAAGAATTTTTTTTTTTTTTAAATTCCAAAATGACTATAATCATTTGTTATCACATCGAGTATTTCTCTCTAATATTAATAATTTTCAAACAGATCTATTTCTCAGGGTCCCATCTATGAGTCGGATACTACCACTCTGGGTCAAATTGGACCTGGGAGTAATGGCAATGAAGGGGCACTCTACACTTCACAGAGATTCAGAACAACCTCCCTTATTACTATCATTAATAAACACAAATGTTTTAAAAAAAAAATTGTAGTTAAGAAATTTAAAAGAAATGGAAAATTATGAAAAAACTGAGAGATGAGAAGGAAAATGAAAAGAAAAAAAATCCACTCCAATAACTGAATCTCATACCTCTATTATACTAATGAATAGAAGCAATGGTGGATTTAACCCTGAAGATCCTTATGGTGAAACTCGAGTAGACTATTTCTGTACACACTATAATACTAAATCCGCCCTACTTACGTATTGAGCACTTTATATTTGTTTTAACGCTGACTTATCCGGGTTAAACTTGTTCCAACCAAATATTGAGGCCAACCCAATATTTTCACCGGTAAGTCATTCCTTTATCATATATATATATA
Organism: Doryteuthis pealeii; assembly: GCA_023376005.1. Taxonomy (NCBI): domain Eukaryota; kingdom Metazoa; phylum Mollusca; class Cephalopoda; order Myopsida; family Loliginidae; genus Doryteuthis; species Doryteuthis pealeii. Next base: position 35,406,441 of record CM042179.1, on the reverse strand, counting down.
TATATATATATTTTTTTTAAATTTTTTTTTTATCATATCTGGTATAATTTTTATTTCTCTCAGACTTATAAAATACCATCTATAGTGACATTTTCAAATAGATCTTTTATATTATTTATGTTGAAAAATCCTTTTCTGATAAAATTATAAGTCCAACATAAACAAAGGGGAATCACTCTTTGCTGATAAATTATTTATTTATTTTCCTATTAAACTAACCCTAACCCTGTCTTCTTTTTTTCCTAGTAGATCAATAAATAAATAAATAATATATCAGTCAAGAGTGGTTCCCCTTTGTTTATGTTAGATTTATAGGAAATAACCAATGGGAGAACAGCTGTCATTGTTTGAGAGTAATTGTACAAGGTGTTTGAAAAAAAATTGATATCATTCAGTAATTCCTATTGAAATGATGTCAGTTTTTAATAGCATGTGTAGAAACAATTCAAAATATATGTTTAATGTTTAAACACCTTTTCTTTTTCCAGTTAATGGCATTTCTATACCTGAAAAGAAAAAACAAACAAAAAAGACATTTTAATGGTATGTGTAGGAAGAATTCAAAATTGATTTCATCTCAATTAGAATTGGTAATGTTTATAATATTCAAAAATACATGTATATTATTACTGTACATTATTCATGTTCCTGACACTAATACATTATTCTATATACCCAATATGAGACTTTGATGAGTTGTGGTGCACCTGAGCACTGTACACATACATGTATATTATTACTGTATGCTATTCATGTTCCTCACACTAATACATTATTCTATGTACTAGACATGAGACTTTGATGAGTTGTGGTGCACCTGAGCACTGTACACAATAAATTTCATTATTATTAAACACCCAAAAAACAAGGGAGTCGTTCATTACATGTGATATGTTTTTGAAACTTCAAACCTTAATTTGTTTCTACGCCTAACTTTGATCTGTAATTTTGATCTGTAATTAGTAGTCTTTGTTTAAGTCCAGGCTCAGATAAGTAAAAACTTAAAATTAACATTGTTTACTATTTATAACAGTGATGCATTTTGTATCAGTGGTGGGGTTTTTGTATAATTGGAATATCCAAGTGAACATGGTAAGTTACATCAAGGTCTAGGCTACAACACTTCCCGGGTTATTTTATGCTGAAGACATTTTTTTAATTCCTTAGTAGTATGTGGCCTACCTTTGAAGATGGCCTACGAGATCATGTCTCTTATAGTATGTGGCCTACCATAAAAAGCATATTATAAGGTTATAATAATAACTGCTAACCCTAACCCTATTTCAGAAATTTAGGATATTTTAGAATTAAATAGATCTCTGATTCATGTAAATTATGAATAAATTCTTTTTTAATTATTCTTAATTACTATATACAGCTTATGACTGAATTGCATTTCTTGAAATTGAATATATGTAAAAAAATAATCAGTTTCAATAAATTGCCTACTAATATCGTATATCTTACTGAGGTAGTACACATTCAAACCGGGTAGGCTACATACTATAACGGAATCCCAAAAGGTGTGCCACATATTATAACGGAATCAAAAAGGCAGGAGTCAACTGTCCAGAATATTGCCTTTGTAATAGTTTCATACAGATTAGAAGATATCCTACAGAAACTACAACTGTTGCAGACTACGCGGATGATCTAGCACTTCTCACACATACATCTGATCAATTCGAACTTCTTCTGAATACTCTGGAACAGGCAGAAAAAGGTGTTGGTTTCTATCTAAACATACATGAGTTCATGTGTTTTAAACAAGATAGATTCATCTCCACATTAAATGGCAAAACCCTAAAATTAATAGACCAATTCACATAGATAGCAATATCTCATCTACGGAAAGCGATGTCAATATACGTTCACAAAAGGCATGGAATGCTATTGACAGGTTATCGATTTTATTGAAGTTTGATCTCTGTGAGACTACCTATTCTGTACTCTTGCACCTTCGAAGCACAATGTCTAGACCCCAAACGTTGTGATGTTCTGTGCGGGCCAATTTGAAGGGCAGGAGACAGGCTCACAAGGATTAAAAACAAACAACAAACTACAAGTTTGAAAACAAGACACGGATGGAAGAAGAGGATCTGTGATACTTTAGCGGTCTATCTCCTAGCTGGCTATTGGCTACCTCTACCGGCGACTTACACACCTCAACGGACCCGGGCTCTAACTGACTAAGTGCTGGAGTTAAGCTGTATTTATGTAAAATTCTCCTCCACCATCCCCACACACAGACACACACATACATACATGTACATATATATATATATATATATATATACACGAGCCTCATATATGTATATATTGTGTGTGTGTGTGTCTGTTGTTTATTTACCCAGATAGAGTTTAACAATCTCAAAACACACCTTGGTTAATTTTCAGCATTTTTGTAATCTAAGTCAAAGAAAGACCATGTTTAGACGTTTCCACATCAAATTTCACCATTTAATCTTATCGATCTTTTTTTTTGGGGGGAGGGGGTCCTGGTATGTCCCATTTGGCTCAGACTTTGTGAATCTAAAACAAGGTTGATGAGTCATTTATGGAGATATGGGGGGTGGGCATATTGGTGTCGGGGTTGTAGAATTACGTAAGAGTAGTGACCCGTAAAAGATTATTTGTTTTCTATGTATATATATATATATGTGTGTGTAAATTTGTACATGTATATATGTGTGTGTGTGTGTGTGTGTGTGTGTGTTGGCTGTCAACCAGTGTTCGAGTAAGACCATTTCCTATTTTTTGTTTTGTTATATATATATATATATATATATATATATATATACTAGCTAAAGTACCCAGTCCATGACCGGACTAAAATGAAATTTCGAACACCAGGGAGTGTTTATAAAAATTTGTAAATTTTGTAACATCACATGTACCTAATAGAACAGAAAAACTTAACAATGTAATATATATTTAAATTACAACCGAATTAGACACATGTAAGGAAAGGAAAATAAGATAAACAAAAATATTGTTACTTAATGTGATACACGTTCTTGTAAGTATACCCAATTTGTTGAAAAATCCTTGTTTTTACAAAACAATTTTAACCCCCCTTCACAAAAAAATTGCCAAAAATCTGCTCCGACCAATCTATGAATAAGTATTTGTCAATTTTATTTCATTTTTACTTTTAGCCCTTAAAAAACTCTAATAATAACAGAAGCTCAGAATTAAAATTCTGTTCATATTAGTAGTTGAAAGATTTCACCATTTTATTCAAATGAAAAAGTAACCATAAACTTGTTTTGAAACAATTTAAATTTTTCCAAAATTTTTTGTACATGACAACAATTCACATCTAGTTCTTAATTGCATGTTGAGTTTAAAAAAAGCTGAGAATCGAAAATTTAAATTCTTCGTATTGCAATATCTATTTTTGCTAAAACTTAAGATAGTATTTTAAAAACATTGTTTAAAAACGTTTTGGTGGACCTGATTATCTGGACCCCCCCCCCCACCTATGAATTTTTTTTCCTTCAGTGGATTATTATCGTACACACCAATCTATCAGATTATAAAAAAAATTCTTAAAAGTTCTTCCATATCGGAACCGCTTGAACGGAACCCAAATTATTTATTTATTTTCCCATTAAACTAACCTTAAACCCCAACCCTAACCCCTAACTCCTAACCCTAAACCTCCCTAATTAAAATTAAGTTTTATTACAAAATTTGTATTAATTACAAAACAACCATTTTCATAAAAGTTCAAATGTCACCTATGAAATCTATATTCAAACATGCCAATTTTTCAGAACTGAAAAGTTGCACTATAAACTATAAGAGTTAACTTTCTCACCGATGTTTATTGACTTATAAATAGAAAACATTGTTCGATGACTGTCACAATAAAGAGTAAAATCATAAAACTTAAAATTTGATTTTTAAGACAAATTCTGAGGAATATTTTAAATTGTTTTTTAAATAATAATCTAAATGTTGGTTGTTAGTTGTTTTGTTTTATGGGATATCAACTTTTCGGATCCTTTACTAACGAATCATGTCATTTTGATAAACAAAGCGCTTACAATTTTTCGTACTTACATATCAAAAATTCTTGAAATGTTCCAATAACTGGATATTGTCGGAAATACTTGAAATAAATTTTGTCTTACAAATAATTGACTACTTAAACCCAGTCGGGCCTTCGACTAAAGATAAAACACTGGATTTTGTCCGTATTAGTAATTATAACACTGTAGTAGTGTTATGGATTGACTGGCGATATTTCATTAGATACTTAAAAAAACAATTTTGGTTAACTTTTGGATATAAAAATAACAATTGTGTCTAGAGTCGTACAAGCGACGTACAAGTCAGGGGTGGGGTAACGTCAACACAAGATAGGAAAAATTATTCGAACAAAAGAAATCCTAATGGCTAAAATCGGTTGATATAAAACGAATGGCTGTTTCTCTTTCTACTCTACAATTTGTATATTTCATCCTCTATTCTGTTTGGGNGCAATTTTTTAAAAAATTCTATGAGAAATCAATTAATGGTCCGATTTTCACGAAAATTTCCATAAATGTTTATCATTGGATGTAAATACATCTGAAATAGTTTTTTTTCTAAAATATATTAGGGAAAATATATTTTTTACGAGGTCTATCACCCCCCTATTTTGTTTTATGAGATAAAAAAAAAATGACCTGGAAAAAAAATTTGGTACTTTTTTTCTATAAAGATAAGAGGCTGAATAACTATATCAATGAAATTGTAAACGTACCGAACTATAGTTTTTTAGGAAAAATTAATGAAATCGGAAATAAAAAGTGCAAAAAAATGTCATAATATTAATATTTTGAAAACTTTTTTTTGCTTATGTAATTGGTATGTACTATATTTTATTAAATTGTCCAAAAAAAAAAATTTTTTTTAAAGAAATTAATTTTTACGAGATTTTCAATCTTTTGTGTGATTAAATATTTTATTTTCTGCGTGAAATAAATTAAATTTTTTTTTTCTGTGGAAAAAAATCGAATTTTTCACGGATATTTAAAATTATGAATTTTAGAATTCAGGTGAACTAAAAGTTGGTCCGATCCGTGCTCGATTAATATTTTAAAAAGAATTTGTAATTTTTATTGTTGAATAGTAATGTGTGATTCTTAGAATATACGGAAGAGCAAAACTGACATATGACGAGACGCTTCTCGGTAACTAAAGTTTGTTTTTCTGAGCGTAAAAAAATATTTTATTTAACTTTTACGACCAATTAGAATAAAAATAATATATTGAATGATTGTTTTATCAGTTTTTCTCTTAGAAAAAATATTCAAATTTTCATTTTATTTTCGATTTTAAGAATTAATACTAAAACCGAAGACATTTTTTAACGTCAATTTCACTGCGAAATTTTAAGATTAAAGTTTTTCAAGTTTTTATTCATAGTAAATTGTAATATTAAAGTTTTTAAAGTTTTTATTAATTTTAAATTGTAATATTAAAGTTTTTAAAGATTTTATTCATTTTAATAGAAAAAATTTGGCTAAAAAAGTTTGTCCGTTACACCCATCCGTACTTAGATGCATAACTGTAAGAGGGTAATAATATGTATTTCTTTCTCTAAATCGCGGCCTGAAAATTACCCTTTCGCACGTAATATGGATAGGTTTGTTTATTTTTCAAGATAACGATGTAATTTTTCCCAATCGGATAATTTGATCTTTGAATTAACTATTTTTCTTTGTAACAACCCTGTACGATCTTTTTTTACGAGAATTTTGATAAACAAAGTTCGGAAATATCTATTTCCGTTTTATTCAAGATGGCCTAAACGGTTTGGTGGTACCTAAAATTCATTCAAAAAGAGAAACATTTAAAAAAACTCCTGATAATTTTTAAAAAATTCAGCTTACGGAAATAATGAAAATTATGAACGAAAACAATGTTTACATTTTCGTACCGTTAAATCCACTGCAAAAAACAAAAACAAGTTATGACTATTTGATTTTTTAACAAATTCTATGAAAAATGAAAATATGTTTGAAATAGTTTGTTATTTTCTTAAAATATGTTAGGGGGAATATTTTTTACGAGGTCTCCTTTATGAAATCTGAAACAAAAAATAAACAGATGAAAAACGATTTTGGCGGACCTGAACATCTGGACCCCCCATCTAAATTTAAAAAAAGAAGTTTTTTTCCTTCAATGGATTATTATCGATTACACACCAATCTATCAGTTTGTAAAAAAAAAAAATTCTTAAAATTTCTTTATTTTTTGAGTTTTCAAGGGTGCTCATTTCCCCGTATAAGTTTGTAGTAAATCGATAGTTTTATTACTAAAAAATCAACACTCAAACCCGCTCCTAACACCTCCTAACTCTAGGTAGATTCGCCCCTCCCTTTCTTCAGACCACAGAGAATAAATTTTGGTTTGTTTTAATAAAACAAAACAAAAGTATCTTTTTACGGCATGATTTCAATTTTAGTTGAGCGTAAATTTTACGAACTTGAAATCATGCTTTAAAATAGATTTTTTAAATTACTTTAATTTATAGAGTTAAATTCGGAATACATGTCTGGTTTAACATGATTATCAAACTTACTTTAAAAAATATTTCATGTTGGGTAAAAAAAATAGTTATATATTTAAATATTATGGAATTCAAATGAGCAAACATTGACTACCCCCACTGTTTAAGTGAAAGTTTTCTTCGGGCTTAAAAGTTTGTTTTAGTTAAAACTAAAACAAACTAGACTGACTTCTGATTTAGGTCGGTAAAATTAAAACGGAAAGTTTTTTGCTGGTACCAAATAACAGTTTAACTGCAGTCTATGAATTAACATTTTGCGAATTTGGATACAGTTTTAGGGGATTAAGGTTGTTTTTAATTACGTATAGATTAAAAAATAAACAACAAAAAACACAAATTACTATACATTTAATGTTGAAAAATATTTTTTAAACTAAGTTTAATTGAAATTATACATTGCTATATTAACACAAACAACTGTCTCAATAATAGATTCAATAATTAATTTCAATGGTTAATTAAATATATAGTAATTTGTTTTTTTGTTTTTTGTTGTTTATTTTTTAAAGCAATACGCAATTAAAAACAACCTTAACCCCCTAAAACCGTAAACCAATTCGCAAAATGTTAATTCATAGAATGTAGGACTGACTTCTGATTTAGGTTGGAAAATTAAAACTGAAAATTTTTTGCTAGTACCCAATGACAGTTTAAGTACATTCTATGAATTAACATTTTGCGAATTGGGATACGGTTTTAGGGGATTAAGGTTGTTTTTAATTACGTATGGCTTTAAAAAAATAAAGTGTCTCTAGTCTTTTTATTTATGCAGAAAATAGTATCAATCAAATATATACCACTCCGATATTACAGTCTGAATAATACAAATAATTGTAATCTTTGTATGTATATATATATATATATATATATATATATATATATATATATATATATATATATATATATATATATTATACTAAATTGTAATCTTTGTATATATATATATATATTATATTATATTATATATATATTATATATATATATATTATATTATATTATATATATATTATATTATACATTTCATTTTTTCGTATATATGAATAATACAAATAATTGTAATCTTTGCGGAGTTCCGCCCTGGCCTTTTGCCTCAAAACCTGCTTGCCGGTGACTGCTGAAAAAACAATTTAAAAATTTTTTCTTTTCTTTAAAAAACACCAGCTACGATTGAAGTCCGTAGCGGAAGCGGCGTGAAAAAACAAAAACAACTAGGGTTTAGGGTTTAGGATTTGGGATTGGGGTTGGGGTTTAGGTTTAGTTTAATGGAAAATAAATAAAAAATTTGGGCTCTGTTTTTTCTGAGTCACCCTGTATACACTTTTTCAAGTGATACCGCTTCGGATACAGACTTCAATCATAGCTGGTGTTGTTTTTCCACCAGTCAACAGCTAGCAATTTTTGAGGCAGGAAGCCAGGACGGAATTCTGAAAAGATTACCATTATTTTTATTATTCAGACTATTGTCCTCGTCTTCATTGTTATCCGTACAAAGTTTCGGCTGGTATTCGCTCTAATAAAAATTCAGACAGAGGACAATATTTCATAATCAGCTGGAGTTGGTATACGGACAGTTTCGCAAATTGGGTGATTTTGGCTTAATCAATTAATTATATCCCTTAATCAGAAAAAAATCAATAACCACATTTAGAGTGTTTCTTAGTTAGAACGATATCAATGTGTATGCAAGATTTTCAATCTGAGTGACCTACCGTTTTAAACTTATACATCGACACGTACATACCAAAATATCTCCTTTATATATTACTAGCTAAAGTACCCGGTCCATGACCGGACTAAAATGAAATTTGGATCACCAGGGAGTGAGAGAGAAAGTGGAAGACAGTAGTTAGAGAGGGGGTAAGAGGAAAATAATTCTTGAAACTAAAATCATTGAGAATTTGTATATTTCAGGATTTGTATTTTCTGTTTTATAGTTTAAAATTATTTCATATTATTATACAACAAATTGAAAGTATTCGTTTGTATATTTGTTTGTTATTGTTTTAAATTTTTTGTACATGACAACAATTCACATTTAGTTCTTAATTGCATGTTGAGTTTAAAAAGAAGCTGAGAATCGAAAATTTAAATTCTTCGTATTGCAATATCTATTTTTGCTAAAACCCAAGATAGTATTATAGGGACCACCAATTGATCAGTTTAGGCCATCTTGAATAAAACGGAAATATTTTGTTATTATTTATAATTAATTGATTTTTCATAGAATTTAAAAAACTCTTATCGTAACTTGTTTTTAGCTACGTTAATTTTCAGTTGATTTAACAGTGCAAAAATGAAAACGTTCCCGAATACCATCACGAAAGAAGCAATTAATGAATCGGGAAAAGGACATAGTTTCTGTTGCTGGCACATAATCCAAAGCGCCGTCTTAACCTCACCACTAAACCCGTGAGGACTTTTTCTTTTTTTCATTACCGCTACTACTGTTACCCCCTTTATGCTGTGAACAGTAGGAAGGAACATGTTGAGTTTAGAAAATATATATATATATATATATACTTGATTTTTCATAGAATTTTAAAAACTCTTATCGTAACTTGTTTTTAGCTACGTTAATTTTCAGTTGATTTAACAGTGCAAAAATGAAAACGTTGTTTTTCAATCATAATTTTCATTATTTCCGTAAGCTGAAAAAAAGTTAAAAAATCATCAGGAGTTTATTTAATGTTTTTTCTTTCAAATGGAAAAAATTTTTTCAAGAAAATATTAATTTTTCTGCAAGTTTCATAGTGTTAAATATAGGGGGGGGGGGTAAATTTCACAGGGTTAAATTGGTGGTACCTAGTATTTTAAAAACATTGTTTAAAAACGTTTTGGTGGACCTGATTATCTGGACTCCCCCCCCCCATCTATTTTTTTTCCTTCAGTTGATTATTATCGATTACACACCAATCTATCAGATTGAAAAAAAAATTCTTAAAAGTTCTTTATTATTTGAGTATTCACGGGTGCTCATTTCCTCGTATAAGTTTATAGTAAATTGATCCCCCATATCGGAACCGCTTGAACGGAACCCAAATTATTTATTTATTTTCCCATTAAACTAACCCCAACCCAACCCTAACCCTAACCCCCTAACCCCCCCCCTAGTTAAAATTAAGTTTTATTACAAAATTTGTATTAATTACAAAACATCAATTTTCATAAAAGTTCAAATGTCACCTATGAAATCTCTATTTAAACATGCCAATTTTTCAGAACTGAAAAGTTGTACTATAAACTCAGCGATGTTTATTGACTTCACAATAAAGAGTAAAATCATAAAACTTAAAATTTAATTTGTAAGGCAAATTCTGAGGAATATTTTAAATTGTATTTTGAATAATAATTTAAATGTTGGTTGTTAGTTGTTTTGTTTTATCAACTTTTCGGGTAATTTACTAACGAATCATGTCATTTTGATAAACAAAGCGCTTACAATTTTTCGTACTTACATATAAAATTTTTTTGAAATGTTCCAATAACTGGATATTGTCGGATAAACTTGAAATAAATTTCGTCTTACAAATAATTGACTACTTATCTCCAGTCGGGCCTTCGACTAAAGATAAAACACCGGATTTTGTCCGTATTAGTAACCATTGTTTTTGTTTTTATCGTGGTTTGAGAAAATAATTAGTTAACGAACCAAAAGAAAAACAGTTTCTAAGGAAATTCGTCAATCTTATTGTTATTTTTAACCCTTTAAAACTCTAACAATAAAAATTAATAAATAAATTAAAGAATTAAAAGTCATTTTATTCGAATGAAAATCTTAGTTTAATTTATACAAATATGTAACCGTATTTACGACGTAAACTGATTTTCATGATACTGTTATTTACGATTAAAAATTTTTTTTAATAATGTAACCGTAAGGCGTGCATTTTGATTTTCAACAATTTTTATGCATTATAAAAATTAAAATTAAAATGAGTGTACTGTACAATTTAAGAATATGGACAAACTCGCTGTAAAAAATAATTTAATCTATAAAAACACATACAAATTACATATTCAGAAAGACTAAGAGATTCCGAGCTGCTATTATCGGCTATACGTAGTATTTTTTTTTTTAACTCGCTGTAAAAAAAAAAAAAAAAATCTATAAAAACACATACAAATTACATATTCAGAAAGACTATTTCATCTTATTACTAAAGATATAAATATTTTAAAGATTTGATCCTAAATAGGTAAGAGATTCCGATCTGACTGATATAGACTGCACTGCTTGTATCGCAATAATCATAGGCAGCATGGCTATCCGAAGCCATTTTTTAATTTTTTAACTCGCTGTAAAAAATGATTCAATTGATAAAAACTCAAACAAATTCCATATTTTGAAAGAGTATTTTCTTATCTTTCTAACGATATAAAAATTATTAAAGTTTGGACCATAAATAGGCCATAAATTCGGAGCTGAACGGCTTAGACTGCAAAATTAATTCATTAGAATCAAAACTTCGCTGCTGTTATCGCTTTAACAATGAGCAGGCAGAGACAATATTTTATTATCAGGAGGGGCTGATATACGGACAGTTCCGCAAATTGGGTGATTTTGGATTAATTAATCGATTAAATCCCTTAATCAGTAAAAATCAATAACCAAATTTGGAGTTTTTCTTAGTTAGAACGATATCAATGTGTATGCAAGATTTTGAATCTGAGTGACCTCCCGTTTTTTTGTTATACGTCGACACGTACATACCAAAATCTCTGTTTTATATATTAGATATATATATATATATATATATATATATATATATGAAATATAACATTTTGAAAAAACATATGATGTTTGTTATGTGATTGCTGACAGGCCTGTTTCGACCGAAACGATAAGTTGGTCTTCATCAAAGAGCGACATAGACGAGAAGAAAATATCCGTTAAAAAGACTGTTTACAAAACGAACGCTGATATCAACCGCTGAAAATTAATTTTATTTTTATTTTTATTTTTAAAACAGAACATGCATTTTCAAAAAATTTTCAGCGGTTGATATCAGCGTTCGTTTTGTAAACAGTCTTTTTAACGGATATTTTCTTCTCGTCTATGTCGCTCTTTGATGAAGACCAACTTATTGTTTCGGTCGAAACAGGCCTGTCAGCAATCACATAACAAACATCATATGTTTTTTCAAAATGTTATATTTCATACTGTCGGATTAATTTCCATATATTTTTCATATATATATATATATATATTATATATATATTATAATATATATATATATATATATATTATATATTATATATATATATATATATATATATATATATATATATATATATATATAATATGATAAGATAAATATATAAAGGTTTTTACATATCTATTTATTAGGTGACAAAGGAACATTCACGACCATATTGGTTTCATGCGATGCAATAATCAGGTGAAGATGTTTCAAATGCAAGGAAAATCGAAAAAATTTTTTTTGAAATTTCAGAAAATTCAATAGACATGGGATGCGTATGATTGGATAAAATGATGTGCGTATGTATGTGGTGTTAATTTGAATGTATGAGAGTGTTTATGGACAGCATAAAGGTTGCGTATGCGGGGTAACTGGTCACACACATAATACGTTGTTCTGTGAATGTGTGACATTTGAACAATGCTTACGTGCGAGCGTTTGTGTTTGTGCGTGTATGTGTGTGTGGGTGCGTATGTTTTTTTCCATATCTGGATGTGGAGGGGATGTATATTGTATATTGTTGGGTCGAGTTAATTGAGGAGTGGGATTGAATAACTTTAAGATTACAACTGTTGTATATTATTTTGCAACAAAAATATGGGAGCTAAAAGATAAAGATATCCCTTATAAGATAGAGTGGAGGATTTTAGATCATCCCAAATGTTACACGAACGGCTCAAAATATTGCAATCTATGCGTTACAGAAAAATTTAATTTCGAATAATAATAATAATAATAATAATAATAATAATAATAATAGAAGTCTAAATAGAAAATCTGAAATTTTTAAACAATGTCCACATAAGAAAAAATTCTTCCTAAATGCATGGATAAGAGAAACTCAACATCCACCCTGAAAAACAATTCTACAATTTTTTACAAAAAAATCTGAATTTACATTGAAATCTTCTAATATAATACTGATATATAATTCAACAAAAGAATGGATTTTCATTAAATGAAATTAATTCACAGGACTTTACCACCTATGAAAAACTTTTAAAATCTAAAATCATACTGACATTATCAGATATGATATTGGACGTATAATTTCACCATTACCACCAACAAAAGAATGGATTTTCATTAAATGAAATTAATTCACAGGACTTTACCATCTATGAAAAACTTTTAAAATCTAAAATCATACTGACATTATCAGATATGATATTGGACGTATAAATTTCAACAAAAGAATGGATTTTCATTAAATGAAATTAATTCACAGGACTTTACCATCTATGAAAAACTTTTAAAATCTAAAATCATACTGACATTATCAGATATGATATTGGACGTATAAATTTCAACAAAAGAATGGATTTTCATTAAATGAAATTAATTCACAGGACTTTACCATCTATGAAAAACTTTTAAAATCTAAATCATACTGACATTATCAGATATGATATTGGACGTATAAATTTCAACAAAAGAATGGATTTTCATTAAATGAAATTAATTCACAGGACTTTACCATCTATGAAAAACTTTTAAAATCTAAAATCATACTGACATTATCAGATATGATATTGGACGTATAAATTTCAACAAAAGAATGGATTTTCATTAAATGAAATTAATTCACAGGACTTTACCATCTATGAAAACTTTTAAATCTAAAATCATACTGACATTATCAGATATGATATTGGACGTATAAATTTCAACAAAAGAATGGATTTTCATTAAATGAAATTAATTCACAGGACTTTACCATCTATGAAAAACTTTTAAAATCTAAAATCATACTGACATTATCAGATATGATATTGGACGTATAAATTTCAACAAAAGAATGGATTTTCATTAAATGAAATTAATTCACAGGACTTTACATCTATGAAAAACTTTTAAAATCTAAAATCATACTGACATTATCAGATATGATATTGGACGTATAAATTTCAACAAAAGAATGGATTTTCATTAAATGAAATTAATTCACAGGACTTTACCATCTATGAAAAACTTTTAAAATCTAAAATCATACTGACATTATCAGATATGATATTGGACGTATAAATTTCAACAAAAGAATGGATTTTCATTAAATGAAATTAATTCACAGGACTTTACCATCTATGAAAAACTTTTAAAATCTAAAATCATGCTGACATTATCAGATATGATATTGGACGTATAAATTTCAACAAAGAATGATTTTCATTAAATGAAATTAATTCACAGGACTTACCATCTATGAAAAACTTTTAAAATCTAAAATCATACTGACATTATCAGATATGATATTGGACGTATAAATTTCATGGATTTTCATTAAATGAAATTAATTCACAGGACTTTACCATCTATGAAAAACTTTAAAATCTAAAATCATACTGACATTATCAGATATGATATTGGACGTATAAATTTCAACAAAAGAATGGATTTTCATTAAATGAAATTAATTCACAGGACTTTACCATCTATGAAAAACTTTAAAATCTAAAATCATACTGACATTATCAGATATGATATTGGACGTATAAATTTCAACAAAAGAATGGATTTTCATTAAATGAAATTAATTCACAGGACTTTACCATCTATGAAAAACTTTTAAAATCTAAAATCATACTGACATTATCAGATATGATATTGGACGTATAAATTTCAACAAAAGAATGGATTTTCATTAAATGAAATTAATTCACAGGACTTTACCATCTATGAAAAACTTTTAAAATCTAAAATCATACTGACATTATCAGATATGATATTGGACGTATAAATTTCAACAAAAGAATGGATTTTCATTAAATGAAATTAATTCACAGGACTTTACCATCTATGAAAAACTTTTAAAATAAAATCATACTGACATTATCAGATATGATATTGGACGTATAAATTTCAACAAAAGAATGGATTTTCATTAAATGAAATTAATTCACAGACTTTACCATCTATGAAAAACTTTTAAAATCTAAAATCATACTGACATTATCAGATATGATATTGGACGTATAAATTTCAACAAAAGAATGGATTTTCATTAAATGAAATTAATTCACAGGACTTTACCATCTATGAAAAACTTTTAAAATCTAAAATCATACTGACATTATCAGATATGCAACAAAAGAATCATTAAATGAAATTAATTCACAGGACTTTAAAAATCTAAAATCATACTGACATTATCAGATATGATATTGGACGTATAAATTTCAACAAAAGAATGGATTTTCATTAAATGAAATTAATTCACAGGACTTTACCACCTATGAAAAACTTTTAAAATCTAAAATCATACTGACATTATCAAATATGATTTTGGACGTATAAATTTCAACAAAAGAATGGATTTTCGACAAATGAACACCACCATCCACCTTTAAATGATATTGAAAATTTTTAAAAGACTCTACCATATATATAAAAATGTTTTTTTGAAAATACATACATCCTTTAACATACGGAATTAATTTTTTTTAAAATTTTTCAAAATAATTTTTTTTCTATTTTTAATGAATAAAGGGAGATAACATCGTTAGCATTTTTATAGAAAAATGCAAATTTAAAAAAAATTGAATTTAAAAAAAATGCGAAGCGCATTAGCGTCCACAAAAGCAACCGACGTTATTTACGGTCCAGAATATAACATTAAGAAAAGATCTTCAAATAAACACCATGGGATCTAATTTGACAGCCTGATGATTGCGACTTAGCAAGACAACCTGGGTAGGTGTCTATAATAAGCATTTATTAAAAAAAACCTCAACAAATTAAATAAATATTAGCTCTCACAATTTGTGATTGAGCACTGTATTTTCTTGTTTGATCACAAAAAAATTTTGTTTTATATATACTATATATATATATATATATATATATGAGAGACAAGACATATATATATATATATATATATATATATATATATATATATATATATATATTATATATATATATATATATATATATATATATATATATATGAGAGACATATTATATATATATATATATATGAGAGACAAGACATGCCGGGCACTGCTGGAGAAGCAAGGATTAGCTCATAAGTGACGTTCTCCTGTGGAAGCCAACACACGGACATGCTAGTGTAGGACGCCCAGCAAGGACCTACATTGACCAACTAAGCAAAGATGCAGGTTGCTGCACAGAGGACCTCCCTGGGAAAATGAATGATAGGAAAGGTTGGCGAGAGATTGTCATGGATATCCGTGCTAATAGCGCGACATGATGATGATGATGATATATATATATATATATATATATATATATATATATATATATATATATATATATATATATATATATATATATATATATATATATATATATATATATATATATATATATATATATATATATTGGTTTGTTTTGTTTTACGGCATATCAACCTCAGTGGGTCATTTAATGCCGATAAAGTTTTGAAATGAATCAATTCTTAATGGATAATACAATTTAAAAAAAACAAACATTTTTCTATTTAACCCATAGATGGGACCCTAACAGGTAATACCACTCCGGGTCAGAGTGGACCAGGGAGCAATGGTGATGAAGGGGTGCTCCACATTCCCCAAACCTCCAGAACTGGAACCTCACCATCAGATAGAATTTAACGTCAATCCTAGGACATGTAGACCCTCAGCCACCGCCTTCTAGCACCCATATGATAAAAAGGGGTTGGGGCTTGCCATAAGGGCAATAGGGTTGGGAAAATCATATAGGTGCTAGGGCTTGACGTGACCAGCCGATTGATGGGAGGGGGCCTCTCCGACCGCCCGTCTAGCCCAAAATAGGTCCCAAGTGGAGTATTGCATGTCATGAACTGCTCATCCACCTGGGCTCTATCCTTAAGCATCACGGGTCGCCACTCATGGCCAACAGGTGGCCCCATTGGAGGAGTCTTACCCCTCTGCAGAGGTGCAGTCGGTGCATTCGGTGCATTCTAACGCCACAGCCGACAGGGCGGTATATATATATATATATATATATATATATATATATATATATATATATATCATATTATATGTATATATTATATGTATATTTGATTTGTTTATTTCTAAATTTAAACGGTGTGAAAAATAAACCAGATATATCAGTTTTCAAAATTCAAAAAATTCAAACTGATATCTATGGAAAATAAAAAAAAAAAGAAAAGATCAACACTAACGATAGACTGATATATTTTAAATTTAAACGGTGTGAAAAATAAACCAGATATATCAGTTTTCAAAATTCAAAAAATTCAAACTGATATCTATGGAAATAAAAAAAAAAAAGAAAAGATCAACACTAACGATAGACTGATATATTTTAAATTTAAACGGTGTGAAAAATAAACCAGATATATCAGTTTTCAAATTCAAAAAAATTCAAACTGATATCTATGGAAATAAAAAAAAAAAAAGAAAGATCAACACTAACGATAGACTGATATATTTTAAATTTAAACGGTGTGAAAAATAAACCAGATATATCAGTTTTCAAAATTCAAAAAATTCAAACTGATATCTATGGAAATAAAAAAAAGAAGAAAAGATCAACACTCCCGAACACTTTCTGAAAACAAACATCAGTTTAGAAAGAAGGAAATATAGAAAGACAGAGAAAGACGTAGGGAAAGAAAAATGAAATGAAAGAAAGAAAGAAGGAAGAAAGGGGAGAAATAGGTAAAGAAAGAAAAATATGGACATAAAGAAAGAAAAAATTAGGGAAAGAAAAAATGTGAAAAAGAAAGAAAAGAAGGAAATAAATATAGAAAGAAAAAGAACAACATAGGGAAAAATTATTGTCTAACCACAGACAATCACTGTCGATCGGATATTCCCCCACGGTAAGTCTATCATGATAATTAATGAACCCGTTCGTTTTGATTATTATATTCCTATGTAATTGTCAGTAAGTATCACTTTTTAAAAATTAGTGTTGCAAGGGAAATAACTCTGTTAAGAAATCTTTTAATTAACTTTCTAAGGGAAATAACTCTGTTCAGAATTTTTTTCCCCCCTTCAAACATGGTCGTCTGATTTCGTTGAAAGAAATAAAAGATTTTTTTTTTCTACTGATGATCATTATGAATAATGAAATTTATTGTATACAGTGCTCAGGTGCAGTACAACTCATCAAAGTCTCATGTCTAGCACATAGAATAATGTATTACTGCCAGGAACATGAATAGCATACAGTAATAATATACATATATGTGTACAGTGCTCAGGTGCACCACAACTCATCAAAGTCTCATGTCTAGCACATAGAATAATGTATTACTGCCAGGAACATGAATAGCATACAGTAATAATATACATGTATGTGTACAGTGCTCAGGTGCACCACAACTCATCAAAGTCTCATGTCTAGTACATAGAATAATGTATTACTGCCAGGAACATGAATAACATACAGTAATAATATACATGTATGTGTACAGTGCTCAGGTGCACCACAACTCATCAAAGTCTCATGTCTAGTACACAGAATAATGTATTAGTGTCAGGAACATGAATGGCATACAGTAATAATATACATGTATGTGTGCGCGTGTGTGCATATGTATGTGGAGAGTGGCATCAGGTATAGTGTCGGCGGACTACAGGAAGCATGGAGGCTTTGAAAGACTCAGTGCTTTGGCAGCCTACAACAGACGCGGGCAGTTTATTCCATGTCTCCGCAACTCTGAGGGTGAAAAAATGTTTCCGAAAGTCACGTGTGTTAGAAAGATGGAGATCAAAAAGGTGCTCAAGGTTGCTGTTGTTAAGATGTAATGACCTTATGAGCGTTTACCAGGTCAGTTGCCAGACGTCGAAGTTTCAGCGAATCCATTCCCGGGGCAGCGAGACATTCAGAGTATGGTAGATGCCTGATGGAGGGTATTCGTTTGGTTGCACGTCTCTGTACAGTTTCTAGGAGGTTAATATTCTGAGCAAGATAGGGGTTATGTCCAAAATAAAAGAATATTTTCAAACAGAAATTCCCACATTTGGCACAAATCAAAGATTTTCAAATATGACAACAGGACAGTAAATATTCTTTGATTATTGCTGATTTATTGACAGACATTATTCTCAATCTGTGGTTATCTTAACATTTACTGAAATAAATAAATAAAATAACAAGAAATTTTGGTGCAATTAAATTAGATTTTTTTTTTTTTTTTTAAATATTATTTTCTGGATTTGATCTTTTTTGAAATGTAAAAATTTGGGATTGGAATTTTTTTTTATTCAAATAAACAGAGGTTAAAAAACAAAATTGAAAACAAGTGAACATACCTATTATATATATATATATATATGCGTGTGTGTGTGTTTATGTATGTGCGTGTATATAATATATATACACCCACATACATAAACACACATACACACGCACACACACACACACACACACACACACACACACACACACACACATATATATATATATATATATATATATATATTTAACAAAATTTTGGGATGAAACAAAGAAATCACAGTGCTCAACCACAAATTTGTAGGAGCTTTATTTATTTATTTGTTGATTTTTTTAAAAATATAATTGTTTTCCATAGGCAACTACCCAGGTTTCAGGTTATTTCACCATCATCAGATTGCTAATAATTCTTCCGGTGTTTATGTGAAGACATTTCTTGCTGTTATGTTTTTGGACCGCAAATTACGTCGGTTGATTATTGTGGACGTTCTTTATGTTTTCGATTTTATTTTTGAATTTTTCAATTTCTGCATTAAAAAAAAAATGCTCATAAAGTTATCTCCCTTTAATCCTTTGAAAATTTGTTCTTATTTGGAATTATTGTAATCAACTTCATATGTAAAAAGACGTATGTATTTTCAAATTTTCTGATGGTAAAGTCCTGTAAATTTCGCAATTTAATTTTTCAGGGTGGATGGTGAGTTTCATTTATCGAAAATCCATTCTTTTATGGAATAATATATCCAAAATCACATTTGAAAAAGTCTGTTTATATTCAAACTTTCTGATGGTAAAGTCTTGTAAAAATCTGTAAATTTATCTTTCAGGGTGGATGTTGGGTTTCGCTTATCCATGCATTTAGGAAGAATTTTTTCTTATGTAGACATGCCTTAAAAATCTCAGACTTTTTATTTAGACTTTTATTATTATTGTAATTATTATTCGAAATTAAATTAAATTTTTTTACCATCAGAAAATTTGAAAATACTTTATGGGAACAGGAAATCAGCCTCATTTCAATGAACCCCACCCCCTTAAAAAAACAACCAATCACAGACCGACCTGAAGAATCCGAGAATTCTATGGGGGTTACCAGAGAAAGACAGAACCTTTACAAAAAAATAAATAAATAAATAAATAAGTTCGTATCAATCCCCAAGTTAACGCTACTTACAAAATAAAAAAAATAAAAAACAACAACATTGAACTACCTTCAACGCATATTTCAAGATAAAAAAAAATCTCAAAAAATCTTTTATTTCATTTTTTCATTTAATGAAAATTACATTAGAATTGGATGATTAGTTTATTGTTAATGATTTTTTACAAACAATTTCTTGTGATCTGCCATTTTATCAGGTGATTCTAGTTTCGGTGTGACCTTAAAAATTAAATTTAATTAATCTTAATTTTAGTTTTAACTTCAAGATAATATAAATTTAATTGTTGTAAAAATAAAAAGAAAGAAACCAACTTTTTCAGCGTATTCAATATGTAAACATAAATGAGACTGATATTGGTGTTGTGGGATCTTTTCTCTTAATTCACCCAAAATAATGTCAATTTATTTATCTTTTCTCTTAATTCACCCAAAATAATGTCAATTTATTTATCTTTTCTCTTAATTCACCCAAAATAATGTCAATTTATTTATCTTTTCTCTTAATTCACCTAAATTATGTAATTTTATTTATCGTAAAATAATTCACCCTAAATAATGTCAATTTATTTATCGTAAATATTAAATCAACCTTAGGAATTATTAATTAGGTTATTTATCTTTTCTCTTAATTCACCCTAAATAATGTAATTTTATTTATCGTAAAATAATTCACCCTAAATAATGTCAATTTAATCTTTTCTCTTAATTCAAAAATAATGTCAATTTATTTATCTTTTCTCTAATTCACCGTAAAATAATTCACCCTAAATAATGTCAATTTATTTATCGTAAATATTAAATCAACCTTAGGAATTATTAATTAGGTTATTTATCTTTTCTCTTAATTCACCCTAAATAATGTAATTTTATTTATCGTAAAATAATTCACCCTAAATAATGTCAATTTATTTATCGTAAATATTAAATCAACCTTAGGAATTATTAATTAGGTTATTTATCTTTTCTCTTAATTCACCCTAAATAATGTAATTTTATTTATCGTAAAATAATTCACCCTAAATAATGTCAATTTATTTATCGTAAATATTAAATCAACCTTAGGAATTATTAATTAGGTTATTTATCTTTTCTCTTAATTCACCCTAAATAATGTAATTTTATATATAAATATATATATATATAATATATATATATATATATATATCATATATATTTGGGAGAATGTGTGCTTAATTGAAGTCGAACCTAATTTTATGAAAGTTAATTAATTAATAATTAATTAATTAGGCGGGATTATATTAAATTTAAGGCTAAACAAATCGAGAAAAATCAATCTCTGTATGTACATTTCGGCCTATTAGGCCTCATCAGCAGAGCTATAGACGCTTGACAGTCAGCTTGACAATCAGGTTTCGAATCGCACACGGGGCGGTCTTTGTATCTATAGCTCTGATGATGAGGCCTAATAGGCCGAAATGTACATACAGAGATTGATTTTTCTCGATTTGTTTAGCCTTAAATTTAATAGGTAATCCCGCCTAATTAATTAATTATTAATTAATTAACTTTCATAAAATTAGGTTCGACTTCAATTAAGCACACATTCTCCCAAATATTGTCGGCTGAAAATAGCCATATCACAAACATCGTCTGTTTGTTTACTTCTCATACATATATATATATATACATATATATATATACATATATATATATATATATATATACATATATATATATATATATAGAGAGAGAGAGAGAGAGAGAGAGAAAGAGAGAGAATTAAACTACAAACTTTTTATTTAGCCTACATTCCTCTTAAACATCCCTAATATGTGTGTGTGTTAGTGTATGTATGTGTGTGTGTGTGTGTGTGTGTGTGTAATGTATCCAAAAACTGGTAGTAAGGGATGATTCTACACACGTTCTTAAAAATCACACTGTATAATTATTAAATGTTTTAGTAGGTGCAAATACAGAGATTTTTATAAATCCCTAAAGAGAATTCAATGTATAATAAACAATCTATTTTAGATTAAATACAGATTAATATTTACCTTTGAAAGAAAGGAAAAACTCAATAAACCGTCATTCTGTAATAAATTTATTTCGGCCAAAACTTAAAAGGTTTTTAGAAATTTAAATAAATTTCTAAAACTCCTAAATTTTTAAAAATCTCATCAAATAGGCGGCACAGATAAAAATGAATTGTAAACCCGAAAAGAATTTTACCAGAATCCCTTAAATGTGTGTCAAACAGCAAATATGAGTTTACAAATTCAAATTAAAAAGGTTACAATGTATCTTTTGAAACCGGATATATTCAAAATGTATATGTTTGATTTAATATCTAAAATAGAAGATAAATTTCAATGAGAAAACCAAACATATAAATAAATAATAAAACATTAAAATATAAATAAATATAAATTGATAAAAATATAAATAAATAGATAAATATATATGTATATAAACATATATATATATATAAATTTATTAAAATTAATTATATTTTGTATTACACTACGTATACCCCATTTGTCGTCTGCTACAACTTTTTAAAACGAATTAAATCTATTATTTTAGGTGACACTGTCTAAATCGATAAGTAGTAACATAATGACCATCATTAAAAAAAAGAAAATATGCAGTTTATTTTTAATAGATTTAAAACGATTTGTTTTGGTCAATTTCGACGCGATCCGCCATTCTGTCTCTTTTTCAATGCAGCATTCGCGATTGAAAAAAAAAAAAAAAAAAAAAAAAATATTTATCCGATTTTAATGAAATTTTCAGTATTGATTTATCAATTAATGAATTTTATAATGCATTAGTTATTTTATTTCAAAACTTTAATTTAGTATTTTTGCAATGAAAAATTAATATATAAAATTCATTTAAAATATGAAAATCCTGATGTTATGTTTAAAATGTTATATTTTTAGATTCTAAAAATAAATATCTATTTAATGCAAACTTTATTTTATTACATCAAAGTATACTTTTTGAAGAAAAACTCGATTGAAAATGTACCCCCCTCCCCTTTTTAAGCAGAAAAAATATCGATGTATAATTTTTTCTTTTATAAGGTAATAGCCAATTAAATAATTATCAAAATGTGTAAAAAAGATATCTCCAAAAAATTAATTATTTCTTTTTTTTTTAACATTTTATTTTTCGATTTTCGGTACTTATTTTCTTATAGAAAAGCCATCATAAAAATTGTTTTGTTTTGTTTCTATTCATTACTTCAGTCTTTTATCTCTTTATTTTTATCTCTTTATTTATACTGTAATTAGAAAATTATAAGTTTAATCGAATGTCATTATTGAACGAAAAAAAAAAAAAAACAAACAAAAAAACAAACACAAAAAAAAACTCTCCATCAAAATTGTTTATCAATTGAGCTATATACTATGCCCTATTATGAGTTTATTTTTTTATATTGTAACTTTCAACAAAATAAATAAATAAATAAAATTTGTTGGAATTAACTTGGATTTTTAGACTTTTTTTCTTCTTCTTTGGTGTTGAATTTTTTTTAAATATTGTTTTTGGATTTGATCTTTTTTGAAATGTAAAAATTTGGAATCGGAATTTTTTTATTCAAATGAAATTTAAATGAACAGAGGTTAAAAAAAAACAACAAAAAAAAAAACAACTAATTCAAAAATGAAACTGGAATTTTTCTTTATTTAAATGAAGAGTTTTTTTTTTTTTTTAATTAATAAATTGATGAAACATTTTTTTTTTGCAATCACGAATGTTACATTAAAATTGTAAACAAGCGCTTTAAATTTATTGAACAAGAGACAGAATGACAGAATTGAAAAAAAAAATAAATAAACACAAAAACAATCGATAAAAATTTAAAAAATTTTATTCATTTATTTTTAAAGAAAATAAAAAATGAAAAATGTTTTGTTTTTTTTATTAAATAAATTTAAAAATTTTAATTAAAAAATTTTGATCAATTTAAGAAAAACAAAAATTTTTTCCCTTGAAACAAAAATTTTGGGTTCAGTTTTTGAATATTTTTGAAATTTATGCAAATTTTCTCCCAAATTTTTTTCCGGAAAAAATTCAAAATTCCTTCAAAATTACAATAAATTTCTCTAAATTCGTTTGAAGAAAAATCTAAAATTTTTCTTTAGTTTTGAATAATTGAAGTTTTCCCCCGTTTTCATCAAAATAAAATATTTTACAATCATATTGTTGTGCCCCCAAAAAATTCCCAGTTGAGGGATCAGCACGAATTAGGTGGTAGCCATCCCTCTCCCCCCCGATTCCCCAGTGTCAATAGTTTTTAGGTATTCGCCTTCTTCGGTGTAAAAATCAATTTTAAATTTGGAATAATCACAAATCAAAATTTATTTTTTTAATTGACAAACAGAAAAAGTGAACATTTTCTGTTTTCACGATTTTTTCTATTTTAAGAAAAGGGACAACATTTTTTCTTTTCAAAAAAAATAAATTCTTTTCAATCCCCCCTCCCCACCCACCGACAATTTACCACCAAAATTTTGGGGGAAATGAAAAACATTTCAAAAGGGAGAATTCCTTCGTGTTTTAAACAAATTTCAAAAACAATTTCTCCCGATTCGTTTAATTCGATTATCGATTGTTTTTACGATCAGCAAGAAAAATATGACCGTCTTCCTCACTGACGATAATTGATTGAATATCAAGATACGGTTTCGATCCCGACAAATTCCATTCTTTTTCAAATTGAATATCACGATTCGGTTTCGATCCCGGCAAATTCCATTGAATCAAATTCTCTGAATATTTCAAAAAACTTGAACCAAGAATTTCATTTTTAAGTCCATTTAGAAATTGTAAATAATAGTTTGAATAGTTTACCTCTAATTCACATTTCCTTACCGGTTCGGTTATTTTTTGTTTGGGGTGGGGACCCGATGAAGATAATGATGATTGAAATGTGGTTTTTAATAACTCGACACCACAAACAATGTCCGTTTTTTCATTTTCATTTTTTTTTAATAAATGACTCAAATGAATTCGCCAAATTACCAATTTTTTCAAAATTCTTTCATTTTCCGCCAACAATTGGCGCCATTTTTTAACTTGTCCATTTTTTAGTTTTCTTAAATCGTTGCACATTTCGTGCATTTTGACCCTCAATTCTTCAATAATAATTTCAAATTAGACCAAATGTCTTTACATTTGGCTGAACATTCTATTTCCATATCATCAATAAAGGTATTATATATTACATTTCTTTCTCTCAGATAATTTTCTAAATCCGAAATTTCTTTCATGAGGGTGGGACCTTGAAATTGTTTTATTTTTAATGCCTCCTCATTCACTGAAATCGAACAAGATCGACACTGGGGTGAATTCTTCAAGTGTTCACGGTGACAAATGTCACAAAAAACATTTTTACATTTATTACAATAAAATTCTTTCATTTTATTGTGTATTAAACACAAATCTTTCCTCATTGATTTACGAACTTCTTTTCTTCCATTTTTGTCCAATTCTACAGAATTATGTCCATTTAGAAAACTATTGTGGAATCGGTTGCAATTTTCACAGAAGAATTTCCCACAATCGTGGCACCAATTTGTGGCCATTGAGTCTTTTTTTTCATCTTTCAAACACCTATCGCATTTCCATGATTTCAATTCCATTTGTCGACTTTTTAAAGAATTCAACAAAAATGGTAACAGGGTCAATTGGTCAGTTTTAAAGGATTCGTCACATTGTGGACATTGATCAATTCCACTTATACAACTCTCACAAAAAGAATGGAGACATGGTAACGTCTTCGAGTTGAAGTTCAAATCATTTTCACATGTTGAACATTTCAACAGACGTTCATCTTCGTTTGTAGCCATTTTTCTTTTCTTTTATAAAATTTCAACCTGAAAATAAAGAAAAAGAAATTTTAATAAAAGAAAAAATTAAAATTTATGAAATAAAAACAAAATCCAAAATTATCAAAGAATGACTCAATAAATATTACAAATGACTTGGAGAGAGGGAGAGAGAGAAGAGAAAGAAAGAGAGAAGAGAGAGAGAGAGAGAGAGAGGAGAGAGAGAGAGAGAGAGGTTAACTACGTAGAAACTAATGACTGAAGAGAGTAAGGAATCAAGAGTGAGAGAAAAAGAAATATATTGAGGGAGTGGAAGAGAAATAATTAACCACTCTCTCATTAAAGGTTTTCTATCGAGAGAGAAATAAAAGAGAGAATAAAAAGAAAGAGTAACATTTAAAGAGAGAGATACACAATGAAAGTGAGAGAAAGGAGACATTTAGCCTGCTGATAACACACACACACACACATGAAATAAGAGAGGGGAGGAAATATTTTATATAGAAACAAGAGAGAAAGAAAGAGAGGAAACACACACACACACATGAAATAAGAGAGGGGGAGAGAAGGAGGAAATATTTTATATAGAAACAAGAGAGAAAAAGAGAGGAAACACACACACACACATGAAATAAGAGAGGGGGAGAGAAGGAGGAAATATTTTATATAGAAACAAGAGAGAAAGAAAGAGAGGAAACACACACACACACATGAAATAAGAGAGGGGGAGAGAAGGAGGAAATATTTTATATAGAAACAAGAGAGAAAGAAAGAGAGGAAACACACACATGAAATAAGAGAGGGGAGAGAGAAAGAGAAGAAACATAGAAACAAGAGAGAGGGGGCAATTTCTCGTGACGCGGTAAAATTATCGGCAACTTTCTTTGAATTTTTTTTTTATAATAGAATTTCAACTGATTTCTATTAATATTTAATAAACTTTTAGTTTTAATAGAAAATACAAATTTGTTAATTTTATATATATATATATATATGAGTGAGAGAATAGAAAACTATTTTATTTTTAATTAGTCAGTTTGAAACGTTTGTTGACGATAACATTCAAATTCAAATTTGGACATTTTTTCCATTCCAAGTTTGATCGAAATTAGAATTTACAATTTGAAATGATTACTTAAAAATTAAATGGATTAAAATGAAAATTAAATGGATTAAAATAAAATTAAAATAAAAATTAAATGGATTAAAATAAGTATTAAAAATTGCAGTTTATATTTTGTTTTGTTTCTTTGTTACAAAAGTGCCACACCCATGACTTTTTTTTATACACTCACATATATATATATATATATATATATATATATATATATATATATATATTAGTTTTTTGTTTCCAAGTTAATTCGTAATTATGAAGTTAAAAAGAAAACTTTTTAATTAAATAAATAAAAACAGCATTAAATCATGTCTCCTTTTTATGAACGTTGGAATATTCTAAAATTGATAAAAAATTTTACTTACTGATTGTTCTGTTTTCTTCAATTTGTTTGAGTCAAAAATTAAAAAAGAAATTTTTTAAATTAAATAATGTGTTTTTTCAAGCAAAGTGATGCTCTGTCGGAAGAGCAAATACACTTGTTACTTGTTTGCAAAACGATTGTGAACTGACCGAGTCGATAGAGCGTGTGACGTCACAATGATTATAAGAAATTTTATTGGATGGGATTATTTTTACGTCATCAAATTAAAGGGGGGGGAAGGCGTGTATGTTGAAAAGTGTATGTGAGTGTATATGTGTGTATGGGTGAATGGTTGTGTGTATGTGTGAGTGAGTGAGTGTGTGTGCGTGCGTATTTGTGTGTGTATATGTGTGTGTGTGTGTGTGTGTGTGTGTGTGTGTGTGTGTGTGTGTGTGTGTGCTGGGTGCGGGACAAAATGGTGGTAGTTTGTTGTCTGATTCTTTCTTTGAAATGTCAGACGACAAGCGAAAAAATGATTTTTTTTAAATGATATAAAATGTTATGTTAACATTGATTAATATCTATTAATAATGAATTAATGTTTAGTTTTCTTTAATACATTAAAATTTTCTTAACCTAACAGGTAACTTTTAAAACATCTATCTATCTATCTATCTATCTATCTATCTATCTATCTATCACAGTCTGTTCATATCTATCTATCTATCTATCTATCTATCTATCTCTGTTCATATGTATGTATGTATGTATGTATGTATCTATCTATCTATCTATCTATCTATCACAGTCTGTTCATATCTATCTATCTATCTATCTATCTATCTATCAGTCTGTTCATATGTATGTATGTATGTATGTATGTATGTATCTATCTATCTATCTATCTATCTATCTGTTCATATGTATATATGTATGTATCTATGTATCTATCCATCTATCTATCTATCTATCTATCTTAGTCTATCTCTCTATCTATCTATCTATCTATCTGTCCATATCTATCTATCTATCTATCTATCTATCTATCTATCTATCTGTTCATATGTATGTATGTATGTATGTATGTATGTATGTATTATCTATCTATCTATCTATCTATCTATCTATCAGTCTGTCCATATCTATCTATCTATCTATCTATCTATCTATCTGTTCATATGTATGTATGTATGTATGTATGTAGTCATGTATGTATGTATGTATGTAGTCATGTATGTATGTATGTATGTAGTCATGTATGTATGTTGATGAGTCATTTGAGGGCTCATGCAAGGAAGGGTCCTGGTGGTGGAGTTGTGGGATTGTGAGGGACGGCAATGATCTGTAAAGATTATGCTATTGCCATGTATGTATGTATGTATGTATGTATGTATCTATCTATCTATCTATCTATCTATCTATCTATCTCAGTCTTTTCATATCTATCTATCTATTTATCTATCTATCTATTTAGCTTACTAGCTAGCTAGTAAGCTATATATATATATATATATATATATATATATATATATATATATATATATATATATATATATATATACGCTCTCCCATATATAAGGAATGGAGCACTCTATGACGGCATTTACACACAAAGCGATGTATGTATTAAAACAGTTAAAATCCCCTTCCGATTATGTAAGTGATGACAGTCTAATGGTTAAGGTGTCGGACAAATACCCAACCGATCGGATTTCAATTCCGGTTGTAGGTAGCTTACAAAATGTCTAGCCACACTGAAGGGTATACCCAAAATGGGCCTAAAATGCGTTCTTCCCTTACTTTGGGGGTGTAAAATATTAGCGAGTTAGTCATTACAGTAGAAATAAAAAGCTAAAAGACCGAAGCTGTAAATAGAAAAAAAAATTTTAAGTGGAATATTTTATAAGAAAATAAGTACCGAAAATCGGAAAATAAAATGTAAAAATTAAAATAAATAATTAATTTTTGGAGATTTCTTTTTGACTCATTTCGATAATTATTTAATTGGCTATCATCTTAAAAGAAAAAATTATACATCGATATTTTTTATGCTCAAAAGGGGTGGGGGTACATTTTCAATAGAATTTTCCTTCAAAACGTATACTTTGTTTGACTAAAATAAGGTTTACATTAAATAGATATTTATTTCTACAATCTAAAAATATAACATTTTAAACTTAATATCAGAATATTTTTTATTTTAAATTAATTTTATATTTTCATTTTTCATTGCAAAAATATTTAATTAAAGTTTTGAAATAAAATAACTGATGCATTGTAGCATTCATTAATTGATGAATCAATACTGAAAATTTCATTAAAATCGGATAATTCCCTGATTTTTTTGGTAATTTTTTTTTTTGCAATCGCGAACGTTACATTAAATTTGTAAACAAGCCATTTCAAGCCATTTAAAAAGAGCCAAAATGGCTAAATAGATCGAAATTGACAAAAAAATCATTTTAAATGTATTAAAAATAAATTGCATATGTAATGATATTTTTCTTTTTTAATAATGGTCATTATGTTACTACTTATCGTTTTAGACAAAAGTTTGACCTTAAATAATAGATTTAATTAATTTTAATTCGTTTTTAAAATACTGTTGCAGACGAATTTTGGATCTAGCAAATATATATGTATATAATCTCCGTCTGATCATATCAATCGTAGTGAGTTTTTATCTATCTATCTATCTATCTATCTATCTATCTATCTATCTATCTATGTCTGTTATATCTATCTATCTATCTATCTATCTATCTATCTATCTATCTATCTGTTCATATCTATCTATCTATCTATCTATCTATCTATCTATCTCTGTTCATATCTATCTATCTATCTATCTATCTATCTATCTATCTAGTCTGTTCATATCTATCTATCTATCTATCTATCTATCTATATCTATCTATCTATCTATCTATCTATCTATCTATCTATCTATCTATCTATCTATCTCTCTCTCTCTCTCTCTCTCTCTCTCTCTCTATATTATATATATATATATATATATATATATATATATATATATATCAGTCTGTTCATATCTATCTATCTATCTATCTATCTATCTATCTCAGTCTGTTCATATCTATCTATCTATCTATCTATCTATCTACCTCAGTCTGTTCATATCTATCTATCTATCTATCTATCTATCTCAGTCTGTTCATATCTATCTATCTATCTATCTATAGATTCTGGGGCCTGTCAAATAAATTTAAAAAATAAAAAGTAGATAAATTTTTTTTTAAATAAATAGATATTTTATTAAATGTCTAGATACCATGAATTCATAAAATATTCTTTATTATTTATTTATTTATTTATTTTTTATTTTATTTATTCGGTTGAGACGAGTTCTGACTAACAGGAAATAATAAACGCTTACGTTGGATATCTTTTTTTCTTCCTTTCTTTTCTTTTTCGTTTCTCTTTTCTTTTTCTTTTCTTTTTCTTCTTTTTTTGACAGGCCCCAGTATTCAAATTTGTCGCTGTTGTCATGAAAATTGTCTTCTTATATGAGCGTTAGGAGAAGACTTAATTCTAGTGATAAATTCCCTTTATTTGTAAAATCTGTCTGAAGTGTGTGTGTGTGGGGGGGGGGGTAGACTCTTTTTCAGTTTCTGGTGAAATAAATAACAGATGAAGGTTTGTTAAATTTTTCTTTCTTTGAAAGTTAAATATTCTTCTGTATATCATTGATATATTGCTTATTATACATTGAGCTCTCTAAGGGATTTATAAAAATCCTTGTATGAATATATACGTTTGCACCTACAAGATCATACAGTATGCTTGTATAGTAGGTACCACCAATTTTCCCGTTGAAATTTACTCCCCTCCTCATATTTAACACGATGAAACTTGCATAAATGTTAATATTATCTTGAAAATTTTTGTCCATTCGAAAGACGAAACATCTAACAAACTCATGATGATTTTTTTTTATTTAATTCAGCTTACGGAAATAATGAAAATTATGATTGAAAAACAATGTTTTCATTTTTGCACCGTTAAATCCACTAAAATTTAACGTACCCAAAAACAAGTTACGACAAGAGAATTTTTAAAAATTCTATGTAACATCAATTAATTAATTTCATGAAAATTACCAGAATTGATTTTCTTTTCATGAAGATATATCTAAAATATTTTTTTTCCAAATATATATTAGGGGTAATATTTTTACGAGGTCCCCCCCCCTATCATTTTATGAAATATGAAAAAAAATTACTTTTTGTTTATAAAGATAAGAGTCTGAATAACTATATCAATAGATTTGTATAAAATTCACCACGGTAGTTTTT
Source organism: Doryteuthis pealeii (assembly GCA_023376005.1). Lineage (NCBI taxonomy): Eukaryota > Metazoa > Mollusca > Cephalopoda > Myopsida > Loliginidae > Doryteuthis > Doryteuthis pealeii. The sequence goes on along the minus strand of CM042179.1, from coordinate 35,374,808 downwards.
GTAGAAAAAAAATCATGAATTCTGAAATAAAAAGTGCTATCAAATGTCATAATATTATAATCTGAAAACTTCTTTCTTTTCTTTTTAATTGATATAAAGTATATTCTATTAAATTGTCAAGAAAAGAAAATTCTTAAAAGAAATTATTTTTCAAGAGATTTTAAATCTTTTGTGTGCTTAAATATTTTTTTTTTTTAAGTTTAAAACTCTTTTTTTTTTTTTTTGTACTAATCAACTTTTTCACTAATATTTAAATATAATATAACACTGAATTTTAGAATTAAGGTAAACCAAAAATTTGTCTAATCCACGATATACTAATTTTTTTTAAAAGATTTTGCACTTTTATTATTGAATAGTAATGTTTGATTCTTATGATATACGGAAGAGCAAAACTGACAATATTTGTAATACTTATTGTCTTTTCTTTGCTTCAGTTACACTAAAAAAATAAGTTCAACTAAAAAATATTCCGGGGTTATTCTGAAACTACAAAAAAAAAATCTTTCAAAAATCGCTGAAAACCAATAATCGGTTATTGAATTGACACAAGAAAACAATTATGTCGAATACAGCAACCCATACATATAAATGTATAATTGTCAAAGGGAGATAATATGTAAATTTGCAGTCCCGGTTTCTGCAGAAAAATTACCCTGTTTTTTTTTTTTTTTTGTTTTTTTTTTTCTTAGCTATGAAATTTGTCGTTTGAAGTTCCAATTTTATTATTTGTATTTATTAAAAAAAAGAAGAAAAAGAAAAGAAAACAGGAAATAGCAACAAAAAAAAAATTGGGAGTACGTATATTGAAGATAACTGTTAGAAATTTTTGATATTGTGTATAACATGGCACCTTACAAACGTTTAAAATTCACTCTTAGATTTTTAAGTGATTAAATCTACATTTTTATTATTCATTTATTTATTTAATTTTATTTATTTATTTTTCATACCTACTGTATGGTGAATTAGTAGAAGGTGCCCGACCGGTAGGGAGAGCACGCCTACGCTTTAAAGACGTCTGCAAGAAGGACATGAAGACATGCCCCATTAAGAGAAACACATGGGAGGTTGATGCAGAAAACCGAGCAGGCTGGCGCCTCTTTTTCAGACAAGGGACGAAAATGAGTGAAAGCCAGAAGGAAGGAGACATCAACTCCAGCAAGCATCACTGTTCGTTTACAGTCACTGAAACAAAGATTTGTGAGAAGACCTGTTCTGCACTCTTGCACCTTCGATGCACAATATCTGGAGCCGAAACGTTGTTTAACAGACAGAAGGATACCAACAAAATATAATGATACTACAACAGGTCCCATAATATCATGATATTTCCATATATGTATTCTTACATTTTAAACCAAATATTCATTTCATTATTTACCATGATGATGATAAAAATGGGACTCTTAGCTTCAATCATCACGACTTACACAATATCTTAATTCGGTCAATCCTTACAGCATCCCCTACGTCCCACTTCCGGTCGCTTCGCTACACACCGATACACATAAACCCACGTGACAATTCAGATCTGCCACTGATTAACATACACCGGCGGGTAGCGACACACACACACACACACACACACACACACAAAGGGCTTATACATCTATACTTGTACATAACCTATATAAAACATTTGTGTCTATATATATATATATGTGTGTGGGGGGAGGTGATGTGTGAATGTGACGCCGCGTGTTTATGCATGTGTTCGTGTTGGGTTTATTTGAGATAAAAAAAATTTTGCTAGTATGAATAATTTAATAACAGATCCATTTGATCAATTATTATGGAACCGTAATAGGTAATTCTGGATCAAAGTGGGCCTGGGAGTAATGGCAATAAACAATTACTCCATAATCCTCAGATCTCTAACACTTGAACCTAATAATTAGATGCAGTTTAGTGTCATACACAGGACACCCCTTTGAGGGTAGTCTTATTCCTCCGTAACAGAGAGAGAGAGAGATTGTCATACCAATATTTTCATATAGCAAATCCATTTTCTTTATGATTTGAAATGATTGTAAAACTTACAGAGGTCTTATCAATGGTATTTTCTATGGGAAAACGTTTTCTATGATTTATATGGTTAAATGAAAAGTGCAAATCATTGACTAATTGCCATGTCAGTATCAAGCCATTAACTGCCACCCAAATAAAAGATCTGAACAAAGTAATGTTGATTAAAGATCTAGTGTTGCATATTATGTAATGTAATCTTTAATAAAATCGCTTAATAATTCAATTTCTCTTTCAGATCATTATCTATGAAAATGAATGATAACCTGTTTGAGATGAAGAAGAAAACAAACGGAGAATTTGATGTTTCTAAAACATCGTAGAATACGAAACAGGACGAAGAAGGATATCATCATCATCATCATCATCAAGCTGTACTGACTGCAAGGATTCCCTTGACTCTCTCTCTCTCTCTCTCTCTCTCTCTCTCTCTCTCTCTCTCTCTCTCTGTATATCTATCTATCTATCTCCATCCGTCTATATTGGTCATTGCTCATTGCAGGTCCTCAACTCATTAAACTATTAACAGTTTAAATTTCCAAAGTTTTGACTTATACTAATTGCACAGGTTCCCCTTTCCTACTGAATTAAATAATGACTTCATTAGTGTAGGTCTAATATATAGATTTATTGAACATTTCTCTTAAATATATAAAGAATTATAATTGCAACTGACTGTTTAGCCAAAAAGTTAAAACCATTTACAGAGATTGATAATTAACCTAAGGAATATTCTGAATATATTCTTATAAGAGAAACCATCAGGAATTATTTTTATTAGTCAAAAATAAAACAATATATTAATAAATAAATTAAATCATGAATAAAATAAGTTTACCTTCATTCATTCCGCCAGTCGCTTAAGGGGACAATTATCTAAATTTCGCTAAAATTCAAATTTAAGTGACTCTTAAATAGCGTTCATGCCTTTTTTAAACTAAACATTATGGTCTTAGCCGATGGGAAGTGGAGGTCGTGTGGGAGGCAAATTATATATATATATATATATATATATATATATATATATATATATATATAAACACCTCCATCAAACAATACATAGGAGCAACGGAAGGAACCCTGAAACAAAGAATTTACAACCACAGACTTTCATTTTCGAACAGAAAATATTCTACATACATAACACTATCCCCACATATATGGAACTTGAAAGATATGGACATTTCGCCAGATGTGAGCTGGGAGATTCTGAAAGTTGCACCCGCTTACAGCAAAACATCTAAAAGATGCCTTCTTTCTATTATTACTCATCCATCACAACAGACCCTACTAAAAATCGGAAATCCTATCAAAATGTAGACATGAAAATAAACACCTGCTATCACACTTCGATCCATATACATAATCCACACACACCTCTTCAATTAGTAAACACTACAACAGATCCGACTGTAAGTATCTTTCCCTCTACCTATATACATTGTACAATAATATCATACAAATATAACGTCCACATTACATCACCAACGTAATAAATAACACAGTCGTTATTATTAACAGCATATTTAAAAAATACATAATATTAATTTGCACATAACATACGTAACCAAGAATACTAAACACAAATACGCATATTCATACGCACACACGCGCGTGGAGACAATTATATCATCACAGCCTTCATACATTCCCACGCGCACACGCACGACATCATATACATACGCACAAACAAAAATACGCACACACGCTCGTGGACACAATCATATCATCGCAGCCTTCACGCATTTCCACGCGCACGCGCATGACATCATACACATACGCACAAACAAAAATAGGCACACGTACAAGCAAAAAACATTCCACATCACGCAAACATGCAAACACGAGAATACAGTTAAAAAAACGCACACATTTGACCATTTACACCATTTCTGTCATTTTCAAAGGAACCGTTTCGTTTTACCTGATGAATGCTTTCAGCAAGAAACCGCTGGTTGTAATACCGTTCCGAAATAAATAAATAAAAGCAAAAACTTTTATTTGTTACTTCATTGTACTATATATATATATATATATATATATATATATATATATATATTGTGACACCCTATCGGTACGTCCACTAGTAGTCATACATTAAACCGTCGTTATGATCTAGTTTGAAAAGAGATTTAAGAGTGCAAACGACACAGTGACCCCGTCGTTATGGTAACAATCAGGGTGCGCCCCACCGGTGTCTCCAGATTTTTCGCGCTAAGAATTCGCGCACGTCCGAAGAAAGATCACAGTTTAACGAACAGTTTGTGACGAGACGTACAATCCCTCGCCCGAGAGAGGACTACCTATTTGTTTATGAGGAAGGATGATTAACAGAAATTACGAATGACTAGAATTGGGAATAGAAAGAAAAGGGAAAAAAGAGACTGAATTACTGTTATTTTTGACTAGAACTTTTTGTCTGACTTTGGGACTTTTGAGAGAAAAGATTTTAATCGTCCGTGGAAAAGAAAGGACAGTCATTTCGAGAGATTATGCAACTAATCGTGAGTTGAAGGAAACGTGCATTTTGTATTATATGTTTCTGTCGTTGTATTCTGTAATCCCATTTGCTGATCGGGTGAACATTGTTTATATGCTAGTCCACGTGTTCGCTCGGCCGGTCGCCTACGCATCTCGGAAGAAGAATTTATCTAGTAGCTCATCCTGTCAATACACATGCTTAAACATTGTACTTTTACTCCCCCCCCCTTGTTTTCTTGTGTAAATAAACTTTTACACTTCATTCTAAGCGGTCGATGTTGTGGTCATTTCAGTTGTTGTTATTGTGCTGTTTTTTTGCCTGGTCCCTATCCCTCCTTTCACGGGAGCAGAAAGAGAGAAGTGTTTGAAGTCCCATCTCCTTTTTATATAATATTTGTTTATTTTATAACTGGGACCTATCTCGCATATTTTTGTCTTTTTTTGTCATTGCTTGTTGTGCGCGCACGCTGGTCGACCCCAACGAGTGTGTGTGTGTAACAATATATATATATATATATATATATATATATATATATAATCATTCCTAAAATAAAATAAAAGTCAAAAGATAAAAGAAATATATTAATAAATAAATTATAGTCTTTTTACAGAGATTGAAATTTATCAAAAGACAGTTCTAAATATATTCACAAGAGAAACCAAGAGAAATTATTCATATTAGTCAGCAGATAAAAGAAATATATTAATAAATAAATTATAGTCTTTTTACAGAGATTGACAATTTATCAAAAGACAGTTCTAAATATATTCACAAGAGAAACCATGAGAAATTATTCATATTATTATCTATCTTAAATCTAAAATGGTATAAGTTTTTCATTACTAAATCAGAATCAATCAACTTATTTGATAAGTAGATAAATTGTCTTTGTTTCCTTTTTCCGAAAAATTAAAATAATTCAAGCTGCGAAATAATTCAAATCAGCTTATTTTGTTATAAAATCAAGATTTCTGGGTCAAAAACTAACCCATCCCTGTCTTTACATTCTGCATAATTCTCTTTTCCTCTTTATATGCGAGTGAAGGGGAGATGGGATAGTGAATTCAGAGACACTTTTAACAAGTCACCACACGTAATAAAATTCCAATGTCGATTTCCATCTAAATCAGGTCAAACTAGATATATCGTTGAAAAAATCCGTGTTTTTCTTAATACAATTCTGACCCCACGTTTGAAAAAAATTCAGGGAAATATCTGATTTTAATGAAAAATTCAGTGTTGATTTAGCAATGAATTACTTTCATAATGCGTCAGTTATTTTATTTCAAAACTTTCTGATTTTTTTCTAGTCACTTAACTTTGTCTTACCTATTTTTGGGGTGCAAAATATCAGTGTGGTATATATGTGATTGATACTATTTTCTGCATAAATAAAAAGACTAATGACAAAAGGTGTGAATAGAAGAAAAAAGTTTTTTTTAAGAATCTGCTCGGGTATAAAATGAAAATAAAAACTAATAAATAATTTTTGGAGTATTATTTGGGTAATCATTGCGGAGTTCCGTCCTGGCCACTTTCCTCAAAAACTGCTAGCCGGTGACTGTTGAAAAAAAACACCAGCTACGATCGAAGTCCGTAGCTGAAGCGGTGTAAAAAGAACTAGGGTTTAGGATTCGGTGTTAGGGTTGGGATTGGGGTTGGGGTTTAGGGTTAGTTTAATGGAAAATAAATAAATAATTTGGGCTCTGTTTTTCTGGGACACCCTGTATACAGGGTGTCCCAGAAAAAACAGAACTCACACACTTTGTAATAAAACAGTTAATTTTAACTAGGGGAGTTTAGGATTAGGGTTGGGTTTTCAGGGGAAAATGCCCTAAGTTGGTTCTTTTCTTTTTTTTCTTTTTTTTTTAATGATAACGCTTCGGATACAGACTTCAATCATAGCTGGTGTTGTTTTTCCACCAGTCAGCAGCTAGCAGTTTTTGAGGCAGGAAGCCAGGGCAGAACTCCGCAAAGATTACCATTATTTGTATTATTCAGACTATTATCCTCATCTTCATTGTTATCTGTACAACGTTTCGGCCGATGTGCCATCCGACCTTTTTCCGGTATTTCTTGTCGGACTCGGGAACCTTTTTGTAATTGGGAGCCATCACGGAACTTTGAACCTAATCCTTTATTCAGTTCTCATTCCACTAATCATAGCTGGGGTACAGGTGTTAAGCTGTGTTAATTATTATTCTATGTTACTACTGCCCCTGATCAGGATTGAAGCTGCAGTCTACAGAGAACTGGCATTTAGAACTATCTTAATCTAACTCCTTTATCTACTAGGATATGTGTTCAATTAGACAATCCAGTGTGAACTTTTTTCAATCGCAAAAGTTGCAATTTATTTTGTAAAAACGCATTTTAAGTAGCCTCTTGACAGGCATCTTGATCGAAATTGACCGAAAAAATCGTTTTAAATACATTAAAAATAGATTAGATGTGTAATATTATTTTGCTTTTTTACTGATGTCACTACTTTTCGACTTAAACAAAAATTTGACCTCAAATAATCGGTTTAATAAATTTTAATTCGTTTAAAAATGAAAAGCATATGATATTTTGGCAGATCCTACTCTTTTCCCTAATCCCAATCATCTAGCGAGAGCTTAATGGGTGACTCAACGGGTCACGTTTTGTCTAGTATATATATATATATATATATATATATATATATATATATATATATAAGGGAAACAGGATATTCGGAACAGATACATATAAACATAAACATTTTTTCTCACTCGCTCGATTATGCAAAACAATGTATAAACAACTTAGAATAAAGAAATGAATGACTACAAGGGTCAGAGATTTGAAGACAGCAATGGAATCTAATGCTAGACCAGGGTGATTGTATTTTGCAAAGGTGAGTGACAGAACATTGAAAACATAGATAGTTATGATTATAATAAAATATTTACAAATGAATCAAATTTTGGCATTAAATAACCCATAGTGGGTTCATATGACATTAAATAAACTAAATTAAACTTGATCCCATCTATTTATTATATATACAAACTAAAAAAATGAATTTTTTTCTTTCTTTTTTCTTATTTTATATCCATTTTCATTATCATAAAAATACAAAAAAGCAGTTATGTTCTTTCACTAGGATTGATTTTATTTCTTTGTTTAATGGCATCTACACCTTCATGGGTTATTTAATGCCAAAGCAATTTTTGTAGATCAGTAGTGGTACTATTTTACCATAGCTGGTGGGGGAAGAGGGTATTAGTCTGAAAGTAAACATAACTGTACAATTGGAGTTCAAACTCACTTTGTGGCAGTCAAGCATGTTAACCACTATGCACTGCAACATTTACCATAGCTAACCATAGCTAGGGAATTAAAGGGTCTTACCTTTCCAAGTATTAGTCCAAAAGTGAATATAATAGCATGACTGTAGTTAAAACTCGCTTACTACAAAGTCATAATCTTTAACAAAAATATGTAAATTTGTACGGATATATCTTTAAACTAATTCCAAGCAGAGACAACAAATTTATTATTATAAATAGACCTTGTAGATATTAAGTTGATTATAAACCAGACCCCACAAGTCCTCAGATTCATTATAGATAGACCTTGTAGATATTAAGTTGATTATAAACCAGACCCCCACAAGTCCTCAGATTCATTATAGATAGACCTTGTAGATATTAAGTTGATTATAAGACCCACATCCTCAGATTTCAGATTCATTATAGATAGACCTTGTAGATATTAAGTTGATTATAAACCAGACCCCCAAGTCCTCAGATTCATTATAGATAGACCTTGTAGATATTAAGTTGATTATAAACCAGACCCCACAAGTCCTCAGATTCATTATAGATAGACTTGTAGATATTAAGTTGATTATAAACTCCTCAGATTCATTATAGATATCCTCAGATTCATTATAGATAGACTTGTAGATATTAAGTTGAGACCATCTCAGTTCATTAAGATAGACCTTGTAGATATTAAGTTGATTATAAACCAGACCCCACAAGTCCTCAGATTCATTATAGATATTGCCACATTGCCACCATTTTGAAATGCCTCAAAACAAATATTTTATGATTTGCTTGAAGCACTGCAAAAAGAAGTTAAAAATAAATAAATAAAATATAATAAAATACCTTATAAGGCTATTGTAACGCAAATTAATTGTCGAAGGTTTTATTCATTTCGAAGTATTTTTATCTTCAGAGACGTTTTCAATATGAACGCGGTGTTGTGTTTTTTATTTCTGGACATTATAAATACAGTGTCACGTGGGGTGTTTGAACGCATTTAAGCCTGACTATGTATGTGGTGTATGTGGCAGGGTTTGCCTGTTGAGGGCTGGTCTTATCAATCAGTCCTATGTGGTCTTATAGTAGCAGCCAACTAGGCGAAAAACACATGCCGGCATGGACGGAAGTCAGGGGTCTCACGTGTTATTTATGCAACAGGGCATTCAATGTACCACTGGACTTGTAAGTAATTTGTGTGCACAAATCATGCTCCTTTTATAATTGGCCTTCTGTGAAGAAGTGGCAGCCATTATATATATATATATATATATATAGGCAATCATGGTCTCACTATACAAGGGCAAATGTGTGTGATCAGCCTGTGGCACTTACCGGGGCATAAGCCTTTCCGAGGCAGTGGGCAAGGTTTTGCTAAGCTCCTAAACAAGTTCACTAGGTGGGTCTGTCTTTCAGTTATCCCCGAATGCCAAAGTGGCTTCAGATCCGGTCGTGGAACGATAGACATGATTTTTTTCTGCTTGACAATTTCAGGGGAAATGCATCGAACTGCATATAGCATCTCTACCAGGTCTTTGTGGATCTAACGAAATCCTTTGACACAGTGAACAGACTGTGCTATAGATTATTCTAGGATACCCACCGGGATTTGTTCATATCTTCGAATAACTCCATCAAGGCATGAAAGCACACTTACACTTCATCGGGTCACTCTCGGAGCCAATACCCGACAACGAGTGATATCTCTGCACCGACACTGTTCTCTATCTGCTTTGCGATGACTCTATCCTATGCCTTTTTGAACTGTGACACTGGTGTCTTTATACGATTCCATACCACTGACAGGGTCTTCAATCGTGCTCGTTTTAATGCCAAGACAAAGATCTTTCAGACCCTCATTTGTGAACTGTTCTACGATGATTTCGTCGCCCACATTGAGGAGGACATATAGGAGATAATGAATCTCTTCTCTAAAGCATGCACTGCCCTTGGACTGACCACTAGTCTGGAGGAAACGAAAGTGATGCCCACTCTACCACTCGGACAACGGTATGTGGAACCCAACATCTACGTTAAGGGACTAGATTGAAGATGGTTGACACGTTTCTCTATCTTGATAGCGCACTCTCGAAATTTCCCTAAGGATTGAAAGAGCAAGTAGGACCTTCAGTGGAATCAAGAAACGTGTATGGTCGGATAGAGGTATCACTATCAGAACGAAACTCAGTGTGTATGAATCATGTGTCCTGTCTATACTTCTGTATTCTTCAGAAACGTGGACTACATATCGTCAACACGTCAAAGCCTTAGAGAGATGTCCTGCAACAAGCCAATGCGTCCAGCATAGAAATGCGCATCATACGAAACCAGATGTGCTGGGCTGGACATCTTCCTAGAATGGAAGACAGCAGACTCTCGAAGTAACGCGGTAAGGGCTCGAGCACTACATCCTGAATCGGTCTCTACGTAGGCGGCGCATGACGGGCGTCCTGTACACATTTTCTACATTTAAGCCTGAACATATATGTGATCTGTTTGACAGGGCCTGCCTGTCGAGGGCTGAGATTCTCAATCACATATGGTCGCATACGAAAGAAAGCCGAGGAAGGGTTCATATGTATAACAAAAGTTGGAACCGTAGGCCATCAGCAAAATCACAACCGAACTACTCATAGAAATGGCCTTCTTCTGTGAAACAACCTTCTAGACGAGGGTTAGGTGCTGTCTAGGTAGACGGTCTCCTGGGATCACGCGATTTTATCTATCTTACAGGTCCAAAAGCCAAGGCTATTGAGCAGCTCACGTGGTGCAATGGTTAGCAAGCAAGATTCGTAGACCAGTGTTAATGAGTGTGATACTCACTGGGTGACCCGTACTTCTGACCTTGTGTCACATCTAAGCTAAAACTATTGGCAGCACAATTTGGACTCTAACGAAACGTTAAGAGAAAAATCTCGATGGGAAATGTACGAACATGCTGTGTGCTGCTTTGAACTTGAAGCAGCACACCGCAGAGCAGCTGTACGGCCAACTGCCTCCTATCACACAAACATCCTTGTAATTCGAACAAGGCATACTCGACACTGCTCGAGAAACAGGGTCTAGCTCATATGTGGTATTCACCTATGGGCACCTACACATGGGACCAGCAGTGTGGGTAGGATAGAAAAATGTGTGTGTGTGTGTGTGTGTGTGTGTGTGTGTGTCTGTGTGTGTGCACTTAATTTTATTTTCTGATCTAAAACGTACATATGTAAATATCGTATTGATATTTTGTTTATATTCTTTGAAACATTAAATTATTTCTGGTTGTTGAAATATCAGTTGGTATTTAGTCATCCAAACAGGTTTTGGCTTTCTTGTTTATTTCATGGATGAGTCGATCCCAGAAATTTTTTAACTTATTTTGGGCGTTCATTAAATATCTTTTCAAATTTCCACTCAGGTATGAATTTTATATTTCTCAAGTTTCAATACAAAACAAAATGACAAGTCACGAAATTCTTGTTTTTTTTTTTTTTTTTTTGTTTTTTTTTTGTTTTTTTGCATGAAATGAAATGTGACAAAATTAGTTTATATATATATATATATTGTGTTTGTGTGTTTATAAGAATGTGTATATATATATATATATATATATATATATATATATATATATATGTGTGTGTGTGTGTGTGTGTGTGTGTGTGCGTATATGATGAAAAGTCAGTCGGGTTTCACACCCGGCTAGAAGTAGTTGATAAATGTAACCACACTGATGAGACTCGATACACGGTGTATGTGGATAACTATTATATGCTGCCAAAATCCAGTAGAGCTCTCTAGAAGGGGCATGACTGAGTGGGGAAAATCGATCCACTGGGAATTGTGCAAGAAATTTCACCATCTATATACACAAAAGAATATCAAATGTATGTGATGAGGTGACACAGATGAAACGATGAATCACATAAGTGAATACATTAAATACGTATAAAAGGAATATATGTCTAGGCATGACTGGGTGGGAAAGTCGATCCACTGGGAATTGTGCAAGAAGTTTATTCCTTAATTGGATTGATTTAAAATGTTAAATTATCCATTGTATAAATAAGAAATGCATTACCATACAAAGGACTCGTGTTTAATTGAGTTTTTTTTTTTCAAAATTAAATGTTTTTTTAAAATTTCTTTTCGAAGACTATCAGTCTAACAATTACACACGATGAGACCAATTATGTCAGTATTAACCAAACATTCACCACAAGTAGGATGTGACACGAGGTCCTATGTATGGGGCATCTAGTAAGAATCGAACTCGCTATTCACTCGTAATGGATATCCGAGACTAGCTGTCTAACCATTACACGATGAGGCAATTATGTCAGTATTAACCAAACACATGTAGGATGTGACACGAGGTCCAATGTATGGGGCATCTAGTAAGAATCGAACTCGCTATTCACTCGTAATGGATATCCGAGACTAGCTGTCTAACCACGATGAGGCCAATTATGTCAGTATTAACCAAACACATTCACCACAAGTAGGATGTGACACGAGGTCAATGTATGGGATCTAGTAAGAATCGAACTCGTATTCAGTAATGGATATCCGAGACTAGCTGTCTAACATTACACCACGATGAGGCCAATTATGTCAGTATTAACCAAACACATTCACCACAAGTAGGATGTGACACGAGGTCCAATGTATGGGGCATCTAGTAAGAATCGAACTCGCTATTCACTCGTAATGGATATCCGAGACTAGCTGTCTAACCATTACACCACGATGAGGCCAATTATGTCAGTATTAACCAAACACATTCACCACAAGTAGGATGTGACACGAGGTCCAATGTATGGGACATCTAGTAAGAATAAACTCGCTATTCAAATGGATATCCGAGACTAGCTGTCTAATGATGAGGCCCTTACTAGATCCCATACATTGGACCTCGTGTCACATCCTACTTGTGGTGAATGAGTTTGGTTAATACTGACATAATTGGCCTCATCGTGGTGTAATGGTTAGACAGCTAGTCTCGGATATCCATTACGAGTGAATAGCGAGTTCGATTCTTACTAGATGTCCCATACATTGGACCTCGTGTCACATCCTACTTGTGGTGAATGTTTTGGTTAATACTGACATAATTGGCCTCATCGTGGTGTAATGGTTAGACAGCTAGTCTCGGATATCCATTACGAGTGAATAGCGAGTTCGATTCTTACTAGATGTCCCATACATTGGACCTCGTGTCACATCCTACTTGTGGTGAATGTGTTTGGTTAATACTGACATAATTGGCCTCATCGTGGTGTAATGGTTAGACAGCTAGTCTCGGATATCCATTACTAGTGAATAGCGAGTTTATTCTTACTAGATGCCCATACATTGGACCTCGTGTCACATCCTACTTGTGGTGAATGTGTTTGGTTAATACTGACATAATTGGCCTCATCGTGGTGTAATGGTTAGACAGCTAGTCTCGGATATCCATTACGAGTGAATAGCGAGTTCGATTCTTACTAGATGCCCCATACATTGGACCTCGTGTCACATCCTACTTGTGGTGAATGTGTTTGGTTAATACTGACATAATTGGTCTCATCGTGGTGTAATTGTTAGACTGATAGTCTTCGAAAAGAAATTTTAAAAAAACATTTAATTTTGAAAAAAAAAACTCAATTAAACACGAGTCCTTTGTATGGTAATGCATTTCTTATTTATACAATGGATAATTTAACATTTTAAATCAATCCAATTTAAGGAATAAACTTCTTGCACAATTCCCAGTGGATCGACTTTCCCACCCAGTCATGCCTAGACATATATTCCTTTTATACGTATTTAATGTATTCACTTATGTGATTCATCGTTTCATCTGTGTCACCTCATCACATACATTTGATATTCTTTTGTGTATATAGATGGTGAAATTTCTTGCACAATTCCCAGTGGATCGATTTTCCCCACTCAGTCATGCCCCTTCTAGAGAGCTCTACTGGATTTTGGCAGCATATAATAGTTATCCACATACACCGTGTATCCAGTCTCATCAGTGTGGTTACATTTATCAACTACTTCTAGCCGGGTGTGAAACCCGACTGACTTTTCATCATATACGCACACACACACACACACACACACACACACACACATATATATATATATATATATATATATATATATATATATATGTATATATACACATTCTTATAAACACACAAACACAAATATATATATATATATAACTAATTTTGTCACATTTCATTTCATGCAAAAAAAAAAAAAAAAAAAAAAACAAGAATTTCGTGACTTGTCATTTTGTTTTGTATTGAAACTTGAGAAATATAAAATTCATACCTGAGTGGAAATTTGAAAAGATATTTAATGAACGCCCAAAATAAGTTAAAAAATTTCTGGGATCGACTCATCCATGAAATAAACAAAAAGCCAAAACCTGTTTGGACGACTAAATACCAACTGATATTTCAACAACCAGAAATAATTTAATGTTTCAAAGAATATAAACAAAATATCAATACGATATTTACATATGTACGTTTTAGATCAGAAAATAAAATTAAACACACACACACACACACACACACACACACACACACACACACACACATCTATCCTACCCACACTGATGTGTAGGTGCCCATAGGTGAATACCACATATGAGCTAGACCCTGTTTCTCGAGCAGTGTCGAGTATGCCTTGTTCGTTTGTTTTGTGTGATAGGAGGCAGTTGGCCGTACAGCTGCTCTGCGGTGTGCTGCTTCAAGTTCAAAGCAGCACACAGCATGTTCGTACATTTCCCATCGAGATTTTTCTCTTAACGTTTCGTAAGAGTCCAAATTGTGCTGCCAATAGTTTTAGCTTAGATGTGACACAAGGTCAGAAGTACAGGTCACCCAGTGAGTATCACACTCATTAACACTGGTCTACGAATCTTGCTTGCTAACCATTGCACCACGTGAGCTGCTCAATAGCCTTGGCTTTTGGACCTGTAAGATAGATAAAATCGCGTGATCCCAGGAGACCGTCTACCTAGACAGCACCTAACCCCTCGTCTAGAAGGTTGTTTCACAGAAGAAGGCCATTTCTATGAGTAGTTCGGTTGTGATTTTGCTGATGGCCTACAGTTCCAACTTTTGTTATACATATAACCCTTCCTCGGCTTTCTTTCGTATGCGACCATATGTGATTGAGAATCTCAGCCCTCGACAGGCAGGCCCTGTCAAACAGATCATATATGTTCAGGCTTAAATGTAGAAAATGTGTACAGGACGCCCGTCATGCGCCGCCTACGTAGAGACCGATTCAGGATGGAGTGCTCGAGCCGCCTTACCGCGTTGCTTCGAGAGTCTGCTGTCTTCCATTCTAGGAAGATGTCCAGCCCAGCACATCTGGTTTCGTATGATGCGCATTTCTATGCTGGACGCATTGGCTTGTTGCAGGACATCTCTCTAAGGCTTTGACGTGTTGACGATATGTAGTCCACGTTTCTGAAGAATACAGAAGTATAGACAGGACACATGATTCATACACACTGAGTTTCGTTCTAATAGTGATACCTCTATCCGACCATACACGTTTCTCGATTCCACTGAAGGTCCTACTTGCTCTTTCAATCCTTAGGGAAATTTCAGAGAGTGCGCTACCAAGATAGAGAAACGTGTCAACCATCTTCAATCTAGTCCCTTTAACGTAGATGTTGGGTTCCACATACCGTTGTCTGAGTGGTAGAGTGGGCATCACTTTCGTTTCCTCCAGACTAGTGGTCAGTCCAAGGGCAGTGCATGCTTTAGAGAAGAGATTCATTATCTCCTATATGTCCTCCTCAATGTGGGCGACGAAATCATCGTAGAACAGTTCACAAATGAGGGTCTGAAAGATCTTTGTCTTGGCATTAAAACGAGCACGATTGAAGACCCTGTCAGTGGTATGGAATCGTATAAAGACACCAGTGTCACAGTTCAAAAAGGCATAGGATAGAGTCATCGCAAAGCAGATAGAGAACAGTGTCGGTGCAGAGATATCACTCGTTGTCGATGGGTATTGGCTCCGAGAGTGACCCGATGAAGTGTAAGCGTGCTTTCATGCCTTGATGGAGTTATTCGAAGATATGAACAAATCCCGGTGGGTATCCTAGAATAATCTATAGCACAGTCTGTTCACTGTGTCAAAGGATTTCGTTAGATCCACAAAGACCTGGTAGAGATGCTATATGCAGTTCGATGCATTTCCCCTGAAATTGTCAAGCAGAAAAAAATCATGTCTATCGTTCCACGACCGGATCTGAAGCCACTTTGGCATTCGGGGATAACTGAAAGACAGACCCACCTAGTGAACTTGTTTAGGAGCTTAGCAAAACCTTGCCCACTGCCTCGGAAAGGCTTATGCCCCGGTAAGTGCCACAGGCTGATCACACACATTTGCCCTTGTATAGTGAGACCATGATTGCCTATATATATATATATACTTATATATAATGGCTGCCACTTCTTCACAGAAGGCCAATTATAAAAGGAGCATGATTTGTGCACACAAATTACTTACAAGTCCAGTGGTACATTGAATGCCCTGTTGCATAAATAACACGTGAGACCCCTGACTTCCGTCCATGCCGGCATGTGTTTTTCGCCTAGTTGGCTGCTACTATAAGACCACATAGGACTGATTGATAAGACCAGCCCTCAACAGGCAAACCCTGCCACATACACCACATACATAGTCAGGCTTAAATGCGTTCAAACACCCCACGTGACACTGTATTTATAATGTCCAGAAATATAAAAACACAACACCGCGTTCATATTGAAAACGTCTCTGAAGATAAAAATACTTCGAAATGAATAAAACCTTCGACAATTAATTTTGCGTTACAATAGCCTTATAAGGTATTTTATTATATTTTATTTATTTATTTTTAACTTCTTTTTGCAGTGCTTCAAGCAAATCATAAAATATTTGTTTTGAGGCATTTCAAAATGGTGGCAAATATAATGAATCTGAGGACTTGTGGGGGTCTGGTTTATAATCAACTTAATATCTACAAGGTCTATCTATAATGAATCTGAGGACTTGTGGGGTCTGGTTGGTCTATCTATAATGAATCTGAGGACTTGTGGGGTCTGGTTTATAATCAACTTAATAT
Organism: Doryteuthis pealeii; assembly: GCA_023376005.1. Classification (NCBI taxonomy): domain Eukaryota; kingdom Metazoa; phylum Mollusca; class Cephalopoda; order Myopsida; family Loliginidae; genus Doryteuthis; species Doryteuthis pealeii. Next base: position 35,357,890 of record CM042179.1, on the reverse strand, counting down.
CTACAAGGTCTATCTATAATGAATCTGAGGACTTGTGGGGTCTGGTTTATAATCAACTTAAGGTCTATCTATAATGAATCTGAGGACTTGTGGGGGTCTGGTTTATAATCAACTTAATATCTACAAGGTCTATCTATAATGAATCTGAGGACTTGTGGGGGTCTGGTTTATAATCAACTTAATATCTACAAGGTCTATCTATAATGAATCTGAGGACTTGTGGGGTCTGGTTTATAATCAACTTAATATCTACAAGGTCTATCTATAATGAATCTGAGGACTTGTGGGGGTCTGGTTTATAATCAACTTAATATCTACAAGGTCTATCTATAATGAATCTGAGGACTTGTGGGGGTCTGGTTTATAATCAACTTAATATCTACAAGGTCTATCTATAAAGGTCTATTATAATAATAAATTTGGTTGTCTCTGCTTGGAATTAGTTTAAAGATATATCCGTACAAATTTACATATTTTTGTTAAAGATTATGACTTTGTAGTAAGCGAGTTTTAACTACAGTCATGCTATTATATTCACTTTTGGACTAATACTCTTGGGAAAGGTAAGACCCTTTAATTCCCTAGCTATGGGTTAGCTATGGTAAATGTTGCAGTGGCATAGTGGTTAACATGCTTGACTGCCACAAAGTGAGTTTGAACTCCAATTGTACAGTTATGTTTACTTTCAGACTAATACCCTCTTCCCCCCCACCAGCTATGGGTAAAATAGTACCACTACTGATCTACAAAAATTGCTTTGGCATTAAATAACCCATGAAGGTGTAGATGCCATTAAACAAAGAAATAAAATCAATCCTAGTGAAAAGAACATAACTGCTTTTTTGTATTTTTATGATAATGAAAATGGATATAAAATAAGAAAAAAGAAAGAAAAAAATTCATTTTTTTAGTTTGTATATATAATAAATAGATGGGATCAAGTTTAATTTAGTTTATTTAATGTCATATGAACCCACTATGGGTTATTTAATGCCAAAATTTGATTCATTTGTAAATATTTTATTATAATCATAACTATCTATGTTTTCAATGTTCCATTGCGATTTAAGAATTTTTTTTTTTTTTAAATTCCAAAATGACTATAATCATTTGTTATCACATCGAGTATTTCTCTCTAATATTAATAATTTTCAAACAGATCTATTTCTCAGGGTCCCATCTATGAGTCGGATACTACCACTCTGGGTCAAATTGGACCTGGGAGTAATGGCAATGAAGGGGCACTCTACACTTCACAGAGATTCAGAACAACCTCCCTTATTACTATCATTAATAAACACAAATGTTTTAAAAAAAAAATTGTAGTTAAGAAATTTAAAAGAAATGGAAAATTATGAAAAAACTGAGAGATGAGAAGGAAAATGAAAAGAAAAAAAATCCACTCCAATAACTGAATCTCATACCTCTATTATACTAATGAATAGAAGCAATGGTGGATTTAACCCTGAAGATCCTTATGGTGAAACTCGAGTAGACTATTTCTGTACACACTATAATACTAAATCCGCCCTACTTACGTATTGAGCACTTTATATTTGTTTTAACGCTGACTTATCCGGGTTAAACTTGTTCCAACCAAATATTGAGGCCAACCCAATATTTTCACCGGTAAGTCATTCCTTTATCATATATATATATATATATATATATATATTTTTTAAATTTTTTTTTTATCATATCTGGTATAATTTTTATTTCTCTCAGACTTATAAAATACCATCTATAGTGACATTTTCAAATAGATCTTTTATATTATTTATGTTGAAAAATCCTTTTCTGATAAAATTATAAGTCCAACATAAACAAAGGGGAATCACTCTTTGCTGATAAATTATTTATTTATTTTCCTATTAAACTAACCCTAACCCTGTCTTCTTTTTTCCTAGTAGATCAATAAATAAATAAATAATATATCAGTCAAGAGTGGTTCCCCTTTGTTTATGTTAGATTTATAGGAAATAACCAATGGGAGAACAGCTGTCATTGTTTGAGAGTAATTGTACAAGGTGTTTGAAAAAAAATTGATATCATTCAGTAATTCCTATTGAAATGATGTCAGTTTTTAATAGCATGTGTAGAAACAATTCAAAATATATGTTTAATGTTTAAACACCTTTTCTTTTTCCAGTTAATGGCATTTCTATACCTGAAAAGAAAAAACAAACAAAAAAGACATTTTAATGGTATGTGTAGGAAGAATTCAAAATTGATTTCATCTCAATTAGAATTGGTAATGTTTATAATATTCAAAAATACATGTATATTATTACTGTACATTATTCATGTTCCTGACACTAATACATTATTCTATATACCCAATATGAGACTTTGATGAGTTGTGGTGCACCTGAGCACTGTACACATACATGTATATTATTACTGTATGCTATTCATGTTCCTCACACTAATACATTATTCTATGTACTAGACATGAGACTTTGATGAGTTGTGGTGCACCTGAGCACTGTACACAATAAATTTCATTATTATTAAACACCCAAAAAACAAGGGAGTCGTTCATTACATGTGATATGTTTTTGAAACTTCAAACCTTAATTTGTTTCTACGCCTAACTTTGATCTGTAATTTTGATCTGTAATTAGTAGTCTTTGTTTAAGTCCAGGCTCAGATAAGTAAAAACTTAAAATTAACATTGTTTACTATTTATAACAGTGATGCATTTTGTATCAGTGGTGGGGTTTTTGTATAATTGGAATATCCAAGTGAACATGGTAAGTTACATCAAGGTCTAGGCTACACCACTTCCTGGGTTATTTTATGCTGAAGACATTTTTTTAATTCCTTAGTAGTATGTGGCCTACCTTTGAAGATGGCCTACGAGATCATGTCTCTTATAGTATGTGGCCTACCATAAAAAGCATATTATAAGGTTATAATAATAACTGCTAACCCTAACCCTATTTCAGAAATTTAGGATATTTTAGAATTAAATAGATCTCTGATTCATGTAAATTATGAATAAATTCTTTTTTAATTATTCTTAATTACTATATACAGCTTATGACTGAATTGCATTTCTTGAAATTGAATATATGTAAAAAAATAATCAGTTTCAATAAATTGCCTACTAATATCGTATATCTTACTGAGGTAGTACACATTCAAACCGGGTAGGCTACATACTATAACGGAATCCCAAAAGGTGGCCACATATTATAACGGAATCAAAAAGGCAGGAGTCAACTGTCCAGAATATTGCCTTTGTAATAGTTTCATACAGATTAGAAGATATCCTACAGAAACTACAACTGTTGCAGACTACGCGGATGATCTAGCACTTCTCACACATACATCTGATCAATTCGAACTTCTTCTGAATACTCTGGAACAGGCAGAAAATGTGTTGGTTTCTATCTAAACATACATGAGTTCATGTGTTTTAAACAAGATAGATTCATCTCCACATTAAATGGCAAAACCCTAAAATTAATAGACCAATTCACATAGATAGCAATATCTCATCTACGGAAAGCGAGGGAGGGGGTCCTGGTATGTCCCATTTGGCTCAGACTTTGTGAATCTAAAACAAGGTTGATGAGTCATTTATGGAGATATGGGGGTGGGCATATTGGTGTCGGGGTTGTAGAATTACGTAAGAGTAGTGACCCGTAAAAGATTATTTGTTTTCTATGTATATATATATATGTGTGTGTAAATTTGTACATGTATATATATGTGTGTGTGTGTGTGTGTGTGTGTGTGTGTGTGCTGTCAACCAGTGTTCGAGTAAGACCATTTCCTATTTTTTGTTTTGTTATATATATATATATATATATATATATATATATATATATATATATATATACTAGCTAAAGTACCCAGTCCATGACCGGACTAAAATGAAATTTCGAACACCAGGGAGTGTTTATAAAAATTTGTAAATTTTGTAACATCACATGTACCTAATAGAACAGAAAAACTTAACAATGTAATATATATTTAAATTACAACCGAATTAGACACATGTAAGGAAAGGAAAATAAGATAAACAAAAATATTGTTACTTAATGTGATACACGTTCTTGTAAGTATACCCAATTTGTTGAAAAATCCTTGTTTTTACAAAACAATTTTAACCCCCCTTCACAAAAAAATTGCCAAAAATCTGCTCCGACCAATCTATGAATAAGTATTTGTCAATTTTATTTCATTTTTACTTTTAGCCCTTAAAAAACTCTAATAATAACAGAAGCTCAGAATTAAAATTCTGTTCATATTAGTAGTTGAAAGATTTCACCATTTTATTCAAATGAAAAAGTAACCATAAACTTGTTTTGAAACAATTTAAATTTTTCCAAAATTTTTTGTACATGACAACAATTCACATCTAGTTCTTAATTGCATGTTGAGTTTTTAAAAAAAGCTGAGAATCGAAAATTTAAATTCTTCGTATTGCAATATCTATTTTTGTAAAACTTAAGATAGTATTTTAAAAACATTGTTTAAAAACGTTTTGGTGGACCTGATTATCTGGACCCCCCCCCCAAATTTTTTTTCCTTCAGTGGATTATTATCGATTACACACCAATCTATCAGATTATAAAAAAAATTCTTAAAAGTTCTTCCATATCGGAACCGCTTGAACGGAACCCAAATTATTTATTTATTTTCCCATTAAACTAACCTTAAACCCCAACCCTAACCCCTAACTCCTAACCCTAAACCTCCCTAATTAAAATTAAGTTTTATTACAAAATTTGTATTAATTACAAAACAACCATTTTCATAAAAGTTCAAATGTCACCTATGAAATCTATATTCAAACATGCCAATTTTTCAGAACTGAAAAGTTGCACTATAAACTATAAGAGTTAACTTTCTCACCGATGTTTATTGACTTATAAATAGAAAACATTGTTCGATGACTGTCACAATAAAGAGTAAAATCATAAAACTTAAAATTTGATTTTTAAGACAAATACTGAGGAATATTTTAAATTGTTTTTTAAATAATAATCTAAATGTTGGTTGTTAGTTGTTTTGTTTTATGGGATATCAACTTTTCGGATCCTTTACTAACGAATCATGTCATTTTGATAAACAAAGCGCTTACAATTTTTCGTACTTACATATCAAAAATTCTTGAAATGTTCCAATAACTGGATATTGTCGGAAATACTTGAAATAAATTTTGTCTTACAAATAATTGACTACTTAAACCCAGTCGGGCCTTCGACTAAAGATAAAACACTGGATTTTGTCCGTATTAGTAATTATAACACTGTAGTAGTGTTATGGATTGACTGGCGATATTTCATTAGATACTTAAAAAAACAATTTTGGTTAACTTTTGGATATAAAAATAACAATTGTGTCTAGAGTCGTACAAGCGACGTACAAGTCAGGGGTGGGGTAACGTCAACACAAGATAGGAAAAATTATTCGAACAAAAGAAATCCTAATGGCTAAAATCGGTTGATATAAAACGAATGGCTGTTTTATACATATGTTGTCATATTGTCATTTACGTGAAGACTGCACAAGATAGGAAAAATTACTCGAACAAAAGAAATTTTAAAGGCTAAAAAGTCGGTTGATATAAAACGAATGACTGTTTTATACAACTACTGTCATATTCATATCTATTGTCGTTCTTGTGAGGACTGCATAAGATAAGAGAATTTACTCAACAAAGTTAGTTTAAAGATTAAATCTTAAAAATATACATTCAGTAAGAATAGCATAATCCCAGATCAATTTCTGGGAATTATCATTGCAACTGACAGATAAGTCTGGCACAAGACCATTTATACAATAACAAAAATATTATCAGTTGCCTCACCAATCAGGAAACTGGGGCGGAGACTTGTTGCCCCCTCCAAGATGTGTAAGCCAAGGCCAAGATTTCGATTGGCCATCCAATCAAATGCGACCGCGTGGGTGGGTTTTTGTACGCCTCCTGATGTTTACACTGTAGGGCCATTGGTCCGACGTTTCTATTGGCTGGCCAATCAGAGCTCTGGATTCAGGGGTTTGGAACCCATAAAAGAGGTCCCAAAAGGGTTCCAGTCAAATCGGAGAGCTGGTTCTTGACCAGATCGGAAAGCTGGTTCTTGACCAGATTAATAACTCCGTCTCACAGCCCTTGTTACCGTCTTTGCTTTGTCATCATGCTACTCAAAAGTCCTGAATTTGAATCAGAACTCAACATATATCGCCAGTCAGACTCCACTTCAACTTCGACATCAATACCCCTTTGTGGTTGTACATGATTTTTATCACTGTATAACTAATAAAGGTCGTTTTATTATTAAAAACGCGTCCGTTGTAATTGTGGAACAACATTGGTGAATTTGGTCACTTTCAGGTACAGCCCGAAACAAGCATATTGGTACATTTGGTGCCTTCCCACAGGACGGCATAGTATTACATTTGGTTCCCGTGACCAGAAGGTAGTATTACATTTGGTTCCCGTGACCAGAGGGTAGTATTAAATAAATTTTGTCTTACAAATAATTGACTACTTATCTCCAGTCGGGCCTTCGACTAAAGATGAAACACCGGATTTTGTCCGTATTAGTAACCTTTGTTTTTGTTTTTTTTTTCTTGGTTTTAGAAAATAATTAGTTAACGAACCAAAAGAAAAACAGTTTCTAAGGACATTCGTCAATCTTATTGTTATTTTTAACACTTTAAAACTCTAACAATAAAAATTAATAAATAAATTAAGAATTAAAAGTCATTTTATTCAAATGAAAATCTTAGTTTAATTTATACAAATATGTAACCATACTTACGACGTAAACTGATTTTCATGATACTGTTATTTACGATTAAAATATTTTTTTAATGATGTAACCGTAAAGCGTAAATTTTGATTTTCTACAATTTTAATGCATTACAAAAATTAAAATTAAAATGAGTGTACTGTACAATTTAAGAATATGGACAAATTAAGTCTGCAAAAAAAAAAAAACCTTATTCGTCTTATCAGCTATTTACCGGCTATACGTAGTTTTTTTTTTTTTTAACTCGCTGTAAAAAATAATCTAATCTATAAAAACACATACAAATTACATATTCAGAAAGACTATTTCATCTTATTACTAAAGATATAAATATTTTAAAGATTAGATCCTAAATAGGCGAGAGATTCCGAGCTGACTGGTATAGACTGCACTGCTTGTATCGCAATAATCACATTTTTTTTAACTCGCTGTAAAAAATGATTAATTGATAAAACCTCACACAAATTACATATTTTGAAAGAGTATTTTCTTTTCTTTCTAACGATATAAAAGTTATTAAAGATTGGACCATAAATAGGCCATAAATCCGGAGCTGAACGGATTAGACTGCAAAATTAATTCATTAAAATCAAAACTTCGCTGCTGATATCACTGTAACAATAAGCAGGCAGAGACAATATTTTATTATCAGCAGGGGCTGGTATACGGACAGTTCTGCAAATTGGGTGATTTTGGCTTAATTAATCAATTACATCCCCTAATCAGTAAAAATCAATAATCAAATTTGACGTGTTTCTTAGTTAGAAGGATATTAATGTGTATGCTAGATTTAAAATTTGAGTGACCTCCCGTTTGGAACTTATATGTCGACACGTACATACCAAAATCTCTCCTTTATATATTATATATATATATATATATATGTGTGTGTGTGTGTGTATCTGTGTGCGTGCGCTTATATATATATATATATATATATACTAGACAAAACGTGACCCGTTGGGTCACCCATTAAGCTCTCGCTAGCTGATTGGGATTAGGGAAAAGAATAGGATCTGCCAAAATATCATCTGCTTTTCATTTTAAAAACGAATTAAAATTTATTAAACCGATTATTTAAGGTAAAATTTTTGTCTAAGTCGAAAAGTAGTAACATCAGTAAAAAAAATGCAAAATAATATTACACATGTAATTTATTTTTTATATATCTAAAACGATTTTTTCGGTCAATTTCGACCAAGATGCCTGCCAAGAAAAGAAGGGCACATCAGGAAACGTTGTACAGTTAACAATGAAGAAGGACAATAGTCTGAATAATACAAATAATGGTAATCTTTGCGGAGTTCCGTCCTGGCTTCTTGCCTCAAAAACAACTAGCTGGTGGAAAAACAACACCAGCTATGATTGAAGTCTGTAGCCGAAGCGGTATCACTTGAAAAAAAAAAAAAAGAAAGCAAAAAAGAACCAACTTAGGGCATTTTCCACTGAAAACCCAACCCTAACCCTAAACACCCGTAGTTAAAATTAAGTTTTATTACAAAGTTTGTGGGTTCTGTTTTTTCTGGGTCAGTATACATGGTGACCCAGAAAAAACAGAGCCCAAATTATTTATTTATTTTCCATTAAACTAAACCCCAACCCCAAATCCTAAACCCTAGTTTTTTTACACCGCTTCAGCTACAGACTTCAATCATCGCTGGTGTTTTTTTTTCCAGCAGTCACCGGCTAGCAGTTTTTGAGGCAAGAGGCCAGGACGGAACTCCGCAAAGATTACCATTATTTGTATTATTCAGAGAGTAATATCGGTGTGGTATATATGTGATTGATACTATTTTCTGCATAAATAAAAAGACTAAAGGCAGAGTTTTTTTAAGCAATACGTAATTAAAAACAACCTTAATCCCCTAAAACCGTAACCCAATTCGCAAAATATTAATTCATAGACTGTAGTTAAACTGTCATTGAGTTTTAGGGGATTAAGGTTGTTTTTAATTACGTATTGCTTTAAAAAATAAACAACAAAAAACCCAAATTACTATACATTTAATTAACCATTAAAATTAATTATTGAATCTATTATTGAGACAGTTGTTTGTGTTAGTATTGCAATGTATAATTTCAATTAAACTTAGTTTAAAAAATATTTTTCAACATTAAATGTATAGTAATTTGTGTTTTTTGTTGTTTATTTTTTTAAGTTAAGTGCACACACACACACACACACACACACACACACACACTATCATCATCATCATCAGCAGCAGCAGCAGCAGCATGTTCGTACATTTCCCATCGATATTTTTCTCTTAACGTTTCGTTAGAATCCAAATAAGAAGAAATTCTGCTTCATCATATCAGAAATATCAAATTTCCCTACTCTCGACTATTGGTCAATAGCAGTCCATATATATATATATATATATATATATATATATATATATATATATATATATATATATATAAGAAGTTCTTTTCTTTTTGTTAATTAATACTAGTTTTAGTCTTATATTCCTTTTGTACTTATCTAATGTATTCACTTATGTGATTCATCGTTTCATTTGTGTCACCTCATCACATACATTTGATATTCTTTTGTGTATATAGATGGTGACATTTCTTGCACAATTCCCAGTGGATCGATTTTCCCCACTCAGTCATGCCCCTTCTAGAGAGCTCTACTGGATTTTGGCAGCATATAATAGTTATCCACATACACCGTGTATCGAGTCTCATCAGTGTGGTTACATTTATCAACTACTTCTAGCCGGGTGCGAAACCCGACTGACTTTTCATCATGTACGCACACACACACACACACACACACACACACACACACATATATATATATATATATATATATATATATATATACATTCTTATAAACACACAAACACAAATATATATATATATATATAAACTAATTTTGTCACATTTCATTTCATGCAAAAAAACAAAAAAAAAAAAAAAAAAACAAGAATTTCGTGACTTGTCATTTTGTTTTGTATTGAAACTTGAGAAATATAAAATTCATACCTGAGTGGAAATTTGAAAAGATATTTAATGAACGCCCAAAATAAGTTAAAAAATTTCTGGGATCGACTCATCCATGAAATAAACAAGAAAGCCAAAACCTGTTTGGACGACTGATATTTCAACAACCAGAAATAATTTAATGTTTCAAAGAATATAAACAAAATATCAATACGATATTTACATATGTACGTTTTAGATCAGAAAATAAAATTAAGTGCACACACACACACACACACACACACACACACAGACACACACACACACACATACTCATGCACACACACATCATCATCATCATCATCATCATCCGGTTGTGGCCACAGAACAGATCTACACATCTCTCCCTCGCCACACGTCCTTATTTACCATTGCTCATAGAAGGTCCTCTTTACAGCATCCAGTGTCCGTAACGAGCTGATCAATGTATTTTTTTTCTATCCTACCCACACTGCTGGTCCCATGTGTAGGTGCCCATAGGTGAATACCACATATGAGCTAGACCCTGTTTCTCGAGCAGTGTCGAGTATGCCTTGTTCGAATTACAAGGATGTTTTGTGTGATAGGAGGCAGTTGGCCATACAGCTGCTCTGTCGGAGGCTGCTTCAAGTTAAAAAAAAAATGACCTCTCAGAAAACTTTTTTACTTTTTTTCTATAAAGATAAGAGTCTGAATAACTATATCAAAGAAATAGTATAATATACAACGCAGTAGTTTTTTTAGGGAAAAAATAATGAAATCGGAAATAAAAAGTGCAAAAAAATGTCATATTATTATTCTAAAACCCTTTTTTTGCTTTTTTAATTGGTATGTACTATATTCTATTAAACTGTCAAAAAAAAAAGAAGATTTTTAAAGAAATTAATTTTTAAGAGATTTTCAATCTTTTGTGTGCTTAAATATTTTTTCCTGCGTGAAATAAATTAAATAATTTGTTTTTTCTGCGTGAAAAAATCGAATTTTTCACGGATATTTAAATATATAAATTTTAGAATTCAGGTGAAGTAAAAATTGGTCCGATCCGATCCGAGCTAGATTAATATTTTAAAAAGAATTTGTAATTTTTATTGTTGAATAGTAGTGTGTGATTCTTAGAATATACGGAAGAGCAAAACTGACATATTTGTTTTGTTTTTATACAAAGAGACGAGACGCTTCTCAATAACTATTGTTTGTTTTTCTTAGCGTAAAAAAATTTTTTCAACTTTTTCGACCTATTAGAATAAAAAAGTAAGTATATATTGATTATTTTATCAGTTTTTCTCTGAGAAAAAATATTCAAATTTTCATTTCATTTCATTTTCGATTTTAAAAATTAATACCAAAACCATTTTTTAAAGTCAATTTCACTGTGAAATTTTGATATTAAATTTTTTCAAGTTTTTATTCATTTTAATAGTAAATTTTAATATTAAAGTTTTTAAAGATTTTATTCATTTTAATAGTAAATTTTGGATTAAAAAAAAGAGTGTCCGTTACAGCCATATATATATATATATATATATATATATATATATATATATATATATATATATATCAAATTTTTTAAGGAAAACATAAATGAAAACAAAATTATTTAAAAAAAATGAAATGAATATAAATATTGTCTATTTTCTTTTTGTCAGGCCTGAAATTATTTTTAAAAAGGTATTATTTTGATTTCGGGTAAATCACGAGCTCGGCAAAAAGTTTCTAGACGCAGAAGGATATAAATAGTGATGTGCAAAGAAGTGCAAAGGGAGGTAATTTATTTTTTTTTTTAATTTCTTAATTTTAAAACAATTACCAAAAATCAGGGAATTGTCCGATTTTAATGAAATTTTCACCAAATTATTTTCCCACGACTTAATTTTATAAGGATTAGTTTATTTTATGGAAGAAACTTGAAAAAATACTTTTTTTATAAATTCAGAATGTGGGGGGGGGGTTGACCTTTGACCATTTGAAGAAAAAAAAATCCCGGTCCCTAATTTTTACATTTCTTGAAAGATCATATCCTGAAGAATATATAGAAAAATAAAAAAATAAAAAATATAAATTCAATAACCTAAAAAAGTGATTTTAAAATTTAAAATTCATTTTCTTAAAACTCAAAAAATAAATAATGTAGCAAGTTTTTTTTTTCATAGTATTAAAAAATGTAGTTTTCTTTAAATTGATGAAAAAAAATTATTCTATCTAAGTTAAACTGAGTTTTTCACTACCTTAAAAATTTCAAGGTCCATTATATATGTGCAAGATTATTATGGACTAACTAGCAATTTTAACCAAAAGATAGCCCAGAATTTTATCTTTGAAAAAATCTAAGTTAAAAACCATGCATAACCTGGCAACATATTTTAAAAGAATTAAAACGATTTTTAAAATATCGTCAATTTAAATTATGGAAGCCTAAAAGAGCCATTTATCTTGCTCTCTGACCACGTGATTTTTGAACGAATTCAACGCATCTCACAAGTTTGTGAACGAATTCAACGCATCTCACAAGCTATTATAATTCATTCATAAAGGAAGACTTTATTTCAAAAAGTACATTGTTCTTTTATTTATTTATTTATTTATTTTTTACATTCCTTTCAAAAATAGTAAACTGGAAATTAATACCTAATCTAATTAAAATAAAAAAATTAAATTACTGAACACTAGGTACCACCAGACCGTTTAGGTCATCTTGAATAAAACGGAAATAGATATTTCCGAACTTTGTTTATAAAAAATCTCGTTAAAAAAAGATCGTACAGGGTTGTTACAAAGAAAAATAGTTAATTCAAAGATCAAATTATCCGATTGGGAAAAATTACATCGTTATCTTAAAAAATAAACAAACCTATCCATATTACGTGCGAAAGGGTAATTTTCAGGCCGCGATTTAGAGAGAAAGAAATACATATTATTACCCTCTTACAGTTATGCATCTAAGTACGGATGGGTGTAACGGACAAACTTTTTTAGCCAAATTTTTTCTATTAAAATGAATAAAATCTTTAAAAACTTTAATATTACAATTTAAAATGAATAAAATCTTTAAAAACTTTAATATTACAATTTACTATGAATAAAAACTTGAAAAACTTTAATCTTAAAATTTCGCAGTGAAATTGACGTTAAAAAATGTCTTCGGTTTTAGTATTAATTCTTAAAATCGAAAATAAAATGAAAATTTGAATATTTTTTCTAAGAGAAAAACTGATAAAACAATCATTCAATATATTATTTTTATTCTAATTGGTCGTAAAAGTTAAATAAAATATTTTTTTACGCTCAGAAAAACAAACTTTAGTTACCGAGAAGCGTCTCGTCATATGTCAGTTTTGCTCTTCCGTACATTCTAAGAATCACACATTACTATTCAACAATAAAAATTACAAATTCTTTTAAAAATATTAATCGAGCACGGATCGACCAACTTTTAGTTCACCTGAATTCTAAAATTCATGTTTTTAAATATCCGTGAAAATTTTGATTTTTTTCCACAGGAAAAAAAAAATTTAATTTATTTCACGCAGAAAATAAAAATATTTAATCACACAAAAGATTGAAAATCTCGTAAAAATTAATTTATTAAAAAACATTTTTTTTTTTTGACAATTTAATAGAATATAGTACATACCAATTATATAAGAAAAAAAAAGTTTTCAAATATTAATATTATGACATTTTTTTTGCACTTTTTATTTCCGATTTCATTATTTTTTCATAAGAAAACTATAATTCGGTACGTTATACAATTTCATTGATATAGTTATTCAGACTCTTATCTTTATAGAAAAAAAGTACCAAATTTTTTTTCCACATCATTTTTTTTTTATCTCATAAAATAAAATAGGGGGGGTGATAGACATCGTAAAAAAATATTTCCCCTAATATATTTTAGAAAAAAACTATTTCAGATGTATTTACATCCAATGGTAAACATTTATGGAAATTTTCGCGAAAATCGGACCATTAATTGATTTTTCATAGAATTTTTTAAAAAAATCCTCTTATCGTAACTTGTTTTTAGCTACGTTAAATTTCAGTTGATTTAACAGTGCAAAAATGAAAACATTGTTTTTTAATAATAATTTTCATTATTTTCCTATGCTGATAAAAAATTTTAAAAATCATCAGGAGTTTATTTAATGTTTTTTTTTTCGAATGGAAAAAACTTTTCAAGAAAATATTAATTTTTCTGCAAGTTTCATTGTGTTAAATGTAGGGGGGTAAATTGCACAGGGTCAAATTGGTGGTACCTACTGAACACTGAAATTAAACTGAATGTTCTTAAAAATATATTTTACACGAATATTTTTATTGTTATACTGACACTAACTAGTAAACATTTTTGTTGTTATATTTAAAAAAAAAAAAAAAAAAAAACAAACAAACAACCACAAACAAATAACACTTTAACACTAACTATTAAACATTTTTGTAGTTATAATAAATAAACAAAAAAAAACAAACAAACAAACAAACAACCACAAACAAATAACACTTAAAGTCTTGTTAAATTTTGGCTGTTTTCATGTAAATTTTCATTCGCGTTAACAGAAATTATTGGCAAATGAATTCTTTTTGTTTATGAAATTATTCGCTATTGAAATTTTTAAAGTTTCCTAATATCGTTTATTCTGTAATTGGTCAGTCTGGAATTTTTTTCCGGTGCTAAAACCATAATTTTTATTAATTAACAGTATTATTAAAAAAATTGTGGCTTCTGTTTTTTCGGCAAAATATAACTTTATACATAAAGTTTATAAACAGCGATTTTTTAAAAATATGTTTCGTCATTAAATTTTCATTCAAGAAATGTAAAATTAATTTTCCTCAAAAAAAAAAAAAAAAACTTAAACATTTCTTCGTGTTTGTTTTTACAAAAAAAAAAAATACCTACCACTTTATCTTTACTTTAAATTAAAATTTAAAGTAAAGATTTATTTCAAATATAAGATCTTAATTCTTGATATACCGATCATTTCATTAAATTCGGATTATTATTTTAATTTTGCTGATTCTTTTTTTAAATTGTTGTGCTTAACAAATAATTTTGTTCATGATTTAAACATTTTCCGTTTTAAAGTAAAAAAAAAAAATGAAAACAAAAAAAATGATTTTACGTGTTTGTTTTTTTGTTTTTTTTAACACTTAGCGCTTTTTTCTTAAACTAAAAATTAATCTTTACTTTTTAATCATAATTGACGCAATACTTTTAAAATTCAGTATTCAACAATGTTTAACCGAAGTTCAAATCTGAGTATTTGAAACATACGAAATAGAATTATGTCACTCTAAATAACATTGGGCCTCCATATCTTTTTTCACCTATCGTAAAAAAAAACAGGAGAGTTCTAATCTTTAGAGACAGGCGTTCTTGCCAATCTCTGCACATCCCTAGATATAAATATTTATTATGAAAATAAACAGATTTTATTTCAACATTAACAATGATTTCTTGTTTGTTTGTTTTTTTTCTTTTATTTTCATTTTTGTTATTCAAAGAAAATGACCTCATTCATTTTCTAGGAATTGTGTTGGAAATTTTACTTTCATTTTGTCTTTTTTGACGTCATTGTTAGTGAGAAAAAAATTGGCCTAAAATGCGTTTTTGACTAAATGACTTTAACCGCCTCCCCTACAGAAAATAATTTACCAAAAATCAGGGAATTATCGGATTTTAATGAAATATTCAGTGTTTATTTATCAATGAATGATCTTTATAATGCATTATTTATTTTATTTCAAAACTTTCTCATTTTTTTCAGCTCACTTAATTTTGACCCCCCACTTATTTTGGGGGCGTAACATTTTTTCGAGTTGGTCATTTTCTGTACTAATTACAGTATAAATAAAGAGATAAAGAACCGAACTTATGAATAGAAACAAAAAATTACGGTGGCTTTTCTATGAGAAAATAAGTACCAAAAATCGGAAAATGAAATGTAAAAAAATAATTCAAAAAATAAATTTTAGGAGATTTCTTTTTTACTCATTTCGATAATTATTTAATTGGCTATTATCTTATAAAAGAAAAAATTATACATCGATATTTTTCTGCTTAAAAAGGCGGGGGGGGGGTGCTATATTTTCAATAGAGTTTTGCTTCAAAACTTATTACTTTATATATCTAAAATAAGGTTTGCATTAAATAGATATTTATTTCTAGAATCTGAAAATATAACATTTTAAACTTAAAATCAGAATATTTTTTATATCAAATGAATTTTACATACACACATGTATATATATATATATATATATATATATATATATCCAAAAGTCCAGAGAAGAAATCTTCCTTACGACACAATAGTTTTATTTAAAAAACTGTCGCAGTTTGAGAGCTCAATGTGTGCTCTTAATGTTAGAGTCACAGAGCAAATATATAAGTAAAGAAATAACAAAAGACTTAGAGATTGAGCATTATAGTCTATTTCAGGGAGCTTAGACAAAGTGTCTAACTCTCCCAACTCATCAGATGCTAATGATGAAATCTTTATTACTTTAAAGGCATTTGAAAACAGATTTTTATTTTTTATTTTATTTTTTAAAATTTAAAAAAAATATAAGTTCCAACTGAAAACAAATATAATGGTATTTATTCCCCATAGCCTCGAATAACCCCTAGCATATATTTTTTATCTTATTGTTGTTTATTTTGGAATTTTTATTTTTTTAATTTTTTTTTTTTTTTAATTTAAAAGATTTTTTTTTTATATGGTTATATGTATATTTATGTATATGTATATATATGTATATTTTGTGTGTTTTTGTTTATATGTGTGTGTATGGTTTTATCTTCCTTATTGTCTTTACCTTTTGTCTTTGAACAATATATATTATTTTATTTGTATGTAATTATATATTTTTTATGTATGCATGGTTTTTGGATAAATAGATTGATTTATTTTATTTTGTGTATGTGCGCTTATATATTTAGTTTGTTGTATGTATGTGACTGTATATTTATGTGTTTGTTATTATTGTTGTTTAGAAATTGTTGTTTTATTTCTTGGTGTTAGTGTTGATTTTTGGGTATGTGGATAGTTGTGTGGATATTTGCAAGTGTATGGACTTATGTAAGTATGGATATATAAGTGTATATATGTATTTTTATGTGTATATGTGTGTGTGTGTGTGTGTGTGTGTGTGTGTGTATATATATATATATGTATGTATATATATTTGTAAGTTTTTTGTGTATATTTGTGTGTTTTTTTGTTTTTTGTTTTTTTTTGTATATGTATGTATGTATGGGTATATATGTGTATATATTGTTTGTTTTTGATTTAGTTAAATTTATATGTAGATTAAATTTTATATTTATAGGTGTGTGGTTACTTGCATGTGTATGGATATGTGTGTGTTTGGATGGTTTGTTGTATGGATGTATATATATATATCTATCTATATTGGTATGTGTGTATGTATATGTTTTGTGTATGTATATTGTGTGTGTATATGTATATATATATATGTAGTTGTTTGTGTTTATGTGTGTGTAAGTTTATATATATATATATATATGTGTGTGTGTGTGTGTGTGTGTTTTAAGTTATATATGTATATATGAATATATGCATGTATGTTTATATATATATATATATATATATTTATATGAATATATGTATGTATGTGTATGTATATATTTATATATTTTGTGTTTTTTTACTTTGATTTATTATATGGATATTTATATGTATGTGTGTGTGTTTGTATGTATATGTATGTACATGTATATATATATATGTGTGTATATATATATATATATGTATATATATATATGTATATATATATATATATATATATATATATATATATATATATGGGTATATTGGTATGTTCATATGGGTATATTTGTTTTTGACTTAATTTATGTAGTTGATTTTTTTACTATCATTATCATCACTATAATTACTATTATTAATATGATTATTATTATTATTATTATTATTATTATTATTATTATTATTATTATTACTAGCATTATCATCATTATTAATTTTACTAATATTAATTATTATCACTTAGACTTTCTACCTTTGATTTAATTATAACCTTACTTCTATGGTGAGTCTCTACAATCTTTAATTATTAAATTCGATCTTTCACTTCTTGTATTTTATACTTTATATGTTATTTTTCACCTTTAGACCCCATTTGTTAAATTTTAATTTTTAATCTGTAACGTTACTTTATTATTTTATATTTTAACTTTTATATTATTTATTGAGTAATATACCACTACCTCTTACTGTATTCAATTTTGTTCTAGTCTACCCTATATCATCCAAATAGTCCTAAAATTAAATTCTTATCTTATATTAATCTTAAGTTTATTCTTTATCCTTAGTTTATTCTCTAACACTTTACCTTCACAATCTACCTCCCACCCCTTATTTGCTTCTTATTTTAATTTTATTTTAATTTTATTTTATTAGATTTTTATTTTTTATTCTTATTTTATCTTATTTTATTTTATTAGATTTTATATTTTATTAATTTTAATTATTATGTTTTATTCCTTTACTTTATTGTTATTATTATTATTATTATTATTTTATTTCTTTACTTTTATTTCTATATTATTTTGTTATCTTTATTTTTCTCTTTCTTTTTCTTCTTTTTCTTATTTTTAGCCTTTAAATTCTGCTCATTTTGTATATACACTCTTACAACTATTTCCCCAAGGAATCTGCCCCAAGCTAAGCCACACCTCATCCAAAACATAGACCTCCCCGCCTCATCCAAAGAAACTAACCCTACCCATTCCAAAATAAGACACCAACCCTCCCTCCCCTAAATTGATAGATATAAAAGAGATGTTACTTTGGGAAATTCTCAGTAAGAGTCATGTTCTTGTGATTACCTGAAGATGCCGTATTAATACGGTTGAAATAAATTATTGTAATGAAGCAAGTTTAGAGTTTTTCTTCATTTACTAAATTTCTTGCTCTGTCCTTTTACTCACTGGTATTAGGCACATTGAGCTCTCCTTATGGTCTACCTGCATCAGCTTGGTTAAACCACACGTGGAAAGACCCTAACTACGGAATATATATATATATATATATATATATATATATCTAATATATAAAACAGAGATTTTGGTATGTACGTGTCGACGTATAACAAAAAAACAGGAGGTCACTCAGATTCAAAATCTTGCATACACATTGATATCGTTCTAACTAAGAAAAATTCCAAATTTGGTTATTGATTTTTATTGATTAAGGGATTTAATCGATTAATTAATCCAAAATCACCCAATTTGCGGAACTGTCCGTATATCAGCCCCTCCTGATAATAAAATATTGTCTCTGCCTGCTTATTGTTAAAGCGATAACAGCAGCTAAGTTTTGATTTTAATGAATTAATTTTGCAGTCTAAGCCGTTCAGCTCCGAATCTATGGCCTATTTATGGTCCAGTCTTTAATAATTTTTATATCGTTAGAAAGATAAGAAAATACTCTTTCAAAATATGTAATTTGTGTGAGTTTTTATTAATTGAATCATTTTTTACAGTGAGTTAAAAAATTAAAAAATGGCTTCGGATAGCCACGCTGCCTATGATTATTGCGATACAAGCAGTGCAGTCTATATCAGTCAGATCGGAATCTCTTACCTATTTAGGATTTTAATCTTTAAAATATTTATATCTTTAGTAATAAGATGAAATAGTCTTTCTGAATATGTAATTTGTATGTGTTTTTATAGATTTATTTTTTTTTTACAGCGAGTTAAAAAAAAAAAATACTACGTATAGGCGATAATACGAATACGGCAGTTCGGAATCTCTTAGTCTTTCTGAATATGTAATTTGTATGTGTTTTTATAGATTAAATTATTTTTTACAGCGAGTTTGTCCATATTCTTAAATTGTACAGTACACTCATTTTAATTTTAATTTTTGTAATGCATAAAAATTGTAGAAAATCAAAATGCACGCTTTACGGTTACATTATTAAAAAATATTTTAATCCGTAAATAACAGTATCATGAAAATCAGTTTACGTCGTAAGTACGGTTACATATTTGTATAGATTAAACTAAGATTTTCATTCGAATAAAATGACTTTTAATTCTCTAATTTATTTATTTAATTTTTATTGTTAGAGTTTTAAAGGGTTAAAAATAACAATAAGATTGACGAATTTCCTTAGAAACTGTTTTTCTTTTGGTTCGTTAACTAATTATTTTCTCAAACCACGATAAAAAAACAACAAAAACAAAGGTTACTAATGTGGACAAAATCCGGTGTTTTATCTTTAGTCGAAGGCCCGACTGGAGATAAGTAGTCAATTATTTGTAAGACGAAATTTATTTCAAGTTTATCTGACAATATCCAGTTATTGGAACATTTAAAAAAAAAATTATATGTAAGTACGAAAAATTGTAAGCGCTTTGTTTATCAAAANTCAATGATTCGTTAGTAAATTACCCGAAAAGTTGATAAAACAAAACAACTAACAACCAACATTTAAATTATTATTCAAAATACAATTTAAAATATTCCTCAGAATTTGCCTTACAAATTAAATTTTAAGTTTCATGATTTTACTCTTTATTGTGAAGTCAATAAACATTGCTGAGTTTATAGTGCAACTTTTCAGTTCTGAAAAATTGGCATGTTTAAATAGAGATTTCATAGGTGACATTTGAACTTTTATGAAAATTGATGTTTTGTAATTAATATAAATTTTGTAATAAAACTTAATTTTAACTAGAGGGGTAGGGGGGTAGTTTAATGGGAAAATAAATAAATAATTTGGGTTCGGTTCAAGCGGTTCCGATATGGGGGATCATTTACTATAAACTTATACGAGGAAATGAGCACCCGTGAATACTCAAATAATAAAGAACTTTTAAGAATTTTTTTTTCAATCTGATAGATTGGTGTGTAATCGATAATAATCAACTGAAGGGAAAAAAATAGATGTGGGGGGGGGGAGTCCAGATAATCAGGTCACCAAAACGTTTTTAAACAATGTTTTTAAAATACTAGGTACCACCAATTTTACCCTGTGAAATTTACCCCCCCCTATATTTAACACTATGAAACTTGCAGAAAAATTAATATTTTCTTGAAAAAATTTTTTCCATTTGAAGAAAAAACATTAATAAAACTCCTGATGATTTTTTAACTTTTTTTCAGCTTACGGAAATAATGAAAATTATGATTGAAAAACAATGTTTCATTTTTGCACTGTTAAATCAACTGAAAATTAACGTAGCTAAAAACAAGTTACGATAAGAGTTTTTTTAAATTCTATGAAATCAATTAATTATAAATAATAACAAAATATTTCCGTTTTATTCAAGATGGCCTAAACTGATCAATTGGTGGTCCCTATAATACTATCTTAGGTTTTAGCAAAAATAGATATTGCAATACGAAGAATTTAAATTTTCGATTCTCAGCTTCTTTTTAAACTCAACATGCAATTAAGAACTAAATGTGAATTGTTGTCATGTACAAAAATTTAAAACAATAATAAACAAATATACAAACGAATACTTTCAATTTGTTGTATATAATATGAAATAATTTTAAACTATAAAACAGAAATACAAATCCTGAAATATACAAATTCTCATGATTTTAGTTTCAAGAATTATTTTCCTCTTACCCCCTCTCTAACTACTGTCTTCCACTTTCTCTCTCACTCCCTGGTTATCCAAATTTCATTTTAGTCCGGTCATGGACCGGGTACTTTAGCTAGTATATATATTAGTTGAAAACTGAAAGTGAATACGAGAATTATTTGAGAATTATTTTGAAAGATAAAAAGGAAAGAAAATGTATGGATAATAATTATTTATTGGGATGCCGACACGTATTTCGACCAACAGTTTATCCTTGTATACATTGCATTCTATTCATTATTTTAAATATGAAATAAAATATAATAATTGTAATAGAAAAAACAAAATTTAAGTTTACAAAAAAGCAGTCTTCTGGGCAAGATATTTAGATATGCTTGAAAATAAAATGGACACTGTAGCTGCCGCTAAAACTGACCAGTTTAATTGTTTTATTTTTGTATGAATATTTTTGTTTGTATAAAGTAACTACCACCAAGAGTATTAAATTTAAGGTAGTTTAAGAGTTAACATCATTTGGTGCAGAGCACTAGTTTCTGCGGTCTATGAACCTAACCAAAAAGTGGAAAGGGGACCTTTAGTTAGATTATCGCCGCCAGGTTGGTCGGAATGAAGGAACAAGCTGTGAGTTTCTATCTCTTGATGTGTCTATTTTTTGAAGTTTCTGTATTTTGAGATTCTTTTGGATTGTTCTTATTGTTGTATTCGCTGTTATTAAATGCTATTTGTTTTCTTACAGTTTCACGGTGTTAATTGAATAAAATTAATTACATCAGTAAGAATTGTCATGCCTTCACATTTATCCAGACCAGCACGTTGGGGCGGCCGCTACAGACACAATTGGACTAATCGTGGTGTAATGGTTAGACAGCTAGTCTGGGATATCCATTACGAGTGAATAGCGAGTTCGAATCTTACTAGATACCCATACATAGGACCTCGTGTCACATCCTACTTGTGGTGAATGAGTTTGGTTATACTGACATAATTGGCCTCATCGTGGTTAATGGTTAGACAGCTAGTCTCGGATATCCATTACTACTGAATAGCGAGTCCGATTCTTACTAGATGCCCCATACATTGGACCTCGTGTCACATCCTACTTGTGGTGAATGAGTTTGGTTAATACTGACATAATTGGCCTCATCGTGGTATAATGGTTAGACAGCTAGTCTCGGATATCCATTACGAGTGAATAGCGAGTTCGATTCTTACTAGATGTCCCATACATTGGACCTCGTGTCACATCCTACTTGTGGTGAATGAGTTTGGTTAATACTGACATAATTGGCCTCATCGTGGTGTAATGGTTAGACAGCTAGTCTCGGATATCCATTACGAGTGAATAGCGAGTTCGATTCTTACTAGATGTCCCATACATTGGACCCGTGTCACATCCTACTTGTGTGAATGAGTTTGGTTAATACTGACATAATTGGCCTCATTGTGGTTAATGGTTAGACAGCTAGTCTCGGATATCCATTACACTGAATAGCGAGTTCGATTCTTACTAGATGCCCATACATTGGACCTCGTGTCACATCCTACTTGTGGTGAATGAGTTTGGTTAATCTGACATAATTGGCCTCATCGTGTGTAATGGTTAGACAGCTAGTCTCGGTATTCCATTACATGAATAGCGAGTTCGATTCTTACTAGATGTCCCATACATTGGACCTCGTGTCACATCCTACTTGTGGTGAATGAGTTTGGTTAATACTGACATAATTGGCCTCACGTGTGTAATGGTTAGACAGCTGTCTCGGATATCCATTACTACTGAATAGCGAGTTCGATTCTTACTAGATGCCCATACATTGGACCTCGTGTCACATCCTACTTGTGGGTGAATGATTGGTTAATACTGACATAATTGGCCTCATCGTGGTTAATGGTTAGACAGCTAGTTATCTCTCTCTTTTCTTACCAAACAATAAACATGTAAACACATCTCATTCCAGAACCATCAACAAATGTTTATGATTATAATATCATTTCCATCTTTGCAATACAAGTATTCTTTCGTATCTCACACCCCTCTTGTTACCCACCAGGTCTTTGCTTGATCAATCTAATACACGCTACATATTTTTCTAACCACCTCAAGTCCTGACTATACGGTTCGCAATTAGAACTCCTGCGTTACACATTAAAACAATCTCGCCAGTTAAACAAACTTATTCAAAACTTTTTTCGAACCTTGTTGATACATCTCTAAATGCTCCGATCCTCCGAACATCCAACAAAAACAAATAAAAATACCTACTCTGATGAACGGGTCGGCAAGAATCTATGTACGGAACATTTTACCTTTAGGTTCATAGTTTTATTCCTCATGATTATTTATCAATGTCTAATCTAACTAAATATAAGGTCGTTCTATTATATCTATTAAACATACTAGAAATATAAATATCAGCGATAATAATTAATAATGTAAACCGTCCGTATTGATAGCATATTGGTGGATGACATAACACATTGGGACTGAAAACATTATGGCTCTATTCATGGTAAGTGATATACGAGATAAAGTGAAAGCCCTCGGATATAAACAAAAATGTCATACATTGGTACATTTTATTTCCGGATTCGCTATTCCACAGAAATCGGTTCTTTCTCCATATCACTTATGTTATTTTCCATTCATGGGTCCACACCACCACCACCTGGTGACCCAGAACACGCAACTCAGTCAACAATTTACATTTGGTTCCCCACGACACAGCACACCCACATAACAACACATATAATACTATATATAATATATATAAGTATATAAATATATAGAGTGAGTAAATATGAAACACAGGAGGTAGGTTATTTTTATAAATTAAATGAGTATGTCTGTAGCTTTCTAAGAGATAATCGAAACAATTATCTTTGTGAGAGGCATATTCGAGTCTCTAAAGAAGAGAAGGAATCACACTACCTATATTTTGAAAATTAATGGAGTTATGTCACACCGTATTTAGATATACGAGAGTTTTAGTGTTATTTGTTTCTTGTAGTCGATGTGTTTATTGAATAAGAATAATTAGTTAAACCGAACCCTTTCGTGTACTCAGCTCCAAACAAACGAGAAAAGTCAATCCAAAAGAAAAACCAGTTTTTCAACGGACATGTTAGATTGTACAATCTTAGTTGTCAGTTTTATGCTAATCACCGAAGGTTATCAGAGAGACCTATCACAATAAAAATTATAAATAAATTAAGAAATTATAAAGTCATTTTATTCGAACTAGCAAAATCTGGAGGTTTAAGATCGTCTTCTATACAAATAATGTAACTATGCTCTATAAGCTTGGTGATTTGAGTAGGTAATCTTACGAACGTAAATAATGAGTTTTCCGAAGTACTAGTTATTCATACGATTAAAATTATTTGGTAATTTGGAGACTATGATTTTCTCCGATTTCGTACTAGGTAAACGCGTTATAATTTAGTGAATTTTCGAAATCTTATATATAGTGCATTACGACAACATTTAAATTAAAATATAAGATGTACACATTGTAACATTATTAATTTAAGCATAATATGGATCAATTAAGTCTCGCAAATATAAAATCAAAATTTTCAGGTGTATGCTTATCAGCTTAAATAACTATCTCATACCATATACCTCGCCAAAATAGCATATACGTGGAAGTTTTTTATTTGTTTTAACATATATCGCTGTACAACACATAATATACTAATCTATAAAAACATATAAACATACAATTACATATTCAGAAACGACTACTTATCCTATACTTTACATAAATGAAATATATAAATATATTTAAAATGATTAAGATTATTCATCATACATTAAGAAGACAGAAGAAGATTCCCGAGAGCGCTACGCCTCGCTCCACTCACGGTATTGGTCACTGCCTTGTATCGCATATTGATCTGCATTGTTTTAAGCACGTTGCGTCTGTAAAATGAGTATATATAAATGACTAACAACTCAGCAATAATATTTTTCACTAATTTAAAGTTCAAATTAACATTATTTCTCTCTGCAAGCATGGTATCTTTCTATTTCATATCACTATACGATATATATTAACTGGCAGAAACAGAAAGGTTATTTTAATATTGCAAAAGGAACCAAAAGGCAGCAAATCAAACGTAAGAGACAGGAATTCCACGCGGATGCTGGTGTATAACGTGGATAGTAGTCTGCAAAAAAAAAATCTTAATTATCTAACATATTTACCGCAATACGTGAGTAATTTTGTTTTTTAACTCGCTGAAAATAATATTTCTCAATTATCACAACGAATACATGTCAGTAATAGCCAAACCCATTCCTATACTAAAGATATAAATTTTTGGTGCAGATCCTAAATAGGCACGAAGATTTCCGGGCTTTAACTACTCTTTATCAATCCCCCATATATATACTTCAGTAAAACAAGATAGTTGTCCACAAATGTAATCAAAATTTTGCTCAACGGTCACATAGTTCTGTCTCCTTCTGTGTTTCCATAGTGTTATACTTAAAAGTTAGAATAAGATAGATGATAATTTTTGGACCTTGGATTGTTCTCAGTATCTCACACGATCAGTGACTGCCAATTCCATTAAAACTCAATTTTGTTTGGTGATAATGGCACAGTGGCATAACAGCTGCTTTCTCATGGGGGTGTTTGCTCCGTTTGGTATCACCCACTTATACTTATCGACACGTGGCGAAAAATCCTAATATATACCTTCCACATTTTATTACTTTAGGTTAGCAATTATTTCATACCATTATATAGCTTATTTCACTTATGGTGCTATTGTAGCTTTATGTGTTGTGAGTGTATTCTGCCTCGCTATATGTGGCGTTTTGTATCTTATTAAGTCAAATTGATAACATATAGACTCTAATATGGATTTGTATATATTGTATATACTTATATATATACTAGACAAAACGTGACCCATTGGGTCACCCATTAAGCTCTCGCTAGATGATTGGGATTAGGGAAAAGAATAGGATCTGCCAAAATATCATCTGCTTTTCATTTTAAAAACGAATTAAAATTTATTAAACCGATTATTTAAGGTAAAATTTTTGTCTAAGTCGAAAAGTAGTAACATCAGTAAAAAAATGCAAAATAATATTACACATGTAATTTATTTTTTATATATCTAAAACGATTTTTTCGGTCAATTTCGACCAAGATGCCTGCCAAGAGACTTCTTAAATTCCGTTTTTATAAAATAAATTGTAACTTTTGTAATTGAAAATAATTCACAATGGATTGTCCAGTTAGACACATAGCCTAGCAGATAAAGGAGTTAGGTTAAGACAGTTCTAAATTACAGTTATCTCTAGACTGCAGGTTCAATCCTGGCCAGGGCCAGCAGTAACATAGAAAAATAATTAACACAGCTTAACACCTGTACCCTAGCTATGGTTAGTGGAATGAGAACAGGATACCACCGTGGACTGAATAAAGGGTTGAGTTCAAAGTTCCGTGATGGCTCCCAATTACAAGAAGGTTCCCAAGTCCGACAAGAAATACCCGAAGAAGGCCGGAGGGCACATCAGCCGAAACGTTGTACAGTTAACAATGAAGACGAGGACAATAGTCTGAATAATACAAATAATGGTAATCTTTGCGGAGTTCCGTCCTGGCTTCTTGCCTCAAAAACTACTAGCTGGTGGAAAAACAAAAACAACACCAGCTATGATTGAAGTCTGTAGCCGAAGCGGTATCACTTGAAAAAAAAAAAAAAAAAGAAAGAAAGCAAAAAGAACCAACTTAGGGCATTTTCCACTGAAAACCCAACCCTAACCCTAAACACCCGTAGTTAAAATTAAGTTTTATTACAAAGTTTGTGGGTTCTGTTTTTTCAGAAAAAACAGAGCCCAAATTATTTATCTATTTTTCATTAAACTAAACCCCAACCCCAAATCCTAAACCCTTAACCCTAGTTTTTTTACACCGCTTCAGCTACAGACTTCAATCATCGCTGGTGTTTTTTTTCCAGCAGTCACCGGCTAGCAGTTTTTGAGGCAAGAGGCCAGGACGGAACTCCGCAAAGATTACCATTATTTGTATTATTCAGAGAGTAATATCGGTGTGGTATATATGTGATTGATACTATTTTCTGCATAAATAAAAAGACTAAAGGCAGAGTTTTTTTAAGCAATACGTAATTAAAAACAACCTTAATC
Source organism: Doryteuthis pealeii (assembly GCA_023376005.1). Classification (NCBI taxonomy): domain Eukaryota; kingdom Metazoa; phylum Mollusca; class Cephalopoda; order Myopsida; family Loliginidae; genus Doryteuthis; species Doryteuthis pealeii. Next base: position 35,330,380 of record CM042179.1, on the reverse strand, counting down.
CCCTAAAACCGTAACCCAATTCGCAAAATATTAATTCATAGACTGTAGTTAAACTGTCATTGAGTTTTAGGGGATTAAGGTTGTTTTTAATTACGTATTGCTTTAAAAAATAAACAACAAAAAACCCAAATTACTATACATTTAATTAACCATTAAAATTAATTATTGAATCTATTATTGAGACAGTTGTTTGTGTTAGTATTGCAATGTATAATTTCAATTAAACTTAGTTTAAAAAATATTTTTCAACATTAAATGTATAGTAATTTGTGTTTTTTGTTGTTTATTTTTTTAAAGTTAAGTGCACACACACACACACACACACACACACACACTATCATCATCATCATCATAATCATCATCAGCATGTTCGTACATTTCCCATCGAGATTTTTCTCTTAACGTTTTGTTAGAGTCCAAATTGTGCTGCCACACAGTAGCACTTACACGGCTAAGATAAGAAGAAATTCTGCTTCATCATGTCAGAAATATCAAATTTCCCTACTCTCGATATATATATATATATATATATATATATTGCTACTTCTTCACAAAAGAAGGTCATTTCTATGAGTTGTTCGGTTGTGCTTGCGCTGGTGGCCCACGGTTCCAACTTTGTTTTACTTACCCTGTTATACATATGAACCCCTTCCTCGGCTTTCTATCGTATGCGACCATATGTGATTGAGAATCTCAGCCCTCGACAGACAAGCCCTGTCAAACAGAACACATATATGTTCAGGCTTAAATGTAGAAAATGTGTCCATGACGTCCATCATGAACCGCCTACGTAGAGACCGATTCAGGATGGAGTGCTCGAGTTGCCTTACTTCAAAAGCCTTAAGCTACCATAAACAAGTCTCCTTTAAGCCCCCTGATTGAATATTTATATTGAGTGTTTTAAGGTTGTTTTTGATAGCATCTCTAAAACGCTTTTTGGCCTTGTGCCTCGGATGTTTCCCACATTGCAGTTCTCCATAGAATAGTTGCTTCGAGAGTCTGTTGTTTTCCATTCTAGCAAGATGTCCAGCCCAGCACATCTGGTTTCGTATGATGCGCATTTCTATGCTGGACGCATTGGCTTGTTGCAGGACATCTCTCTAAGGCTTTGACGTGTTGACGATATGTAGTCCACGTTTCTGAAGAATACAGAAGTATAGACAGGACACCTGATTCATACACACTGAGTTTTGTTCTGATAGTGATACCTCTATCTGACCATACACGTTTCTCGATTCCACTGAAGGTCCTACTTGCTCTTTCAATCCTTAGGGAAATTTCAGAGAGTGCGCTACCAAGATAGACAAACGTGTCAACCATCTTCAATCTAGTCCCTTAACGTAGATGTTGGGTTCCACATACCGTTGTCTGAGTGGTGGAATGAGCATCACTTTCGTTTCCTCCAGACTGGTGGTCAGTCCAAAGGCAGTGCATTAAAACGAGCACGATTGAAGACCTTGTCAGTGGTATGGAATCGTATAAAGACACCAGTGTCACAGTTCAAAAAGGCATAGGATAGAGTCATCGCAAAGCAGATAGAGAACAGTGTCGGTGCAGAGATATCACTCTGCTTAACACCGTTGTCGATAGGTATTGGCCCCGAGAGTGACCCGATGAAGTGTAAGCGTGCTTTCATGCCTTGATGGAGTTGTTCGAACATATGAACGAATCCCGGTGGGTATCCTAGAATAATCTATAGCGCGGTCTGTTCACTGTGTCAAAGGATTTCGTTAGATCCACAAAGACCTGGTAGAGATGCTATATGCAGTTCGATGCATTTCCCCTGAAGTTGCTAAGCAGAAAAAATCATGTCTATCGTTCCACGACCAGATCTGAAGCCACTTTGGCATTCGGGGAAAACCGAAGGACAGACCCACCTAGTGAACCTGTTTAGGAGCTTAGCAAAACCTTGCCCACTGCCTCGGAAAGGCTTATGCCCCGGTAAGTGCCACAGGCTGATCACACACATTTGCCCTTGTATAGTGAGACCAAGATTGCCTATATATATATATATATATATATATATATATATATATATACACTTATATATGATGGCTGCCACTTCTTCACAGAAGGCCAATTATAAAAGGAGCATGATACAAGTCCAGTGGTACATTAAATGCCCTGCTGCATAAATAACACGTGAGACCCCTGACTTCCGTCCATGCCGGCATGTGTTTTTCGCCTGGTTGGCTGCTACTATAAGACCACATAGGACTGATTGATAAGACCAGCCCTCAACAGGCAAACCCTGCCACATACACCACATACATAGCCAGGCTTAAATGCGTTCAAACACCCCACGTGACGCTGTATTTATAATGTCCAGAAATATAAACACACAACACTGCGTTCATATTGAAAACGTCTCTGAAGATAAAAATACTTCGAAATTAATAAAACCTTCGACAATTGATTTTGCATTACAATAGCCTTATAAAGTATTATCAAAATTTATGTTAAAATTGCAAATGAAAATTAAAAATATAAGGAATCTTCCGAGAAGCCCATGACGTCACGGTTGCTGCTTCGTCCCAGAATTTGACCCTAGCGAACAACTCCTACTACACTGTCATCTTTAACACGTACGCCTTTGGGAAAAGGAAGGGCCTAGCTTACAGAGAGAAATGTGACGTCACGGATTAGGGCAAGGGAGAATTTTGCCTTCAACTCTTCAGTGTCGAGCAAGACAGCGACCAGTGTGGAACTTCGTAGCTTTTCGCTACCACACTGGTTGGAGAATTTTGTTTGGAATATTCAGTGTCGAAGAAGGCGGCCACCTGATAGGACTTCGTAGTTTTTTGCTACCTCACAGGTTGATAGAATTCAACACGTCTTTGAGGAAATTAAGAATCTATCTCCCTCAAAGAATGAAAAAAGAATAAGCTGGCACTCACTCGAAATTCTACGAAATCTACCCAACAATAAAGAATTTGTAGTATAGTTACTTTATTGTCAAAGAACACTACGAAATCTTCAACTTAAGAACTCCACGACATTCTACAATTCAAGACAAGTCAACTCTTCAACAACCAAAGAACTCTACGAAATTCAAACAACACAAACGACTATTATTTCATCATCTAAAGAACTCTACATTTGTTACCTGGATCTAAGTTAAGTTCCCCGCAGAACATCGTTTTGCAACCAACTACATCTCTCTCTCTATTTTACGAACTCTACCTTATTGCCACCCTCTATCAAATTGACATTTACTCTTTCTTCTACCTTTATTTTATTGTTATATTAAAATTGTTGAACCTTAGTATTTGTTGTCGTGTTTTTCTTTCATTCAGTATCCGATTTGAATCTGCGTATTTCCCGCTCCCTTGAAATTATCTTCCCTTTGTACTTGAAAAGGTTTATTCACTTATATATCGGAACTTAGGATATATTTTCCCCGGTATATTTACAAATTGAATTTACCAGTACTCTGGAGCTAGAAGATATCCCCATGTTGGTATTGGTGCTTCACGGCGCTAATCCCGATAGTATTTTATTATATTTTATTTATTTATTTTTAACTTCTTTTTGCAGTGCTTCAAGCAAATCATAAAATATTTGTTTTGAGGCTATTCAAAATGGTGGCAAATCAAATAGAGTGCAAATCATGTGAAATCTAAAGAATAATGTGTATGAAGAAAAAAAGTTTTTAAATCGCAAAATTAAAAATGAAAACTAAAATTCACAGATTGAAACACAAAAATAATCGATAAAACAGTTTGAATTTTATTTATGTATTTTAGAATTTTTTAAGGAAAACATAAATGAAAAAAACATTTTTTTTTTTTCAAAAAAATGAAATGAATATAAATATTGTCTATTTTCTTTTTGTCAGGCCTGAAATTATTTTTAAAAAGGTATTATTTTGATTTCGGGTAAATCACGAACTCGGCAAAAAAGTCCCTAGACGCAGAAGGATATAAATATTTATTATGAAAATAAACAGATTGGATTTCAACATTGATAATGATTTCTTCTTTATTCTTTGTTTTTATTTTATTTTCATTTTTGTTATTCAAAGAAAATGACCTCATTCATTTTCTAGGAATTGTGTTGGAAAATTTACTTTCATTTGTCTTTTTTTAAGTCATATATATATATATATATATAATATATATATATATACGTACACACAAACACAGACAACGCATAGACAACACACACACACACACTGACAACACACTTAGATATATTTAATTTATTCACTTGTTACTTTATGCAAAAAAAGATTTTAAAAAAGAGAATAGAAATTCTAAACTTTTTCGTATATATTACAACAACCTGTGTCACTTCACCTTTGCAAAATACAATCACCCTGGTCTAGCATTAGATTCCATTGCTGTCTTCAAATCTCTGACCCTTGTAGTCATTCATTTCTTTATTGTAAGTTGTTTATACATTGTTTTGCATAATCGAGCGAGTGAGAAAAAATGTTTATGTTTATATGTATCTGTTCCGAATATCCTGTTTCCCTATATATATATATATATATATATATATATATATATACTAGACAAAACGTGACCCGTTGGGTCACCCATTAAGCTCTCGCTAGATGATTGGGATTAGGGAAAAGAGTAGGATCTGCCAAAATATCATATGCTTTTCATTTTTAAACGAATTAAAATTTATTAAACCGATTATTTGAGCTCAAATTTTTGTTTAAGTCGAAAAGTAATGACATCAGTAAAAAAGCAAAATAATATTACACATCTAATCTATTTTTAATGTATTTAAAACGATTTTTTCGGTCAATTTCGATCAAGATGCCTGTCAAGAGGCTACTTAAAATGCGTTTTTACAAAATAAATTGTAACTTTTGCGATTGAAAAAAGTTCACACTGGATTGTCTAATTGAACACATATCCTAGTAGATAAAGGAGTTAGATTAAGACAGTTCTAAATGCCAGTTCTCTGTAGACTGCAGCTTCAATCCTGGTCAGGGGCAGTAGTAACATAGAATAATAATTAACACAGCTTAACACCTGTACCCAGCTATGATTAGTGGAATGAGAACTGAATAAAGGATTAGGTTCAAAGTTCCGTGATGGCTCCCAATTACAAAAAGGTTCCCGAGTCCGACAAGAAATACCGGAAAAAGGTCGGAGGGCACATCGGCCGAAACGTTGTACAGATAACAATGAAGATGAGGATAATAGTCTGAATAATACAAATAATGGTAATCTTTGCGGAGTTCTGCCCTGGCTTCCTGCCTCAAAAACTGCTAGCTGCTGACTGGTGGAAAAACAACACCAGCTATGATTGAAGTCTGTATCCGAAGCGTTATCATTAAAAAAAAAAAAAAAGAAAAGAACCAACTTAGGGCATTTTCCCCTGAAAACCCAACCCTAATCCTAAACTCCCCTAGTTAAAATTAACTGTTTTATTACAAAGTGTGTGAGTTCTGTTTTTTCTGGGACACCCTGTATACAGGGTGTCCCAGAAAAACAGAGCCCAAATTATTTATTTATTTTCCATTAAACTAACCCTAAACCCCAACCCCAACACCGAATCCTAAACCCTAGTTCTTTTTACACCGCTTCAGCTACGGACTTCAATCGTAGCTGGGTTTTTTTTTCAAGAGTCACCGGCTAGCAGTTTTTGAGGAAAGTGGCCAGGACGGAACTCCGCAATGATTACCCAAATAATACTCCAAAAATTATTTATTAGTTTTTATTTTCATTTTATACCCGAGCAGATTCTTAAAAAAACTTTTTTCTTCTATTCACACCTTCTGTCATTAGTCTTTTTATTTATGCAGAAAATAGTATCAATCACATATATACCACACTGATATTTTGCACCCCAAAAATAGGTAAGACAAAGTTAAGTGACTAGAAAAAAATCAGAAAGTTTTGAAATAAAATAACTGACGCATTATGAAAGTAATTCATTGCTAAATCAACACTGAATTTTTCATTAAAATCGGATATTTCCCTGAATTTTTTTCAAACGTGGGGTCAGAATTGTATTAAGAAAAACACGGATTTTTTCAACGAATTTAATATATCTAGTTTGACCTGATTTAGATGGAAATCGACATTGGAATTTTATTACGTGTGGTGACTTGTTAAAAGTGTCTCTGTAATCACTATCCCATCTCCCCTTCACTCGCATATAAAGAGGAAAAGAGAATTATGCAGAATGTAAAGACAGGGATGGGTTAGTTTTTGACTTAATTGCAAATTACGACTAATTAGAACCAATTAAAGTGTTTTTTTTTTAGTAATCCTAAACCTAAGGAATAATTTAGTATCAATTTCATATCATTAAGCTCACCAGGAAAAAATCTTTAGAGATTGAAAGGTGAAAATCTCAGCTTTATATATAATAATAGATAGATAGGAAACAGATAATAGATAGATTGCTTAAAAAAAATTACTATACATTTAATGTTGAAAAATATTTTTAAGAACATGTTTAATTGAAATTATACATTGCAATACTAAACCAACAACTGAGACTAATGGGATCCAATAATTTATTTTAATGGTCAATTAAATATATATTAATTTGTTTCTTTAAGCAATACGTAATTAAATACAACCTTAATCCCCAAACCCCTAAACCGTAACCTAATTCGCAAAAACGTTCATTCATACACTGTAGTTAAACTGTCATGGAACACCACCAAATAAGTTTCCGTTTTAATTTTGACGACGATTCGCAAGTTGAACCCAGAAATCTTGATTTTATAACAAAATAAGCTGATTTGAATTATTTCGCAGCTTGAATTATTTTAATTTTTCGGAAAAAGGAAACAAAGACAATTTATCTACTTATCAAATAAGTTGATTGATTCTGATTTAGTAATGAAAAACTTATACCGTTTTAGATTTAATATAGACAATAATATGAATAATTTCTCTTGGTTTCTCTTGTGAATATATTTAGAACTGTCTTTTGATAAATTGTCAATCTCTGTAAAAAGACTATAATTTATTTATTAATATATTTCTTTTATCTGCTGACTAATATGAATAATTTCTCTTGGTTTCTCTTGTGAATATATTTAGAACTGTCTTTTGATAAATTGTCAATCTCTGTAAAAAGACTATAATTTATTTATTAATATATTTCTTTTATCTGCTGACTAATATGAATAAATATGAATATATATATATATATATATATTGTTACACACACACACTCGTTGGGGTCGACCAGCGTGCGCGCACAACAAGCAATGACAAAAATATGCGAGATAGGTCCCAGTTATAAAAAAAACAAATATTATATAAAAAGGAGATGGGACTTCAAACACTTATCTCTTTCTGCTCCCGTGAAAGGAGGGATAGGGACCAGGCAAAAAAACAGCACAATAACAACAACTGAAATGACCACAACATCGACCGCTTAGAATGAACGTGTAAAAGTTTATTTACACAAGAAAACAAGGGGGGGGTAAAAGTACAATGTTTAAGCATGTGTATTGACAGGATGAGCGGAGCTACTAGATAAATTCTTCTTCCGAGATGCGTAGGCGACCAGCCGAGCGAACACGTGGACTAGCATATAAACAAAGTTCACCCGATCGGCAAATGGGATTACAGAATACAACGACAGAAACATATAATACAAAATGCACGTTTCCTTCAACTCACGATTAGTTGCATAATCTCTCGAAATGACTGTCCTTTCTTTTCCACGGACGATTAAAATCTTTTCTCTCAAAAGTCCCAAAGTCAGACAAAAAGTTCTAGTCAAAAATAACAGTAATTCAGTCTCTTTTTTTCCCTTTTCTTTCTATTCACAATTCTAGTCATTCGTAATTTCTGTTAATCATCCTTCCTCATAAACAAATAGGTAGTCCTCTCTCGGGCGAGGGATTGTACGTCTCGTCACAAGTCGGGTTCGTTAAACTGTGATCTTTCTTCGGACGTGCGCGAAAAATCAGGAGACGCCGGGGCGCACCCTGATTGTTACCATAACGACGGGGTCACTGTGTCGTTTGCACTCTTAAATCTCTTTTCAAACTAGATCATAACGACGGTTTAATGTATGAATACTAGTGGACGTACCGATATATATATATATATATATATATATATATATATATATATATATATAGTACAATGAAGTAACAAATAAAAGTTTTTGCTTTTATTTATTTATTTCGGAACGGTATTACAACCAGCGGTTTCTTGCTGAAAGCATTCATCAGGTAAAACGAAACGGTTCCTTTGAAAATGACAGAAATGGTGTAAATGGTCAAATGTGTGCGTTTTTTTAAACTGTATTCTCGTGTTTGCATGTTTGCGTGATGTGGAATGTTTTTTGCTTGTACGTGTGCCTATTTTTGTTTGTGCGTATGTGTATGATGTCATGCGCGTGCGCGTGGAAATGCGTGAAGGCTGCGATGATATGATTGTGTCCACGCACGTGTGTGCGTATTTTTGTTTGTGTGTATGTATATGATGTCGTGCGTGTGCGCGTGGGAATGTATGAAGGCTGTGATGATATAATTGTCTCCACGCGCGTGTGCGTATAAATATGCGTATTTGTGTTTAGTATTCTTGGTTACGTATGTTATGTGCAAATTAATATTATGTATTTTTTAAATATGCTGTTAATAATAACGACTGTGTTATTTATTACGTTGGTGATGTAATGTGGACGTTATATTTGTATGATATTATTGTACAATGTATATAGGTAGAGGGAAAGATACTTACAGTCGGATCTGTTGTAGTGTTTACTAATTGAAGAGGTGTGTGTGGGTTATGTATATGGATCGAAGTGTGATAGCAGGTTTATTTTCATGTCTGCATTTTGATAGGATTTCCGATTTTTAGTAGGGTCTGTTGTGATGGATGAGTAATAATAGAAAGTTTTTCTTGGAGACAAAGAAGGCATCTTTTAGATGTTTTGCTGTAAGCGGGTGCAACTTTCAGAATCTCCCAGCTCACATCTGGCGAAATGTCCATATCTTTCAAGTTCCATATATGTGTGGATAGTGTTATGTATGTAGAATATTTTCTGTTCGAAAATGAAAGTCTGTGGTTGTAAATTCTTTGTTTCAGGGTTCCTTCCGTTGCTCCTATGTATTGTTTGATGGAGGTGTATATATATATATATATATATATATATATATATATATAATTTGCCTCCCACACGACCTCCACTTCCCATCGGCTAAGACCATAATGTTTAGTTTAAAAAAGGCATGAACGCTATCTAAGAGTCACTTAAATTTGAATTTTAGCGAAATTTAGATAATTGTCCCCTTAAGCGACTGGCGGAATGAATGAAGGTAAACTTATTTTATTCATGATTTAATTTATTTATTAATATATTTGTTTTATTTTTGACTAATAAAAATAATTCCTGATGGTTTCTCTTATAAGAATATATTCAGAATATTCCTTAGGTTAATTATCAATCTCTGTAAATGGTTTTAACTTTTTGGCTAAACAGTCAGTTGCAATTATAATTCTTTATATATTTAAGAGAAATGTTCAATAAATCTATATATTAGACCTACACTAATGAAGTCATTATTTAATTCAGTAGGAAAGGGGAACCTGTGCAATTAGTATAAGTCAAAACTTGGGAAATTTAAACTGTTAATAGTTTAATGAGTTGAGGACCTGCAATGAGCAATGACCAATATAGACGGATGGAGATAGATAGATAGATATACAGAGAGAGAGAGAGAGAGAGAGAGAGAGAGAGAGAGAGAGAGAGAGAGAGTCAAGGGAATCCTTGCAGTCAGTACAGCTTGATGATGATGATGATGATAATGATGATGACATCCTTCTTCGTCCTGTTTCGTATTCTACGATGTTTTAGAAACATCAAATTCTCCGTTTGTTTTCTTCTTCATCTCAAACAGGTTATCATTCATTTTCATAGATAATGATCTGAAAGAGAAATTGAATTATTAAGCGATTTTATTAAAGATTACATTACATAATATGCAATACTAGATCTTTAATCAACATTACTTTGTTCAGATCTTTTATTTGGGTGGCAGTTAATGGCTTGATACTGACATGGCAATTAGTCAATGATTTGCACTTTTCATTTAACCATATAAATCATAGAAAACGTTTTCCCATAGAAAATACCATTGATAAGACCTCTGTAAGTTTTACAATCATTTCAAATCATAAAGAAAATGGATTTGCTATATGAAAATATTGGTATGACAATCTCTCTCTCTCTCTGTTACGGAGGAATAAGACTACCCTCAAAGGGGTGTCCTGTGTATGACACTAAACTGCATCTAATTATTAGGTTCAAGTGTTAGAGATCTGAGGATTATGGAGTAATTGTTTATTGCCATTACTCCCAGGCCCACTTTGATCCAGAATTACCTATTACGGTTCCATAATAATTGATCAAATGGATCTGTTATTAAATTATTCATACTAGCAAATTTTTTTTTATCTCAAATAAACCCAACACGAACACATGCATAAACACGCGGCGTCACATTCACACATCACCTCCCCCCACACACATATATATATAGACACAAATGTTTTATATAGGTTATGTACAAGTATAGATGTATAAGCCCTTTGTGTGTGTGTGTGTGTGTGTGTGTGTGTCGCTACCCGCCGGTGTATGTTAATCAGTGGCAGATCTGAATTGTCACGTGGGTTTATGTGTATCGGTGTGTAGCGAAGCGACCGGAAGTGGGACGTAGGGGATGCTGTAAGGATTGACCGAATTAAGATATTGTGTAAGTCGTGATGATTGAAGCTAAGAGTCCCATTTTTATCATCATCATGGTAAATAATGAATGTCGAAATTTTGATTTGGTCCTCAAAATTCGACGCCAGTAACAAATTAAAAAAATATAAAAGTGTAAATAATATGCTGAGGAAAAAAGAATTAACAAAGTCTAAAAAACGAGACAAACTCTACTTATAAAATAACTATATTTATTCAAATTTTAAACTACTCTACGGTCTGCTGTGGGTTGCACAAATTTCCCCGTGCAGTATCTTTAACCATGAAAAAAAAAACATTTAATAATATAAAACCAAACAAGACAAAATTTACATACAAAATTACTCAATAAATTTCTCTTGCCGAGAAGCGAAAGTTCGTAATGCCCTTTTGTTTTTAGTGGGCCCTTATTTTGGTCTGAAGATGACTGAGAACTCTAAATTAGTTACCTTCTCTCGTTTATCTTCTTCCCTCCTTCTCTCCTTCTATATTCTTCAATGCTTTCTTCTTTCCTTTCTTTTAACTTTGTTCCTTGTTCTTTCCTCATTCAACTTTCCTTTGCTACTTCTTCAAATATTCCTGGACGTTCACGCCCGACGGCCTTTTCTCACTATTCTTCCTGGACGTTCACGCCCGACGACCTTTTCTCACTATTCCTTGTATACTAGGACGGTCACGTCCCCAAAAATACTTCTTGCTCCTGGTTTCAACCAGTCAAAAAGACCCAGTGGTCTCAACGTAGATACGTTCACGTATCTTTCAAACCCTTGGATTCGTTCACGAACCCTAGTCCTTTAGTTGAAGAAGAACCTTCGCTGTTCACAGCGGACAACCATAGAAGGAGGGGAGGGCTTCAGCCCAAGAGAGACCTGTTCTCTCACCTCTGTTCACAGAGTGCCGGTCGTAATGAGTGTCGAAAGTTAGGGAACTCAGTCAGAGCCCTTCCTCGTCCCCTACAGAGACGTCATCCTCGACCAATCAGAGGACCACAAGAATTCGCTCCGCGAATTTCAAAAATAAACGTACCAAGGCCCAAACAAAAATATACACTTTTTTACAAAACATCCCCCAAGGTGGGGGGCTACCTGTTGCAGCCATTTCAGAGAAATTTCTCCCCCAAAAAATTTCAACACTCTCCGGACAAGAGAAAAAAAAAAATTCTTTCAAGGCAGGGGAAGGACAGTTTCATTATAAAAAATATCCCCTCACCTTATCACTACCAGAAAAAAAATCTACTAACACATAAGTAATTAGAGGCTGACTAACTCATACCTGCATCATTCTTTCAAACAAAAAAACTACTTTTAATACACCCAAGTGAATAAAGTCAATACTGAAGCCAATTCGTTTTCCTTTTGCCAGTATCGTTCTATAACAGACATTTTTCTATCCTTTCCAATATGTAACTGGCAAAGGAAGAATGGTCCCAGAGAAAACAACACTAACTGAATCCAAATCTTCAACCACAATGAGTATATCTAATTCTACAAATAATCTTTTATAACTCCCTAATCCTTTCAATTTTCTACAATCCAAATGTCAAATAAAATCCTTAAAGAAATTCACCCTGGAGACATACTTCTTCCAGGAAACTCTCACTAGAGTTTTCAAAACACTGCTACAGTGTGTGGATGTAGAAAGGAATTAGGAGAAAACAAATTCTGCCATGCGTCCCTAGAACATCTCCAAGAGATGGGACAAAACCCCCCTGTATCACCAATACAGGATTAAATCAAAAATTTAAAAAAATAAATAAAGTGACTTCAGTCACTAAATGACTCATAAGGACAAACTCTTACCATCCTTACAAGTCGCCTCCACTCATTCAAACCAAGCTGAATAGAAGGGTGGGACAATGTCATAAAACTTGGAAGTAGTAAACTCCCTTCACCTTATTACAATGGAGGATATGTATCATCCTACTATAATGGAGACTATGTATCAGTCTTTCTCCAACCATACCCAACACCAACAACGATGTCACAAATTCTTTAGTCATTTACTTATTTTCCTCAAGGGTTTATAGATTAATCATTATTCAATCTAATAATTACCTCATCTTTTTATCTTTACTATCAAGTAAAGCCAAATTAGACTTGTTTCAAAAATATTATCAATACTGAATCATTCAACGTGTATCATATGTCACTACAAAATAAAGGTTTACAGAGCATATAGTGTGGTCGTTTACATACTGGTTTCAACAAACCTGGCCTAATAAATATTTACTTGGTGTTACTCTAACACTACATCATTATACTCATACGTATTAAATCAACTCCATGCATAATTCTGCATAGGTACCAATAAAATAAACTGAACACAAGAGTAATCTTTTTATAGGCCCTTTTCCCAAGGGCTAATATTTCAACTGATATTTCCAAATTACAAAAAGGGTAACACACATGCACCCATTAGTTCACTTGCATCACAGCACAATGCAAGTGCATCATCTCATCATGTATGAGAAAACTATCCATACACAAATTCAAGTTCAATATCAAACTACTCAATGAGTAGACGCATCCTTTAATTATTCTAATTATAATCAAATAATACTAAAACAAAAGGTAGGGTAAGATATAACTTTCATTCTTATCTACCTGCACCCACAGGAGAATAGCAACTGCTATTCCTGGGAGACAAAAGGGATCCAGCAAACAAGCTTCACTCATAGGCCCAACAAATATTCACCTGGAGTTATCAATTTCCAACACCATGATGTTACCTTCCAAATCTATCAAACCAACACAATGCACATAAGTGCAATCCTTTTATATGCCTTTTCTTTTTTGTCTCATTAGACTAACATACTAGTCCCCTTCATGTTATATTTTTAAATATTATACCTTAACACTTATGCCCCAAGGGCAAATATTTCAACTAGCATTATCTAAATTACAACAAGGTTTACATACCTGTGCACCTGTTTATTCACTTGCATACAGCACAATGCAATTGCATCATCACTATGTATGAAAAGACTATCATATATAATCTCATCCGTAGGTTCATTTGTCACCTTGGGGTACCTAAACGCTAGGACACTATATTCATTACATGGTCCACTGCAAATCATTTTTTTATATGCCAGCCTGGACATATTCGTACCTAAACCCGTCCTACGAAGGATAATGAGTATCACAGCAATACCCATAGGTTTGTATTTCTCATGACAGTCCATCACAACTTCAGAGAACCTGCCAAAACGGGGTAGCAAAATGAGAAACAAAATATCCTTTGAGTAAAATCTCATATTACCTCTTCTCCTCCACAATCTAACTACACCATCTCTAGATGGGTTATATTGTCAACCATAGGGTTCACCTCATGGTTGAAAATACTCAAGGATACTTCTTCTTTAAATACTGACTGAACCAAAGTCAGCAAATAACCCCCAGCACTCGGCACAGGGAAAATAAATCTATTCTTTTCTATCCTGCAATTTAAAAAGAGCTGAACCATAGTCAGTAAATAAACCTTGGCCCTTAGCACAGGGACAATAAATTTCTTGACCACTAGGTCCAAAACTAGCAAATTTATTTTAAAACAACTCTGGAGGGTTTCACTATTATTCACCCCACCTGACCCGTGAAACACAAAACTCACGGTAATGTCAGGAACTACATACCTACTCAGGATGCTACAGTCACTAGGCTCTCTATTTGCATCTTTATGCATGCCTTCTAAGGTATTTCCAAAAGGCATAGTACTTACATGGGATTCTACATGAGAACTGCTGAAAAAATTTAAAAACAGGTTAGGGTTAACAACTTTTATTTTCTCCATCTCTAGCTGGCTAATAATAATTTTAGAGGCGCATTCAGTACCAGCGAAACTACCATTCAAGACTAAACTGCTTTTCTTAGCATTTTTAGCAGTTAACAAGTCAGAGCTGGTGATACCAGAAGTATCTGGGCAAGAAATTTCATTACCAGAAAACATAGCTTTCTCGCCTCCCTTATCTCTAGATGGATTTATATTGTCAACCATAGGATTCACCTCATGGTTGAAAATACTCAACGATACTTCTTCTTTAAATACTGGCTGAACCAAAGTCAGCAAATAAACCCTGGTACTCAACGCAGGGAAACTAAACTCTACAACCACGAAGTCAAAAACTACCATTATCCTGAAACAAATACAGGGGGTAACACTGTTAACCACCCCACCTGACCAGTGAAACACAGTTAAGTCAGTAACTGCAAGTCCATTTTCATCCTTACCCATACTTCCCAATTTATTTCCAAAGGGTACGATACCCAGAGGAAATTCTAAATGAGGACAGCTACATTTTTCTAAGAGGAATGAGTTAACCCTTCTCAATTCCTCAACCTCAAACAATTTCCATAAGCCACGGAGTACCTTCCCTTTAACTGTAGCTGACATTCTAAAATTAAGGCCTAATCCTTTCTCCCCAAAACATTGAGTGGAGCCCTGGAATACCTTTATTTTACCAGGACATTCCGGCTTGTTTAAATCCGTCTGAGAATACACGGAGTCAGACTGGATAAAACTTATTTCACTTTCCTTATCCACTATAATACTACTATCCCTATTTTCTATTAAGGGAGACACAGCTTCTTGTATACACATTCTGACAACCGTCAGTATTTTGTTCTGTCTTATTGACACTCGGGCATAATGCATTCTTGTGTAATACGCTATAGCAAAATATGCATTTTTTCTGCAAATTCGTAGCGCCAGCTTTCTTCGGAATAGAAACTACGAATCCCAGCTTCTTTCCAAGTTGAACCAGAGTTCGCAAAACGCGAGCCCTAAACAAAGTTTCCTCTCCACTAAATTTACTAACTACCTCATAATCATCGTCCTCTTCCAAGTACCTATCCAAAATAAGAAGGTTTAATTCCTTCAATTCTTTTAAACTTTCCCAAATAATGTCTCTATACGCTGTGCCATCACAATCACGTATATCGACCACCCTTTGCATTTGCTCCAAAATGACATTAATTCTATGTCTAATTAAGTCCTTCTTTTTAATGAGAAGGCTAATACATGGAACCATCTTAAACAGATAGAGTGGAACTATTCCACTAAAAGTCCAAACTAATTCACGAAATAAAATAACGACTAACTAGGGGTCAGAATCCCTCACTTTAGTCTTCCACCAGTAAACACGGAAAACTACCGAAACTATTTACGTAAAACTACGTAGTCTCAAAAAATATAAACTTCACTTACAAATAAAAATTTAACATAGGCGTTTTCAAACTTTTGTTACTTTCCTTTTTAAAATATAATTCAAACAAAAAATAAATGGGCCCCTAATATGTCTCTTTTTTTCTACACGAAAATAAGGGGTAACCATTACACAAATCCTCTACAAATATTTTCAAGTTCTTTTTTCTTTCTCTACACGAGAAAATATACACAAATAATTAAATTGTAATTATAAAAATAGAAATTAATTTGCTTGACGTATTTTTATTAATTACAATTTAATTATTTGTGTATATTTTCTCGTGTAGAGAAAGAAAAAGAACTTGAAAATATTTGTAGAGATTTGTGTAATGGTTACCCCTTATTTTCGTGTAGAAAAAAAGAACATATTAGGGGCCCATTTATTTTTTGTTTGAATTATATTTTAAAAAGGAAAGTAACAAAAGTTTGAAAAACGCCTAGGTTAAATTTTTATTTGTAAATGAAGTTTATATTTTTTGAGACTACGTAGTTTTACGAACTGGTGGAAGACTAAGTGAGGGATTCTGACCCCTAGTTAGTCGTTATTTTATTTCGTGAATTAGTTTGACTTTTAGTGGAATAGTTCCACTCTATCTGTTTAAGATGGCTTCATATATTAGCCTGCTCATTAAAAAGAAAGACTTAATTAGACATAGAATTAATGTCATTTTGGAGCAAATGCAAAGGGTGGTCGATATACGTGATTGTGATGGCACAGCGTATAGAGACATTATCTTGGAAAGTTTAGAAGAATTGAAGGAATTTAACCTTCTTATTTTGGATAGGTACTTAGAAGAATGTGGATTATGAGGTAGTTAGTAAATTTAGTGGAGAGGAAACTTTGTTTAGGGCTCGCGTTTTGCGAACTCTGGTTCAACTTGGAAAGAAGCTGGGATTCGTAGTTTCTATTCCGAAGAAAGCTGGCGCTACGAATTTGCAGAAAAATGCATATTTTGCTATAGCGTATTACACAAGAATGCATTATGCCCGATGGTCAATAAGACAGAACAAAATACTGACGGTTGTCAGAATGTTATAGAAGAAGCTGTGTCTCCCTTAATAGAAAATAGGGATAGTAGTATTATAGTGGATAAGGAAAGTGAAATAAGTTTTATCCAGTCTGACTCCGTGTATTCTCAGACGGATTTAAAACAACCGGAATGTCCTGGTAAAATAGAGGTATTCCAGGGCTCCACTCAATGTTTTGGGGAGAAAGGATTAGGCCTTAATTTTAGAATGTCACTACAGTTAAAGGGAAGGTACTCCGTGGCTTATGGAAATTGTTTGAGGTTGAGGAATTGAGAAGGGTTAACCATTCCTCTTAGAAAAATGTAGCTGTCCTCATTTAGAATTTCCTCTGGGTATCGTACCCTTTGGAAATAAATTGGGAAGTATGGGTAAGGATGAAAATGGACTTGCAGTTACTGACTTAACTGTGTTTCACTGGTCAGGTGGGTGGTTAACAGTGTTACCCCTGTATTTGTTTCAGGATAATGCTAGTTTTTGACTTCGTGGTTATAGAGTTTAGTTTCCCTGCGTTGAGTACCAGGGTTTATTTGCTGACTTTGGTTCAGCCAGTATTTAAAGAAGAAGTATCTTGAGTATTTTTCAACATGAGGTGAATCCTATGGTGACAATATAAATCCATCTAGAGATAAGGGAGGCGAGAAAGCTATGTTTCTGGTAATGAAATTTCTTGCCCAGATACTTCTGGTATCACCAGCTCTGACTTGTTAACTGCTAAAAATGCTAAGAAAAGCAGTTTAGTCTGAATGGTAGTTTTCGCTGGTACTGAATGCGCCTCTAAAATTATTATTAGCCAGCTAGAGATGGAGAAAAATAAAGTTGTTAACCCTAACCTGTTTTTAAATTTTTTAGCAGTTCTCATGTAGAATCCCATGTAAGTACTATGCCTTTTGGAAATACCTTAGAAGGCATGCATAAAGATGCAAATAGAGAGCCTAGTGACTGTAGCATCCTGAGTAGGTATGTAGTTCCTGACATACCGTGAGTTTTGTGTTTCACGGGTCAGGTGGGGTGAATAATAGTGAAACCCTCCAGAGTTGTTTTAAAAATAAATTTGCTAGTTTTGACCTAGTGGTCAAGAAATTTATTGTCCTGTGCTAAGGGCCAAGGTTTATTTACTGACTATGGTTCAGCTCTTTTTAAATTGCAGATAGAAAGAATAGATTTATTTTCCCTGTGCGAGTGCTGGGGTTATTTGCAGACTTTGGTTCAGTCAGTATTAAGAAGAAGTATCCTGAGTATTTTCAACCATGAGGTGAACCCTATGGTTGACAATATAACCCATCTAGAGATGTGTAGTTAATTGTGGAGGAGAAGAGGTAATATGAGGTTTACTCAAAGATATTTTGTTCTCATTTTGCTACCCCGTTTTGGCAGGTTCTCTGAAGTTGTGATGGACTGCCATGAGAAATACAAACCATGGGTATTGCTGTGATACTCATTATCCTTCGTAGGACGGTTTAGGTACAAATATGTCCAGGCTGGCATATAAAAAATGATTGCAGTGTGGACCATGTAATGAATATAGTGTCCTAGCGTTTAGGTACCCCAAGGTGACAAATGAACCTACGGATGAGATTATATATGATAGTCTTTCATACATAGTGATGATGCAATTGCATTGTGCTGTAATGCAAGTGAATAAACAGGTGCACAGGTATGTAAACCTTGTTGTAATTTAGATAATGCTAGTTGAAATATTTGCCCTTGGGGCATAAGTGTTAAGGTATAATATTTAAAAAATATAACATGAAGGGGACTAGTATGTTAGTCTAATGAGACAAAAAAGAAAAGGCATATAAAAGGATTGCACTTATGTGCATTGTGTTGGTTTGATAGATTTGGAAGGTAACATCATGGTGTTGGAAATTGATAACTCCAGGTGAATATTTGTTGGGCCTATGAGTGAAGCTTGTTTGCTGGATCCCTTTTGTCTCCCAGGAAATAGCAGTTGCTATTCTCCTGTGGGTGCAGGTAGATAAGAATGAAAGTTATATCTTACCCTACCTTTTGTTTTAGTATTATTTGATTATAATTAGAATAATTAAAGGATGCGTCTACTCATTGAGTAGTTTGATATTGAACTTGAATTGTGTATGGATAGTTTTCTCATACATGATGAGATGATGCACTTGCATTGTGCTGTGATGCAAGTGAACTAATGGGTGCATGTGTGTTACCCTTTTTGTAATTTGGAAATATCAGTTGAAATATTAGCCCTTGGGAAAAGGGCCTATAAAAAGATTACTCTTGTGTTCAGTTTATTTTTTATTGGTACCTATGCAGAATTATGCATGGAGTTGATTTAATACGTATGAGTATAATGATGTAGTGTTAGAGTAACACCAAGTAAATATTTATTAGGCCAGGTTTGTTGAAACCAGTATGTAAACGACCACACTATATGCTCTGTAAACCTTTATTTTGTAGTGACATATGATACACGTTGAATGATTCAGTATTGATAATATTTTGAAACAAGTCTAATTTGGCTTTACTTGATAGTAAAGATAAAAAGATGAGGTAATTATTAGATTGAATAATGATTAATCTATAAACCCTTGAGGAAAATAAGTAAATGACTAAAGAATTTGTGACATCGTTGTTGGTGTTGGTATGGTTGGAGAAAGACTGATACATAGTCTCCATTATAGTAGGATGATACATATCCTCCATTGTAATAAGGTGAAGGGAGTTTACTACTTCCAAGTTTTATGACATTGTTCCACCCTTCTATTCAGCTTGGTTTGAAATGAGTGGAGGCGACTTGTAAGGATGGTAAGAGTTTGTCCTTATGAGTCATTTAGTGACTGAAGTCACTTTATTTTTTTTAAATTTTGATTTAATCCTGTATTGGTGATACAGGGGGTTTTGTCCCATCTCTTGGAGATGTTCTAGGGACGCATGGCAGCAGAATTTGTTTTTCTCCTAATTCCTTTCTACATCCACACACTGTAGCAGTGTTTTGAAAACTCTAGTGAGAGTTTCCTGGAAGAAGAATGTCTCCAGGGTGAATTTCTTTAAGGATTTTATTTGACATTTGGATTGTAGAAAATTGAAAGGATTAGGGAGTTATAAAAGATTATTTGTAGAATTAGATATACTCATTGTGTTGAAGATTTGGATCAGTTAGTGTGTTTTCTCTGGGACCATTCTTCCTTTGCCAGTTACATATTGGAAAGGATAGAAAAATGTCTGATAGAACGATACTGGCAAAAGGAAAACGAATTGGCTTCAGTATTGACTTTATTCACTTGGGTGTATTAAAAGTAGTTTTTTTGTTTGAAAGAATGATGCAGGTATGAGTTAGTCAGCCTCTAATTACATGTGTTAGTAGATTTTTTTCTGGTAGTGATAAGGTGAGGGGATATTTTTTATAATGAAACTGTCCTTCCCCTGCCTTGAAAGAAATTTTTTTGGGGGAGAAATTTCTCTGAAATGGCTGCAACAGGTAGCCCCCCACCTTGGGGGATGTTTTGTAAAAAAGTGTATATTTTGTTTGGGCCTTGGTACCTTTATTTTTGAAATTCGCGGAGCGAAATTCTTGTGGTCCTCGATTGGTCGAGGATGACGTCTCTGTAGGGGACGAGGAAGGCTCTGACTGGAGTTCCCTAACTTTCGACACTCTTACGACCGGCACTCTGTGAACAGAGGTGAGAGAACAGGTCTCTCTTGGGCTGAAGCCCTCCCCTCCTTCTATGGTTGTCCGCTGTGAACAGCGAAGGTTCTTCTTCAACTAAAGGACTAGGGTTCGTGAACGAATCCAAGGGTTTGAAAAGATACGTGAACGTATCTACGTTGAGACCACTGGGTCTTTTGACTGGTTGAAAACCAGGAGCAAAAGTATTTTTTGGGGACGTGACCGTCCTATATACAAGGAATAGTGAGGAAAATCGTGGGGCGTGAACGTCCAGGAATATTTGAAGAAGTAGCAAAGGAAAGTTGAATGAGGAAAGAACAAGGAACAAAGTTAAAAGAAAGGAAAGAAGAAAGCATTGAAGAATATAGAAGGAGGAAGGAAGAAGAGATAAACGAGAGAGGTAAACTAATTTAGAGTTCTCAGTCATCTTCAGACCAAAATAAGGCCCACTAAAAACAAAAGGGCATTACGAACTTTCGCTTCTCGGCAAGAGAAATTTATTGAGTAATTTTGTATGTAAATTTTGTCTTGTTTGGTTTTATATTATTAAATGTTTTTTTTTTCATGGTTAAAGATACTGCACGGGGAAATTTGTGCAACCCACAGCAGACCGTAGAGTAGTTTAAAATTTGAATAAATATAGTTATTATAAGTAGAGTTTGTCTCGTTTTAGACTTTGTTAATTCTTTTTTCCTCAGCATATATTTTACACTTTATATTTTTTTTAAATTTGTTACTGGCGTCGAATTTTGAGGGACCAAATCAAATTCGACATTCATTATTACCATGAATTGATGTAAAAATGGACTCTTGCTTAATCATCACGACTTACACAATATCTTAATTCGGTTCATTCCTTACAGGCATCCCTACGTCCACTCCGGCGCTTCGCACACACCGATACACATAAAACCCACGTGAAAACGTTTTCCCATAGAAATACCATTGATAAGACCTCTGTAAGTTTTACAATCATTTCAAATCATAAAGAAAATGGATTTGCTATATGAAATATTGGTATGACAATCTCTCTCTCTCTCTGTTACGGAGGAATAAGACTACCCTCAAAGGGGTGTCCTGTGTATGACACTAAACTGCATCTAATTATTAGGTTCAAGTGTTAGAGATCTGAGGATTATGGAGTAATTGTTTATTGCCATTACTCCCAGGCCCACTTTGATCCAGAATACCTATTACGGTTCCATAATAATTGATCAAATGGATCTGTTATTAAATTATTCATACTAGCAAAATTTTTTTTATCTCAATAAACCCAACACGAACACATGCATAAACACGCGGCGTCACATTCACACATCACCTCCCCCACACACATATATAATATAGACACAAATGTTTTATATAGGTTATGTACAAGTATAGATGTATAAGCCCTTTGTGTGTGTGTGTGTGTGTGTGTGCGCTACCCGCCGTGTATGTTAATCAGTGGCAGATCTGATTTGTCACGTGGGTTTATGTGTATCGGTGTGTAGCGAAGCGACCGGAAGTGGGACGTAGGGGATGCTGTAAGGATTGACCGAATTAAGATATTGTGTAAGTCGTGATGATTGAAGCTAAGAGTCCCATTTTTATCATCATCATGGTAAATAATGAATGTCGAAATTTTGATTTGGTCCTCAAAATTCGACGCCAGTAACAAATTAAAAAAATATAAAAGTGTAAATAATATGCTGAGGAAAAAAGAATTAACAAAGTCTAAAAAACGAGACAAACTCTACTTATAAAATAACTATATTTATTCAAATTTTAAACTACTCTACGGTCTGCTGTGGGTTGCACAAATTTCCCGTGCAGTATCTTTACCATGAAAAAAAAACATTTAATAATATAAAACCAAACAGAACAAAATTTACATACAAAATTACTCAATAAATTTCTCTTGCCGAGAAGCGAAAGTTCGTAATGCCCTTTTGTTTTTAGTGGGCCCTTATTTTGGTCTGAGATGACTGAGAACTCTAAATTAGTTACCTTCTCTCGTTTATCTTCTTCCCTCCTTCTATATTCTTCAATGCTTTCTTCTTTCCTTTCTTTTAACTTTGTTCCTTGTTCTTTCCTCATTCAACTTTCCTTTGCTACTTCTTCAAATATTCCTGGACGTTCACGCCCGACGACCTTTTCTCACTATTCCTTGTATATCTAGGACGGTCACGTCCCCAAAAATACTTCTTGCTCCTGGTTTCAACCAGTCAAAAAGACCCAGTGGTCTCAACGTAGATACGTTCACGTATCTTTCAAACCCTTGGATTCGTTCACGAACCCTAGTCCTTTAGTTGAAGAAGAACCTTCGCTGTTCACAGCGGACAACACATAGAAGGAGGGGAGGCTTCAGCCCAAGAGAGACCTGTTCTCTCACCTCTGTTCACAGAGTGCCGGTCGTAATGAGTGTCGAAAGTTAGGGAATTCAGTCAGAGCCTTCCTCGTCCCCTACAGAGACGTCATCCTCGACCAATCAGAGGACCACAAGAATTCCGTCCGCGAATTTCAAAAATAACGTACCAAGGCCCAAACAAAAATATACACTTTTTTACAAACATCCCCCAAGGTGGGGGGGCTACCTGTTGCAGCCATTTCAGAGAAATTTCTCCCCCAAAAAATTTCAACACTCTCCGGACAAGAAAAAAAAAATTTCTTTCAAGGCAGGGGAAGGACAGTTTCATTATAAAAATATCCCCTCACCTTATCAACTACCAGAAAAAAAATCTACTAACACATAAGTAATTAGAGGCTGACTAACTCATACCTGCATCATTCTTTCAAACAAAAAAACTACTTTTAATACACCAAGTGAATAAAGTCAATACTGAAGCCAATTCTTTTCCTTTTGCCAGTATCGTTCTATAACAGACATTTTTCTATCCTTTCCAATATGTAACTGGCAAAGGAAGAATGGTCCCAGAGAAAACAACACTAACTGAATCCAAATCTTCAACCACAATGAGTATATCTAATTCTACAAATAATCTTTTATAACTCCCTAATCCTTCAATTTTCTACAATCCAAATGTCAAATAAAATCCTTAAAGAAATTCACCCTGGAGACATACTTCTTCCAGGAAACTCTCACTAGAGTTTTCAAAACACTGCTACAGTGTGTGGATGTAGAAAGGAATTAGGAGAAAACAAATTCTGCCATGCTCCCTAGAACATCTCCAGAGATGGGACAAAACCCCCTTGTATCACCAATACAGGATAATCAAAAATTTAAAAAAATAAATAAAGTGACTTCAGTCACTAAATGACTCATAAGGACAACTCTTACCATCCTTACAAGTCGCCTCCACTCATTCAAACCAAGCTGAATAGAAGGGTGGGACAATGTCATAAAACTTGGAAGTAGTAAACTCCCTTCACCTTATTACAATGGAGGATATGTATCATCCTACTATAATGGAAGACTATGTATCAGTCTTTCTCCAACCATACCCAACACCAAACAACGATGTCACAAATTCTTTAGTCATTTACTTATTTTCCTCAAGGGTTTATAGATTAATCATTATTCAATCTAATAATTACCTCATCTTTTTATCTTTACTATCAAGTAAAGCCAAATTAGACTTGTTTCAAAAATATTATCAATACTGAATCATTCAACGTGTATCATATGTCACTACAAAATAAAGGTTTCAGAGCATATAGTGTGGTCGTTTACATACTGGTTTCAACAAACCTGGCCTAATAAATATTTACTTGGTGTTACTCTAACACTACATCATTATATCTCATACGTATTAAATCAACTCCATGCATATTTCTGCATAGGTACCAATAAAATAAACTGAACACAAGAGTAATCTTTTTATAGGCCCTTTTCCCAAGGGCTAATATTTCAACTGATATTTCCAAATTACAAAAAGGGTAACACACATGCACCATTAGTTCACTTGCATCACAGCACAATGCAAGTGCATCATCTCATCATGTATGAGAAAACTATCCATACACAAATTCAAGTTCAATATCAAACTACTCAATGAGTAGACGCATCCTTTAATTATTCTAATTAAATCAAATAATACTAAAACAAAAGGTAGGGTAAGATATAACTTTCATTCTTATCTACCTGCACCCACAGGAGAATAGCAACTGCTATTCCTGGGAGACAAAAGGGATCCAGCAAACAAGCTTCACTCATAGGCCCAACAAATATTCACCTGGAGTTATCAATTTCCAACACCATGATGTTACTTCCAAATCTATCAAACCAACACAATGCACATAAGTGCAATCCTTTTATATGCCTTTTCTTTTTTGTCTCATTAGACTAACATACTAGTCCCCTTCATGTATATTTTTAAATATTATACCTTAACACTTATGCCCCAAGGGCAATATTTCAACTAGCATTATCTAAATTACAACAAGGTTTACATACCTGTGCACCTGTTTATTCACTTGCATACAGCACAATGCAATTGCATCATCACTATGTATGAAAAGACTATCATATATAATCTCATCCGTAGGTTCATTTGTCACCTTGGGGTACCTAACGCTAGGACACTATATTCATTACATGGTCCACTGCAATCATTTTTTATATGCCAGCCTGGACATATTCGTACCTAAACCCGTCCTACGAAGGATAATGAGTATCACAGCAATACCCATAGGTTTGTATTTCTCATGACAGTCCATCACAACTTCAGAGAACCTGCCAAAACGGGGTAGCAAAATGAGAAACAAAATATCCTTTGAGTAAATCTCATATTACCTCTTCTCCTCCACAATCTAACTACACCATCTCTAGATGGGTTATATTGTCAACCATAGGGTTCCACTCATGGTTGAAAATACTCAAGGATACTTCTTCTTTAATACTGACTGAACCAAAGTCTGCAAATAACCCCAGCACTCGGCACAGGGAAAATAAATCTACTTTTCTATCCTGCAATTTAAAAAGGCTGAACCATAGTCAGTAAATAAACCTTGGCCCTTAGCACAGGGACAATAAATTTCTTGACCACTAGGTCCAAAACTAGCAAATTTATTTTAAAACAACTCTGGAGGGTTTCACTATTATTCACCCACCTGACCCGTGAAACACAAAACTCACGGTAATGTCAGGAACTACATACTACTCAGGATGCTACAGTCACTAGGCTCTCTATTTGCATCTTTATGCATGCTCTCAAGGTATTTCCAAAAGGCATAGTACTAATGGGATTCTACATGAGAACTGCTGAAAAAATTTAAAACCAGGTTAGGGTTAACAACTTTTATTTCTCCATCTCTAGCTGGCTAATAATAATTTTAGAGGCGCATTCAGTACCAGCGAAACTACCATTCAAGACTAAACTGCTTTTCTTAGCATTTTTAGCAGTTAACAAGTCAGAGCTGGTGATACCAGAAGTATCTGGGCAAGAAATTTCATTACCAGAAAACATAGCTTTCTCGCCTCCCTTATCTCTAGATGGATTTATATTGTCAACCATAGGATTCACCTCATGGTTGAAATACTCAACGATACTTCTTCTTTAAATACTGGCTGAACCAAAGTCAGCAAATAACCCCTGGTACTCAACGCAGGGAAACTAAACTCTACAACCACGAAGTCAAAAACTACACTTATCCTGAAACAAATACAGGGGGTAACACTGTTAACCACCCCACCTGACCAGTGAAACACAGTTAAGTCAGTAACTGCAAGTCATTTTCATCCTTACCCATACTTCCCAATTTATTTCCAAAGGGTACGATACCCAGAGGAATTCTAAATGAGGACAGCTACATTTTTCTAAGAGGAATGAGTTAACCCTTCTCAATTCCTCAACCTCAAACAATTTCCATAAGCCACGGAGTACCTTCCCTTTAACTGTAGCTGACATTCTAAAATTAAGGCCTAATCCTTTCTCCCCAAAACATTGAGTGGAGCCCTGGAATACCTTTATTTTACCAGGACATTCCGGCTTGTTAAAATCCGTCTGAGAATACACGGAGTCAGACTGGATAAAACTTATTTCACTTTCCTTATCCACTATAATACTACTATCCCTATTTTCTATTAAGGGAGACACAGCTTCTTGTATACACATTCTGACAACCGTCAGTATTTTGTTCTGTCTTATTGACACTCGGGCATAATGCATTCTTGTGTAATACGCTATAGCAAAATATGCATTTTTTCTGCAAATTCGTAGCGCCAGCTTTCTTCGGAATAGAAACTACGAATCCCAGCTTCTTTCCAAGTTGAACCAGAGTTCGCAAAACGCGAGCCCTAAACAAAGTTTCCTCTCCACTAAATTTACTAACTACCTCATAATCATCGTCCTCTTCCAAGTACCTATCCAAAATAAGAAGGTTTAATTCCTTCAATTCTTTTAAACTTTCCATAAATGTCTCTATACGCTGTGCCATCACAATCACGAATATCGACCACCCTTTGCATTTGCTCCAAATGACATTAATTCTATGTCTAATTAAGTCCTTCTTTTAGAAGAAGGCTAATACATGGAACCATCTTAAACAGATAGAGTGGAACTATTCCACTAAAAGTCCAAACTAATTCACATAAATAACGACTAACTAGGGGTCAGAATCCCTCACTTTAGTCTCCACCAGTAAACACGGAAAACTACCGAAACTATTTACGTAAAACTACGTAGTCTCAAAAAATATAAACTTCACTTACAAATAAAATTTAACATAGGCGTTTTCAAACTTTTGTTACTTTCCTTTTTAAAATATAATTCAAACAAAAAATAAATGGGCCCCTAATATGTCTCTTTTTTCTACACGAAATAAGGGGTAACCATTACACAAATCCTCTACAAATATTTTCAAGTTCTTTTTTCTTTCTCTACACGAGAAAATATACACAAATAATTAATTGTAATTAATAAAAATACGTCAAGCAAATTAAATTTCACACCCACTGGGCTATTTTTCCGAAAAACACAGTAATCACGTTTCAACAGGTAGTTCCCAAAAATATCCAAAGATGGCGCTCAACCCCTATTTTCTTTTTACTATTTCGGTCACGAAATAGCTGCAACTCACAAATTTACTACAAAAACTCCTTTTCTCATAGAAAAAAACCCACACGGAACTCTATGCAGACACCAGCAGCAAATTCTCATACAATAATTTCTCCGGTTCCTTATTTAAAGCTATTAAAGACTTATCAAGAGGAAGGGGCTTGCTAGCACTTGTTTCGCCGAAACTCGCATTAGCAAATTTCCTAATGGAACCGTCGCTAAAAGGACCGCTAAATTTAAACTAAAACAAAATTAATATCCCGTTTCCCTCGCATAAAATTCACACACACTGCAAGGTAATTTGCTACATTTACAGCAAACACCTCGGAAGAACATTTGTGCAAAATGTCGAAATTTTGATTTGGTCCTCAAAATTCGACGCAGTAACAAATTAAAAAAATATAAAGTGTAAATAATATGCTGAGGAAAAAAGAATTAACAAAGTCTAAAAAACGAGACAAACTCTACTTATAAAATAACTTATTTATTCAAATTTTAAACTACTCTACGGTCTGCTGTGGGTTGCACAAATTTCCCCGTGCAGTATCTTTAACCATGAAAAAAAAACATTTAATAATATAAAACCAAACAAGACAAAATTTACATACAAAATTACTCAATAAATTTCTCTTGCCGAGAAGCGAAAGTTCGTAATGCCCTTTTGTTTTTAGTGGGCCCTTATTTTGGTCTGAAGATGACTGAGAACTCTAATTTAGTTACCTTCTCTCGTTTATCTTCTTCCCTCCTTCTCTCTTCTATATTCTTCAATGCTTTCTTCTTTCCTTTCTTTTAACTTTGTTCCTTGTTCTTTCCTCATTCAACTTTCCTTTGCTACTTCTTCAAATATTCCTGGACGTTCACGCCGACGACTTACGGCGTTCGTTTTCTCACTATTCTTCCTGGACGTTCACGCCCGGCGACCTTTCTCACTATTCCTTGTATACTAGGACGGTCACGTCCCCAAAAATACTTCTTGCTCCTGGTTTCAACCAGTCAAAAAGACCCAGTGGTCTCAAGTGAATACGTTCACGTATCTTTCAAACCCTTGGATTCGTTCACGAACCCTAGTCCTTTAGTTGAAGAAGAACCTTCGCTGTTCACAGCGGACAACCATAAAAGGAGGGGAGGTTTCAGCCCAAGAGAGACCTGTTCTCTCACCTTGTTCACAGAGTGCCGGTCGTAATGAGTGTCGAAAGTTAGGAACTCAGTCAGAGCCCTTCCTCGTCCCTACAGAGACATCATCCTCGACAATCAGAGGACCACAAGAATTCGCTCCGCGAATTTCAAAAATAAAGGTACCAAGGCCCAAACAAAAATATACACTTTTTTACAAAACATCCCCAAGGTGTGGTGTGTGGTGGGGGGGGGGGCTACCTGTTTGCAGCCATTTCAGAGAAATTTTCTCCCAAAAAATTTCAACATGAAATGAATATTTGGTTTAAAATGTAAGAATACATATATGGAAATATCATGATATTATGGGACCTGTTGTAGTATCATTATATTTTGTTGGTATCCTTCTGTCTGTTAAACAACGTTTCGGCTCAGATATGGTGCATCGAAGGTGCAAGAGTGCAGAACAGGTCTTCTCACAAATCTTTGTTTCAGTGACTGTAAACGAACAGTGATGCTTGCTGGAGTTGATGTCTCCTTCCTTCTGGCTTTCACTCATTTTCGTCCCTTGTCTGAAAAAGAGGCGCCAGTCCTGCTCGGTTTTCTGCATCAACCTCCCATGTGTTTCTCTTAATGGGGCATGTCTTCATGTCCTTCTTGCAGACGTCTTTAAAGCGTAGGCGTGCTCTCCCTACCGGTCGGGCACCTTCTACTAATTCACCATACAGTAGGTATGAAAATAAATAAATTAATTAAATAAATAATAAATGAATAATAAAAATGTAGATTTAATCACTTAAAAATCTAAGAGTGAATTTTAAACGTTTGTAAGGTGCCATGTATACACAATATCAAAAATTTCTAACAGTTATCTTCAATATACGTACTCCAATTTTTTTTTGTTTGTTGCTATTCCTGTTTTCTTTTCTTTTTCTTCTTTTTTTTTAATAAATACAAATAATAAATTGGAACTTCAAACGACAAATTATAGCTAAGAAAAAAAAAAAACAAAAAAAAAAAACAGGGTAATTTTTCTGCAGAAACCGGCTGCAAATTTACATATTATCTCCCTTTGACAATTATACATTTATATGTATGGGTTGCTGTATTCGACATAATTGTTTTCTTGTGTCATTTCAATAACCGATTATTGGTTTTCAGCGATTTTTGAAAGATTTTTTTTTTGTAGTTTCAGAATAACCTGGAATATTTTTTAGTTGAACTTGTTGAGGTTTGGTAAGTAGCATAGGAGTGCATAGTGAAAATAATGCGTGGAAAATAATAGAATTTACAATAGGTAAAAGTATAAAGTGGGGAGCTGGTCACATAAGGTACGGATAAAGATAAGGCAGCAGCGGTTAACACCACGAGGTGAATTCAACAAGGGTTTATTACGAACTGATTCAATTTCATACAAGGGGTAAAAAAGCGGGAACAAACATTTTGGGCGAAGTGGGCGGAGTCCACTCCTGCTGATATTGCATCAAATATATTTATAGAAATGTAAGCTTATAAAAACTTAACAGAACTTATTTTTTTAGTGTAACTGAAGCAAAGAAACAATAAGTATTACAAATATTGTCAGTTTTGCTCTTCCGTATATCATAGAATCAAACATTACTATTCAATAATAAAAGTGCAAAATCTTTTCAAAAAAATTAGTATATCGTGATTAGACAAATTTTTGGTTTACCTTAATTCTAGATATACAAGGCAAAATGACAATATTTGTATATTTTTGTCCTTTGGTTTTTACACTAAAAAAATAAGTTCTGTTAAGTTTTTATAACTTACATTTCTATAAATATATTTGATGCAATATCAGCAGAGTGGATCGCCCACTTCCGCCCAAAATGTTTTTCCCGCTTTTTTACCCCTTGTATGAAATTGAATCAGTTCTAATAAACCCTTGTTGAATTCACCTTGTGTTAACCGTGCTGCTATATCTTATCCGTCTTATGTGACCAGCTCCCCTTATACTTTTACCTATTGTAAATTCTATTATTATTCCACGCATTATTTTCACTATGCACTCCAATGCTACTTACCAACCTAACAAGTTCAACTAAATATTCCAGGGTATTCTGAAACTAACAAAAAAAAAATCTTTCAAAAATCGCCTGAAAAACCAATAATCGTTATTGAATTGACAACAAGAAACAATTATGTCGAATACAGCAACCCATACATATAATGTATATTGTCAAAGGGAGATAATATGTAATTTGCAGTCCCGGTTCTGCAGAAAATTACCCTGTTTTTTTTTTTTTTTTTTTTTTTTTTCTTAGCTATGAAATTTGTCGTTTGAAGTTCCAATTTTTTATTTGTATTTATAAAAAAAAGAAGAAAAAGAAAGAAAACAGGAAATAGCAACAAAACAAAAAATTGGGAGTACGTATATTGAAAGATAACTGTTAGAAATTTTGATATTGTGTATAACATGGCACCTTAAAACGTTTAAATTCACTCTTAGATTTTTAAGTGATTAAATCTACATTTTTATTATTCATTTATTTATTTAATTTAATTTTATTTATTTTTTCATCTACTGTATGGTGAATGTAGTAGAAGGTGCCCGACGCGGTAGGGAGAGCACGCCTACGCTTTAAAGACGTCTGCAAGAAGGACATGAAGACATGCCCATTAAGAAGAAAACACATGGGAGGTTGATGCAGAAAACCGAGCAGACTGGCGCCTCTTTTCAGACAAGGGACGAAAATGGAGTGAAAGCCCAGAAAGGAAGGAGACATCAACTCCAGCAAGCATCACTGTTCGTTTACAGTCACTGAAACAAAGATTTGTGAGAAGACCTGTTCTGCACTCTTGCACCTTCGATGCACAATATCTGGAGGAAAACGTTGTTTAACAGACAGAAGGATACCAACAAATATAATGATACTACAACAGGTCCCATAATATCATGATATTTCCATATATGTATTCTTACATTTTAACCAAATATTCATTCATGTTGAAATTTTTTGGGGAGAAATTTCTCTGAAATGGCTGCAACAGGTAGCCCCCCCCCCCCACACACACAACACCTTGGGGATGTTTTGTAAAAAGTGGTATATTTTTGTTTTGGGCCTTGGTACCTTTATTTTGAAATTCGCGGAGCGAATTCTTGTGGTCCTCTGATTGGTCGAGGATGATGTCTCTTGTAGGGGACGAGGAAGGCTCTGACTGAGTTCCCTAACTTTCGACACTCATTACGACCGGCACTCTGTGAACATAGGTGAGAGAATGTGCTCTCTTGGGCTGAAGCCCTCCCCTCCTTCTAGGTTGTCCGCTGTGAACAGCGAAGGTTCCTTCTTCAACTAAGGACTAGGGTTCGTGAACGAATCCAAGGGTTTGAAAGATACGTGAACGTATCTACGTTGAGACCACTGGGGTCTTTTGACTGGTTGAAACCAGGAGCAAGAAGTATTTTTGGGACGTGACCGTCCTAGTATACAAGGATAGTGAGAAAGGTCGCCGGGCGTGAACGTCCAGGAAAATAGTGAGAAAATTTGTCGGGCGTGAACGTCAGAGAATAGTGAGAAAAGGTCGTCGGGCGTGAACGTCCAGGAATATTTGAAGAAGTAGCAAAGGAAAGTTGAATGAGGAAGAACAAGGAACAAAGTTAAAGAAAGGAAAGAGAAAGCATTGAAGAATATAGAAGGAGAGAAGGAGGAAGAAGATAACGAGAGAAGGTAACTAATTTAGAGTTCTCAGTCATCTTCAGACCAAAATAAGGGCCCACTAAAAACAAAAGGGCATTACGAACTTTCGCTTCTCGCAAGAGAAATTATTGAGTAATTTTGTATGTAAATTTTGTCTTGTTGGTTTTTATTATTAAATGTTTTTTTCATGGTTAAAGATACTGCACGGGGAAATTTGTGCAACCCACAGCAGACCGTAGAGTAGTTTAAAATTTGAATAAATATAGTTATTATTATAAGTAGAGTTTGTCTCGTTTTTTAGAACTTTGTTAATTCTTTTTTCCTCAGCATATTATTACACTTTATATTTTTTTAATTTGTTATGGCGTCGAATTTTGAGGACAAATCAAAATTTCGACATTTTGCACAAATGTTCTTCCGAGGTGTTTGCTGTAAATGTAGCAAATTACCTTGCAGTGTGTGTGAATTTATGCGAGGAAAACGGGATATTAATTTTGTTTTAGTTTAAATTTAGCGGTCCTTTTAGCGACGGTTCCTATTAGGAAATTTGCTAATGCGAGTTTCGGCGAACAAGTGCTAGCAAGCCCTTCCTCTTGATAAGTCTTTTAATAGCTTTTAAATAGGAACGGAGAAATTATTGTATGAGAATTTGCTGCTGGTGTCTGCATAGGAGTTCCGTGTGGGTTTTTTCTCTATGAGAAAGGAGTTTTTTGTAGTAAATTTGTGAGTTGCAGCTATTTCGTGACCGAAATAGTAAAAAGAAAATAGGGGTTGAGCGCCATCTTGGATATTTTTGGAACTACCTGTTGAAACGTGATTACTGTGTTTTTCGGAAAATAGCCCAGTGGGTGTGAAATTTTAATTGCTTGACGTATTTTTATTAATTACAATTTAATTATTTGTGTATATTTCTCGTGTAGAGAAAAAAGAAACTTGAAAATATTGTGTAGAGGATTTGTGTAATGGTTACCCCTTATTTTCGTGTAGAAAAAAAGAGACATATAGGGCCATTTTTTTTTGTTTGATTATATTTTAAAGAAAGTAACAAAAGTTTGAAACGCCTATGTTAAATTTTTATTTGTAAGTGAAGTTATATTTTTTGGAGACTACGTAAGTTTTACGTAAATAGTTTTCGGTAGTTTTCCGTGTTTACTGTGGAAGACTAAAGTGAGGGATTCTGACCCCTAGTTAGTCGTTATTTATTTCGTGAATTAGTTTGGATTTTAGTGGAATAGTTCCACTCTATCTGTTTAAGATGGTTCCATGTATTAGCCTTCTCATTAAGAAGGGACTTAATTAGACATAGAAATTAATGTCATTTTGGAGCAAATGCAAGGGTGGTCGATATACGTGATTGTGATGGCACAGCGTATAGAGACATTATTTGGGAAAGTTAAAGAATTGAAGGAATTAAACCTTCTTATTTTGGATAGGTACTTGGAAGAGGACGATGATTATGAGGTAGTTAGTAATTTTGTGGAGAGGAAACTTTGTTTGGGCTCGCGTTTTGCGAACTCTGGTTCAACTTGGAAAGAAGCTGGGATTCGTAGTTTCTATTCCGAAGAAAGCTGGCGCTACGAATTTGCAGAAAAAATGCATATTTTGCTATAGCGTATTACACAAGAATGCATTATGCCCGAGTGTCAATAAGACAGAACAAAATACTGCGGTTTCAGAATGTGTATACAAGAGCTGTGTTCCCTTAATAGAAAATAGGGATAGTAGTATTATTAGTGGATAAGGAAAGTGAAATAAGTTTTATCCATCTGACTCCGTGTATTCTCAGACGGATTTAAACAAGCCGGAATGTCCTGGTAAAATAAAGGTTTCAGGGCTCCACTCAATGTTTTGGGGAGAAAGGATTAGGCCTTAATTTTAGAATGTCAGCTACAGTTTAAAGGGAAGGTACTCCGTGCTTATGGAAATTGTTTGAGGTTGAGGAATTGAGAAGGTTAACTCATTCTCTTAGAAAAATGTAGCTGTCCTCATTTGATTTCCTCTGGGTATCGTACCCTTTGAAATAAATTGGGAAGTATGGTAAGGATGAAATGGACTTGCAGTTACTGACTTAACTGTGTTTTCACTGGTCAGGTGGGGTGGTTAACAGTGTTACCCCCTGTATTTGTTTCAGGATAATGGTAGTTTTTTGACTTCGTGGTTGTAGAGTTTAGTTTCCCTGCGTTGAGTACCAGGTTTATGCTGACTTTGGTTCAGCCAGTATTTAAGAAAGAAGTATCGTTGAGTATTTCAACCATGAGGTGAATCCTATGGTTGACAATATAAATCCATCTAGAGATAAGGGAGCGAAAAAGCTATGTTTCTGGTAATGAAATTTCTTGCCCAGATACTTCTGGTATACCAGCTCTGACTTGTTTACTGCTAAAATGCTAAGAAAGCAGTTTAGTCTTGAATGGGTAGTTTCGCTGGTACTGAATGCGCCTCTAAAATTATTATTAGCCAGCTAGAGATGGAGAAATAAAGTTGTTAACCCTAACTGTTTTAAATTTTTCAGCAGTTCTCATGTAGAATCCCATGTAAGTACTATGCCTTTTTGGAAATACCTTAGAGGCATGCATAAAGATGCAAATAGAAGACGCCTAGTGACTGTGCATCCTGAGTAGGTTATGTAGTTCCTGACATTACCGTGAGTTTTGTGTTTTCACGGTCAGGTGGGGTGAATAATAGTGAACCCTCCAGAGTTTGTTTTAAAATAAATTTGCTAGTTTTTGACCTAGTGGTCAAGAAATTTATTGTCCCTGTGCTAAGGGCCAAGTTTATTTACTGACTATGGTTCAGCTCTTTTTAAATTGCAGGATAGAAAAGATAGATTTATTTTCCCTGTGCCGAATGCTGGGGTTATTTGCGAGACTTTGTGTTCAGTCATATTTAAAGAAGAAGTATCCTTGAGTATTTTCAACCATGAG
Organism: Doryteuthis pealeii; assembly: GCA_023376005.1. Taxonomy (NCBI): domain Eukaryota; kingdom Metazoa; phylum Mollusca; class Cephalopoda; order Myopsida; family Loliginidae; genus Doryteuthis; species Doryteuthis pealeii. The sequence goes on along the minus strand of CM042179.1, from coordinate 35,295,132 downwards.
GTGAACCCATGGTTGACAATATAACCATCTAGAGATGGTGTAGTTAGATTGTGGAGGGAAAGAGGTAATATGAGATTTTACTCAAAGGATATTTTTGTTTCTCATTTTGCTTACCCCGTTTTGGCAGGTTCTCTGAAGTTGTAATGGACTGTCATGAGAAATACAAACCTATGGTATGCTGTGATACTCATTATCCTTCGTAGACGGGTTTAGGTACGAATATGTCCAGGCTGGCAATTAAAAAATGATTGCAGTGGACCATGTAATGAATATAGTGTCCTAGCGTTTAGGTACCCCAAGGTGCAAATGAACCTACGGATGAGATTATATATGATAGTCTTTCATACATAGTGATGATGCAATTGCATTGTGCTGTATGCAAGTGAATAAACCAGGTGCACAGGTATGTAAACCTTGTTGTAATTTAGATAATGCGTTTGAATATTTGCCCTTGGGGCATAAGTGTTAAGGTATAATATTTAAAAATATAACATGAAGGGGACTAGTATGTTAGTCTAATGAGACAAAAAAGAAAAGGCATATAAAAGGATTGCACTTATGTGCATTGTGTTGGTTTGATAGATTTGGAAGGTAACATCATGGTGTTGGAAATTGTAACTCCAGGTGAATATTTGTTGGGCCTATGAGTGAAGCTTGTTTGCTGGATCCTTTGTCTCCAGGAATAGCAGTTGCTATTCTCCTGTGGGTGCAGGTAGATAAGAATGAAAGTTATATCTTACCTACCTTTTGTTTTAGATTATTTGTTATAATTAGAATAATTAAGGGATGCGTCTACTCATTATAATACAAAATGCACGTTTCCTTCAACTCACGATTAGTTGCATAATCTCTCGAAATGACTGTCCTTTCTTTTCCACGGACGATTAAAATCTTTTCTCTCAAAAGTCCCAAAGTCAGACAAAAAGTTCTAGTCAAAAATAACAGTAATTCAGTCTCTTTTTTTCCCTTTTCTTTCTATTCACAATTCTAGTCATTCGTAATTTCTGTTAATCATCCTTCCTCATAAACAAATAGGTAGTCCTCTCTCGGGCGAGGGATTGTACGTCTCGTCACAAGTCGGGTTCGTTAAACTGTGATCTTTCTTCGGACGTGCGCGAATTCTTAGCGCGAAAAATCAGGAGACGCCGGTGGGGCGCACCCTGATTGTTACCATAACGACGGGGTCACTGTGTCGTTTGCACTCTTAAATCTCTTTTCAAACTAGATCATAACGACGGTTTAATGTATGAATACTAGTGGACGTACCGATAGGGTGTCACATATATATATATATATATATATATAGTACAATGAAGTAACAAATAAAAGTTTTTGCTTTTATTTATTTATTTCGGAACGGTATTACAACCAGCGGTTTCTTGCTGAAAGCATTCATCAGGTAAAACGAAACGGTTCCTTTGAAAATGACAGAAATGGTGTAAATGGTCAAATGTGTGCGTTTTTTTAAACTGTATTCTCGTGTTTGCATGTTTGCGTGATGTGGAATGTTTTTTGCTTGTACGTGTGCCTATTTTTGTTTGTGCGTATGTGTATGATGTCATGCGCGTGGAAATGCGTGAAGGCTGCGATGATATGATTGTGTCCACGCACGTGTGTGCGTATTTTTGTTTGTGTGTATGTATATGATGTCGTGCGTGTGCGCGTGGGAATGTATGAAGGCTGTGATGATATAATTGTCTCCACGCGCGTGTGCGTATAAATATGCGTATTTGTGTTTAGTATTCTTGGTTACGTATGTTATGTGCAAATTAATATTATGTATTTTTTAAATATGCTGTTAATAATAACGACTGTGTTATTTATTACGTTGGTGATGTAATGTGGACGTTATATTTGTATGATATTATTGTACAATGTATATAGGTAGAGGGAAAGATACTTACAGTCGGATCTGTTGTAGTGTTTACTAATTGAAGAGGTGTGTGTGGGTTATGTATATGGATCGAAGTGTGATAGCAGGTGTTTATTTTCATGTCTGCATTTTGATAGGATTTCCGATTTTTAGTAGGGTCTGTTGTGATGGATGAGTAATAATAGAAAGTTTTTCTTGGAGACAAAGAAGGCATCTTTTAGATGTTTTGCTGTAAGCGGGTGCAACTTTCAGAATCTCCCAGCTCACATCTGGCGAAATGTCCATATCTTTCAAGTTCCATATATGTGTGGATAGTGTTATGTATGTAGAATATTTTCTGTTCGAAAATGAAAGTCTGTGGTTGTAAATTCTTTGTTTCAGGGTTCCTTCCGTTGCTCCTATGTATTGTTTGATGGAGGTGTATATATATATATATATATATATATATATATATATATATATATATAATTTGCCTCCCACACGACCTCCACTTCCCATCGGCTAAGACCATAATGTTTAGTTTAAAAAAGGCATGAACGCTATTTAAGAGTCACTTAAATTTGAATTTTAGCGAAATTTAGATAATTGTCCCCTTAAGCGACTGGCGGAATGAATGAAGGTAAACTTATTTTATTCATGATTTAATTTATTTATTAATATATTTGTTTTATTTTTGACTAATAAAAATAATTCCTGATGGTTTCTCTTATAAGAATATATTCAGAATATTCCTTAGGTTAATTATCAATCTCTGTAAATGGTTTTAACTTTTTGGCTAAACAGTCAGTTGCAATTATAATTCTTTATATATTTAAGAGAAATGTTCAATAAATCTATATATTAGACCTACACTAATGAAGTCATTATTTAATTCAGTAGGAAAGGGGAACCTGTGCAATTAGTATAAGTCAAAACTTGGGAAATTTAAACTGTTAATAGTTTAATGAGTTGAGGACCTGCAATGAGCAATGACCAATATAGACGGATGGAGATAGATAGATAGATATACAGAGAGAGAGAGAGAGAGAGAGAGAGAGAGAGAGAGAGAGAGAGAGAGAGAGAGTCAAGGGAATCCTTGCAGTCAGTACAGCTTGATGATGATGATGATGATGATAATGATGATGACATCCTTCTTCGTCCTGTTTCGTATTCTACGATGTTTTAGAAACATCAAATTCTCCGTTTGTTTTCTTCTTCATCTCAAACAGGTTATCATTCATTTTCATAGATAATGATCTGAAAGAGAAATTGAATTATTAAGCGATTTTATTAAAGATTACATTACATAATATGCAATACTAGATCTTTAATCAACATTACTTTGTTCAGATCTTTTATTTGGGTGGCAGTTAATGGCTTGATACTGACATGGCAATTAGTCAATGATTTGCACTTTTCATTTAACCATATAAATCATAGAAAACGTTTTCCCATAGAAAATACCATTGATAAGACCTCTGTAAGTTTTACAATCATTTCAAATCATAAAGAAAATGGATTTGCTATATGAAAATATTGGTATGACAATCTCTCTCTCTGTTACGGAGGAATAAGACTACCCTCAAAGGGGTGTCCTGTGTATGACACTAAACTGCATCTAATTATTAGGTTCAAGTGTTAGAGATCTGAGGATTATGGAGTAATTGTTTATTGCCATTACTCCCAGGCCCACTTTGATCCAGAATTACCTATTACGGTTCCATAATAATTGATCAAATGGATCTGTTATTAAATTATTCATACTAGCAAAATTTTTTTTATCTCAAATAAACCCAACACGAACACATGCATAAACACGCGGCGTCACATTCACACATCACCTCCCCCCACACACATATATATATATAGACACAAATGTTTTATATAGGTTATGTACAAGTATAGATGTATAAGCCCTTTGTGTGTGTGTGTGTGTGTGTGTGTGTGTCGCTACCCGCCGGTGTATGTTAATCAGTGGCAGATCTGAATTGTCACGTGGGTTTATGTGTATCGGTGTGTAGCGAAGCGACCGGAAGTGGGACGTAGGGGATGCTGTAAGGATTGACCGAATTAAGATATTGTGTAAGTCGTGATGATTGAAGCTAAGAGTCCCATTTTTATCATCATCATGGTAAATAATGAATGTCGAAATTTTGATTTGGTCCTCAAAATTCGACGCCAGTAACAAATTAAAAAAATATAAAAGTGTAAATAATATGCTGAGGAAAAAAGAATTAACAAAGTCTAAAAAACGAGACAAACTCTACTTATAAAATAACTATATTTATTCAAATTTTAAACTACTCTACGGTCTGCTGTGGGTTGCACAAATTTCCCCGTGCAGTATCTTTAACCATGAAAAAAAAAACATTTAATAATATAAAACCAAACAAGACAAAATTTACATACAAAATTACTCAATAAATTTCTCTTGCCGAGAAGCGAAAGTTCGTAATGCCCTTTTGTTTTTAGTGGGCCCTTATTTTGGTCTGAAGATGACTGAGAACTCTAAATTAGTTACCTTCTCTCGTTTATCTTCTTCCCTCCTTCTCTCCTTCTATATTCTTCAATGCTTTCTTCTTTCCTTTCTTTTAACTTTGTTCCTTGTTCTTTCCTCATTCAACTTTCCTTTGCTACTTCTTCAAATATTCCTGGACGTTCAACCTTTTCTCACTATTCTTCCTGGACGTTCACGCCCGACGACCTTTTCTCACTATTCCTTGTATACTAGGACGGTCACGTCCCAAAAATACTTCTTGCTCCTGGTTTCAACCAGTCAAAAAGACCCAGTGGTCTCAACGTAGATACGTTCACGTATCTTTCAAACCCTTGGATTCGTTCACGAACCCTAGTCCTTTAGTTGAAGAAGAACCTTCGCTGTTCACAGCGGACAACCATAGAAGGAGGGGAGGGCTTCAGCCCAAGAGAGACCTGTTCTCTCACCTCTGTTCACAGAGTGCCGGTCGTAATGAGTGTCGAAAGTTAGGGAACTCAGTCAGAGCCCTTCCTCGTCCCCTACAGAGACGTCATCCTCGACCAATCAGAGGACCACAAGAATTCGCTCCGCGAATTTCAAAAATAAAGGTACCAAGGCCCAAACAAAAATATACACTTTTTTACAAAACATCCCCAAGGTGGGGGGGCTACCTGTTGCAGCCATTTCAGAGAAATTTCTCCCCCAAAAAAATTTCAACACTCTCCGGACAAGAGAAAAAAAAAATTTCTTTCAAGGCAGGGGAAGGACAGTTTCATTATAAAAAATATCCCCTCACCTTATCACTACCAGAAAAAAAATCTACTAACACATAAGTAATTAGAGGCTGACTAACTCATACCTGCATCATTCTTTCAAACAAAAAAACTACTTTTAATACACCCAAGTGAATAAAGTCAATACTGAAGCCAATTCGTTTTCCTTTTGCCAGTATCGTTCTATAACAGACATTTTTCTATCCTTTCCAATATGTAACTGGCAAAGGAAGAATGGTCCCAGAGAAAACAACACTAACTGAATCCAAATCTTCAATCACAATGAGTATATCTAATTCTACAAATAATCTTTTATAACTCCCTAATCCTTTCAATTTTCTACAATCCAAATGTCAAATAAAATCCTTAAAGAAATTCACCCTGGAGACATACTTCTTCCAGGAAACTCTCACTAGAGTTTTCAAAACACTGCTACAGTGTGTGGATGTAGAAAGGAATTAGGAGAAAACAAATTCTGCCATGCGTCCCTAGAACATCTCCAAGAGATGGGACAAAACCCCCCTGTATCACCAATACAGGATTAAATCAAAAATTTAAAAAAATAAATAAAGTGACTTCAGTCACTAAATGACTCATAAGGACAAACTCTTACCATCCTTACAAGTCGCCTCCACTCATTCAAACCAAGCTGAATAGAAGGGTGGGACAATGTCATAAAACTTGGAAGTAGTAAACTCCCTTCACCTTATTACAATGGAGGATATGTATCATCCTACTATAATGGAGACTATGTATCAGTCTTTCTCCAACCATACCCAACACCAACAACGATGTCACAAATTCTTTAGTCATTTACTTATTTTCCTCAAGGGTTTATAGATTAATCATTATTCAATCTAATAATTACCTCATCTTTTTATCTTTACTATCAAGTAAAGCCAAATTAGACTTGTTTCAAAAATATTATCAATACTGAATCATTCAACGTGTATCATATGTCACTACAAAATAAAGGTTTACAGAGCATATAGTGTGGTCGTTTACATACTGGTTTCAACAAACCTGGCCTAATAAATATTTACTTGGTGTTACTCTAACACTACATCATTATACTCATACGTATTAAATCAACTCCATGCATAATTCTGCATAGGTACCAATAAAATAAACTGAACACAAGAGTAATCTTTTTATAGGCCCTTTTCCCAAGGGCTAATATTTCAACTGATATTTCCAAATTACAAAAAGGGTAACACACATGCACCCATTAGTTCACTTGCATCACAGCACAATGCAAGTGCATCATCTCATCATGTATGAGAAAACTATCCATACACAAATTCAAGTTCAATATCAAACTACTCAATGAGTAGACGCATCCTTTAATTATTCTAATTATAATCAAATAATACTAAAACAAAAGGTAGGGTAAGATATAACTTTCATTCTTATCTACCTGCACCCACAGGAGAATAGCAACTGCTATTCCTGGGAGACAAAAGGGATCCAGCAAACAAGCTTCACTCATAGGCCCAACAAATATTCACCTGGAGTTATCAATTTCCAACACCATGATGTTACCTTCCAAATCTATCAAACCAACACAATGCACATAAGTGCAATCCTTTTATATGCCTTTTCTTTTTTGTCTCATTAGACTAACATACTAGTCCCCTTCATGTTATATTTTTAAATATTATACCTTAACACTTATGCCCCAAGGGCAAATATTTCAACTAGCATTATCTAAATTACAACAAGGTTTACATACCTGTGCACCTGTTTATTCACTTGCATACAGCACAATGCAATTGCATCATCACTATGTATGAAAAGACTATCATATATAATCTCATCCGTAGGTTCATTTGTCACCTTGGGGTACCTAAACGCTAGGACACTATATTCATTACATGGTCCACTGCAAATCATTTTTTATATGCCAGCCTGGACATATTCGTACCTAAACCCGTCCTACGAAGGATAATGAGTATCACAGCAATACCCATAGGTTTGTATTTCTCATGACAGTCCATCACAACTTCAGAGAACCTGCCAAAACGGGGTAGCAAAATGAGAAACAAAATATCCTTTGAGTAAAATCTCATATTACCTCTTCTCCTCCACAATCTAACTACACCATCTCTAGATGGGTTATATTGTCAACCATAGGGTTCACCTCATGGTTGAAAATACTCAAGGATACTTCTTCTTTAAATACTGACTGAACCAAAGTCTGCAAATAACCCCCAGCACTCGGCACAGGGAAAATAAATCTATTCTTTTCTATCCTGCAATTTAAAAAGAGCTGAACCATAGTCAGTAAATAAACCTTGGCCCTTAGCACAGGGACAATAAATTTCTTGACCACTAGGTCCAAAACTAGCAAATTTATTTTAAAACAACTCTGGAGGGTTTCACTATTATTCACCCCACCTGACCCGTGAAACACAAAACTCACGGTAATGTCAGGAACTACATACCTACTCAGGATGCTACAGTCACTAGGCTCTCTATTTGCATCTTTATGCATGCCTTCTAAGGTATTTCCAAAAGGCATAGTACTTACATGGGATTCTACATGAGAACTGCTGAAAAAATTTAAAAACAGGTTAGGGTTAACAACTTTTATTTTCTCCATCTCTAGCTGGCTAATAATAATTTTAGAGGCGCATTCAGTACCAGCGAAACTACCATTCAAGACTAAACTGCTTTTCTTAGCATTTTTAGCAGTTAACAAGTCAGAGCTGGTGATACCAGAAGTATCTGGGCAAGAAATTTCATTACCAGAAAACATAGCTTTCTCGCCTCCCTTATCTCTAGATGGATTTATATTGTCAACCATAGGATTCACCTCATGGTTGAAAATACTCAACGATACTTCTTCTTTAAATACTGGCTGAACCAAAGTCAGCAAATAAACCCTGGTACTCAACGCAGGGAAACTAAACTCTACAACCACGAAGTCAAAAACTACCATTATCCTGAAACAAATACAGGGGTAACACTGTTAACCACCCCACCTGACCAGTGAAACACAGTTAAGTCAGTAACTGCAAGTCCATTTTCATCCTTACCCATACTTCCCAATTTATTTCCAAAGGGTACGATACCCAGAGGAAATTCTAAATGAGGACAGCTACATTTTTCTAAGAGGAATGAGTTAACCCTTCTCAATTCCTCAACCTCAAACAATTTCCATAAGCCACGGAGTACCTTCCCTTTAACTGTAGCTGACATTCTAAAATTAAGGCCTAATCCTTTCTCCCCAAAACATTGAGTGGAGCCCTGGAATACCTTTATTTTACCAGGACATTCCGGCTTGTTTAAATCCGTCTGAGAATACACGGAGTCAGACTGGATAAAACTTATTTCACTTTCCTTATCCACTATAATACTACTATCCCTATTTTCTATTAAGGGAGACACAGCTTCTTGTATACACATTCTGACAACCGTCAGTATTTTGTTCTGTCTTATTGACACTCGGGCATAATGCATTCTTGTGTAATACGCTATAGCAAAATATGCATTTTTTCTGCAAATTCGTAGCGCCAGCTTTCTTCGGAATAGAAACTACGAATCCCAGCTTCTTTCCAAGTTGAACCAGAGTTCGCAAAACGCGAGCCCTAAACAAAGTTTCCTCTCCACTAAATTTACTAACTACCTCATAATCATCGTCCTCTTCCAAGTACCTATCCAAAATAAGAAGGTTTAATTCCTTCAATTCTTTTAAACTTTCCCAAATAATGTCTCTATACGCTGTGCCATCACAATCACGTATATCGACCACCCTTTGCATTTGCTCCAAAATGACATTAATTCTATGTCTAATTAAGTCCTTCTTTTTAATGAGAAGGCTAATACATGGAACCATCTTAAACAGATAGAGTGGAACTATTCCACTAAAAGTCCAAACTAATTCACGAAATAAAATAACGACTAACTAGGGGTCAGAATCCCTCACTTTAGTCTTCCACCAGTAAACACGGAAAACTACCGAAACTATTTACGTAAAACTACGTAGTCTCAAAAAATATAAACTTCACTTACAAATAAAAATTTAACATAGGCGTTTTCAAACTTTTGTTACTTTCCTTTTTAAAATATAATTCAAACAAAAAATAAATGGGCCCCTAATATGTCTCTTTTTTTCTACACGAAAATAAGGGGTAACCATTACACAAATCCTCTACAAATATTTTCAAGTTCTTTTTTCTTTCTCTACACGAGAAAATATACACAAATAATTAAATTGTAATTAATAAAAATACGTCAAGCAAATTAAATTTCACACCCACTGGGCTATTTTTCCGAAAAACACAGTAATCACGTTTCAACAGGTAGTTCCCAAAAATATCCAAAGATGGCGCTCAACCCCTATTTTCTTTTTACTATTTCGGTCACGAAATAGCTGCAACTCACAAATTTACTACAAAAAACTCCTTTTCTCATAGAAAAAAACCCACACGGAACTCTATGCAGACACCAGCAGCAAATTCTCATACAATAATTTCTCCGGTTCCTTATTTAAAGCTATTAAAGACTTATCAAGAGGAAGGGGCTTGCTAGCACTTGTTTCGCCGAAACTCGCATTAGCAAATTTCCTAATAGGAACCGTCGCTAAAAGGACCGCTAAATTTAAACTAAAACAAAATTAATATCCCGTTTTCCTCGCATAAAATTCACACACACTGCAAGGTAATTTGCTACATTTACAGCAAACACCTCGGAAGAACATTTGTGCAAAATGTCGAAATTTTGATTTGGTCCTCAAAATTCGACGCCAGTAACAAATTAAAAAATATAAAAGTGTAAATAATATGCTGAGGAAAAAAGAATTAACAAAGTCTAAAAAACGAGACAAACTCTACTTATAAAATAACTATATTTATTCAAATTTTAAACTACTCTACGGTCTGCTGTGGGTTGCACAAATTTCCCCGTGCAGTATCTTTAACCATGAAAAAAAAACATTTAATAATATAAAACCAAACAAGACAAAATTTACATACAAAATTACTCAATAAATTTCTCTTGCCGAGAAGCGAAAGTTCGTAATGCCCTTTTGTTTTTAGTGGGCCCTTATTTTGGTCTGAAGATGACTGAGAACTCTAAATTAGTTACCTTCTCTCGTTTATCTTCTTCCCTCCTTCTCTCCTTCTATATTCTTCAATGCTTTCTTCTTTCCTTTCTTTTAACTTTGTTCCTTGTTCTTTCCTCATTCAACTTTCCTTTGCTACTTCTTCAAATATTCCTGGACGTTCACGCCCGGCGACCTTTTCTCACTATTCCTTGTATACTAGGACGGTCACGTCCCCAAAAATACTTCTTGCTCCTGGTTTCAACCAGTCAAAAAGACCCAGTGGTCTCAACGTAGATACGTTCACGTATCTTTCAAACCCTTGGATTCGTTCACGAACCCTAGTCCTTTAGTTGAAGAAGAACCTTCGCTGTTCACAGCGGACAACCATAGAAGGAGGGGAGGGCTTCAGCCCAAGAGAGACCTGTTCTCTCACCTCTGTTCACAGAGTGCCGGTCGTAATGAGTGTCGAAAGTTAGGGAACTCAGTCAGAGCCCTTCCTCGTCCCCTACAGAGACATCATCCTCGACCAATCAGAGGACCACAAGAATTCGCTCCGCGAATTTCAAAAATAAAGGTACCAAGGCCCAAACAAAAATATACACTTTTTTACAAAACATCCCCAAGGTGTGTGTGTGTGTGGGGGGGGGGGCTACCTGTTGCAGCCATTTCAGAGAAATTTCTCCCCAAAAAAATTTCAACATGAAATGAATATTTGGTTTAAAATGTAAGAATACATATATGGAAATATCATGATATTATGGGACCTGTTGTAGTATCATTATATTTTGTTGGTATCCTTCTGTCTGTTAAACAACGTTTCGGCTCCAGATATTGTGCATCGAAGGTGCAAGAGTGCAGAACAGGTCTTCTCACAAATCTTTGTTTCAGTGACTGTAAACGAACAGTGATGCTTGCTGGAGTTGATGTCTCCTTCCTTCTGGCTTTCACTCATTTTCGTCCCTTGTCTGAAAAAGAGGCGCCAGTCTGCTCGGTTTTCTGCATCAACCTCCCATGTGTTTCTCTTAATGGGGCATGTCTTCATGTCCTTCTTGCAGACGTCTTTAAAGCGTAGGCGTGCTCTCCTACCGGTCGGGCACCTTCTACTAATTCACCATACAGTAGGTATGAAAAATAAATAAATTAAATTAAATAAATAAATGAATAATAAAAATGTAGATTTAATCACTTAAAAATCTAAGAGTGAATTTTAAACGTTTGTAAGGTGCCATGTTATACACAATATCAAAAATTTCTAACAGTTATCTTCAATATACGTACTCCCAATTTTTTTTTGTTTGTTGCTATTTCCTGTTTTCTTTTCTTTTTCTTCTTTTTTTTTAATAAATACAAATAATAAAATTGGAACTTCAAACGACAAATTTCATAGCTAAGAAAAAAAAAAAAAAAAAACAAAAAAAAAACAGGGTAATTTTTCTGCAGAAACCGGGACTGCAAATTTACATATTATCTCCCTTTGACAATTATACATTTATATGTATGGGTTGCTGTATTCGACATAATTGTTTTCTTGTGTCAATTCAATAACCGATTATTGGTTTTCAGCGATTTTTGAAAGATTTTTTTTTGTAGTTTCAGAATAACCCTGGAATATTTTTTAGTTGAACTTGTTGAGGTTTGGTAAGTAGCATAGGAGTGCATAGTGAAAATAATGCGTGGAATAATAATAGAATTTACAATAGGTAAAAGTATAAAGTGGGGAGCTGGTCACATAAGGTACGGATAAAGATAAGGCAGCAGCGGTTAACACCACGAGGTGAATTCAACAAGGGTTTATTACGAACTGATTCAATTTCATACAAGGGGTAAAAAAGCGGGAACAAACATTTTGGGCGGAAGTGGGCGGAGTCCACTCCTGCTGATATTGCATCAAATATATTTATAGAAATGTAAGCTTATAAAAACTTAACAGAACTTATTTTTTTAGTGTAACTGAAGCAAAGAAAAGACAATAAGTATTACAAATATTGTCAGTTTTGCTCTTCCGTATATCATAAGAATCAAACATTACTATTCAATAATAAAAGTGCAAAATCTTTTAAAAAAATTAGTATATCGTGGATTAGACAAATTTTTGGTTTACCTTAATTCTAAAATTCAGTGTTATATTATATTTAAATATTAGTGAAAAAGTTGATTAGTACAAACAAAAAAAAAAGAGTTTTAAACTTAAAAAAAAAAAATATTTAAGCACACAAAAGATTTAAAATCTCTTGAAAAATAATTTCTTTTAAGAATTTTATTTTCTTGACAATTTAATAGAATATACTTTATATCAATTAAAAAGAAAAGAAAGAAGTTTTCAGATTATAATATTATGACATTTGATAGCACTTTTTATTTCAGAATTCATGATTTTTTTTCTACAAAAACTACCGTGGTGAATTTTATACAAATCTATTGATATAGTTATTCAGACTCTTATCTTTATAAACAAAAAGTAATTTTTTTTTCATATTTCATAAAATGATAGGGGGGGGGACCTCGTAAAAATATTACCCCTAATATATATTTGGAAAAAAAATATTTTAGATATATCTTCATGAAAAGAAAATCAATTCTGGTAATTTTCATGAAATTAATTAATTGATGTTATATAGAATTTTTTAAAATTCTCTTGTCGTAACTTGTTTTTGGCTACGTTAAATTTTAGTGGATTTAACGGTGCAAAAATGAAAACATTGTTTTTCAATCATAATTTTCATTATTTCCGTAAGCTGAATTAAATAAAAAAAATCATCATGAGTTTGTTAGATGTTTCGTCTTTCGAATGGACAAAAATTTTCAAGATAATATTAACATTTATGCAAGTTTCATCGTGTTAAATATGAGGAGGGGAGTAAATTTCAACGGGAAAATTGGTGGTACCTACTATACAAGCATACTGTATGATCTTGTAGGTGCAAACGTATATATTCATACAAGGATTTTTATAAATCCCTTAGAGAGCTCAATGTATAATAAGCAATATATCAATGATATACAGAAGAATATTTAACTTTCAAAGAAAGAAAAATTTAACAAACCTTCATCTGTTATTTATTTAACCTGAAACTAAAAAAGAGTCTCCCCCCCCACACACACACACTTCAGACAGATTTTACAAATAAAGGGAATTTATCACTAGAATTAAGTCTTCTCCTAACGCTCATATAAGAAGACAATTTTCATGACAACAGCGACAAATTTGAATACTGGGGCCTGTGAAAAAAAGAAGAAAAAGAAAAGAAAAGAAAGGAAGAAAAAAAGAAAAGAAGAAAAAAGAAAAAGAAAGGCAATTTATCACTAGAATTAAGTCTTCTCCTAACGCTCATATAAGAAGACAATTTTCATGACAACAGCGACAAATTTGAATACTGGGGCCTGTAAAGAAAGGCAATTTATCACTAGAATTAAGTCTTCTCCTAACGCTCATATAAGAAGACAATTTTCATGACAACAGCGACAAATTTGAATACTGGGGCCTGTGAAAAAAAGAAGAAAAAGAAAAAGAAAAGAAAAAGAAAAAAAGAAAGAAAAAAAAGAAAAAGAAAGGCAATTTATCACTAGAATTAAGTCTTCTCCTAAGAAGAAGACAATTTTCATGACAACAGCGACAATTTGAATACTGGGGCCTGTAAGGCAATTTATCACTAGAATTAAGAACGCTCTTCATGACAACAGCGACAAATTTGAATACGACAAGGAAGAAGACAATTTCATCATGAGAAAAAACGTCATAAGCAAAACGTCATAAGCCTCAAAAGGAAAAAAGTTTTGAATATAAGAAAGACTAGAATTAAAACGCTCATATAAGAAGACAAATGACAACAGCGACATGGAAAACGTCCAATTTATCACTAGAATTAAGTCTTCTCCTAACGCTCATATAAGAAGACAATTTTCATGACAACAGCGACAAATTTGAATACTGGGCCAAAAGAAAAGAAAAAAGAAAAAGAAAGGCAATTTATCACTAGAATTAAGTCTTCTCCTAACGCTCATATAAGAAGACAATTTTCATGACAACAGCGACAAATTTGAATACTGGGGCCTGTGAAAAAAGAAGAAAAAGAAAAAGAAAAGAAAGGAAGAAAAAAGAAAGAAAAGAAAAGAAAAAAGAAAAAGAAAGGCAATTTATCACTAGAATTAAGTCTTCTCCTAACGCTCATATAAGAAGACAATTTTCATGACAACAGCGACAAATTTGAATACTGGGGCCAAAAAAGAAAAGAAAGGCAATTTATCACTAGAATTAAGTCTTCTCCTAACGCTCATATAAGAAGACAATTTTCATGACAACAGCGACAAATTTGAATACTGGGGCCTGTGAAAAAGAAAGGCAATTTATCACTAGAATTAAGTCTTCTCCTAACGCTCATATAAGAAGACAATTTTCATGACAACAGCGACAAATTTGAATACTGGGGCCTGTCAAAAAAAGAAGAAAAAGAAAAAGAAAAGAGAAAAGAAAAAGAAAAGAAAGGAAGAAAAAAAGATATCCAACGTAACCGTTTATTATTTCCTGTTAGTCAGAACTCGTCTCAACCGAATAAATAAAATAAAAAATAAATAAATAAAAAATAAAGAATATTTTATGAATTCATGGTATCTAGACATTTAATAAAATATCTATTTATTTAAAAAAAAATTTATCTACTTTTTATTTTTTTATTTATTTGACAGGCCCCAGAATCTATAGATAGATAGATAGATAGATATGAACAGACTGAGATAGATAGATAGATAGATAGATAGATAGATAGATATGACAGACTAGATAGATAGATAGATAGATAGATAGATAGATAGATAGATAGATAGATAGATATGAACAGACTGAAATAGATAGATAGATAGATAGATAGATAGATAGATAGATATGAACAGACTGAGGTAGATAGATAGATAGATAGAATAAGATATAATGAAAAAACAAACGATGTTTACAACTGAAATAGGCTCATCAGAAGAGAAAGTGTGCAAACCGTTTCGGGGCCTAATTCTCTTGACGGTTTAAAAAGATAGATAGATAGATAGATAGATATGAACAGACTGAGATAGATAGATAGATATATAGATAGATATGAACAGAGATAGATAGATAGATAGATAGATAGATAGATATGAACAGACTGAGATAGATAGATAGATAAATATGAACAGACTGAGATAGATAGATAGATAGATAGATAGATAGATAGATAGATAGATATGAACAGACTGAGATATATATATATATATATATATATATATATATATATATATATATATATATATATATAGATATAGAGGTAGATAGATAGATAGATAGATATGAACAGACCGAGATAGATAGATAGATAGATAGATAGATAGATAGATAGATAGATAGATAGATAGATAGATAGATAGATATGAACAGACTGATATATATATATATATATATATATATATATATATATATATATATATATATATATATATATATATATATATATATATATATATATATATATATAGATAGATAGATAGATATGAACAGATAGATAGATAGATAGATAGATAGATAGATATGAACAGACTGAGATAGATAGATAGATAGATAGATAGATAGATAGATATGAACATCCTGAGATAGATAGATAGATAGATAGATAGATAAGAACTCACTACGATTGATATGATCAGACGGAGATTATATACATATATATTTGCTAGATCCAAAATTCGTCTGCAACAGTATTTTAAAAACGAATTAAAATTAATTAAATCTATTATTTAAGGTCAAACTTTTGTCTAAAACGATAAGTAGTAACATAATGACCATTATTAAAAAAGAAAAATATCATTACATATGCAATTTATTTTTAATACATTTAAAATGATTTTTTTGTCAATTTCGATCTATTTAGCCATTTTGGCTCTTTTTAAATGGTTTGAAATGGCTTGTTTACAAATTTAATGTAACGTTCGCGATTGCAAAAAAAAAAAAAAATACCAAAAAAATCAGGGAATTATCCGATTTTAATGAAATTTTCAGTATTGATTCATCAATTAATGAATGCTACAATGCATCAGTTATTTTATTTCAAAACTTTAATTAAATATTTTTGCTATGAAAAATGAAAATATAAAATTAATTTAAAATAAAAAATATTCTGATATTAAGTTTAAAATGTTATATTTTTAGATTGTAGAAATAAATATCTATTTAATGTAAGCTTTATTTTAGTCAAACAAAGTATACGTTTTGAAGGAAAATTCTATTGAAAATGTACCCCCCCCCTTTTTGAGCATAAAAAATATCGATGTATAATTTTTTCTTTTAAGATGATAGCCAATTAAATAATTATCGAAATGAGTCAAAAAGAAATCTCCAAAAATTAATTATTTATTTTAATTTTTACATTTTATTTTCCGATTTTCGGTACTTATTTTCTTATAAAATATTCCACTTAAAATTTTTTTTTCTATTTACGGCTTTGGTCTTTTACTTTTTATTTCTACTGTAATGAGTATCAAACAAGGACTAACTCGCTAATATTTTACACCCCCAAAGTAAGGGAAGAACGCATTTTAGGCCCATTTTGGGTATACCCTTCAGTGTGGCTAGACATTTTGTAAGCTACCTACAACCGGAATTGAAATCCGATCGGTTGGGTATTTGTCCGACACCTTAACCTATTAGTCTGTCATCACTTACATAATCGGAAGGGGATTTTAACTGTTTTAATACATACATCGCTTTGTGTGTCAATGCCGTCATAGAGTGCTCCATTCCTTATATATGGGAGAGCGTATATATATATATATATATATATATATATATATATATATATATATATATATATATATATATATACGCTCTCCCATATATAAGGAATGGAGCACTCTATGACGGCATTTATATATATATATATGTCGGATTAATTTCCATCTATTTTTCATATTTGTCAAATAAAAACATTATATCTCTTTTGAGTTTTTCTATAAACTATAATGCTTCTGATTTTTTAAAAATTAAAAATAAAATTTATTTTATTTTTAAAACAGAACATGCATTTTTCAAAAATTTCAGCGGTGGAACTCAGCTTTCGTTTCTGTAAACAGTCTTTTTTAACGGATATCTTTCTTCCCGTCTATGTCGCTCGTTGATGAAGACCAACTTATCGATTTGGTCGAAACAGTACTGTCAGCAATTACATAACAAACATCATATGTTTTTTCATAATGTTAAATTTCATATATATATATATATATATATATATATATATATATATATATATATATATATATATATATATATATATATATATAGCTTACTAGCTAGCTAGTAAGCTAAATAGATAGATAGATGAATAGATAGATAGATATGAAAAGACTGAGATAGATAGATAGATAGATAGATAGATAGATAGATAGATACATACATGCATACATACATACATATGTACAGATAGATAGATAGATAGATAGATGTGGACAGACTGATAGATAGATAGATAGATAGATAGATAGACTAAGATAGATAGATGGATAGATACATATATACATATGAACAGATAGATAGATAGATAGATAGATAGATAGATATAAACAGATAGATAGATAGATAGATAGATAGATAGATAGATAGATGTTTTAAAAGTTACCTGTTAGGTTAAGAAAATTTTAATGTATTAAAGAAAACTAAACATTTATTCATTATTAATAGATATTAATCAATGTTAACATAACATTTTATATCATTTAAAAAAAATCATTTTTTCGCTTGTCGTCGGACATTTCAAAGAAAGAATCAGACAACAAACTACCACCATTTTGTCACCCAGCACACACACACACACACACACACACACACACACACACACACACACACACACACTCACACATATATACACACAAATACGCACGCACACACACACTCACACATACACACAACCATTCACCCATACACACATATACACTCACATACACTTTTTAACATACACGCCTTCCCCATATATATATATGATATAATCATATATATATCATATATGTATGTGTGAGTGTGTATAAAAAAAAGTCATGGGTGTGGCACTTTTGTAACAAAGAACAAAACAAAATATAAACTGCAATTTTTTACTTATTTTAATCCATTTATTTTATTTTAATCCATTTAATTTTTATTTTAATCCATTTAATTTTTATTTTAATCCATTTAATTTTCATTTTAATCCATTTAATTTTTAAGTAATCATTTCAAATTGTAAATTCTAATTTCGATCAAACTTGGAATGGAAAAAATGTCCAAATTTGAATTTGAATGTTATCGTCAACAAACGTTTCTAACCGGCTAATTAAAAATAAAATAGTTTTCTATTCTCTCACTCACACACACACACACACATATGTATATATATATATATATATATATATATATATATATATATATATATATATATATATATATATATATATATATATATATATATATATAGCTTACTAGCTAGCTAGCTAGTAAGATAAATAGATAGATAGATATGAAAAGACTGAGATAGATACATACATACATACATATGAACAGATAGATAGATAGATAGATATGAACAGACTGATAGATAGATAGACTAAGATAGATACATACATACGAACAGACCGATAGATAGATAGATAGATAGATAGATATAAACAGACTGTGATAGATAGATAGATAGATAGATAGATAGATACATACATACATACATACATACATATGAACAGGTAGATAGATAGATAGATAGATAGATAGATAGATAGATAGATGTGGACAGACTGATAGATAGATAGATAGATAGATAGATAGATAGATAGATAGACTAAGATAGATAGATGGATAGATACATACATACATACATATGAACAGACTGATAGATAGATAGATAGATAGATTGATAGATATAAACAGACTGTGATAGATAGATAGATAGATAGATAGATAGATAGATAGATAGATGTTTTAAAAGTTACCTGTTAGGTTAAGAAAATTTTAATGTATTAAAGAAAACTAAACATTAATTCATTATTAATAGATATTAATCAATGTTAACATAACATTTTATATCATTTAAAAAAATCATTTTTTCGCTTGTCGGTCTGAATGGCAATGCAACATATCCACCAATACTGGGTGGATTCCCGTTTAATCGGCTCGCTGCAAATTTTCAGTACTATTGATTATCATTACTGCCATGTAAATGGACAATGGCAAAATATCCACAATCTGGGTGGTGATTCCGTTAAATTGCCGGAATCGCTGCAATTTTAGTACCTATTGATTATATTACTGCATGGTAACATGGACAATGCAAACATATCCACCACCAATCTGGTGGATTCCGTTAATACCGGCCATCACTAACTGCAATTTTCAGTACCTTTGATTATCATTATGCCAGTAACATTGGAAAATGAAACATATCCCACACCCACATACCACCCACTGGGTGGATTCCCGTTAATCCGGCATCGACTGCAAATTTTCAGTACCTATTTTGATTATCAATTATGATGTAACATGGACAAATGCACATATCCCACAATCGGTGGATTCCCGTTAATTCGGCATCGCTTGTGCAATTTTCAGTACCTATATTGATTTCATTACTGCCATGTAACATGGAAAATCAACATATCCGAACCAATCTGGGGTGGATTTCTCGTAATCCCGCATCACTGCAAATTTTCAAGTACTATTGATTATATTACTGCCTGTAATCATGGACACATGCAACATATCCCACCAAATCTGGTGGATTCCCGTTAATCGGCATCGTGGCAAAATTTGGCAGGTGATGCGGGATTAGAGAATCAACCAGATTGGTGGGATATGTTTGCATTTGTCGCATGTTCATGGCAGTAATGATATAATAGGTACTAAAAATTTGCAGCGATGCCGGATTAACGGAATCCACCCGATTGGTGGGATATGTTTGCATTTGTCCATGATTACATGGCAGTAATGATAATCAATAGGTACTGAAATTTGCCAGGCGATGCCGGGATTAACGGAATCCACCCAGATTGGTGGGATATGTTTGCATTTGTCCATGTTACTGGGCAGTAATGATACTCAATAGGTACTGAAAATTTGCAAGTGATGCCGGATTAACGGGAATCACCAGAATTGAAGTGGATATTTATGCATTTTGTCATGTTACATGGAGTAATGATATATGGCTAATAGTATATGCAGAGATGCCAGAGATAACGAGAGAATCCACCCAGATTGGGTGGGAGATATGTTTGCATTTGTCCATGTTACATGGCAGTAATGATAATCATAGGTACTGAAAATTTTGGCAGCGATGCGGATTAACGGGAATCCACCGCAGATTGGTGGATATGTTTGCATTTGTCATGTCAGACGACAAGCGAAAAAATGATTTTTTTTAAATGATATAAAATGTTATGTTAACATTGATTAATATCTATTAATAATGAATTAATGTTTAGTTTTCTTTAATACATTAAAATTTTCTTAACCTAACAGGTAACTTTTAAAACATCTATCTATCTATCTATCTATCTATCTATCTATCTATCTATCACAGTCTGTTTATATCTATCAATCTATCTATCTATCTATCTATCAGTCTGTTCATATGTATGTATGTATGTATCTATCCATCTATCTATCTATCTATCTATCTATCTATCTATCTATCTATCTATCTATCAGTCTGTCCACATCTATCTATCTATCTATCTATCTATCTATCTATCTATCTACCTGTTCATATGTATGTATGTATGTATGTATGTATCTATCTATCTATCTATCTATCTATCTATCACAGTCTGTTTATATCTATCTATCTATCTATCTATCTATCGGTCTGTTCGTATGTATGTATCTATCTTAGTCTATCTATCTATCAGTCTGTTCATATCTATCTATCTATCTATCTGTTCATATGTATGTATGTATGTATCTATCTCAGTCTTTTCATATCTATCTATCTATTTATCTTACTAGCTAGCTAGCTAGTAAGCTATATATATATATATAT
This sequence comes from Doryteuthis pealeii, assembly GCA_023376005.1. Classification (NCBI taxonomy): domain Eukaryota; kingdom Metazoa; phylum Mollusca; class Cephalopoda; order Myopsida; family Loliginidae; genus Doryteuthis; species Doryteuthis pealeii. Next base: position 35,273,975 of record CM042179.1, on the reverse strand, counting down.
ATATATATATATATATATATATATATATATATATATATATATATATATATATATATATATATATATATACATATGTGTGTGTGTGTGTGTGTGTGAGTGAGAGAATAGAAAACTATTTTATTTTTAATTAGCCGGTTAGAAACGTTTGTTGACGATAACATTCAAATTCAAATTTGGACATTTTTTCCATTCCAAGTTTGATCGAAATTAGAATTTACAATTTGAAATGATTACTTAAAAATTAAATGGATTAAAATAAAAATTAAATGGATTAAAATAAAATTAAATGGATTAAAATAAAAATTAAATGGATTAAAATAAGTATTAAAAATTGCAGTTTATATTTTGTTTTGTTTCTTTGTTACAAAAGTGCCACACCCATGACTTTTTTTTATACACACTCACACATACATATATGATATATATATGATTATATCATATATATATATGGGGAAGGCGTGTATGTTAAAAAGTGTATGTGAGTGTATATGTGTGTATGGGTGAATGGTTGTGTGTATGTGTGAGTGTGTGTGTGCGTGCGTATTTGTGTGTGTAGTGTGTGTGTGTGTGTGTGTGTGTGTGTGTGTGTGTGTGTGTGTGTGTGTGTGTGCTGGGTGCGGGGACAAAATGGTGGTAGTTTGTTGTCTGATTCTTTCTTTGAAATGTCCGACGACAAGCGAAAAAATGATTTTTTTTAAATGATATAAAATGTTATGTTAACATTGATTAATATCTATTAATAATGAATAAATGTTTAGTTTTCTTTAATACATTAAAATTTTCTTAACCTAACAGGTAACTTTTAAAACTATCTATCTATCTATCTATCTATCTATCTATCACAGTCTGTTTATATCTATCTATCTATCTATCTATCTATCTATCTGTTCATATGTATATATGTATCTATCCATCTATCTATCTTAGTCTATCTATCTATCTATCTATCTATCTATCAGTCTGTCCACATCTATCTATCTATCTATCTATCTGTACATATGTATGTATGTATGCATGTATGTATCTATCTATCTATCTATCTATCTATCTATCTATCTATCTATCTCAGTCTTTTCATATCTATCTATCTATTCATCTATCTATCTATTTAGCTTACTAGCTAGCTAGTAAGCTATATATATATATATATATATATATATATATATATATATATATATATATATATATATATATATATATATGAAATTTAACATTATGAAAAAACATATGATGTTTGTTATGTAATTGCTGACAGTACTGTTTCGACCAAATCGATAAGTTGGTCTTCATCAACGAGCGACATAGACGGGAAGAAAGATATCCGTTAAAAAAGACTGTTTACAGAAACGAAAGCTGAGTTCCACCGCTGAAATTTTTGAAAAATGCATGTTCTGTTTTAAAAATAAAATAAATTTTATTTTTAATTTTTAAAAAATCAGAAGCATTATAGTTTATAGAAAAACTCAAAAGAGATATAATGTTTTTATTTGACAAATATGAAAAATAGATGGAAATTAATCCGACATATATATATATATAAATGCCGTCATAGAGTGCTCCATTCCTTATATATGGGAGAGCGTATATATATATATATATATATATATATATATATATATATATATATATATATATATATATATATACGCTCTCCCATATATAAGGAATGGAGCACTCTATGACGGCATTGACACACAAAGCGATGTATGTATTAAAACAGTTAAAATCCCCTTCCGATTATGTAAGTGATGACAGACTAATAGGTTAAGGTGTCGGACAAATACCCAACCGATCGGATTTCAATTCCGGTTGTAGGTAGCTTACAAAATGTCTAGCCACACTGAAGGGTATACCCAAAATGGGCCTAAAATGCGTTCTTCCCTTACTTTGGGGGTGTAAAATATTAGCGAGTTAGTCCTTGTTTGATACTCATTACAGTAGAAATAAAAAGCTAAAAGACCAAAGCCGTAAATAGAAAAAAAAATTTTAAGTGGAATATTTTATAAGAAAATAAGTACCGAAAATCGGAAAATAAAATGTAAAAATTAAAATAAATAATTAATTTTTGGAGATTTCTTTTTGACTCATTTCGATAATTATTTAATTGGCTATCATCTTAAAAGAAAAAATTATACATCGATATTTTTTATGCTCAAAAAGGGGGGGGGGTACATTTTCAATAGAATTTTCCTTCAAAACGTATACTTTGTTTGACTAAAATAAAGCTTACATTAAATAGATATTTATTTCTACAATCTAAAAATATAACATTTTAAACTTAATATCAGAATATTTTTTATTTTAAATTAATTTTATATTTTCATTTTTCATAGCAAAAATATTTAATTAAAGTTTTGAAATAAAATAACTGATGCATTGTAGCATTCATTAATTGATGAATCAATACTGAAAATTTCATTAAAATCGGATAATTCCCTGATTTTTTTGGTATTTTTTTTTTTTTTTTGCAATCGCGAACGTTACATTAAATTTGTAAACAAGCCATTTCAAACCATTTAAAAAGAGCCAAAATGGCTAAATAGATCGAAATTGACAAAAAAATCATTTTAAATGTATTAAAAATAAATTGCATATGTAATGATATTTTTCTTTTTTAATAATGGTCATTATGTTACTACTTATCGTTTTAGACAAAAGTTTGACCTTAAATAATAGATTTAATTAATTTTAATTCGTTTTTAAAATACTGTTGCAGACGAATTTTGGATCTAGCAAATATATATGTATATAATCTCCGTCTGATCATATCAATCGTAGTGAGTTCTTATCTATCTATCTATCTATCTATCTATCTCAGGATGTTCATATCTATCTATCTATCTATCTATCTATCTATCTATCTCAGTCTGTTCATATCTATCTATCTATCTATCTATCTATCTCTGTTCATATCTATCTATCTATCTATTATATATATATATATATCTATATATATATATATATATATATATATATATATATATATATATATATATATATATATATATATCAGTCTGTTCATATCTATCTATCTATCTATCTATCTATCTATCTCAGTCTGTTCATATCTATCTATCTATCTATCTATCTATCTATCTATCTATCTCGGTCTGTTCATATCTATCTATCTATCTATCTACCTCTGTTCATATCTATATATATATATATATATATATATATATATATATATATATATATATATATATATATCTATATCTATCTATCTATCTATCTATCTATCTATCTATCTATCTATCTCAGTCTGTTCTATCTATCTATCTATCTCAGTCTGTTCATATCTATCTATCTATCTATCTATCTATCTATCTCTGTTCATATCTATCTATATATCTATCTATCTATCTCAGTCTGTTCATATCTATCTATCTATCTATCTATCTTTTTAAACCGTCAAGAGAATTAGGCCCCGAAACGGTTTGCACACTTTCTCTTCTGATGAGCCTATTTCAGTTGTAAACATCGTTTGTTTTTTCATTATATCTTATTCTATCTATCTATCTATCTACCTCAGTCTGTTCATATCTATCTATCTATCTATCTATCTATCTATCTATCTATTTCAGTCTGTTCATCTATCTATCTATCTATCTATCTATCTATCTATCTATCTATCTATCTATCTACCTCAGTCTGTTCATATCTATCTATCTATCTATCTATCTATCTATCTCAGTCTGTTCATATCTATCTATCTATCTATCTATAGATTCTGGGGCCTGTCAAATAAATAAAAAAATAAAAAAGTAGATAAATATTTTTTTTAAATAAATAGATATTTTATTAAATGTCTAGATACCATGAATTCATAAAATATTCTTTATTTTTTATTTATTTATTTATTTTTTATTTTATTTATTCGGTTGAGACGAGTTCTGACTAACAGGAAATAATAAACGGTTACGTTGGATATCTTTTTTTCTTCCTTTCTTTTCTTTTTCTTTTCTCTTTTCTTTTTCTTCTTTTTTTGACAGGCCCCAGTATTCAAATTTGTCGCTGTTGTCATGAAAATTGTCTTCTTATATGAGCGTTAGGAGAAGACTTAATTCTAGTGATAAATTGTTCTTTTTTTCTTTTCTTTTTCTTTTTTTTTCTTCCTTTCTTTTTTTTTCTTTTTCTTCTTTTTTTCACAGGCCCCAGTATTCAAATTTGTCGCTGTTGTCATGAAAATTGTCTTCTTATATGAGCGTTAGGAGAAGACTTAATTCTAGTGATAAATTGCCTTTCTTTTTTTTTTTTTTCTTTTCTTTTCTTTTTTTTCTTCCTTTCTTTTCTTTTTTTTTTCTTCTTTTTTTCACAGGCCCCAGTATTCAAATTTGTCGCTGTTGTCATGAAAATTGTCTTCTTATATGAGCGTTAGGAGAAGACTTAATTCTAGTGATAAATTGCCTTTCTTTTTCTTTTTTTCTTTTCTTTTCTTTTCTTTTTTTCTTCCTTTCTTTTCTTTTTCTTTTTCTTCTTTTTTTCACAGGCCCCAGTATTCAAATTTGTCGCTGTTGTCATGAAAATTGTCTTCTTATATGAGCGTTAGGAGAAGACTTAATTCTAGTGATAAATTTTCTTTTCTTTTTTTCTTTTCTTTTTTCTTTTCTTCTTTTTTTCACAGGCCCAGTATTCAAATTTGTCGCTGTTGTCATGAAAATTGTCTTCTTATATGAGCGTTAGGAGAAGACTTAATTCTAGTGATAAATTGCCTTTCTTTTCTTTTTTTCTTTTCTTTTTCTTTTCTTTTTTTCTTCCTTTCTTTTCTTTTTCTTTTTCTTCTTTTTTTCACAGGCCCCAGTATTCAAATTTGTCGCTGTTGTCATGAAAATTGTCTTCTTATATGAGCGTTAGGAGAAGACTTAATTCTAGTGATAAATTGCCTTTCTTTTTCTTTTTTTCTTTTCTTTTTCTTTTCTTTTTTTCTTCCTTTCTTTTCTTTTTCTTTTTCTTCTTTTTTTCACAGGCCCCAGTATTCAAATTTGTCGCTGTTGTCATGAAAATTGTCTTCTTATATGAGCGTTAGGAGAAGACTTAATTCTAGTGAAATTGCCTTTCTTTTTCTTTTTTTCTTTTCTTTTCTTTTCTTTTTTTCTTCCTTTCTTTTCTTTTTCTTTTTCTTCTTTTTTCACAGGCCCCAGTATTCAAATTTGTCGCTGTTGTCATGAAAATTGTCTTCTTATATGAGCGTTAGGAGAAGACTTAATTCTAGTGATAAATTGCCTTTCTTTTTCTTTTTTCTTTTCTTTTTCTTTTCTTTTTTTCTTCCTTTTTTTCTTTTTCTTTTCTTCTTTTTTTCACAGGCCCCAGTATTCAAATTTGTCGCTGTTGTCATGAAAATTGTCTTCTTATATGAGCGTTAGGAGAAGACTTAATTCTAGTGATAAATTGCCTTTCTTTTTCTTTTTTTTTCTTTTTCTTTTCTTTTTTTCTTCCTTTCTTTTCTTTTTCTTTTTCTTCTTTTTTTCACAGGCCCCAGTATTCAAATTTGTCGCTGTTGTCATGAAAATTGTCTTCTTATATGAGCGTTAGGAGAAGACTTAATTCTAGTGATAAATTGCCTTTCTTTTTCTTTTTTTCTTTTTTTTTCTTTTCTTTTTTTCTTCTTTTCTTTTTCTTTTTCTTCTTTTTTTCACAGGCCCCAGTATTCAAATTTGTCGCTGTTGTCATGAAAATTGTCTTCTTATATGAGCGTTAGGAGAAGACTTAATTCTAGTGATAAATTGCCTTTCTTTTTCTTTTTTTTTTTTTTTCTTTTCTTTTTTTCTTCCTTTCTTTTCTTTTTCTTTTTCTTCTTTTTTTCACAGGCCCCAGTATTCAAATTTGTCGCTGTTGTCATGAAAATTGTCTTCTTATATGAGCGTTAGGAGAAGACTTAATTCTAGTGATAAATTGCCTTTCTTTTTTTTTTTCTTTTCTTTTCTTTTCTTTTTTTCTTCCTTTCTTTTCTTTTTCTTTTTCTTCTTTTTTCACAGGCCCCAGTATTCAAATTTGTCGCTGTTGTCATGAAAATTGTCTTCTTATATGAGCGTTAGGAGAAGACTTAATTCTAGTGATAAATTTCTTTTTCTTTCTTTTCTTTTCTTTTCTTTCTTTTTTCTTTTCTTTTTCTTCTTTTTTTCACAGGCCCCAGTATTCAAATTTGTCGCTGTTGTCATGAAAATTGTCTTCTTATATGAGCGTTAGGAGAAGACTTAATTCTAGTGATAAATTGCCTTTCTTTTTCTTTTTTTCTTTTCTTTTTTTTTCTTTTTTCTTCCTTTCTTTTCTTTTTCTTTTTCTTCTTTTTTTCACAGGCCCCAGTATTCAAATTTGTCGCTGTTGTCATGAAAATTGTCTTCTTATATGAGCGTTAGGAGAAGACTTAATTCTAGTGATAAATTGCCTTTCTTTTTCTTTTTTTCTTTTCTTTTTCTTTTTTTTTTTCTTCTTTCTTTCTTTTTCTTTTTCTTCTTTTTTTCACAGGCCCCAGTATTCAAATTTGTCGCTGTTGTCATGAAAATTGTCTTCTTATATGAGCGTTAGGAGAAGACTTAATTCTAGTGATAAATTGCCTTTCTTTTTCTTTTTTTCTTTCTTTTTCTTTTCTTTTTTTCTTTTTCTTTTTCTTCTTTTTTTCACAGGCCCCAGTATTCAAATTTGTCGCTGTTGTCATGAAAATTGTCTTCTTATATGAGCGTTAGGAGAAGACTTAATTCTAGTGATAAATTCCCTTTATTTGTAAAATCTGTCTGAAGTGTGTGTGTGTGGGGGGGGGGTAGACTCTTTTTTAGTTTCAGGTTAAATAAATAACAGATGAAGGTTTGTTAAATTTTTCTTTCTTTGAAAGTTAAATATTCTTCTGTATATCATTGATATATTGCTTATTATACATTGAGCTCTCTAAGGGATTTATAAAAATCCTTGTATGAATATATACGTTTGCACCTACAAGATCATACAGTATGCTTGTATAGTAGGTACCACCAATTTTCCCGTTGAAATTTACTCCCCTCCTCATATTTAACACGATGAAACTTGCATAAATGTTAATATTATCTTGAAAATTTTTGTCCATTCGAAAGACGAAACATCTAACAAACTCATGATGATTTTTTTTTATTTAATTCAGCTTACGGAAATAATGAAAATTATGATTGAAAAACAATGTTTTCATTTTTGCACCGTTAAATCCACTAAAATTTAACGTAGCCAAAAACAAGTTACGACAAGAGAATTTTAAAAAATTCTATATAACATCAATTAATTAATTTCATGAAAATTACCAGAATTGATTTTCTTTTCATGAAGATATATCTAAAATATTTTTTTTCCAAATATATATTAGGGGTAATATTTTTACGAGGTCCCCCCCCCTATCATTTTATGAAATATGAAAAAAAAATTACTTTTTGTTTATAAAGATAAGAGTCTGAATAACTATATCAATAGATTTGTATAAAATTCACCACGGTAGTTTTTGTAGAAAAAAAATCATGAATTCTGAAATAAAAAGTGCTATCAAATGTCATAATATTATAATCTGAAAACTTCTTTCTTTTCTTTTTAATTGATATAAAGTATATTCTATTAAATTGTCAAGAAAATAAAATTCTTAAAAGAAATTATTTTTCAAGAGATTTTAAATCTTTTGTGTGCTTAAATATTTTTTTTTTTTTAAGTTTAAAACTCTTTTTTTTTGTTTGTACTAATCAACTTTTTCACTAATATTTAAATATAATATAACACTGAATTTTAGAATTAAGGTAAACCAAAAATTTGTCTAATCCACGATATACTAATTTTTTTGAAAAGATTTTGCACTTTTATTATTGAATAGTAATGTTTGATTCTTATGATATACGGAAGAGCAAAACTGACAATATTTGTAATACTTATTGTCTTTTCTTTGCTTCAGTTACACTAAAAAAATAAGTTCTGTTAAGTTTTTATAAGCTTACATTTCTATAAATATATTTGATGCAATATCAGCAGGAGTGGACTCCGCCCACTTCCGCCCAAAATGTTTGTTCCCGCTTTTTTACCCCTTGTATGAAATTGAATCAGTTCGTAATAAACCCTTGTTGAATTCACCTCGTGGTGTTAACCGCTGCTGCCTTATCTTTATCCGTACCTTATGTGACCAGCTCCCCACTTTATACTTTTACCTATTGTAAATTCTATTATTATTCCACGCATTATTTTCACTATGCACTCCTATGCTACTTACCAAACCTCAACAAGTTCAACTAAAAAATATTCCAGGGTTATTCTGAAACTACAAAAAAAAAATCTTTCAAAAATCGCTGAAAACCAATAATCGGTTATTGAATTGACACAAGAAAACAATTATGTCGAATACAGCAACCCATACATATAAATGTATAATTGTCAAAGGGAGATAATATGTAAATTTGCAGTCCCGGTTTCTGCAGAAAAATTACCCTGTTTTTTTTGTTTTGTTTTTTTTTTTTTTTCTTAGCTATGAAATTTGTCGTTTGAAGTTCCAATTTTATTATTTGTATTTATTAAAAAAAAAGAAGAAAAAGAAAAGAAAACAGGAAATAGCAACAAACAAAAAAAAATTGGGAGTACGTATATTGAAGATAACTGTTAGAAATTTTTGATATTGTGTATAACATGGCACCTTACAAACGTTTAAAATTCACTCTTAGATTTTTAAGTGATTAAATCTACATTTTTATTATTCATTTATTTATTTAATTTAATTTATTTATTTTTCATACCTACTGTATGGTGAATTAGTAGAAGGTGCCCGACCGGTAGGGAGAGCACGCCTACGCTTTAAAGACGTCTGCAAGAAGGACATGAAGACATGCCCCATTAAGAGAAACACATGGGAGGTTGATGCAGAAAACCGAGCAGGCTGGCGCCTCTTTTTCAGACAAGGGACGAAAATGAGTGAAAGCCAGAAGGAAGGAGACATCAACTCCAGCAAGCATCACTGTTCGTTTACAGTCACTGAAACAAAGATTTGTGAGAAGACCTGTTCTGCACTCTTGCACCTTCGATGCACAATATCTGGAGCCGAAACGTTGTTTAACAGACAGAAGGATACCAACAAAATATAATGATACTACAACAGGTCCCATAATATCATGATATTTCCATATATGTATTCTTACATTTTAAACCAAATATTCATTTCATGTTGAAATTTTTTGGGGGAGAAATTTCTCTGAAATGGCTGCAACAGGTAGCCCCCCCCCCCCCACACACACACACACCTTGGGGGATGTTTTGTAAAAAAGTGTATATTTTTGTTTGGGCCTTGGTACCTTTATTTTTGAAATTCGCGGAGCGAATTCTTGTGGTCCTCTGATTGGTCGAGGATGATGTCTCTGTAGGGGACGAGGAAGGGCTCTGACTGAGTTCCCTAACTTTCGACACTCATTACGACCGGCACTCTGTGAACAGAGGTGAGAGAACAGGTCTCTCTTGGGCTGAAGCCCTCCCCTCCTTCTATGGTTGTCCGCTGTGAACAGCGAAGGTTCTTCTTCAACTAAAGGACTAGGGTTCGTGAACGAATCCAAGGGTTTGAAAGATACGTGAACGTATCTACGTTGAGACCACTGGGTCTTTTTGACTGGTTGAAACCAGGAGCAAGAAGTATTTTTGGGGACGTGACCGTCCTAGTATACAAGGAATAGTGAGAAAAGGTCGCCGGGCGTGAACGTCCAGGAAGAATAGTGAGAAAAGGCCGTCGGGCGTGAACGTCCAGGAATATTTGAAGAAGTAGCAAAGGAAAGTTGAATGAGGAAAGAACAAGGAACAAAGTTAAAAGAAAGGAAAGAAGAAAGCATTGAAGAATATAGAAGGAGAGAAGGAGGGAAGAAGATAAACGAGAGAAGGTAACTAATTTAGAGTTCTCAGTCATCTTCAGACCAAAATAAGGGCCCACTAAAAACAAAAGGGCATTACGAACTTTCGCTTCTCGGCAAGAGAAATTTATTGAGTAATTTTGTATGTAAATTTTGTCTTGTTTGGTTTTATATTATTAAATGTTTTTTTTTCATGGTTAAAGATACTGCACGGGGAAATTTGTGCAACCCACAGCAGACCGTAGAGTAGTTTAAAATTTGAATAAATATAGTTATTTTATAAGTAGAGTTTGTCTCGTTTTTTAGACTTTGTTAATTCTTTTTTCCTCAGCATATTATTTACACTTTTATATTTTTTTAATTTGTTACTGGCGTCGAATTTTGAGGACCAAATCAAAATTTCGACATTTTGCACAAATGTTCTTCCGAGGTGTTTGCTGTAAATGTAGCAAATTACCTTGCAGTGTGTGTGAATTTTATGCGAGGAAAACGGGATATTAATTTTGTTTTAGTTTAAATTTAGCGGTCCTTTTAGCGACGGTTCCTATTAGGAAATTTGCTAATGCGAGTTTCGGCGAAACAAGTGCTAGCAAGCCCCTTCCTCTTGATAAGTCTTTAATAGCTTTAAATAAGGAACCGGAGAAATTATTGTATGAGAATTTGCTGCTGGTGTCTGCATAGAGTTCCGTGTGGGTTTTTTTCTATGAGAAAAGGAGTTTTTTGTAGTAAATTTGTGAGTTGCAGCTATTTCGTGACCGAAATAGTAAAAAGAAAATAGGGGTTGAGCGCCATCTTTGGATATTTTTGGGAACTACCTGTTGAAACGTGATTACTGTGTTTTTCGGAAAAATAGCCCAGTGGGTGTGAAATTTAATTTGCTTGACGTATTTTTATTAATTACAATTTAATTATTTGTGTATATTTTCTCGTGTAGAGAAAGAAAAAAGAACTTGAAAATATTTGTAGAGGATTTGTGTAATGGTTACCCCTTATTTTCGTGTAGAAAAAAAGAGACATATTAGGGGCCCATTTATTTTTTGTTTGAATTATATTTTAAAAAGGAAAGTAACAAAAGTTTGAAAACGCCTATGTTAAATTTTTATTTGTAAGTGAAGTTTTATTTTTTTGAGACTACGTAGTTTTACGTAAATAGTTTCGGTAGTTTTCCGTGTTTACTGGTGGAAGACTAAAGTGAGGGATTCTGACCCCTAGTTAGTCGTTATTTTATTTCGTGAATTAGTTTGGACTTTTAGTGGAATAGTTCCACTCTATCTGTTTAAGATGGTTCCATGTATTAGCCTTCTCATTAAAAAGAAGGACTTAATTAGACATAGAATTAATGTCATTTTGGAGCAAATGCAAAGGGTGGTCGATATACGTGATTGTGATGGCACAGCGTATAGAGACATTATTTGGGAAAGTTTAAAAGAATTGAAGGAATTAAACCTTCTTATTTTGGATAGGTACTTGGAAGAGGACGATGATTATGAGGTAGTTAGTAAATTTAGTGGAGAGGAAACTTTGTTTAGGGCTCGCGTTTTGCGAACTCTGGTTCAACTTGGAAAGAAGCTGGGATTCGTAGTTTCTATTCCGAAGAAAGCTGGCGCTACGAATTTGCAGAAAAAATGCATATTTTGCTATAGCGTATTACACAAGAATGCATTATGCCCGAGTGTCAATAAGACAGAACAAAATACTGACGGTTGTCAGAATGTGTATACAAGAAGCTGTGTCTCCCTTAATAGAAAATAGGGATAGTAGTATTATAGTGGATAAGGAAAGTGAAATAAGTTTTATCCAGTCTGACTCCGTGTATTCTCAGACGGATTTAAACAAGCCGGAATGTCCTGGTAAAATAAAGGTATTCCAGGGCTCCACTCAATGTTTTGGGGAGAAAGGATTAGGCCTTAATTTTAGAATGTCAGCTACAGTTAAAGGGAAGGTACTCCGTGGCTTATGGAAATTGTTTGAGGTTGAGGAATTGAGAAGGGTTAACTCATTCCTCTTAGAAAAATGTAGCTGTCCTCATTTAGAATTTCCTCTGGGTATCGTACCCTTTGGAAATAAATTGGGAAGTATGGGTAAGGATGAAAATGGACTTGCAGTTACTGACTTAACTGTGTTTCACTGGTCAGGTGGGGTGGTTAACAGTGTTACCCCCTGTATTTGTTTCAGGATAATGGTAGTTTTTGACTTCGTGGTTGTAGAGTTTAGTTTCCCTGCGTTGAGTACCAGGGTTTATTTGCTGACTTTGGTTCAGCCAGTATTTAAAGAAGAAGTATCGTTGAGTATTTTCAACCATGAGGTGAATCCTATGGTTGACAATATAAATCCATCTAGAGATAAGGGAGGCGAGAAAGCTATGTTTTCTGGTAATGAAATTTCTTGCCCAGATACTTCTGGTATCACCAGCTCTGACTTGTTAACTGCTAAAAATGCTAAGAAAAGCAGTTTAGTCTTGAATGGTAGTTTCGCTGGTACTGAATGCGCCTCTAAAATTATTATTAGCCAGCTAGAGATGGAGAAAATAAAAGTTGTTAACCCTAACCTGTTTTTAAATTTTTTCAGCAGTTCTCATGTAGAATCCCATGTAAGTACTATGCCTTTTGGAAATACCTTAGAAGGCATGCATAAAGATGCAAATAGAGAGCCTAGTGACTGTAGCATCCTGAGTAGGTATGTAGTTCCTGACATTACCGTGAGTTTTGTGTTTCACGGGTCAGGTGGGGTGAATAATAGTGAAACCCTCCAGAGTTGTTTTAAAATAAATTTGCTAGTTTTGGACCTAGTGGTCAAGAAATTTATTGTCCCTGTGCTAAGGGCCAAGGTTTATTTACTGACTATGGTTCAGCTCTTTTTAAATTGCAGGATAAAAGAATAGATTTATTTTCCCTGTGCCGAGTGCTGGGGGTTATTTGCTGACTTTGGTTCAGTCAGTATTTAAAGAAGAAGTATCCTTGAGTATTTTCAACCATGAGGTGAACCCTATGGTTGACAATATAACCCATCTAGAGATGGTGTAGTTAGATTGTGGAGGAGAAGAGGTAATATGAGATTTTACTCAAAGGATATTTTGTTTCTCATTTTGCTACCCCGTTTTGGCAGGTTCTCTGAAGTTGTGATGGACTGTCATGAGAAATACAAACCTATGGGTATTGCTGTGATACTCATTATCCTTCGTAGGACGGGTTTAGGTACGAATATGTCCAGGCTGGCATATAAAAAAATGATTTGCAGTGGACCATGTAATGAATATAGTGTCCTAGCGTTTAGGTACCCCAAGGTGACAAATGAACCTACGGATGAGATTATATATGATAGTCTTTTCATACATAGTGATGATGCAATTGCATTGTGCTGTATGCAAGTGAATAAACAGGTGCACAGGTATGTAAACCTTGTTGTAATTTAGATAATGCTAGTTGAAATATTTGCCCTTGGGGCATAAGTGTTAAGGTATAATATTTAAAAATATAACATGAAGGGGACTAGTATGTTAGTCTAATGAGACAAAAAAGAAAAGGCATATAAAAGGATTGCACTTATGTGCATTGTGTTGGTTTGATAGATTTGGAAGGTAACATCATGGTGTTGGAAATTGATAACTCCAGGTGAATATTTGTTGGGCCTATGAGTGAAGCTTGTTTGCTGGATCCCTTTTGTCTCCCAGGAATAGCAGTTGCTATTCTCCTGTGGGTGCAGGTAGATAAGAATGAAAGTTATATCTTACCCTACCTTTTGTTTTAGTATTATTTGATTATAATTAGAATAATTAAAGGATGCGTCTACTCATTGAGTAGTTTGATATTGAACTTGAATTTGTGTATGGATAGTTTTCTCATACATGATGAGATGATGCACTTGCATTGTGCTGTGATGCAAGTGAACTAATGGGTGCATGTGTGTTACCCTTTTTGTAATTTGGAAATATCAGTTGAAATATTAGCCCTTGGGAAAAGGGCCTATAAAAAGATTACTCTTGTGTTCAGTTTATTTTATTGGTACCTATGCAGAATTATGCATGGAGTTGATTTAATACGTATGAGTATAATGATGTAGTGTTAGAGTAACACCAAGTAAATATTTATTAGGCCAGGTTTGTTGAAACCAGTATGTAAACGACCACACTATATGCTCTGTAAACCTTTATTTTGTAGTGACATATGATACACGTTGAATGATTCAGTATTGATAATATTTTTGAAACAAGTCTAATTTGGCTTTACTTGATAGTAAAGATAAAAAGATGAGGTAATTATTAGATTGAATAATGATTAATCTATAAACCCTTGAGGAAAATAAGTAAATGACTAAAGAATTTGTGACATCGTTGTTGGTGTTGGGTATGGTTGGAGAAAGACTGATACATAGTCTCCATTATAGTAGGATGATACATATCCTCCATTGTAATAAGGTGAAGGGAGTTTACTACTTCCAAGTTTTATGACATTGTCCCACCCTTCTATTCAGCTTGGTTTGAATGAGTGGAGGCGACTTGTAAGGATGGTAAGAGTTTGTCCTTATGAGTCATTTAGTGACTGAAGTCACTTTATTTATTTTTTTAAATTTTTGATTTAATCCTGTATTGGTGATACAGGGGGGTTTTGTCCCATCTCTTGGAGATGTTCTAGGGACGCATGGCAGAATTTGTTTTCTCCTAATTCCTTTCTACATCCACACACTGTAGCAGTGTTTTGAAAACTCTAGTGAGAGTTTCCTGGAAGAAGTATGTCTCCAGGGTGAATTTCTTTAAGGATTTTATTTGACATTTGGATTGTAGAAAATTGAAAGGATTAGGGAGTTATAAAAGATTATTTGTAGAATTAGATATACTCATTGTGATTGAAGATTTGGATTCAGTTAGTGTTGTTTTCTCTGGGACCATTCTTCCTTTGCCAGTTACATATTGGAAAGGATAGAAAAATGTCTGTTATAGAACGATACTGGCAAAAGGAAAACGAATTGGCTTCAGTATTGACTTTATTCACTTGGGTGTATTAAAAGTAGTTTTTTTGTTTGAAAGAATGATGCAGGTATGAGTTAGTCAGCCTCTAATTACTTATGTGTTAGTAGATTTTTTTTCTGGTAGTGATAAGGTGAGGGGATATTTTTTATAATGAAACTGTCCTTCCCCTGCCTTGAAAGAAATTTTTTTTTCTCTTGTCCGGAGAGTGTTGAAATTTTTTGGGGGAGAAATTTCTCTGAAATGGCTGCAACAGGTAGCCCCCCCCCCCCACCTTGGGGATGTTTTGTAAAAAAGTGTATATTTTTGTTTGGGCCTTGGTACTTTATTTTTGAAATTCGCGGAGCGAATTCTTGTGGTCCTCTGATTGGTCGAGGATGACGTCTCTGTAGGGGACGAGGAAGGGCTCTGACTGAGTTCCCTAACTTTCGACACTCATTACGACCGGCACTCTGTGAACAGAGGTGAGAGAACAGGTCTCTCTTGGGCTGAAGCCCTCCCCTCCTTCTATGGTTGTCCGCTGTGAACAGCGAAGGTTCTTCTTCAACTAAAGGACTAGGGTTCGTGAACGAATCCAAGGGTTTGAAAGATACGTGAACGTATCTACGTTGAGACCACTGGGTCTTTTTGACTGGTTGAAACCAGGAGCAAGAAGTATTTTTGGGGACGTGACCGTCCTAGTATACAAGGAATAGTGAGAAAAGGTCGTCGGGCGTGAACGTCCAGGAAGAATAGTGAGAAAAGGCCGTCGGGCGTGAACGTCCAGGAATATTTGAAGAAGTAGCAAAGGAAAGTTGAATGAGGAAAGAACAAGGAACAAAGTTAAAAGAAAGGAAAGAAGAAAGCATTGAAGAATATAGAAGGAGAGAAGGAGGGAAGAAGATAAACGAGAGAAGGTAACTAATTTAGAGTTCTCAGTCATCTTCAGACCAAAATAAGGGCCCACTAAAAACAAAAGGGCATTACGAACTTTCGCTTCTCGGCAAGAGAAATTTATTGAGTAATTTTGTATGTAAATTTTGTCTTGTTTGGTTTTATATTATTAAATGTTTTTTTTTTCATGGTTAAAGATACTGCACGGGGAAATTTGTGCAACCCACAGCAGACCGTAGAGTAGTTTAAAATTTGAATAAATATAGTTATTTTATAAGTAGAGTTTGTCTCGTTTTTTAGACTTTGTTAATTCTTTTTTCCTCAGCATATTATTTACACTTTTATATTTTTTTAATTTGTTACTGGCGTCGAATTTTGAGGACCAAATCAAAATTTCGACATTCATTATTTACCATGATGATGATAAAAATGGGACTCTTAGCTTCAATCATCACGACTTACACAATATCTTAATTCGGTCAATCCTTACAGCATCCCCTACGTCCCACTTCCGGTCGCTTCGCTACACACCGATACACATAAACCCACGTGACAATTCAGATCTGCCACTGATTAACATACACCGGCGGGTAGCGACACACACACACACACACACACACACACACAAAGGGCTTATACATCTATACTTGTACATAACCTATATAAAACATTTGTGTCTATATATATGTGTGTGTGGGGGGAGGTGATGTGTGAATGTGACGCCGCGTGTTTATGCATGTGTTCGTGTTGGGTTTATTTGAGATAAAAAAAAATTTGCTAGTATGAATAATTTAATAACAGATCCATTTGATCAATTATTATGGAACCGTAATAGGTAATTCTGGATCAAAGTGGGCCTGGGAGTAATGGCAATAAACAATTACTCCATAATCCTCAGATCTCTAACACTTGAACCTAATAATTAGATGCAGTTTAGTGTCATACACAGGACACCCCTTTGAGGGTAGTCTTATTCCTCCGTAACAGAGAGAGAGAGAGATTGTCATACCAATATTTTCATATAGCAAATCCATTTTCTTTATGATTTGAAATGATTGTAAAACTTACAGAGGTCTTATCAATGGTATTTTCTATGGGAAAACGTTTTCTATGATTTATATGGTTAAATGAAAAGTGCAAATCATTGACTAATTGCCATGTCAGTATCAAGCCATTAACTGCCACCCAAATAAAAGATCTGAACAAAGTAATGTTGATTAAAGATCTAGTATTGCATATTATGTAATGTAATCTTTAATAAAATCGCTTAATAATTCAATTTCTCTTTCAGATCATTATCTATGAAAATGAATGATAACCTGTTTGAGATGAAGAAGAAAACAAACGGAGAATTTGATGTTTCTAAAACATCGTAGAATACGAAACAGGACGAAGAAGGATGTCATCATCATTATCATCATCATCATCATCAAGCTGTACTGACTGCAAGGATTCCCTTGACTCTCTCTCTCTCTCTCTCTCTCTCTCTCTCTCTCTCTCTCTCTCTCTCTCTCTCTCTGTATATCTATCTATCTATCTCCATCCGTCTATATTGGTCATTGCTCATTGCAGGTCCTCAACTCATTAAACTATTAACAGTTTAAATTTCCCAAGTTTTGACTTATACTAATTGCACAGGTTCCCCTTTCCTACTGAATTAAATAATGACTTCATTAGTGTAGGTCTAATATATAGATTTATTGAACATTTCTCTTAAATATATAAAGAATTATAATTGCAACTGACTGTTTAGCCAAAAAGTTAAAACCATTTACAGAGATTGATAATTAACCTAAGGAATATTCTGAATATATTCTTATAAGAGAAACCATCAGGAATTATTTTTATTAGTCAAAAATAAAACAAATATATTAATAAATAAATTAAATCATGAATAAAATAAGTTTACCTTCATTCATTCCGCCAGTCGCTTAAGGGGACAATTATCTAAATTTCGCTAAAATTCAAATTTAAGTGACTCTTAGATAGCGTTCATGCCTTTTTTTAAACTAAACATTATGGTCTTAGCCGATGGGAAGTGGAGGTCGTGTGGGAGGCAAATTATATATATATATATATATATATATATATATATATATATATAAACACCTCCATCAAACAATACATAGGAGCAACGGAAGGAACCCTGAAACAAAGAATTTACAACCACAGACTTTCATTTTCGAACAGAAAATATTCTACATACATAACACTATCCACACATATATGGAACTTGAAAGATATGGACATTTCGCCAGATGTGAGCTGGGAGATTCTGAAAGTTGCACCCGCTTACAGCAAAACATCTAAAAGATGCCTTCTTTGTCTCCAAGAAAAACTTTCTATTATTACTCATCCATCACAACAGACCCTACTAAAAATCGGAAATCCTATCAAAATGCAGACATGAAAATAAACACCTGCTATCACACTTCGATCCATATACATAACCCACACACACCTCTTCAATTAGTAAACACTACAACAGATCCGACTGTAAGTATCTTTCCCTCTACCTATATACATTGTACAATAATATCATACAAATATAACGTCCACATTACATCACCAACGTAATAAATAACACAGTCGTTATTATTAACAGCATATTTAAAAATACATAATATTAATTTGCACATAACATACGTAACCAAGAATACTAAACACAAATACGCATATTTATACGCACACGCGCGTGGAGACAATTATATCATCACAGCCTTCATACATTCCCACGCGCACACGCACGACATCATATACATACACACAAACAAAAATACGCACACACGTGCGTGGACACAATCATATCATCGCAGCCTTCACGCATTTCCACGCGCACGCGCATGACATCATACACATACGCACAAACAAAAATAGGCACACGTACAAGCAAAAAACATTCCACATCACGCAAACATGCAAACACGAGAATACAGTTTAAAAAAACGCACACATTTGACCATTTACACCATTTCTGTCATTTTCAAAGGAACCGTTTCGTTTTACCTGATGAATGCTTTCAGCAAGAAACCGCTGGTTGTAATACCGTTCCGAAATAAATAAATAAAAGCAAAAACTTTTATTTGTTACTTCATTGTACATATATATATATATATATATATATATATATATATATTGTGACACCCTATCGGTACGTCCACTAGTATTCATACATTAAACCGTCGTTATGATCTAGTTTGAAAAGAGATTTAAGAGTGCAAACGACACAGTGACCCCGTCGTTATGGTAACAATCAGGTGCGCCCACCGCGTCCCTGATTTTTCATCTCTCTCCTTTTTNGAAGTCCGTATACCAGTCCAGATCGGGGAATCTCTACCTATTTAGGATTTTAATTCTTATTAAAATATTTTATAATCTTTTAGAAATAAGATGAAATAGTCTTTCATAAATTATCGTAATTTCTATGTGTTTTTATATATTTAAATTATTCTTTCTACAGCGAGTTTTAAAAAAAAAAATTACTACGTATAGCGATAAAAATTAGGGCGATAATACGAATAACGGCAGCTCGGAACTCTTTAGTCTTTCTGAATATGGTAATTGTATGTGTTTTTATAGATTAAATTTATTTTTACAGCGAGTGTTGTCCATATTCTTAAATTGGGGCGGGCGTGGTACAGTACACTCATTTAATTTTTAATTTTTGTAAGCATAAAAATTGTAGATAAATCAAAAATGTACGCTTTACGATTACATTATTAAAAAAAAAATTTTTTTTAAATCGTAAATACACCAGTATCATTGAAAATCAGTTTACGTCGTTAAAGTACGGTTACATATTTATATAAATTAGAACTAAGATTTTCATTCGAATAAAATGACTTTTTAAATTCTTTTAAATTTATTTATTAATTTTTATTGTAGAGTTTTAAAGGAGTTAAAAAATAACAACTAAGATTGACGAATTTCCTTTAGAAACTGTTTTTCTCTTGGTTCGTTAACTAATTATTTCTCAAACCACGATAAAAAAAAATTAAAAAAAAGCAAAGGTTACTAATACGGACAAAATCCGCTGTTTTATCTTTAGTCGAGGCCCGACTGGATGATAAGTAGTCAATTATTTGTAAGACGAAAATTTATTTCAAGTTTATCCGACAATATCCAGTTATTGGAACATTTCATAAAAAATTTTTTATTATGTAGTACGAAAAATTGTAAGCGCTTTTTATCAAAATGACATGATTCGTAGTCAAATTACCCGAAAAGTGATAAATTCAAAAACAACTAACAACCAACATTTAAATTATTATTCAAAATTACAATTTAAAATTCCTCAGAATTTTGCCTTACCAAATTAAGTTTTAAGTTTATGATATTTACTCTTTATTGTGAGTCAATAAACATCGCTGAGTTTATAGTGCAAACTTTTCAGTTCTGAAAAAATTGGCATGTTTTAAATTTAGAGATTTCATAGGTGACATTTTGAATTTTATGAAAATTGATGTTTGTAATTAATATAAATTTTGTAATAAAACTTTAATTTTTAACTAGGGGGTTAGGGGTTAGGTTAGGGGTTGGGTTAGTTTAATGGGAAAATAAATAAATAATTTGGGTTCCGTTTCAAGCGGTTCGATAGGGGATCAATTTACTATAAAAACTTTATTTACCGGAGGGGGAATGAGCACCGTGAATACTCAAATAATAAAGAACTTTTAAGAATTTTTTTTCAAGTTCTGATAGATTTGGTTGTGTAATTCGATAATTAATCAACTGAAGGAAAAAAAAATAGATGGGGGGGGGGGAGTCCAGATAAATCAGGTCCACCAAAACGTTTTTAAAAACAATGTTTTAAAATACTAGTACCACCAATTTTACCCTGTGAAATTTACCCCTCGCCTATATTTAAACACTGTATGAAACTGCACAAAAAGGTTTAATATTTCTTGAAAAGTTTTTCTCCATTTGAAAGAAAAAAAATTAACATAAACTTCCATGATGATTTTTTATTTTTTTCAGCTTACGGAAATAATGAAAATTATGATTGAAAAACAATGTTTTTCATTTTTGCACGTTAAATCAACTAAAATTAACGTAGCAAAACAAGTTACGAAGAGTTTTTTTAAATTCTATGAAAATAACACAAATTAATTATAATAATAACAAAAATTTTCCGTTTTATTCAAGATGGCCTAACTTGATCAATTCGGTGGGTCCCTATAAATACTATCTTAGGTTTAGCAAAAATAGATTATTGCCAATACGAAGAATTTAAAATTTTTCGATTCTCAGCTTCTTTTTAAAACTCAACATGCAATTTAAGAACTAAATGTGAATTGTTTGTCATGTACAAAAAATTTAAAAAACATAACAAACAAAATATACAACGGAATTACTTTTCAATTTGTTTGGTATAATATATTGAAATAATTTAAAACTATAAACAGAAAATACAAATTCCTGAAATATACAATCTCAATGATTTTAGTTTCAAGAATTATTTTCCTTTACCCCCTCTCTAAACTTACTGTCTTCCACTTTCTCCTCACTCCCATGGTGATCCAAATTTCATTTTAGTCCGGTCATGGGACGGTACTGTTAGCTAGTATTATATATATATATATATATATATATAATATATATTGTTGGAGCGCTGATTATTGAAGGCTATCACAAATGCAGGGTGTAAAAGAAAAAAATAACGGTAACAATGGTGTTGTTGTTAAACAACAACACCATTGTTACCGTATTATTTTTTTTAAAATTCATCTTTAATTGTAGGCGTGGTCTACCAACCGATCGGGAGCCTTTTTACTAATTGCCGTTGCAAAAATCTTTTGGGATGCGTCCATTTTCCATTCTCCTTGACATGTCCAAACAATGAAGGGTGCCTATCGCAGAGAATGGAGAACATGCTTGTTCATGTGGCACATATCCAGGGCCAGGTTAGCTATGGGGCCGGTAGCTCGTCGGTTGTGCGTTCGGCTAGAACCACAAGAGTTCCTAGTTCGGATACCGGTCCCCGCCAACTCAGCGTATGAGTAGCCACAGGTGATCTTGTGCGGTGGTTAAAAGTAAGGAGCTGTGGTAGGTGTGGGCGCTCCACCTTCAGATGTAAATAATTCCTTGGTTCTAGCGCTATTGAAAGGGGATAGGACTCACTCGCTGGACTGGCTGATACCGACTTTTAGGCCCGCCCCGACGACTTTACTTACTATTATATATAATAATTATATATATATTATATAATTCGTTTACAGGAGAGCTATGAGAATATGCCATATTGACCAAACACGTCTTGAAGGTTAGATGCAAAAAATTAAACGGCCTGGCGCTCAACGTTAAGCAAGTTACGGAGAGGGTGAGCAGAGAGAAGAGGTGAGAAGAGGGGTGACGCAAGAGGAGAGGGTGTAGAGAGAGGGTGAGGCAGAGAGTAGAGGGTGAAAGAGGGGTGAGCAGAAGAGGGAGAGGTGGAGTGAGAGAGAGGGTGAGAGGCAGAGAGGGAGAGGGTGAAGAGAGGGGGTGATGGCAGAGAGGAGAGCGGTGTGAGAGAGAGTGAGCAGAGAGGAGATAGACTCGACCTTCGAAAACGACGAGCCAAAAACAGGGAGAAAAAGCCAGCAGCCCCAGAAGCATGACAGTTTGTATTGCATTCCAGGGCACCAAAGACTGTTCACTCTAAGAATTGGCCGGCAGAGTCACTTGTCAGATGTAGATAAAATTTGGTATTTTTTAATTTTTTAATTAATTTCATTATTTTTTTTTTTTACACTACGTCAGTCCTTAGTGGACGGAAAGAATTCAATAATAATATATATATATGTATATATATATATATTATTTACAATATATTAATAGTATATTATTAATACCAAGTTATTTGAAATTCCATGTCGATGTTTATGTGTTTTCTGTCTTCTAACTCCTGCTGCCTAACACTCACAATGTAATTTATATTTTCAGGAAACAGGACTAGTTTAATTGGATTTCAATTAAAAACAATTGTAGTGATTTATTGATAAGAAAGCAAAGCCAGATGTTAATGCAAATTGAAAGCAGAAATAAAAGGACTTAAGTAAGCAATCTGCACATAGGATCAGTGCAGGTATTAAAGCAAAAAAATAGAAAATAATTAAAAATGATAATTTTGGACCAAATCAGAGGCCTTCATGCCTAAAAAAGAAGTTTTCAAAAAAGACTGAAACTGGGGCCTATGTTTGGATTATTTTAAAGAAAGGTTTTGGTTAGAAGTTCAGAGAGAGAGAGAGAGAGACTGACCATGCCTGACTACTCCATTGTCACTTAACTTAAAACTTATTGCCTGGCTACTAAGGTACAAATTTTTTACCCTCTCTACAAATTATTCACTTGCTGAAGTGATAGAACTTTACCCCTTTCTTCCTCTATTGGACTTGAACTTATCTTTTCTATCTTCTACATTTATGAACTTTTAAAAAAAGCATATTCTGCTGGAAGCTTGAACAGTACATTTTGACTACTGTTTAATTTATTTTGTTTTAATACAAGGCTTACTTTTGTCATTTTATTGATTCTTTGGTGAATTGATTTGTTTTTCATTTATTATTTTATTTAAACATATATGTGGTGTTTTGTTGAGTAAGGTTCAAAGTTATAATATAAAAATTATAACTGTTGAAAGTCACAACTCTGACAAGGGTGTTACATAACATAATGAACTTTTAATAAATTGGACAGCACATTGACGTACTATAAGACATTGAATTACACATACAAGGAAAGGAATGATATACAATAAGAAAACGTATACATTAGTTCCCTACCAGACATTACCAAAATGAGACTTGGAGGTGTCAATGATTTCACAAGTAACTTACTAGCTTCGTTGGGGGACAGAAGCTCCACCCGAGAAGGGTGTAGACATAAAATCTAACCATGTGCATAGGTGCCGAAGGAAGAAGAGGAGAGGCAAGAGAGTTCAAAAACAGGTGCTTAAATACCAAAAAAAACCTGCGTGTGCAGAAACGGGGAACCAGAAGGGAATATAACTCTTCCAGGCAAGAAGATAACCAAAGTTTGTATTAGCTAAATATATATATATATATAATATATATATGTATATATTACCAATACATATATACTTCCACCCAAAAACAACCACCATAATTGACGACGCACTATAAACTGATTATAAGGGCCCGGTTTAGGTCAGTTGGTAGAGTGCCTTTCATTAAAGTTACCTGTTATTTCCCTTAAATCAAAGACTTCTAAATATGTTTAATATTACATTTAAACAAAGTCCACATCCCCATTCCTATAAGGGTTATCAATAAACTAAAAATGGCCTTTTCATTTAAACTTACCTGTATTTTCCCTAAATCAAAGACTTCTAAATATGTTTAATATTACATTTAAACAAAGTCCACATCCATTCTATAAAGTTTATCAAAAATGTAAATGGCCTTTTCATTTAAAGTTTACCTGTTATTTACCTTAAATCAAAGACTTCTAAATATTTTAATATTACATTTAAACAAACCACATCCCATTCCTATAAGGATTATCAAAATGCAAAAATGGCCTTTTCATTTAAAGTTACCTGTATTTCCCTCAAATCAAAGACTTCTAAATATGTTTAATATTACATTTAAACAAAGTCCAGACCCATTCCTATAAGGGATTTATCAATAAATGGCTTAAAAAGCTTTTCAGTTAAATTACTGTTATTTCCCTAAATCAAAAGACTTCTAAATATGTTTAATATTACATTAACAAAGTCCACATCCCCATTCTCTATAGGATTATCAATAAATGGCTAAAAATGGCCTTTTCATTTTAAAGTTACCTGTTATTTCCCTCAAATCAAAGACTCTAAATATGTTTAATATTACATTAACAAAGTCCACATCCCATTCCTATAAGGATTTATCAATAAATGCTAAAAATGGCCTTTTCATTTAAAGTTACTGTTATTTCCCTAAATCAAAGACTTCTAAATATGTTTAATATTACATTTAAACAAAGTCACATCCCCATCCTCTAAGGATATCAATAAATCTAAAAAATGGCCTTTCATTTAAAGTTACTGTTTTTCCCTAAATCAAAACTTCTAAATATGTTTAATATTACATTTAAACAAAGTCCACATCCCATTCCTCTAAGATTTATCAATAAATGGCTAAAATGGCCTTTTCATTTAAAGTTACCTGTTATTTCCCTCAAATCAAAAGACTTCTAAATATGTTTAATATTACATTTAAACAAAGTTCACATCCCCATTCCTCTAAGGATTTATCAATAAATGGCTAAAAATGGCCTTTTCATTTAAAGTTACCTGTTATTTCCTTAAATCAAAGACTTCTAAATATGTTAATATACATTTAAACAAAGTCCAATCCCCATTCCTATAAGGATTTATCAAAAATGTAAAATGGCCTTTTCATTTAAAGTTACTGTTATTTCCCTTAAATCAAAGACTTTAAATATGTTTAATTTACATTTAAACAAAGTCCACATCCCCATTCCTATAAGGATTTATCAAAAAATGCCTTTTCATTTAAAGTTACCTGTTATTTCCCTTAATCAAAGACTTCTAAATATGTTTAATATTACATTTAAACAAAGTCCACATCCCCATTCTATAGGATTTATCAAAAAATGGCCTTTTCATTTAAGTTACCTGTTATTTCCCTTAAATCAAAGACTTTAATAATGTTTTAATATTACATTAAACAAAGTCCACATCCCCATTCCATAAGGATTTATCAATAAATGGCTAAAAATGGCCTTTTCATTTAAATTACCTGTTATTTCCTTAAATCAAAGACTTCTAAATATGTTTAATATTACATTTAAACAAAGTCCACATCCCCATTCCCTAAAGGATTAATCAATAAATGGCTAAAAATGGCCTTTTCATTTTAAAGTTACTGTTATCCCTTAAATCAAAGACTTCTAAATATGTTTAATATTACATTTAAACAAAGTCCACATCCCCATTCCTATAAGGATTTATCAAAAAAATGGCCTTTTCATTTTAAAGTTACCTGTTATTCCCTAAATCAAAGACTTCTAAATATGTTTAATATTACATTTAAACAAAGTCCACATCCCCATTCCTATGAGGATTTATTCAAAAATGGCCTTTTCATTTAAAGTTACCTGTTATTTCCCTTAAATCAAAACTTCTAAATATGTTTAATATTACATTTAAACAAAGTCCACATCCCCATTCCTATTTAGGATTTATCAAAAAAATGGCCTTTTCATTTAAGTTACCTGTTATTTCCCTTAAATCAAAAGACTTCTAAATATGTTTAAATATTACATTTAAACAAAGTCCACATCCCCATTCCTATAGGATTTATCAAAAAATGGCCTTTTCATTTAAAGTTACCTGTTATTTCCCTTAATCAAAGACTTCTAAATATGTTAATATTACATTTAAACAAAGTCACATCCCCATTCCTATAAAGGATTATCAATAAATGGCTAAAAATGGCCTTTTCATTTAAAGTTACCTGTTATTTCCCTTAAATCAAAGACTTCTAAATATGTTTAATATTACATTTAAACAAAGTCCACATCCCCATTCCATAAGGATTTATCAAAAAATGGCTAAAAATGCCTTTTCATTAAAGTTACCTGTTATTTCCCTCAAATCAAAGACTTCTAAATATGTTTTAATATTACATTTAAACAAAGTCCACATCCCCATTCCTTAAGGATTTATCAAAATGGCTAAAATGGCCTTTTCATTTAAAGTTACCTTTATTTCCCTAAAATCAAAGACTTCTAAATATGTTTAATATTACATTTAAACAAAGTCCACATCCCCATTCCTTAAGGATTATCAATAAATGGCTAAAAATGGCCTTTTCATTTAAAGTTACCTGTTATTTCCCTAAATCAAAGACTTCTAAATATGTTTAATATTACATTTAAACAAAGTCAATCCCAATCCTATAAGGATTTATCAATAAATGGCTAAAATGGCCTTTTCATTTAAAGTTACCTGTTATTTCCCTTAAATCAAAGACTTCTAAATATGTTAATATTACATTTAAACAAAGTCCACATCCCCATTCCTATAAGGATTTATCAATAAATGGTAAAAATGGCCTTTTCATTTAAATTACCTGTTATTTCCCTTAAATCAAAGACTTCTAAATATGTTTAATATTACATTTAAACAAAGTCCACATCCCCATTCCCATAGGATTATCAATAAATGTGCAAAAAATGGCCTTTTCATTTAAATTACCGTTATTTTCCCTTAAATCAAAGACTTCTAAATATGTTTAATATTACATTTAAACAAAGTCCACATCCCCATTCCTATAAGGATTATCAAAAAATTGGCCTTTTCATTTAAAGTTACCTGTTATTTCCCTTAAATCAAAGACTTCTAAATATGTTTAATATTACATTTAAACAAAGTCCACATCCCCATTCCTATAAGGATTTATCAAAAAATGGGCTTTCATTTAAAGTTACCTGTTATTTCCCTTAAATCAAAGACTTCTAAATTATGTTTAATATTACATTTAAACAAAGTCCACATTCCCCATTCCTATAAGGATTTATCAAAAAAATGGCTTTTTCATTAAATTACCTGTTATTTCCCTTAAATCAAAGACTTCTAAATATGTTTAATATTACATTTAAACAAAGTCCACATCCCATTCCTATAAGGATTTATCAATAATGGCTAAAAATGGCCTTTCATTTAAATTACCTGTTATTTCCCTTAATCAAAGACTCTTAAATATGTTTAATATTACATTTAAACAAAGTCCACATCCCCATCCCATAAGGATTATCTATGCAAAAAATGGCCTTTCATTTAAAGTTACCTGTTATTTCCCTTAAATCAAAGACTTCTAAATATGTTTAATATTACATTTAAACAAAGTCCACATCCCATTCCTATAAGGATTTATCAAAAAATGGCCTTTTCATTTAAGTTACCTGTTATTCCCTTAAATCAAAGACTTCTAAATATGTTTAATATTACATTTAAACAAAGTCCACATCCCCATTCCTATAAGGATTTATCAAAAAATGGCCTTTTTCATTTAAAAACTACCTGTTATTTCCCTTAAATCAAAGACTTCTAAATATGTTTAATATTACATTTAAACAAAGTCCAATCCCCATTCCTAAAGGATTATCAATAAATGGCTAAAAATGCCTTTCATTTAAATACCTGTTATTTCCCTTAAATCAAAGACTTCTAAATATGTTTAATATTACATTTAAACAAAGTCCACATCCCCATTCCTAAAAGGATTATCAAAAATGGCTAAAAATGGCCTTTTCAATTTAAATTACTGTTATTTCCCTTAAATCAAAGACTTCTAAATATGTTTAATATTACATTTAAACAAAGTCCACATCCCCATTCCTATAAGGATTTATCAATAAATGGCTAAAAATGGCCTTTTCATTTAAATTACCTGTATTTCCCTTAAATCAAAGACTTCTAAATATGTTTAATATTACATTTAAACAAAGTCCACATCCCCATTCCATAAGGATTAATCAATAAATGGCTAAAAATGGCCTTTTCATTTAAAGTTACCTGTTATTTCCCTTAAATCAAAGACTTCTAAATATGTTTAATATTACATTTAAACAAAGTCCACATCCCCATTCCTATAAGGATTTATCAAAAAATGGCCTTTTCATTTAAAGTTTACCTGTTATTTCCCTTAAATCAAAGACTTCTAAATATTGTTTAATATTACATTTAAACAAAGTCCACATCCCCATTCCTATAAGGATTTATCAAAAAAATGGCCTTTTCATTTAAACTTACCTGTTATTTTCCCTTAAATCAAAGACTTCTAAATATGTTTAATATTACATTTAAACAAAGTCCAATCCCCATTCCTATAAAGATTTATCAAAAAATGGCCTTTTCATTTAAATTACCTGTTTATTCCTCCTCAAATCAAAGACTTATCTAAATATATGTTTAATATTACATTTAAACAAAGGCATATCATTCTTAGATTAAAAATGAATGTGACTCTGGCTGCTAAATAAATAATGTAAGAGTTAAACAGCATTAATAGTCCCCCCCAAAAAAATGAATGCTGAACCTCAAAATTGCTTTAAAAAGCGAATATGACCCAGTTTTAATTTCAAGCCCTAGATGAATAATAGGATTTTCACTTAAAAAAATATTCAAATTGTCCATACTATATGTAAAGTTGTGATTTAGTATATGAATATGATCAAAAATAGATCTTTTACTTGTACCATTTTTTAAATAGCATAAGATCTCTACAAAAATGCACTAAAATCCTCTTTTTCCACATTTAGCCTCTAAATTGTTAAGAAATTTAGCAATTTCAATATTTAAAACAAACGTGTCATTTGAAACAAATAAATAAAATATTATACAAAATATGTCCCATTCTCCACCGACACTTCTATATGCTGATTTTAGTACATAATGAAGGATGTAAATGATAAAAAACTTAAAAAATTTGAAAATCATTCTCAAAAAAGGCAAGTTTGAAAATATGTTTTGTAAATTGTTATGTAATTTGCAAACTTTCTCCAATGGGTGACATTACAGTTTTTCAAATTACCTGCCTTATTTACAGAATCAGTTCTTGCAAACAACCTTCAGCTTAGTGCATACCTGACAACCTTTATTCTAAAAGTGTGATTATCAATCAAGTTTTGATTGAATTCATTTTTATCAATAAAAAAATGTTACCGTTATTTAAATGACTTCTAAAGAAATCTATATGCAGAACTTAAAATCTTTTAATCTAAATTATAAAATAATTTAGCTTTTGGAAATTCATTTAGTCGATTATAAATAATAAATTATTGATAATGAAATTTATTGTGTACAGGCTCAGGGCAACACAACTCATCAAAGTCTCATGTCTAAAGTACACAGAATTAAATTTTATTTAGTTGTCTTAGAACATGAAAGCATACGTAATAATATACATGTATGTGTACATCTCAGTCATCACAATCATCAAAGTCTCATGCCTAGTACATAGAATAATGTATTAAGAATCAGGAACATGAATAGCATACAGTTAATAATATTACATTATTTGTACAGTGCTCGCACCACAACTCATCAGAGTCTCATGTCTAATACATTAGGAATAATGTATTAGAGTCAGGGTAACATGAATAGCTATACAGTAATAATACATGTATGTGTACAGTGCTCAGGTGCACCAAAAACTCATCAAATGTCTGCATGTCTAGTACATTTAGAATAAGGTATATTAGTGTCAGGACATGAATAGCATACAGTAATAATATTACAATTATGTGTACAGTGCTCAGTGAACCACAACTCATGCAAAGTCTGCATGTCTATTATACAGAATAAATGTATAAGTGCAGGAACATTGAATAGTGTACAGTAATTAATATATATATATGTGTACAGTGTTCAGGTGCACTAGCAACTCATTTCAAGTCTCATGTCTATTATTACAGAATAAAATGTATAAGTGTCAGGACAATGAATAGTGTACAGTAATAATATTATATATATGTGTACAGTGCTCAGGTGCACTACAACTCATCAAAGTCTCATGTCTTGTAGCACAGAATAATGTTGTGGCAGGACATGAAACATTTACAGTAGTAATATGCATTATGTATGCATTGTATGGGAAGCATCAGGTATATGCGATGACTACAGAAGCATGGAGCTTTTGAAGATTCAGTGTCGGCACCTACAATGATCAACAGCTTATTTCATGCCTTGCAATTCTGTGCCATAAAAAAGTTCCAAAATGTTCAGTGACAGTGCGTTTCTGACTTTGTAGGCATGCACTTGTTAGAAACATGGAGATTGCAAAAGTTGCTCAGTTGCTGTTGTTAAATGATTAATGACTTATGAGCATTTACCAGGTCATTGCAGATATGAAGTTTAACGACCCTTCCAGTAGCAGAACAAAGACGTTCCAGAGTATAGGTAGATGGTAGATGGAGGATGTATTGTTATTAATTTTAAAATCACAACCAAATTTTTCTCTGAATTGATTTGGAGGAATTAATATTGTTGGTTTAAAAGAGAGAGAAGTAATCAAATACCAACAAAAAAGAGACTTCATTTCACTTAAATGGAGGAATTAATATTGTTGTTTAAAGAGAGAGAAGTAATCAATACAACAAAAGCAGCTATGTATCACTTTAATGGAGAATTAATATGGTTGGTTAAAGAGAGAGAAGTAATCAAATAACAACAAAGAGGGACTCTTTCACTTTAATGGAGGAATTAATATTGGTTAGTTTAAAGAGAGAGAATAGTAAGCAAATACAACAAAAAGAGACTCTTTCACTTTAATGCAGGAATTAAATTGGTTGGTTTAAAGAGAGAGAAGTAATCAAATTACCAACAAAAAAGAGACTCTTTTCACTTTAATGGAGGGGAATTAATATTGGTTGGTTTAAAAGATGAGAGAAAGTAATCAAATACCAACAAAAAGAGACTCTTTCACTTTAATGGAGAGGAATTAATATTGGTTGGTTTAAAAAAGAGAGAGAAGTATATCAAATACCAACAAAAAGAGACTTCTTTTCACTTTAATGGAGGAATTAATATGGTTGGTTTAAAAAGAGAGACAGTAATCAAATACCAACAAAAAGAGACTCTTTTCACTTTAATGGAGGAATTAATATTGGTTGGTTTAAAAGAGAGAGAGTAATCAAATACCAACAAAAAGAGACTCTTTTCACTTTAATGGAGGAATTATATTGGTTGGTTAAAAGAAGAGAGAAGTAACAAATACCAACAAAAAGAGACTCTTTTTTACTTTAATGGAGGAATTTATATTGGTTGGTTTAAAAGAGAGAGAAGTAATCAAATACCAACAAAAAGAGACTCTTTTCACTTTAATGGAGGAATTAATATTGGTTGGTTTAAAAGAGAGGAAAAATCAAATACCAACAAAAGAGACCTCTTTTCACTTTAATGAGGAATTAATATTGGTTGTTTAAAAGAGAGAGAGTAATCAAATACCAACAAAAAAGAGAACTCTTTTCACTTTAATGGAGGAATTAATATTGGTTGGTTTAAAAGAGAGAGAATAATCAAATACCAACAAAAAGAGACTCTTTTCACTTTAATGGAGGAATTAATATTGGTTGTTTAAAAAGAGAGAAAGAATCAAATACCAACAAAAGAGACTCTTTTCACTTTAATGGAGAATTAATATTGGTTGGTTAAAAGAGAGAGAAACAAATCAAATACCAACAAAAGAGACTCTTTTCACTTTAATGGAGGATTAATATTGGTTGGTTTAAAGAAGAGAAGAACAATAATTACCAACAAAAGAGACTCTTTTCACTTTAATGGAGGAATTAATATTGGTTGGTTTAAAAGAGAGAGAAGTAATCAAATACCAACAAAAGAACTCTTTTCACTTTAATGGAGAGAATTAATATTTGGTGGTTTAAAAGAGAGAGAAGTAATCAAATACAACAAAAAGAGACTCTTTTCACTTTAATGGAGGAATTAATATTGGTTGGTTTAAAAGAAGAGAAAAATCAAATACCAACAAAAAAAGAGACTCTTTTTACTTTAATGGAGGAATTAATATTGGTTGGTTTAAAAGAAGAGAAGTAATCAAATACCAACAAAAAGAGACTCTTTTCACTTTAATGGAGGAATTAATATTGGTTGGTTAAAAGAGAGAGAAAAATCAAATACCAACAAAAAGAGACTCTTTCACTTTAATGGAGAATTAATATGGTTGGTTAAAAGAGAGAGAATAATCAAATACCAACAAAAAGGACTCTTTTTACTTTAATGGAGGAATTAATATTGTTGGTTTAAAGAGAGAGAAGAAATCAAATACCAACAAAAAGAGACTCTTTTCACTTTAATGGAGGAATTAATATTGGTTGGTTTAAAAGAGAGAGAAGTAATCAAATACCAACAAAAAGAGACTCTTTCACTTTAATGGAGGAATAATATTGGTTGGTTTAAAAGAGAGAGAAGTAATCAAATACCAACAAAAAGAGACTCTTTTACTAATGGAGGAATTAATATTGGTTGGTTTAAAAGAGAGAGAAAAATCAAATACCAACAAAAAGAGACTCTTTTCACTTTAATGGAGGAATTAATATTGGTTGGTTTAAAAGAGAGAGAAGTAATCAAATACCAACAAAAGAGACTCTTTTCACTTTAATGGAGGAATTAATATTGGTTGGTTAAAAGAGAGAGAAAAATCAAATACCAACAAAAAGAGACTCTTTTCACTTTAATGGAGGAATTAATATTGGTTGGTTAAAGAGAGAAGAATCAAATACCAACAAAAAGAGGACTCTTTTTACTTTAATGGAGGATTAATATTGGTTGGTTTAAAAGAGAGAGAAGTAATCAAATACAACAAAAAGAGACTCTTTTCACTTTAATGGAGGAATTAATATTGGTTGGTTTAAAAGAGAGAGAAGTAACAAATACCAACAAAAAGAGACTCTTTTCACTTTAATGGAGGAATTAATATTGGTTGGTTTAAAAGAAGAGAATAATCAAATACCAACAAAAAAGAGACTCTTTTCACATTTAATGGAGGAATTAATATTGGTTGGTTTAAAAGAGAGAGAAGTAATCAAATACCAACAAAAAGAGACTCTTTTTACTTAATGGAGGAATTAATATTGGTTGGTTTAAAAGAGAGGAGAAAATCAAATACCAACAAAAGAGACTCTTTTCACTTTAATGGAGGAATTAATATTGGTTGGTTTAAAAGAGAGAGAAGTAATCAAATACCAACAAAAGAGACTCTTTCACTTTAATGGAGGAATTAATATTGGTTGGTTAAAAGAGAGAGAAGTAATCAAATACCAACAAAAGAGACTCTTTCACTTTAATGGAGGAATTAATATTGGTTGGTTTAAAAGAGAGAGAAGTAATCAAATACCAACAAAAGAGACTCTTTTCACTTTAATGGAGGAATTAATATTGGTTGGTTTAAAGAGAGAGAAGTAATCAAATCCAACAAAAAGAGACTCTTTTCACTTTAATGGAGGAATTAATATTGGTTGGTTTAAAAGAGAGAGAAGTAATCAAATACCAACAAAAAGAGACTCTTTTTACTTTAATGGAGGAATTAATATTGGTTGGTTTAAAAGAGAGAGAAAAATCAAATACCAACAAAAAAGAGACTCTTTTCACTTTAATGGAGGAATTAATATTGGTTGGTTTAAAAGAGAGAGAAGTAATCAAATACCAACAAAAAGAGACTCTTTTCACTTTAATGAGGAATTAATATTGGTTGGTTTAAAAGAGAGAGAAGTAATCAAATACCAACAAAAAAGAGACTCTTTTACTTTAATGGAGAATTAATATTGGTTGGTTTAAAGAGAGAGAAAATCAAATACAACAAAAAGAGACTCTTTTCACTTTAATGGAGGAATTAATATTGGTTGGTTTAAAAGAGAGAGAAGTAATCAAATACCAACAAAAGAGACTCTTTTCACTTTAATGAGGAATTAATATTGTGTGGTTTAAAAGAGAGAGAAGTAATCAAATACCAACAAAAAGAGACTCTTTTCACTTTAATGGAGGAATTAATATTGGTTTGGTTTAAAAGAGAGAGAAGTAATCAAATACCAAACAAAAGAGACTCTTTTCACTTTAATGGAGGAATTAATATTGGTTGGTTTAAAAGAGAGAGAAGTAATCAAATACCAACAAAAAGAGACTCTTTCACTTTAATGGAGGAATTAATATTGGTTGGTTTAAAAGAGAGAGAAAATCAAATACCAACAAAAAGAGACTCTTTTCACTTTAATGGGGGAATTAATATTTGGTTGGCTTTAAAAGAGAGAGAATAATCAAATACCAACAAAAGAGACTCTTTTCACTTTAATGGAGGAATTAATATTGGTTGGTTTAAAAGAGAGAGAGAAGTAATCAAATACCAAAAAAAGAGACTCTTTCACTTTAATGGAGGAATTAATATTGGTTGGTTTAAAAGAGAGAGAAGTAATCAAATACCAACAAAAAGAGACTCTTTTCACTTTAATGGAGGAATTAATATTGTTGGTTTAAAAAAGAGAGAGAAGTATCAAAATACCAACAAAAAGAGACTCTTTTCACTTTAATGGAAGAATTAATATTGTTGGTTTAAAAGAGAGAGAAGTAATCAAATACCAACAAAAGAGACTCTTTTCACTTTAATGGAGGAATTAATATTGGTTGGTTTAAAAGAGAGAGAAGTAATCAATACCAACAAAAAGAGACTCTTTTCACTTTAATGGGAATTAATATTGGTTTGTTTAAAAGAGAGAGAATAAATCAAATACCAACAAAAAGAGACTCTTTTCACTTTAATGGAGGAATTAATATTGGTTGGTTAAAAGAGAGAGAAGTAATCAAATACCAACAAAAAGAGACTCTTTTCACTTAATGGAGGAATTAATATTGGTTGGTTTAAAAGAGAGAGAAGTAATCAAATACCAACAAAAAGAGACTCTTTTCACTTTAATGGAGGAATTAATATTGGTTGGTTTAAAAGAGAGAGAAGTAATCAAATACCAACAAAAAGAGACTCTTTTCACTTTAATGGGGGAATTAATATTGGTTGGTTTAAAAGAGAGAGAAGTAATCAAATACCAACAAAAAGAGACTCTTTTCACTTTAATGGAGGAATTAATATTGTTGGTTTAAAAGAGAGAAGAAGTAATCAAATACCAACAAAAAGAGACTCTTTTACTTTAATGGAGGAATTAATATTGGTTGGTTTTAAAGAGAGAGAATAAATCAAATACCAACAAAAAGAGGACTCTTTTCACTTTAATGGAGGAATTAATATTGGTTGTTTAAAAGAGAGAGAAGTAATCAAATACCAACAAAAAGAGACTCTTTCACTTTAATGGAGGAATTAATATTGGTTGGTTTTTAAAGAGAGAGAAGTAATCAAATACCAACAAAAGAGACTCTTTTTACTTTAATGGAGGAATTAATATTGGTTGGTTTAAAAGAGAGAGAAAAATCAAATACCAACAAAAAGAGACTCTTTTCACTTTAATGAGGAATTAATAAATTGTTGGTTTAAAAGAGGAAAGTAATCAAATACCAACAAAAAGAGACTCTTTTCACTTTAATGGAGGAATTAATATTGGTTGGGTTAAAAGAGAGAGGAAAAATCAAATACCAACAAAAAGAGAACTCTTTTACTTTATGGAGGAATTAATATTGGTTTGTTTAAAGAAGAGAAGTAATCAAATACCAACAAAAAGAGACTCTTTTCACTTTAATGGAGAATTAATATTGGTGGTTAAAAGAGAGAGGAAAATCAAATACCAACAAAAAGAGACTCTTTTCACTTTTAATGGAGAATTAATATTGGTTGGTTAAAGAGAGAGAAAAAATCAATACCAACAAAAAAGAGACTCTTTTACTTTAATGGAGGAATTAATATTGGTTGCGGTTTAAAAGAGAGAGAAGTAATCAAATACCAACAAAAAGAGACTCTTTTCACTTTAATGGAGGAATTTAATATTTGGTTGGTTTTAAAGAGAGAGAAGTAATCAAATACCAACAAAAAGAGACTCTTTTCACTTTAATGAGAATTAATATTGGTTGGTTTAAAAGGAGAGAAGTAATCAATACCAACAAAAAGAGACTCTTTTCACTTTAATGGAGAATTAATATTAGTTGGTTTAAAAGAGAGAGAAAAAATCAAATACCAACAAAAGAGACTCTTTTCACTTTAATGGAGGAATTAATATTGGTTGGTTTAAAAGAGAGAGAAGTAATCAAATACCAACAAAAAGAGACTCTTTTCACTTTAATGGAGAATTAATATTGGTTGGTTAAAAGAGAGAGAAAAATCAAATACCAACAAAAAGAGACTCTTTCACTTTAATGGAGAATTAATATTCGTTGGTTTAAAAGAGAGAGAACAATCAAAATACCAACAAAAAGAGACTCTTTTACTTTAATGGAGGAATTAATATTGGTTGGTTTAAAAGAGAGAGAAGTAATCAAAATACCAACAAAAAGAGACTCTTTTCACTTTTATGGAGGAATTAATATTGTGTTGGTTTAAAAGAGAGAGAAGTAATCAAATACCAACAAAAAGAGACTCTTTCACTTTAATGGAGGAATTAATATTGTGTTGGTTTAAAAGAAGAGAATAATCAAATACCAACAAAAAGAGACTCTTTATCATTTAATGGAGGAATTAATATTGGTGGTTTTAAAAGAGAGAGAAGTAATCAAATACAACAAAAAAGAGACTCTTTTCTACTTTAATGGAGGAATAATATTGGTTGGTTTAAAGAGAGAGAATAATCAAATACCAACAAAAAAGAGACTCTTTTCACTTTAATGGAGAATTAATATTGGTTGGTTAAAAGAAGAGAAGTAATCAAATACCAACAAAAAGAGACTCTTTTCACTTTAATGAGGAATTAATATTGTTGGTTTTAAAAGAGAGAGAAGTAATCAAATACCAACAAAAGAGACTCTTTTCACTTTAATGGAGGAATTAATATTGGTTGGTTTAAAAGAAGAGAAGTAATCAAATACCAACAAAAGAGACTCTTTTCACTTTAATGGAGGAATTAATATTGGTTGGTTTAAAAGAGACGAGAAGTAATCAAATACCACAAAAAGAGACTCTTTTACTTTAATGGAGAATTAATATTGGTTGTTTAAAAAGAGAGAAGTAATTCAAATACCAACAAAAACGAGACTCTTTTTAACTTTAATGGAGGAGGCAATTAATATTGGTTGGTTTAAAGAGAGGAGAGGCAAATCAAAATACCAACAAAAAAGAACTTTTTCACTTTAAGGAGGAATAATATTGCGTTGGTTTAAATAGAAGAGCAAGGTATAGTCATAAATACCACATCAAAAAGCAGGACTCTGTTACATTTAATGGTAGGAATTAATATTGGTTGGTTTTAAAAGAGAGAGGAAGTAATCAAATACAACAAAAAGAGACTCTTTTTCAATTTAATGGAGAATTAATATTGGTTGTTTTTAAACAAGATTGATAGAATGATTCAATCAAATACAGACAAAATTTCAGACTCTTTTTATTCTAATGTACGGAATATTAATATCTGTTGTTTTTAAAAAGAGAGAGCAAGTAAATCAAACTACCCAACAAAAAGAACTCTTTTCACTTTAATGGAAGGAGACATTTAATTATTGGTTCGTTTTTTAAAAAGATAGTAGGAGTTAATACAAATACCTAACAAAATAGACTTCTTTTTATTCTAATGTACCCGATTTACAATATTTAGGTTGGTTAAAAGAGGAGAGAGAAAGTAATCAAATACCATCAAAAGAGACTACTTGTTTCACTTTTAATTGGGTATGACTTTATTAATATTGGTTGGTTTATAAAGATAGAGAAGATAATTCAAATTTACCAACAAAAAGGACTCTTAGTTGTTTCTTTTCAATTGAGGAATTATAATATTGGGTTGTTTAAAAAGATAGAGAGAAGTAATGCAAATACGCAACAAAAGAGACTCTTTTTTCACCTTTAATGGAGAATAATATTAGGTGGTTTAAAAGAGAGCAGGCAGAAGTAATCAAATACCAACAAAAAGAGACTCTTTCCACTTTAATGAAGAATTAATATTGGTTGCATTTAAAAAGATAGAGACGTAATTCAATACCTACAAAATGCAGACTCTTTCACTTTAATGGAGAGAATTAATTAATGGTTGGTTAAAAGAGAGAGAAGTAAATCAAATACCAACAAAAGAGACTCTTTTTACTTTAATGGAGGAATTAATATTGGTTGCGTTTAAAAGAGACGAGAAGCAATCAAATACCAGACAAAAGGACTCTTGCACTTTATGGACAGGAATTAATATTGGTGGTAGTTTAAACGATAGAGAAGTAATCAAATACCAACAAAAAGAGAACTTCACTTTAAGGGAGGAATTTTAATATTTTGGTTAAAAGAGAGAGAAGCTAATCAAATATCCAACAAAAGAGACTCTTTTCACTTTATGGAGAATAATATTGGTTGGCTTAAAAGAGAGAGAAGTAATTCAAATACCACAAAAAGAGAACACTTTTCAACTTAATGGAGCAATTAATATTGGTTGAGTTTAAAGAGGAGAGAGAAGCAATCAATAATACCAAACAACAAAAGGAGACGCTTTTCACCTTTAATGGAGGAATTTAATAATTGGTTTGTTTAAATAAGTATTACTAGAAGATATCAAATACCAAACAAAAAGAGTTTCTTTCACTTTAATGGAGTTGATTATTAATATTGGTTGATTTAAAAGAGAGTA
This sequence comes from Doryteuthis pealeii, assembly GCA_023376005.1. Lineage (NCBI taxonomy): Eukaryota > Metazoa > Mollusca > Cephalopoda > Myopsida > Loliginidae > Doryteuthis > Doryteuthis pealeii. The sequence continues at coordinate 35,235,110 of CM042179.1, read as the reverse complement.
GAAGTAATCCAAAATACCATACAATAAGAGACTCCTTTTTACTTTAATCGGGAGGTAATTAAATATTTGGTTCGTTTTTGAAAAGGAGAGAGCAAGTAATCTCAAATACCAACCAAAAAGAGGACTGCTTTTTTACTTTAATGGATGCGAATTTGAATATGGTTTGGTATAAAAAGAAGAAGTAATCAAATACCAGTCTCAAAAGAGACTCTTTCAAATTTAGATGGTAGGAATTAATTATGGAGTGGTTTGACAAAAGATAGTAGAAAAGTAACATATATTACAACAAAAAAGAGACTCTTTTCACTTTAATGGAGGAATATAATTGGTCTTGGTTTAAAAGAGAGAGAGAGAAGTATATCCGGGTAATACAATCAAAAGAGACTCTTTAACTTTTAAGGTGAACATTAATATGAGTTGTTTAAAAGATAGAAGTAATCAAATTACTCAACCAAATAGTCACTCTTTTTTATTTCTAAGTACGAATTATTTATGGTTGTTTTTAAAAGTAGTGAGAAGATATCAAATACCAACAAAAAGAGTAACTCGTTTCACTTTAATGGAGGAATTAATATTGGTTGGTTTAAAAGAGAGAAAGTAATCAAATACCAACAAAAAGAGACTCTTTTCACTTTAATGGAGGAATTAATATTGGTTGGTTTAAAAGAGAGAGAAGTAATCAAATACCAACAAAAAGAGACTCTTTTCACTTTAATGGAGGAATTAATATTGGTTGGTTTAAAAGAGAGAGAAGTAATCAAATACCAACAAAAGAGACTCTTTTCACTTTAATGGAGGAATTAATATTGGTTGGTTTAAAAAGAGAGAAGTAATCAAATACCAACAAAAAGAGACTCTTTTCACTTTAATGGAGGAATTAATATTGGTTGGTTTAAAAGAGAGAGAAGTAATCAAATACCAACAAAAAGAGACTCTTTTCACTTTAATGGAGGAATTAATATTGGTTGGTTTAAAAGAGAGAGAAGTAATCAAATACCAACAAAAAAGAGACTCTTTTCACTTTAATGGAGGAATTAATATTGGTTGGTTTAAAAGAGAGAGAAGTAATCAAATACCAACAAAAAGAGACTCTTTTCACTTTAATGGAGGAATTAATATTGGTTGGTTTAAAAGAGAGAGAAGTAATCAAATACCAACAAAAAGAGACTCTTTTCACTTTAATGGAGGAATTAATATTGGTTGGTTTAAAAGAGAGAGAAGTAATCAAATACCAACAAAAAGAGACTCTTTTCACTTTAATGGAGGAATTAATATTGGTTGGTTTAAAAGAGAGAGAAGTAATCAAATACCAACAAAAAAGAGACTCTTTTCACTTTAATGGAGGAATTAATATTGGTTGGTTTAAAAGAGAGAGAAGTAATCAAATACCAACAAAAAGAGACTCTTTTCACTTTAATGGAGGAATTAATATTGGTTGGTTTAAAAGAGAGAGAAGTAATCAAATACCAACAAAAAGAGACTCTTTTTCACTTTAATGGAGGAATTAATATTGGTTGGTTTAAAAGAGAGAGAAGTAATCAAATACCAACAAAAAGAGACTCTTTTCACTTTAATGGAGGAATTAATATTGGTTGGTTTCAAAAAGAGACTCTTTTCACTTTAATGGAGGAATTAATATTGGTTGGTTTAAAAGAGAGAGAAAGTAATCAAATACCAACAAAAAGAGACTCTTTTCACTTTAATGGAGGAATTAATATTGGTTGGTTTAAAAGAGAGAGAAGTAATCAAATACCAACAAAAAGAGACTTTTTCACTTTAATGGAGGAATTAATATTGGTTGGTTTAAAAAGAGAGAGAAGTAATCAAATACCAACAAAAAGAGACTCTTTTCACTTTAATGGAGGAATTAATATTGGTTGGTTTAAAAGAGAGAGAAGTAATCAAATACCAACAAAAAGAGACTCTTTTCACTTTAATGGAGGAATTAATATTGGTTGGTTTAAAAGAGAGAGAAGTAATCAAATACCAACAAAAAGAGACTCTTTTCACTTTAATGAGGAATTAATATTGGTTGGTTTAAAAGAGAGAGAAGTAATCAAATACCAACAAAAAGAGACTCTTTTCACTTTAATGGAGGAATTAATATTGGTTGGTTTAAAAGAGAGAGAAGTAATCAAATACCAACAAAAAGAGACTTTTCACTTTAATGGAGGAATTAATATTGGTTGGTTTAAAAGAGAGAGAAGTAATCAAATACCAACAAAAAGAGACTCTTTTCACTTTAATGGAGGAATTAATATTGGTTGGTTTAAAAGAGAGAGAAGTAATCAAATACCAACAAAAAGAGACTCTTTTCACTTTAATGGAGGAATTAATATTGGTTGGTTTAAAAGAGAGAGAAGTAATCAAATACCAACAAAAAGAGACTCTTTTCACTTTAATGGAGGAATTAATATTGGTTGGTTTAAAAGAGAGAGAAGTAATCAAATACCAACAAAAAGAGACTCTTTTCACTTTAATGGAGGAATTAATATTGGTTGGTTTAAAAGAGAGAGAAGTAATCAAATACCAACAAAAAGAGACTCTTTTCACTTTAATGGAGGAATTAATATTGGTTGGTTTTAAAAGAGAGAGAAGTAATCAAATACCAACAAAAAGAGACTCTTTTCACTTTAATGGAGGAATTAATATTGGTTGGTTTTTAAAAGAGAAGTAATCAAATACCAACAAAAGAGACTCTTTTCACTTTAATGGAGGAATTAATATTGGTTGGTTTTAAAAGAGAGAGAAGTAATCAAATACCAACAAAAAGAGACTCTTTTCACTTTAATGGAGGAATTAATATTGGTTGGTTTAAAAGAGAGAGAAGTAATCAAATACCAACAAAAAGAGACTCTTTTCACTTTAATGGAGGAATTAATATTGGTTGGTTTAAAAGAGAGAGAAGTAATCAAATACCAACAAAAGAGACTCTTTTCACTTTAATGGAGGAATTAATATTGGTTGGTTTAAAAGAGAGAGAAGTAATCAAATACCAACAAAAAGAGACTCTTTTCACTTTAATGGAGGAATTAATATTGGTTGTTTTAAAAGAGAGAGAAGTAATCAAATACCAACAAAAAGAGACTCTTTTCACTTTAATGGAGGAATTAATATTGGTTGGTTTAAAAGAGAGAGAAGTAATCAAATACCAACAAAAAGAGACTCTTTTCACTTTAATGGAGGAATTAATATTGGTTGGTTTAAAAGAGAGAGAAGTAATCAAATACCAACAAAAAGAGACTCTTTTCACTTTAATGGAGGAATTAATATTGGTTGGTTTAAAAGAGAGAGAAGTAATCAAATACCAACAAAAAGAGACTCTTTTCACTTTAATGGAGGAATTAATATTGGTTGGTTTAAAAGAGAGAAGTAATCAAATACCAACAAAAAGAGACTCTTTTCACTTTAATGGAGGAATTAATATTGGTTGGTTTAAAAGAGAGAGAAGTAATCAAATACCAACAAAAAGAGACTCTTTTCACTTTAATGGAGGAATTAATATTGGTTGGTTTAAAAGAGAGAGAAGTAATCAAATACCAACAAAAAGAGACTCTTTTCACTTTAATGGAGGAATTAATATTGGTTGGTTTAAAAGAGAGAGAAGTAATCAAATACCAACAAAAAGAGACTCTTTTCACTTTAATGGAGGAATTAATATTGGTTGGTTTAAAAGAGAGAGAAGTAATCAAATACCAACAAAAAGAGACTCTTTTCACTTTAATGGAGGAATTAATATTGGTTGGTTTAAAAGAGAGAGAAGTAATCAAATACCAACAAAAAAGAGACCCAGTCTCTACTGTACATTTAAAATCAATTTGTTCTTCTTTAATGAATTACTTATATCTGTTAGAATATTTTAAACCTATTTAAACCTGAAAACCTATGAAATAGCAGAAGTGCTCACTACTAGAATAGGCCCTGTGCTAATTAGTGATCATCCTCCATATATTAATCATTTGTTGTGTTTTTTTGTAAAAAATATAATGTGAAAATAAACATATTTCTTTAATAAAAAAATTATAATTATTTAAAGGGAAACAACTTTTTCTAACGACTATAGAGTTATTTCCCTTTCATAGAATAAATTTTTTTAAAATGTGTAATAGTTAAACCCAGTTATCCCTCTATTTAGTTCGTTTCGACTTATATCATTTTAAAGATACATCGCTTTTCAAAAATATTGAAATATTAAAGCTTTAAAAGCTCTATGAAATATGATATTTATGTAGTCTGTAAAAACAGTTATATCATTCATACCGTATGCTACTGTTAATTCCGGGTTGTAATGATGTTTTTATTTTCGTACACAAGAAGTAAATGAAAAAAAAAAGGGATAAAGTGTCAAATCATCGTTACTAAGGACACAATTTATGTTATTTTCTACTTAAATTTTAACCGTTAGTTGTGTTTTTGACCGTTTTCATTGGACGTTATTTTTCTTCAGAAGGCCGCAAAAGAATTAATTTTTAAAGGAGATAAATATACTTTTAGGAAAAATCTTTTTTCCTAAAATATATTCGGGGAAATATTTTTTAAGGTGTCTCTCCACCCCATTTTCTTTTATGAAATCTGAAAAAATGAACCGTTAAAAAATGATTAATTTTTTTTTTTATCTATAAAGATAAGAGTCTGAATAATTATATCAGGAGATTTCTCTGAAAAAAATTTCTTGGCTATTCAATTAAAAAGCAAGTAAAGTTTGAAAAAGAATAGCATTATGACATTTTTTAGCAGAATTCAGAATTCATGTTTTTTTTTACTAAAAAAAAAAAAAAAAAATCACGTATAGAAACTTATAAAAATTTTCTGATATAATTATTCAGACTCTTATCTTTATAGAAAAAAAAACGTTTTTTGTGGGTTCATTTTTTTTCAAATTTCATAAAATAAAATAGGGGGTAGACCTCGTAAAAATTACCATAACATATTTTAGGAAAAAAAACTATTTCAAACATATTTTCATGAAAAGGTAAGTAATTACCAAAATATTCGAGAAAATCGAACCATTAATTGATTTTTCATAGAATTTTTTTTAAAGCCGGTAGTCATAACTTGTTTTTGGCTAAAAAAAAAAACGTATAGAAACTTATAAAAATTTTCTGATATAATTATTCAGACTCTTATCTTTATAAATAAAAAATAAAAATTTCAGATTTCTTAAAGTAAGAGTAAAATTGTGAGAATTTGGCGGGCGAAAAGACATCTATCTATCCATATATAAACGGCAGTTGTGTGTATATGTATGTTCGGAGGAAACTTTGAAAATAAAACAATTAATGACAAAGTAAATATATATACACATTAAATATCACCAGGGCTTGGTATTCTATACATATATAAAGGACAGTTGTGTATATATGTATGTTCGGAGGAAACTTTGAAAATAAAACAATTAACGACAAAGTAAATATATATACACATTAAATATCACCAGGGCTTGGTTTTCTATAAATATATAAAGGGTAGTTGTGTGTATATGTATGTTCGGAGGAAACTTTGAAAATAAAAGAATTAACGACAAAGTAAATATATATATATTATATATATATATATATATATATATATATATATATATACATTAAATATCACTAGGGCTTTGTTTTTGAGCAATAATAATAGAGATTTGATTTATATTCGTGAAGATAATTAAAACATAAAATTTAAATGATAAAAGCATGGATTTTTTTTTTCATTTAATATTTTAGATAGTAGACATTAACATTTCTTTTCAGAGTAACTGGATCAATGCAAGGTCTATTTTTTATTTATTTATTTGTTTATTTATTTGCATAGGGATTTAAATGGCGCATCCCACGAGGATTCAACTCACAGTAATAATGGATCTGTGGGACTAACTTTTAAAAAAACCTCTACCCAGTCGACACCGGGTAGCCGCTGCTAGTAGAGATATAATTTGGAACTGAGAAATGTGCAATGCTTATAAGATAAAATGGAAAAAGAGAAATATCAGAAGAAAAGGGAGATATCTAAAGAAAAGGGAGATAACTAAAGAAAAGCGAGATAACTAAAGGAAAGGGAGATAACTAAAGGAAAGGGAGATAACTAAAGAAAAGGAAGATAACTAAAGGAAAGGGAGATAACTAAAGAAAAGCGAGATAACTAAAGGAAAGGGAAATAACTAAAGAAAAGCGAGATAACTAAAGGAAAAGGAGATAACTAAGAAAAGGGAGAAAAGGGAGATAACTAAAGAAAAGGGAGATAACTAAAGAAAAGGGAGATAACTAAAGACAAGGGAGATAACTAAAGAAAAGTATTAGAAAAGACTCGCCAGTAATGAGGATTGTGCAGATGCAACAACTCAAAGACTCGAAAAATAGAAACAAAAATCAAGAAAATCAATTACAACAGCCATTATAAACAACAACAAAATAAAACAGAAAATTATTAAATCTATGAAGACAAAACGAGAATGAGAACAACGCTATGAATACTTTAAAAGATTAAAGAAGCTAGGAAAAAAATGAATAGTAGATACTGGCAAAAAAAATCTGCTGTTACGAGTTTTAAAAGCGAATTAAAAATAATGAAATCTATTATTTAAGGTCAAACTTTGTCTAAATCGATAAGTAGTAAAAAAAAAAAGAAAAGAAAAATATCATTACATATGCAATTTATTTTTAATATATTTAAAACGATTTGTTTTGGCCAATTTTGTTCGCCGACACCATTTTTGGTTCTTTTTAAGGGGTTTTATTGGCTTGTTTACAATTTTAATGTAACATTCACGATTGCAATAAACATTTACCAAAAATCAGGTAATTATCTGATTTTAATGAAATTTTCAGCATTGATTTATCAATTAATGAATTTAATAATGCATCTGTTATTTTATTTCAAAAATATGAAAAATTAATATATAAAATTCATTTAAAATATGAAAAGCCTGATGTTCAGTTTAAAATGTTATATTTTGAGATTCTAAAAATAAATATCTACTTAATGCAAAACTTATTTTAGGCGCCAAAATAATAAGTTTTGAAGAAAAACTCGATTGAAAATGTAACCCCTCCTTTTTAAGCAGAAAAAATATCGATGCATAATTTTTCCTTTTATAAGATAATAGCCTATTAAATAATTATCGAAATGAGAGAAAAAAACAAATCTCCAAAAAATTAATTATTTATTATTTTTTTACATTTTATTTTCCGATTTTCGGTACTTATTTTCTCATAGTAAAGCCACCGTAAAAAATGTTTTCTATTCATAACTTCGGTCTTTTATCTCTTTGTCTATACTATAATTAGAAAACTTAAACTCGAAAAAATGTTACGCCCCCAACATAAGGGGGGTTTAAAATTAAGTGACCTGAAAAAAATGAGAAAGTTTTAAAATAAAATAAATAATATTATTATAAAGATCATTCATTGATAAATAAACACTGAAAATTTCATTAAAATCCGATAATTTCCTGATTTTTGGTAAATTATTTTCTGTAGGGGGCTAAAGTCATTTTGTCAAAAACGCATTTTAGGCTCATTTTACCAGTACCCAATGAATAGTATTTTTTTCTATACATAGTTTATTTAATGTCCTTGTTATTGATTTCTAAGAAGAATCTTTTAAAAGTTTTGAAATGTTAATAAGATGTTTTATTTTGAGTGTGTAGCACGTGGAGATTAGAATAAAATTATAATTAAAAAAAATAATAACTAACTCCCATAAGCCTTCATATCGGAAGAACCGTTCGAGCATGTGTAGGAGAAAGGACCCACTTCCGACTCCCAACATAATCTTTAGACCATTCGGACTTAGGCCTTAACTAAGTTAGTCATAGATAGAAACAGGCATTTAAAACTAACCTTGAAATTTTTAGTAAAAACCTCAATATAACTTAGATAAGATAATTTGTTTGCATCAATTTAAAAAAATTAAAAAAACGACGAAAAAAAGAACATGCTACATGATTTATTTTTTGAGTTTAAAGAAGATAACTTTTAAATTTTAAAATAACATTTTTAGGGTATTTAATTTATATTCTATATATATATTTGTATTTTTCTATATATTCTTCAAGATATGATCTTTCAAGAAATGTAAAAATAAGGGACCGAGAATTCTTTTCTTCAAATAGTCTATTCTGAATTGATAATAAATATTCTAAAAACTTTCTTTAATAAAATAGGCTAATTTTTATAAAATTAAGTCGTTGAAAAATAATTTGATGAAAATTTCATCAAAATTAGACAATTCCCTGTTGTTTTTTGGGGTTTTTTTTGGGGGGGGGGGGTAATTGTTTTAAAATTAAGAAATTAGAAAATATTATCTATCTTGGCAATTTTTGTGCATGGCTAGTGTATTGTAATATTAGTTTCTTTTTGTTGTTTACATTTTTGAAACAATCTTATTCTTTTTTAAGCTAGAATATATTCGTTTAATTAATTCTTCTTTACACGATTAAAATATGACAATAAATGTTAAGAAATAAATATTTACAATTGTCCCTATTACATTTTTTTTGTTTATTTCATGAATGATTTCATTAAAAATATTTGAGCTATATTGATGATTCTAAAATGAAAGTATTAATAAAAAAAAGGTTGAGTTATCGTTAAATGTTTTCGTTTGAGGTAAAAATTATCAGCAACAGCACTACAGCAACCAGGCAAAACATTAGCAGCACGCAGGCAAGACGTTATAAGCAGGAAAAAATTAGCAGCAACAGCACTACAGCAACCAGGTAAAACATTAGCAGCACGCAGGCAAGACGTTATAACCAGGAAAAAAATAGCAGCAACAGCACTACAGCAACCAGGTAAAACATTAGCAGCACGCAGGCAAGACGTCATAAGCAGGAAAAAATTAGCAGCAACAGAATTACAGCAACCAGGCAAAACATTAGCAGCACGCAGGCAAGACGTTATAAGCCAGCAACAGCACTACAGCAACCAGGCAAAACATTAGCAGCACGCAGGCAAGACGTTATAAGCAGGAAAAAATTAGCAGCAACAGCACTACAGCAACCAGGCAAAACATTAGCAGCACGCAGGCAAGACGTTATAAGCAGGAAAAAATTAGCAGCAACAGCACTACAGCAACCAGGCAAAACATTAGCAGCACGCAGGCAAGACGTTATAAGCAGGAAAAAATTAGCAGCAACAGCACTACAGCAACCAGGCAAAACATTAGCAGCACGCAGGCAAGACGTTATAAGCAGGAAAAAAATTAGCAGCAACAGCACTACAGCAACCAGGCAAAACATTAGCAGCACGCAGGCAAGACGTTATAAGCAGGAAAAAATTAGCAGCAACAGCACTACAGCAACCAGGCAAAACATTAGCAGCACGCAGGCAAGACGTTATAAGCAGGAAAAAATTAGCAGCAACAGCACTACAGCAACCAGGCAAAAACATTAGCAGCACGCAGGCAAGACGTTATAAGCAGGAAAAAATTAGCAGCAACAGCACTACAGCAACCAGGCAAAACATTAGCAGCACGCAGGCAAGACGTTATAAGCAGGAAAAAATTAGCAGCAACAGCACTACAGCAACCAGGCAAAACATTAGCAGCACGCAGGCAAGACGTTATAACCAGGGAAAAATTAGCAGCAACAGCACTACAGCAACCAAAACATTAGCAGCACGCAGGCAAGACGTTATAAGCAGGAAAAAATTAGCAACTACAGCAACCAGGCAAAACATTAGCAGCACGCAGGCAAGACGTTATAAGAAAAATTAGCAGCAACAGCACTACAGCAACCAGGCAAACATTAGCAGCACGCAGCAAGACGTTATAAGCAGGAAAAAATTATCAACAGGAGTGTTTCAGCAAATCGGTTGATTTTTGTTTAATCAATTAATACCACTTAATCATTAAAAATCAATGACTAAATTTGATGTGTTTCATAGTTATAGGGATATTAAGGTATGTGCAAGATTTCGAATCTGAATGACATCACTTTTCTGAGTTTTACGTCGACACGAACACAACAAACTTTCGATTATGTATATAGCTCGGATCCTAAAATTGTTTCCAAGGCGGTTGTCCTTAAATGGCAGTGCAGAGGCTTGTGCCACCTACATTTCCCCCTGATCCTTTACCGGTTGTCTGTACTTCCTCTCTCTATTGCTCGGTTATTGGCACTAGAACGGGCTCTTTTCCACTTTTTGTGAAGGGGCATCGGTCAATGGTGCGTAGGCAGGTTTGTTTGATTTAAGGATGTCGAACTTGGCGGCTCATCGAGACGCTGAGAGGTTGGCATTTTTGAATCGATCGCTAAGTACTGAAATCACATGGTCGAAGCAGACCTGGGACATTTTCCAGACCTCCTGTTGCGGCCCGGCAAAGACTACTTGAGTCTAGGGATGTCTCATGGCATCAAAGGGCACTATATCGGGTGGAGGGATCCGATTCGGATCCGCTCGTGGAGCGGCGGCTGGTCGTTGGAGGAGGTCCGCTCTCAATGGAATTGGGCGCCAGGTGCTGAGTTTCTGAACAACTCAGAGTTCTCTCTCATTTGGTGACTTGCTCGAAAGGTAAAACCAGCATATTTCCAGCCCCAGAAAACTCGTCAGTCAACAACGACTAACGTCGGCCTGTGAGGTAAAACCAGAATATTTCCAGCCCCCAGAAAACTCGTCCGTCAAAACGACTAAACCCTCTCGGCCTGTGAGGTAAAACCAGAATATTTCCAGCCCCCAGAAAACTCGTCGTCAACAACGACTAACGTCACCCTCGGCCTGTGAGGTAAAACCAGAATATTTCCAGCCCAGAAACTCGTCGTCAACAACGACTAACGTCACCCTCTCGGCCTGTGAGGTAAAACCAGAATATTTCCAGCCCCCAGAAAACTCGTCCGTCAACAACGACTAACGTCACCCTCTCGGCCTGTGAGGTAAAACCAGAATATTTCCAGCCCCCAGAAAACTCGTCCGTCAACAACGACTAACGTCACCCTCTCGGCCTGTGAGGTAAAACCAGAATATTTCCAGCCCCCAGAAAACTCGTCCGTCAAAAACGACTAACGTCACCCTCTCGGCCTGTGAGGTAAAACCAGAATATTTCCAGCCCCCAGAAAACTCGTCAGTCAACAACGACTAACGTCACCCTCTCGGCCTGTGAGGTAAAACCAGCATATTTCCAGTCTTCAGAATGACCCGTCTGTCGACTACGACTAATATCTTCCCGGCTAGCAATGCTGATGACTAAACCAATAAAGAAATCATTAACTACACTTGTTACATGTTGTAAATAAAAACTTGTGTATTTGTTAAACTGAAACTCCTTGTCTGTCCTTTTTTTTTATTGATTGTGTCAATTTATTCTCTTTACAAAAAGTTCGCAGTGTCGACATGCTTATCGGCTCTGCGACAATTGTAAGAAATAAGTTTAAATTTAAATTGATTTCACTAAACTAGATATTTGAAATTTACAAAAACATTAATAATCAATTAAAATAATTATGATCCAGTAATTGATTGATGAATGTTATTTTTAAATTAAGAATTTAAATGTGTTTTAAAAAAAGATTTTACTGAAAAAAAAACCCAGATCCAAAGATTTTATTGCTCCTGCTGCTAATTTGAAGTGTGAGAATTCCTTTAAAAAAACTGAAAAAATCGGGAGTGCGTAGTTTGAAGATAGTATGAAATAGACTTAATAAAATAGAATCAAGATTAAACCTATTTTTCAGGGACAAATGTTTATAAGATATAGGTTTAAATATTAATTCCATTTTATGAAGACTAGATATATTAAAGGGAAATAATCATTCAGGGGAGGTAATTAAAGAGATGATCATTCAGTGCAAGGGAGATAATTTAAATGTAATAACAAAAAAATAATTTCAAGATTTTACATTCAGGCGAGATAATTATTCAAAGGGAGATAATGTTACAAATATTCAGAATTTCTCAAAATTTCTAAACAAAAATCTAAAGGAGAGAAGAAAGAAAGAGTACAATGGAGACCCATGAACTCCTATGAACGGAGATTCGTCTGATATAATGGAATCTCAAAAATAGTATTAAGGAATACCAGGAGTACCAGGAGTTAGCAACATCTTTAGATATTGATGACTTATCAATTCCTATAATATTGATTTTAATTTGATTGGTTGGATTATACGGTATGACAAACCTTGTTGGGTTATTTTATGCCGAGGACCTTTTGTCTTATTCGTTCTTCATATTTTTTCAAAACCTATTTTTCAACTAATTTTATCTATTTAACCCATAGGTGTGACAAGTACTAGCACTCCGAGTCTGAGTGGACCTGGGAGTAATGGTGATCAATGAGTACTCCACATACCCCAGAGCTCCAGAATTGTAACTTCACAATCAGACATTAAGACCCTCAGTCACCGCCTTCTAGCACATAAATGGGGTTGGGAGTTTGCAATAAAAGTAAAAAGGGTTGGGACTACCATATAAATGCTAGGGATTGATGTGATCAGCCAATTGATCAGAGGGGACCTTTCAGATTACCAGTCGAGCCTAACTAAATGACAAAGTGGGGTATTGCATGGTCACAAACTGGGTTCCGCCTTTAAGCACCACAGGACGCCACCCACGGCAAACAAGTGGCCCCATTATGTGGGGTGGACTCACCCCTCTGCAGAGGTACAGTCAGTATATTCTAAAGCCCCAACTGACAGGGTTTAATATTATCTTGGATTTGAGGGGTCATTTGTGTCATCATCATTCTAAATATTTTATCTAATTCGATTTACAAATACATTCTTCCATTTAGGGAAATATTCTGTGCAGTGTGATAAAGGATGAGTTTTCAAAAGGCAGAGGCAAATTGACAGACAGTTATACTTCATTGGTTTTCAAAAGACCTGTCATCAGGGCTTAGGATACACTAGCTGGATCCCCCATGAAGAAGGAGAGGGGAGAAAAAGCAGAGGTTAATTGACAGACAGTTATACTTCATTGGTTTTCAAAAGACCTGTCATCAGGGCTTAGGATACACTAGTTGTATCCCCCATGAAGAAGGAGAGGGGAGAAAAAGCAGAGGTTAATTGACAGACAGTTATACTTCATTGGTTTTCAAAGGACCTGTCATCAGGGCTTAGGATAACCAAACTCATTCACCACAAGTAGGATGTGACACGAGGTCCAATGTATGTGGCATCTAGTAAGAATCGAACTCGCTATTCACTCGTAATGGATATCCAAGACTAGCTGTCTAACCATTACACCACGATGAGGCCAATTATGTCAGTATTAACCAAACTCATTCACCACAAGTAGGATGTGACACGAGGTCCAATATATGGGGCATCTAGCAAGAATCGAACTCGCTATTCACTCGTAATGGATATCTGAGACTAGCTGTCTAACCATTACACCACGATGAGGCCAATTATGTCAGTATTAACCAAACTCATTCACCACAAATAGGATGTGACACGAGGTCCAATGTATGGGGCATCTAGCAAGAATCGAACTCGCTATTCACTCGTAATGGATATCCGAGACTAGCTGTCTAACCATTACACCACGATGAGGCCAATTATGTCAGTATTAACCAAACTCATTCACCACAAATAGGATGTGACACAAGGTCCAATGTATGGGGTATCTAGCAAGAATCGAACTCGCTATTCACTCGTAATGGATATCCGAGACTAGCTGTCTAACCATTACACCACGATGAGGCCAATTATGTCAGTATTAACCAAACTCATTCACCACAAGTAGGATGTGACACGAGGTCCTATGTATGGGCATCTAGCAAGAATCGAACTCGCCATTCATTTATATATGGAGCTAAAAACAAAATATGTTCTGCCATACTAAATAATAATAAAAAGCGAAAAAGAATCCCTAACGTAGCTTCTTCTATAACACACACACACACACACACACACACACACATATATATATATATATATAATACACACACACACACACAATATATATATATATGTGTGTGTGTGTGTGTGTGTGTGTCTGTGGAAGATTATAAGGACGTCGGGCACCCCAATTAATTTTAAAAGTAAGTGCTCACTTTGCTTAGAGGAAAAGATACAAATCATTAGATTTAAGGACAGAGGAAAGCTGCTAAACTCTAGAAATGAACTAATATTCAAATGCAGACACAAGGCCAAGTATAGACTATAATAATGAAGGTAGACATAGGCATAATACAAAATAATATAGCAGAGTAAGAACACCAGGATAAATAACCTTAACCAAGCAGGGATAAAATATAGTAAGACTAAGATATATATATTTACCAACCCCTCCGCACGAGCAGGATGCGACACAAGGTCAATTTCTTAAGCGGAGTTCAGCAGGTTTGAATTCAGAGTTTTCCTTCTCCTAGACCGGTTGCCTAACCAAGGTTAAAGAGCCCAGTCTGCCCTACTATTTACCCATAGCTGGAGGGAGAGTAGGATTCATACCTTTCCCAATGGTATTAGCGCTAAGTGAAATGCAATTACTACGTCCAGGATTTGAACTCGGGGCGACGAGTCCATTTCCCATGATTTTAACCATTACACCACGCGCTTCCTACTAAGACTAAGATATAGGCGTGTGGGGGGAAGTAGGATATGGTGCATATAGGCAATTGCACAGGGCACCCAGAAGGTGTGTATATTATACATATGTAAAATTCAGAGGGGCACACAGCTTTATGAACATGTAAATTGTATATGATGCAAATGAACTGTGAACATATAGTTTAGAAGAACTCATATGTAGGAAAATAGACTAAGATTGCCCACTCCAATGCATATATGGATGAGGACATGAGTGTATGGTTGAATATGTATACATAAATGGTTGTGTGAGGGGGTAGTAACATGTGTATGTGTAATTATATGCACAGGTAGAGAGGGATATGCGTGCATTCAATGAACATACGGAGGTGCGAGTACGGATGGATATACAAATATATATGTATATGTGGGAGTAGGAGTGAATGCATGTAGGTTTACATGTATGTATGTATATATGTATGTATGGAGGGATGTAGGTATGTGTGTATATATATCTGAATGTGTATGTATATATGTGTGCGCATGGATATGTATGCGGATGTGTGTATGGATGTGTGTGTACATATATAGATGTATGAATGAGTTTGAAAGGATGTATGTATAAGTTTACATATAAGTGTGGGTGTGCCTCTCTCTCTATATATATATATGTATATATGTGTGTGTGTGTGGATGTGAATACACTGACATGGGGGTGTGTGTATGGAAGTATGTGTATATAGGTGTGTATATGTAGGTATGTATATGTGAATACATGTGTGTGTATATGTATGGAAGGATGTATGTATATATATATATATAGGTGTGTGGGCAGGGGGGGGGTGTATGAAACTGGGAACTTGTGAGGGAACCTACAGATTGACAATAATAAAGTAATTAGTAAAGACGAAAAATACATTAAATTGTAAATTTTCTTCAAGGAATGGTCAGCTGGTAAAAAAACACACCCAAGTAGAAATGTTATTCCCCCCACAATATAATCTTTGACCAAATGGCAATTCCAACACCTGCACTTTCTGACTAGTTTCGAGAATGACTTGTGGGTTGTTCTGTTTGTGTTTCAGTGTTTATTGTTTTTGCTTTTGATCTTTTATCCACTATATTTTTAAAAAATTCTGGAGTCTTAACCTCCATTTTTACTTATATTTCTATTCCTATTTATCAATTTATCTTTAATTCTGTTATTTATCTTATTATTATTTTTATTTTATTTTATTTTATTTATTCTTTAATGTGAGATTGCTTAGGTTTTATCTCATGTTATAATTGTTTATTTCTATTATTTTTACCTCATTTCTGTTTTAATTTTAATTCTAGTTTAATTTTTTTCATTTTAGTTTTATTTTTATATTTATTTTTATCTTCTAATTATTATATTGATATTATTATTATCCTTCACTTGATTTTAATTTTGAATTTTAATTTTTAATTTTTAATTCTTAATTTTAATTTTAAATTTTGAATTTTAATTTTGATGTTGGCTTTAGATCTTAATTTTAATTTTACCCTTAAAATAGATTTATAAGTTTTTTTTTATTGATTTTTATTTATTACTTACTCCTTATAGTCTTCATAGGTTTTTATAGGTTTATACCCCGATTAGGGTTTATTTTATTTTTCATTTTTTATTTTCTATTTTTTATTTTTATTTTTATATTTTATTTTTATATGTATTTTTTATCTTTTATTTTTTATTTTTTATCTTACCGTTTATCTTATCTAATTTTTAATTTAAGATTCTTTAACTCTATCCCCTTTATTTTAATCTTTATCTTTTTTATCTTTAATTTTATTTTTACCCATTAACTTCCATTAATTTCTATAATTCGGCAATTCTGATAGAATGTGGGGGTGGTTTTTTGGTTTTGTGTTTCAGATAATTCTGATCTCGTAATTCTACATTGATAACTCTGATTTTCCTAATTCCACCTCGATATCTTATTAGGTTTGGTTCCCCATTCCTTCAATCCCGAGTCAGATATATCCTCTAAAGTTTAAGACTTCAAACTTAATTATATAAATTTTACTTTTTTACTCTAAGGTTTTAGGGAATTCACAACTTTTTTCTAGACCCTTATTATTATTATTATTATTATTATCACTGACAATATCCATTTATCTTAAGCTGGATATTATGATTATTACTATGATTGTTATTATTATAGTTATTATGAGTTTTCACATCAGAATTAGCTGATGGTCTTTCACTGGAATTTGAGTGACAGCAAGTCTCCTCAGGTCTCCAGGAATCTCCTGAGTATTCTGGCAGATTACAGCAGTGGAGTGTTATGAATATTATGGTTATTATTATTACTACTATTATTATTATTAGTACCACCATTGCTAAAGTTATGATATAATGTTATTAATTTGATTACTAAGGTTTTTTATTATTGTCTTATCACTATCATTATCATCACTAAAATTACTATTATTAATGATTATTATTATTATTACTACTAGATTATCATCATTATTAATTTTACTACTATTAATTATTATCACTTAGACTTTTTACCTTTGATTTAATTATAACCTTACTTCTATGGTAGTCTCTACAATCTTTAATTATTAAATTCGATCTTTCACTTCTTATACTTTTAACTTTATGTTATTTTTCACCTTTAGTCCCACGTGTTAAATTTATATTTTTAATCTGTAACGTTACTTTATTATCTTATTATTCTATATTTTAACTTTTTATATTTATTACGGAGTAATATACCACTACCTCTTACTGTATTCATTTTTGTTCTAGTCTACCCTATATCATCCAAAACTAAATTATTATCTTGTCTTTATCCTTAGTTTATTCTCTACAACTTTACCTTCACAGGCCACCTCCCACCCCTAATTTGCTTCTTAGTTTAATTTTATTTTATATTATTTTTATTCTTTATTTATTTTTTATTTTATTTCATTTTGTTTCAGTAGATTCTAATTCTTTATTCTAATCTTAATTCTTTTCTTATTTTAATTTAATTTATTTTATGAGATTTTATTAACTTTAATTATTATGTTTATTTTTACCTTATTGTTATTATCATTATTATTTGTTACTTTAATTTTAATTTTTAATTTTAATTTTTTATTCTTTTATTTTCTATTTTATCTTTATTTTTATATTATTTTGTTATCTTTATTTTTTTTTCTTCTCTTTTTTCCAGCCTTGAAATTCTGCTCATTTTGTATATACACTCTTACAACTATTTCCCCAAGAATCTGCCCCAAGCAAAGCCACACCTCATCCAAAACATAGACCTCCCCGCCTCATCCAAAGAAACTAACCCTACCCATTCCAAAATAAGACACCAACCCTCCCTCCCCTAAATTGATAGATTATAAAGAGATGTTACTTTGGGAAATTCTCAGTAAGAGTCATGTTCTTGTGATTACCTGAAGATGCCGTATTAATACGGTTGAAATAAATTATTGTAATGAAGCAAGTTTAGAGTTTTTCTTCATTTACTAAATTTCTTGCTCTGTCCTTTTACTCACTGGTATTAGGCACATTGAGCTCTCCTTATGGTCTACCTGCATCAGTTGGTTAAACCACACACACACACACATATATATATATATATATATATATATATATTATATATTTATTAGGGACTAGCAAACGGAGTCTAAAATTCGTTTTTGTCAAAATGACTTTAGCCCCCCTACGGAAAATAATTTACCAAAAATCAGGAAATTATCGGATTTTAATGAAATATTCAGTGTTTATTTATCAATGAATGATCTTTATAATGCATTATTTTATTTTAAAACTTTCTCATTTTTTTCAGCTCACTTAATTTTGACTCCCCCCTTATGTTGGGGGCGTAAAATGTTTTGCAAGTTGATCATTTTCGATACTAATTACAGTATAAATATGAGATAAAAGACCGAACTTATGAATAGAAACAAATTTTTTTACGGTTGCGCTTTTATGAGAAAATAAGTACCAAAAATCGAAAAATAAAATGCAAAAAAATAATAAATAATTAATTTTTCGGAGATTTTTTTTTTACTCATTTCGATAATTATATTTGGCTATTATTTTATAAAAGAAAAAATTATACATCGATATTTTTCTGCTTAAAAGGGGGAGGGGGTACATTTTCAATCGAGTTTTTCTTCAAAACTTATTACTTTTGGCGCCTAAAATAGGTTTGCATTAAGTAGATATTTATTTTTAAAATCTAAAAATATAAATTTTAAACTTAACATCGGGATTTTCACATTTTAAATGCATTTTATATATTAATTTTTCATAGCAAAAATACTAAATTAAAGTTTTGAAATAAAATAATTAATGCATTATAAAATTCATTAATTGTTAAATCAATACTGAAAATTTCATTAAAATCAGATAATTACCTGATTTTTGGTAAATTTTTTTTGCAATCGCGAATGTTTACAGTAAAATTATAAACAAGCACTTAAAACCATCGAAAAAGAGGCTGAATGGCGGATATCGTCGAAATTGACCAAAACAAATAGTTTTAAATCTTTTAAAAATAAACTGCATATGTAATTATATTTTCTTTTTTTAATGTTGGTTATTATGCTACTACTTATCGATTTAGACAAAGTTTAACCTTAAATAGATTTAATTATTCTTAATTCGCTTTTAAAACTCGTATTATCCGATTTTTTTTTGCTAGTCCCTAATATATATACTATAGCAAAAATACTAAATTAAAGTTTTGAAATAAAATAACTGATGCATTATAAAATTCATTAATTGATAAATCAATACTGAAAATTTCATTAAAATCGGATAATTACCTGATTTTTGGTTTGGTTTTTTTTTTCAATCACGAATGTTACATTAAAATTGTAAACAAGCGCTTTAATTTATTGAACAAGAGACAGAATGACACAATTGAAAAAAAAATAAATAAACACAAAAACAATCGATAAAAATTTAAAAATTTTTATTCATTTATTTTTAAAGAAAATAAAAAATGAAAAATGTTTTGTTTTTTTTATTAAATAAATTTAAAAATTTTAATTAAATAATTTTGATCAATTTTAAGAAAAACAAAAATTTTTTCCTTGAAACAAAATATTTGGGTTAGTTTTTGAATCTTTTTGAAATTTATGCAAATTTTTTCCAAATTTTTTTCCGGAAAAAATTCAAAAATTCCTTTTATTACAAAAATAAATTTCTCTAAATTCGTTTGAAGAAAAATCTAAAATGTTTTCTTTAGTTTTGAATAATTGAAGTTTTCCCCGTTTTCATCAAAATAAATATTTTACAATCATTTTTGTTTTGCCCCCAAAAATTCCCAGTTGAGGGATCAGCACGTTTAGGTGGGCATCCATCTCCCCCCGATTCCCAGTGTCAATAGTTTTTAGGTATTCGCCTTCTTCGGTGTAAAAAAAATTTTAAATTTGGAATTCAAAAATCAAAATTTTATTTTTTAATTGACAAACAGAAAAGAATCATTTTCTGTTTTCAGATTTTTTCTATTTTAAGAAAAGGGAACATTTTTTCTTTTCAAAAAAATTAAATTCATTTCAAAATCCATCCCCTCCCTCCCCCACCCACAATTTACCACCAAATTTTGGGGGAAATGAAAAACATTTCAAAGGGAGAATTCCTTTCCTTCGTGTTTTAAACAAAATTCAAAACAATTTTCCCGATTCGTTTAATTCGATTATCGATCTGTTTTCAGATCAGCAAGAAAAATATGACCGTCTTCCTCACTGACGATAATTGATTGAATATCAAGATACGGTTTCGATCCCGACAAATTCCATTCTTTTTCAAATTGAATATCACGATTCGGTTTCGATCCCGGCAAATTCCATTGAATCAAATTCTCTGAATATTTAAAAACTTGAACCAAGAATTTCATTTTTAAGTCCATTTAGAAATTGTAAATAATAGTTTGAATAGTTTACCTCTAATTCACATTTCCTTACGGTTCGGTTATTTTTTGTTTGGGGTGGGGACCCGATGAAGATAATGATGATTGAAATGTGGTTTTTAATAACTCGACACCACAAACAATGTCCGTTTTTTCATTTTCATTTTTTTTTAATAAATGACTCAAATGAATTCGCCAAATTACCAATTTTTTCAAAAAATGAAAATGAAAAACGGAATTGTTTGTGGTGTCGAGTTATTAAAAACACTTTCAATCATCATTATCTTCATCGGGTCGCACCCAACAAAAATAACCGAACCGGTAAGGAAATGTGAATTAGAAGGTAAACTATTCAAACTATTATTTACAATTTCTAATGGCTTAAAATGAAATTCTTGGTTAAGTTTTTTTTGAAATATTCAGAGAATTTGTTATTTCAATGGAATTTGCCGGATCGAAACGAATCGATGAGTATTTTTGAAAAGAATGGAATTTGTCGGGATCGAACCGTTCTGATATTCAATCAATTATCGTCAGGAGGAAGACGGTCCCATATTTTGTTTCTTGATGATCATAGAAACAGATCGATAATCGATAAACGATCGGGAAAAATTGGTTTGTGAATTTTGTTTAAAACACGGAAGGAGGAATTCTTCCCTTGTGAAATGTTTTTTCATTTCCCAAAATTTTGGTGGTAAATTGTTTTGGGTGGGGAGGGGAGGGGATGGTGGATGGATGTTGAAATGAATTTATTTTTTTTGAAAAGAAAAAATGTTTGTCCTTTTCTTAAAATAGAAAAAATGTTGAAAAGACAATTATTCTTTTTTCTGTTTGTCAATTAAAAAATAAATTTTGATTTGTGATGATTCCAAATTTAAAATTTTCTTTTTACACGAAGAAGTCGATACTAAAATATTGCACTGGGAATCGGGGGGAGATGGGGATGGCCCTACTAATTCGTGCTGATCCTCAACTGGGAATTTTGGGGGAAACAAATGATTGTAAAATATTTTTATTTGAATGAAAAACGGGGGAAACTTCAATTATGTAAAACCTAAAGAAAACATTTTAGATTTTTCTTCAAACGATTAGAGAAATTTATTTTTGTACAATAAAAAGGAATTTTTTTGATTTTTTCGGAAAAAATTTGGAGAAAATTTGCATAAATTTTCAAAAAGATTCAAAAACTCAACCCAAATTTTTTGTTTAAGGGAAAAAATTTTTGTTATTTCTTAAAATTGATCAAAATTAATTTAATTAAAAATTTAAATTTATTTAATAAAAAAACAAATTTTTCAATTTTTTTATTTCTTTAAAAAAATAAATGAATAAAATTTTTGAAATTTTTATCGATTTTTTTGTGTTTATTTTTTTTTTTTTCATTGTGTCCATTCTGTCTCTTGTTCAATAAATTTATAGGCTTGTTTCAATTTTAATGTAATTCGTGATTGAAAAAAAAAACAAACCAAAATCCAGGTATTATCCGATTTTAATGAAATTTTCAGTATTGATTTATCAATTAATGAATTTTATAATGCGATCAGTTTATTTATTTCAAAACTTTAATTTAGTATTTTTGCTATAGTATATATATTAGGGACTAGAAAAAAAAATGGATAATAGAGTTTTAAAAGCGAATTAAGAATAATTTAATCTTTTAAGGTTAAACTTTGTCTAATGATAATAGGTAAGCATAATAACACATAAAAAAAGAAAATATAAATTAATATGCGTTTTTTTTTAAAAGATTTAAAACTATTTGTTTTGGTCAATTTCGACGATATCCGCCATTCAGCCTCTTTTTCGATGGTTTTAAGTGCTTGTTTATAATTTTACTGTAAACATTCGCGATTGCAAAAAAATTTACCAAAAATCAGGTAATTATCTGATTTTAATGAAATTTTCAGTATTGATTTAACAATTAATGAATTTTATAATGCATTAATTATTTTATTTCAAAACTTTAATTTAGTATTTTTGCTATGAAAAATTAATATATAAAATGCATTTAAAATGTGAAAATCCCGATGTTAAGTTTAAAATGTTATATTTTTAGATTTTAAAAATAAATATCTACTTAATGCAAACCTTATTTTAGGCGCCAAAAGTAATAAGTTTTGAAGAAAAACTCGATTGAAAATGTACCCCCTCCCCCTTTTAAGCAGAAAAATATCGATGTATAATTTTTTCTTTTATAAAATAATAGCCAATTAAATAATTATCGAAATGAGTAAAAAAGAAATCTCCGAAAAATTAATTATTTATTATTTTTTTGCATTTTATTTTTCGATTTTTGGTACTTATTTTCTCATAAAAGCGCAACCGTAAAAAAATTTGTTTCTATTCATAAGTTCGGTCTTTTATCTCATTATTTATACTGTAATTAGTATCGAAAATGATCAACTTGCAAAACATTTTACGCCCCCAACATAAGGGGGGGAGTCAAAATTAAGTGAGCTGAAAAAAATGAGAAAGTTTTAAAATAAAATAATGCATTATAAAGATCATTCATTGATAAATAAACACTGAATATTTCATTAAAATCCGATAATTTCCTGATTTTTGGTAAATTATTTTCCGTAGGGGGGCTAAAGTCATTTTGACAAAAACGAATTTTAGACTCCGTTTGCTAGTCCCTAATAAATATATATATATATATATATATATATATATATATGTGTGTGTGTGTGTGTGGTTTAACCAAGCTGATGCAGGTAGACCATAAGGAGAGCTCAATGTGCCTAATACCAGTGAGTAAAAGGACAGAGCAAGAAATTTAGTAAATGAAGAAAAACTCTAAACTTGCTTCATTACAATAATTTATTTCAACCGTATTAATACGGCATCTTCAGGTAATCACAAGAACATGACTCTTACTGAGAATTTCCCAAAGTAACATCTCTTTTATATCTATCAATTTAGGGGAGGGAGGGTTGGTGTCTTATTTTGGAATGGGTAGGGTTAGTTTCTTTGGATGAGGCGGGGAGGTCTATGTTTTGGATGAGGTGTGGCTTTGCTTGGGGCAGATTCTTGGGGAAATAGTTGTAAGAGTGTATATACAAAATGAGCAGAATTTCAAGGCTGGAAAAAAGGAGAGAAGAAAGAAAAATAAAGATAACAAAATAATATAAAAATAAAGAATAAAATAGAAAATAAAAGAATAAAAAATTAAAATTAAAAATTAAAATTAAAGTAACAAATAATAATGATAATAACAATAAGGTAAAGGAATAAAACATAATAATTAAAGTTAATAAAATCTCATAAAATAAAATAAATTAAATTAAAATAAGAAAAGAATTAAGATTAGAATAAAGAATTAGAATCTACTGAAACAAAATGAAATAAAATAAAAAATAAAATAAAGAATAAAAATAATATAAAATTAAAATTAAACTAAGAAGCAAATTAGGGGTGGGAGGTGGCCTGTGAAGGTAAAGTGTTAGAGAATAAACTAAGGATAAAGACAAGATTAATACAAGATAATAATTTAGTTTTGGATGATATAGGGTAGACTAGAACAAAATTGAATACAGTAAGAGGTAGTGGTATATTACTCCGTAAATAATATAAAAAGTTAAAATATAGAATAATAAGATAATAAAGTAACGTTACAGATTAAAAATTAAAATTTAACACGTGGGGACTAAAGGTGAAAAATAACATAAAGTATAAAGTATAAGAAGTGAAAGATCGAATTTAATAATTAAAGATTGTAGAGACTCACCATAGAAGTAAGGTTATAATTAAATCAAAGGTAGAAAGTCTAAGTGATAATAATTAATAGTAGTAAAATTAATAATGATGATAATGCTAGTAGTAATAATAATAATAATATAGTAATTTTAGTGATGATAATGATAGTGATAAGACAATAATAAAAAACCTTAGTAATCAAATTAATAACATTATATCATAACTTTAGCAATGGTGGTACTAATAATAATAATAGTAGTAATAATAATAACCATAATATTCATAACACTCCACTGCTGTAATCTGCCAGAATACTCAGGAGATTCCTGGAGACCTGAGGAGACTTGCTGTCACTCAAATTCCAGTGAAAGACCATCAGCTAATTCTGATGTGAAAACTCATAATAACTATAATAATAACAATCATAGTAATAATCATAATATCCAGCTTAAGATAAATGGATATTGTCAGTGATAATAATAATAATAATAATAATAATAATAAGGGTCTAGAAAAAAGTTGTGAATTCCCTAAAACCTTAGAGTAAAAAAGTAAAATTTATATAATTAAGTTTGAAGTCTTAAACTTTAGAGGATATATCTGACTCGGGATTGAAGGAATGGGGAACCAAACCTAATAAGATATCGAGGTGGAATTAGGAAAATCAGAGTTATCAATGTAGAATTACGAGATCAGAATTATCTGAAACACAAAACCAAAAAACCACCCCCACATTCTATCAGAATTGCCGAATTATAGAAATTAATGGAAGTTAATGGGTAAAAATAAAATTAAAGATAAAAAAGATAAAGATTAAAATTAAAGAATCTTAAATTAAAAATTAGATAAGATAAACGGTAAGATAAAAAATAAAAAGATAAAAAATACATATAAAAAATAAAATATAAAAATAAAAATAAAAAATAGAAAATAAAAAATGAAAAATAAAATAAACCCTAATCGGGGTATAAACCTATAAAAACCTATGAAGACTATAAGGAGTAAGTAATAAATAAAAATCAATAAAAAAAAACTTATAAATCTATTTTAAGGGTAAAATTAAAATTAAGATCTAAAGCCAACATCAAAATTAAAATTCAAAATTTAAAATTAAAATTAAGAATTAAAAATTAAAAATTAAAATTCAAAATTAAAATCAAGTGAAGGATAATAATAATATCAATATAATAATTAGAAGATAAAAATAAATATAAAAATAAAACTAAAAATGAAAAAAATTAAACTAGAATTAAAATTAAAACAGAAATGAGGTAAAAATAATAGAAATAAACAATTATAACATGAGATAAAACCTAAGCAATCTCACATTAAAGAATAAAAAAATAAAATAAAATAAAAAAATAAGAATAAAGATAAATAGGAATATATAAGTAAAAATGGAGGCTCCAGAATTTTTAAAAATATATAGTGGATAAAAGATCAAAAGCAAAATAAACACTGAAACACAAACACAACACAAGTCATTCTGGAAACTAGTCAGAAAGTGCAGGTGTTGGAATTGCCATTTGGTCAAAGATTATATTGTGGGGGGAATAACATTTCTACTTGGGTGTGTTTTTTTACCAGCTGACCATTCCTTGAAGAAAATTTACAATTTAATGTATTTTTCGTCTTTACTAATTACTTTATTATTGTCAATCTGTAGGTTCCCTCACAAGTTCCCAGTTTCATACACCCCCCCCTGCCCACACACCTATATATATATATATACATACATCCTTCCATACATATACACACACATGTATTCACATATACATACCTACATATACACACCTATATACACATACTTCCATACACACACCCCCATGTCAGTGTATTCACATCCACACACATTCACATATATACATATATATATAGAGAGAGAGGCACACCCACACTTATATGTAAACTTATACATACATCCTTTCAAACTCATTCATACATCTATATATGTACACACACATCCATACACATACATATCCATGCGCACACATATATACATACACATTCAGATATATATACACACATACCTACATCCCTCCATACATACATATATACATACATGTAAACCTACATGCATTCACTCCTACTCCCACATATACATATATATTTGTATATCCATCCGTACTCGCACCTCCGTATGTTCATTGAATGCACGCATATCCCTCTCTACCTGTGCATATAATTACACATACACATGTTACTACCCCCTCACACAACCATTTATGTATACATATTCAACCATACACTCATGTCCTCATCCATATATGCATTGGAGTGGGCAATCTTAGTCTATTTTCCTACATATGAGTTCTTCTAAACTATATGTTCACAGTTCATTTGCATCATATACAATTTACATGTTCATAAAGCTGTGTGCCCCTCTGAATTTTACATATGTATAATATACCCTAATTGCCTACACCTATACTTAGTACGCGTGGTGTAATGGTTAAAATCATCGTCGCCCCGAGTTCAAATCCTGGACGTAGTAATTGCATTTCACTTAGCGCTAATACCATTGGGAATATGAATCCTACTCTCCCTCCAGCTATGGGTAAATAGTAGGGCAGACTGGGCTCTTTAACCTTGGTTAGGCAACTCTGAGATTCAAACCTGCTGAACTCCGCTTAATTGACCTTGTGTCGCATCCTGCTCGTGCGGAGGGGTTGGTAAATATATATATCTTAGTCTTACTATATTTTATCCCTGCTTGGTTAAGGTTATTTATCCTGGTGTTCTTACTCTGCTATATTATTTTGTATTATGCCTATGTCTACCTTCATTATTATAGTCTATACTTGGCCTTGTGTCTGCATTTGAATATTAGTTCATTTCTAGAGTTTAGCAGCTTTCCTCTGTCCTTAAATCTAATGATTTGTATCTTTTCCTCTAAGCAAAGTGAGCACTTACTTTTAAAATTAATTGGGGTGCCCGACGTCCTTATAATCTTCCACAGACACACACACACACACACACACACATATATATATATATGTGTGTGTGTGTGTGTATTATATATATATATATATATGTGTGTGTGTGTGTGTGTGTGTGTGTGTGTTTATAGAAGAAGCTACGTTAGGGATTCTTTTTCGCTTTTTATTATTATTTAGTATGGCAGAACATATTTTGTTTTTAGCTCCATATATAAATGAATGGCGAGTTCGATTCTTGCTAGATGCCCATACATAGGACCTCGTGTCACATCCTACTTGTGGTGAATGAGTTTGGTTAATACTGACATAATTGGCCTCATCGTGGTGTAATGGTTAGACAGCTAGTCTCGGATATCCATTACGAGTGAATAGCGAGTTCGATTCTTGCTAGATACCCATACATTGGACCTTGTGTCACATCCTATTTGTGGTGAATGAGTTTGGTTAATACTGACATAATTGGCCTCATCGTGGTGTAATGGTTAGACAGCTAGTCTCGGATATCCATTACGAGTGAATAGCGAGTTCGATTCTTGCTAGATGCCCCATACATTGGACCTCGTGTCACATCCTATTTGTGGTGAATGAGTTTGGTTAATACTGACATAATTGGCCTCATCGTGGTGTAATGGTTAGACAGCTAGTCTCAGATATCCATTACGAGTGAATAGCGAGTTCGATTCTTGCTAGATGCCCCATATATTGGACCTCGTGTCACATCCTACTTGTGGTGAATGAGTTTGGTTAATACTGACATAATTGGCCTCATCGTGGTGTAATGGTTAGACAGCTAGTCTTGGATATCCATTACGAGTGAATAGCGAGTTCGATTCTTACTAGATGCCACATACATTGGACCTCGTGTCACATCCTACTTGTGGTGAATGAGTTTGGTTATCCTAAGCCCTGATGACAGGTCCTTTGAAAACCAATGAAGTATAACTGTCTGTCAATTAACCTCTGCTTTTTCTCCCCTCTCCTTCTTCATGGGGGATACAACTAGTGTATCCTAAGCCCTGATGACAGGTCTTTTGAAAACCAATGAAGTATAACTGTCTGTCAATTAACCTCTGCTTTTTCTCCCCTCTCCTTCTTCATGGGGGATCCAGCTAGTGTATCCTAAGCCCTGATGACAGGTCTTTTGAAAACCAATGAAGTATAACTGTCTGTCAATTTGCCTCTGCCTTTTGAAAACTCATCCTTTATCACACTGCACAGAATATTTCCCTAAATGGAAGAATGTATTTGTAAATCGAATTAGATAAAATATTTAGAATGATGATGACACAAATGACCCCTCAAATCCAAGATAATATTAAACCCTGTCAGTTGGGGCTTTAGAATATACTGACTGTACCTCTGCAGAGGGGTGAGTCCACCCCACATAATGGGGCCACTTGTTTGCCGTGGGTGGCGTCCTGTGGTGCTTAAAGGCGGAACCCAGTTTGTGACCATGCAATACCCCACTTTGTCATTTAGTTAGGCTCGACTGGTAATCTGAAAGGTCCCCTCTGATCAATTGGCTGATCACATCAATCCCTAGCATTTATATGGTAGTCCCAACCCTTTTTACTTTTATTGCAAACTCCCAACCCCATTTATGTGCTAGAAGGCGGTGACTGAGGGTCTTAATGTCTGATTGTGAAGTTACAATTCTGGAGCTCTGGGGTATGTGGAGTACTCATTGATCACCATTACTCCCAGGTCCACTCAGACTCGGAGTGCTAGTACTTGTCACACCTATGGGTTAAATAGATAAAATTAGTTGAAAAATAGGTTTTGAAAAAATATGAAGAACGAATAAGACAAAAGGTCCTCGGCATAAAATAACCCAACAAGGTTTGTCATACCGTATAATCCAACCAATCAAATTAAAATCAATATTATAGGAATTGATAAGTCATCAATATCTAAAGATGTTGCTAACTCCTGGTACTCCTGGTATTCCTTAATACTATTTTTGAGATTCCATTATATCAGACGAATCTCCGTTCATAGGAGTTCATGGGTCTCCATTGTACTCTTTCTTTCTTCTCTCCTTTAGATTTTTATGTTTAGAAATTTTGAGAAATTCTGAATATTTGTAACATTATCTCCCTTTGAATAATTATCTCGCCTGAATGTAAAATCTTGAAATTATTTTTTTGTTATTACATTTAAATTATCTCCCTTGCACTGAATGATCATCTCTTTAATTACCTCCCCTGAATGATTATTTCCCTTTAATATATCTAGTCTTCATAAAATGGAATTAATATTTAAACCTATATCTTATAAACATTTGTCCCTGAAAAATAGGTTTAATCTTGATTCTATTTTATTAAGTCTATTTCATACTATCTTCAAACTACGCACTCCCGATTTTTTCAGTTTTTTTAAAGGAATTCTCACACTTCAAATTAGCAGCAGGAGCAATAAAATCTTTGGATCTGGGTTTTTTTTTCAGTAAAATCTTTTTTTAAAAACACATTTAAATTCTTAATTTAAAAATAACATTCATCAATCAATTACTGGATCATAATTATTTTAATTGATTATTAATGTTTTTGTAAATTTCAAATATCTAGTTTAGTGAAATCAATTTAAATTTAAACTTATTTCTTACAATTGTCGCAGAGCCGATAAGCATGTCGACACTGCGAACTTTTTGTAAAGAGAATAAATTGACACAATCAATAAAAAAAAAGGACAGACAAGGAGTTTCAGTTTAACAAATACACAAGTTTTTATTTACAACATGTAACAAGTGTAGTTAATGATTTCTTTATTGGTTTAGTCATCAGCATTGCTAGCCGGGAAGATATTAGTCGTAGTCGACAGACGGGTCATTCTGAAGACTGGAAATATGCTGGTTTTACCTCACAGGCCGAGAGGGTGACGTTAGTCGTTGTTGACTGACGAGTTTTCTGGGGGCTGGAAATATTCTGGTTTTACCTCACAGGCCGAGAGGGTGACGTTAGTCGTTTTTGACGGACGAGTTTTCTGGGGGCTGGAAATATTCTGGTTTTACCTCACAGGCCGAGAGGGTGACGTTAGTCGTTGTTGACGGACGAGTTTTCTGGGGGCTGGAAATATTCTGGTTTTACCTCACAGGCCGAGAGGGTGACGTTAGTCGTTGTTGACGGACGAGTTTTCTGGGGCTGGAAATATTCTGGTTTTACCTCACAGGCCGAGAGGGTGACGTTAGTCGTTGTTGACGGACGAGTTTTCTGGGGGCTGGAAATATTCTGGTTTTACCTCACAGGCCGAGAGGGTGACGTTAGTCGTTGTTGACGGACGAGTTTTCTGGGGGCTGGAAATATTCTGGTTTTACCTCACAGGCCGAGAGGGTAACGTTAGTCGTTGTTGACTGACGAGTTTTCTGGGGGCTGGAAATATGCTGGTTTTACCTTTCCGAGCAAGTCACCAAATGAGAGAGAACTCTGAGTTGTTCAGAAACTCAGCACCTGGCGCCCAATTCCATTGAGAGCGGACCTCCTCCAACGACCAGCCGTGCCGCTCCACGAGCGGATCCGAATCGGATCCCTCCACCCGATATAGTGCCCTTTGATGCCATGAGACATCCCTAGACTCAAGTAGTCTTTGCCGGGCCGCAACAGGAGGTCTGGGAAAATGTCCCAGGTCTGCTTCGACCATGTGATTTCAGTACTTAGCGATCGATTCAAAAATGCCAACCTCTCAGCGTCTCGATGAGCCGCCAAGTTCGACATCCTTAAATCAAACAAACCTGCCTACGCACCATTGACCGATGCCCCCTTCACAAAAAGTGGAAAAGAGCCCGTTCTAGTGCCAATAACCGAGCAATAGAGAGAGGAAGTACAGACAACCGGTAAAGGATCAGGGGGAAATGTAGGTGGCACAAGCCTCTGCACTGCCATTTAAGGACAACCGCCTTGGAAACAATTTTAGGATCCGAGCTATATACATAATCGAAAGTTTGTTGTGTTCGTGTCGACGTAAAACTCAGAAAAGTGATGTCATTCAGATTCGAAATCTTGCACATACCTTAATATCCCTATAACTATGAAACACATCAAATTTAGTCATTGATTTTTAATGATTAAGTGGTATTAATTGATTAAACAAAAATCAACCGATTTGCTGAACCGTTCACATGGTGCTCCTGTTGATAATTTTTTCCTGCTTATAACGTCTTGCTGCGTGCTGCTAATGTTTTGCCTGGTTGCTGTAGTGCTGTTGCTGCTAATTTTTTCCTGCTTATAACGTCTTGCCTGCGTGCTGCTAATGTTTTGCCTGGTTGCTGTAGTGCTGTTGCTGCTAATTTTTTCCTGCTTATAACGTCTTGCCTGCGTGCTGCTAATGTTTTGCCTGGTTGCTGTAGTGCTGTTGCTGCTAATTTTTTCCTGCTTATAACGTCTTGCCTGCGTGCTGCTAATGTTTTACCTGGTTGCTGTAGTGCTGTTGCTGCTAATTTTTTCCTGCTTATAACGTCTTGCCTGCGTGCTGCTAATGTTTTTGGTTGCTGTAGTGCTGTTGCTGCTAATTTTTCCTGCTTATAACGTCTTGCTGCGTGCTGCTAATGTTTTGCCTGGTTGCTGTAGTGCTGTTGCTGCTAATTTTTTCCTGGTTATAACGTCTTGCCTGCGTGCTGCTAATGTTTTGCCTGGTTGCTGTAGTGCTGTTGCTGCTAATTTTTCCTGTCTTGCCTGCGTGCTGCTAATGTTTTCCTGGTTGTAACGTCTTGCCTGCGTGCTGCTAATGTTTTGCCTGGTAGCTGTAGTGCCCTAGTGATATTTAATGTTTATCTTTGTCGTTAATTGTTTTATTCTCAAAGTTTCCTCTGAACATACATATACACACAACTGCCCTTTACATATGTATAGAAAACCAAGCCCTGGTGATATTTAATGTATATATATATATATATATATATATATATATATATATATATATATATATATATTTACTTTGTCATTAATTGTTTTATTTTCAAAGTTTCCTCCAAACATACATATACACACAACTGCCCTTTATATATGGATAGAAAACCAAGCCCTGGTGATATTTAATGTTTATATATATATTTACTTTGTCGTTAATTGTTTTATTTTCAAAGTTTCCTCCGAACATACATATAGACACAACTACCCTTTATATATGGATAGAAAACCAAGCCCTGGTGATATTTAATGTATATACATATATATTTACTTTGTCGTTAATTGTTTTATTTTCAAAGTTTCCTCCGAACATACATATACACACAACTGCCGTTTATATATGGATAGATAGATGTCTTTTTCCCCGCCAAATTCTCACAATTTTTACTCTTACTTTAAGAAATCTGAAATTTTTATTTTTTATTTATAAAGATAAGAGTCTGAATAATTATATCAGAAAATTTATATAAGTTTCTATACGTTTTTTCTTTTTTAGCCAAAAACAAGTTATGACTACCGGCTTTAAAAAAAATTCTATGAAAAATCAATTAATGGTTCGATTTTCTCGAATATTTTGGTAATTACTTACCTTTTCATGAAAATATGTTTGAAATAGTCTTTTTTCCTAAAATATGTTATGGTAATTTTTTACGAGGTCTACCCCCCTATTTTATTTTATGAAATTTGAAAAAAAATGAACCCACAAAAAACGTTTTTTTTTCTATAAAGATAAGAGTCTGAATAATTATATCAGAAAATTTTTATAAGTTTCTATACGTGATTTTTTTTTTTTTTTTAGTAAAAAAAACATGAATTCTGAATTCTGCTAAAAAATGTCATAATACTATTCTTTTTCAAACTTTTACTTGCTTTTTAATTGAATAGCCAAGAAATTTTTTTCAGAGAAATCTCCTGATATAATTATTCAGACTCTTATCTTTATAGATAAAAAAAAAATGAATCATTTTTTAACGGTTCATTTTTTTCAGATTTCATAAAAGAAAATGGGGTGGAGAGACACCTTAAAAAATATTTCCCCGAATATATTTTTAGGAAAAAAGATTTTTCCTAAAAGTATATTTATCTCCTTTAAAAATTAATTCTTTTGCGGCCTTCTGAAGAAAAATAACGTCCAATGAAAAACGGTCAAAAACACAACTAACGGTTAAAATTTAAGTAGAAAATAACATAAATTGTGTCCTTAGTAACGATGATTTGACACTTTATCCCTTTTTTTTTTTCATTTACTTCTTGTGTACGAAAATAAAACAATCATTACAACCCGGAATTAACAGTAGCATACGGTATGAATGATATAACTGTTTTTACAGACTACATAAATATCATATTTCATAGAGCTTTTAAAGCTTTAATATTTCAATATTTTTGAAAAGCGATGTATCTTTAAAAATGATATAAGTCGAAACGAACTAAATAGAGGGATAACTGCGTTTAACTATTACACATTTTAAAGAAATTTATTCTATGAAAGGGAAATAACTCTATAGTCGTTAGAAAAAGTTGTTTCCCTTTAAATAATTATAATTTTTTTTATTAAAGAAATATGTTTATTTTCACATTATATTTTTTACAAAAAAACACAACAAATGATTAATATATGGAGGATGATCACTAATTAGCACAGGGCCTATTCTAGTAGTGAGCACTTCTGCTATTTCATAGGTTTTCAGGTTTAAATAGGTTTAAAATATTCTAACAGATATAAGTAATTCATTAAAGAAGAACAAATTGATTTTAAATGTACGTAGAGACTGGGTCTCTTTTTTGTTGGTATTTGATTACTTCTCTCTCTTTTAAACCAACCAATATTAATTCCTCCATTAAAGTGAAAAGAGTCTCTTTTTGTTGGTATTTGATTGTTTCTCTCTCTTTTAAACCAACCAATATTAATTCCTCCATTAAAGTGAAAAGAGTCTCTTTTGTTGGTATTTGATTACTTCTCTCTCTTTTAAACCAACCAATATTAATTCCTCCATTAAAGTGAAAAGAGTCTCTTTTTGTTGGTATTTGATTACTTCTCTCTCTTTTAAACCAACCAATATTAATTCCTCCATTAAAGTGAAAAGAGTCTCTTTTTGTTGGTATTTGATTACTTCTCTCTCTTTTAAACCAACCAATATTAATTCCTCCATTAAAGTGAAAAGAGTCTCTTTTTGTTGGTATTTGATTACTTCTCTCTCTTTTAAACCAACCAATATTAATTCCTCCATTAAAGTGAAAAGAGTCTCTTTTTGTTGGTATTTGATTACTTCTCTCTCTTTTAAACCAACCAATATTAATTCCTCCATTAAAGTGAAAAGAGTCTCTTTTTGTTGGTATTTGATTACTTCTCTCTCTTTTAAACCAACCAATATTAATTCCTCCATTAAAGTGAAAAGAGTCTCTTTTTGTTGGTATTTGATTACTTCTCTCTCTTTTAAACCAACCAATATTAATTCCTCCATTAAAGTGAAAAGAGTCTCTTTTTGTTGGTATTTGATTACTTCTCTCTCTTTTAAACCAACCAATATTAATTCCTCCATTAAAGTGAAAAGAGTCTCTTTTTGTTGGTATTTGATTACTTCTCTCTCTTTTAAACCAACCAATATTAATTCCTCCATTAAAGTGAAAAGAGTCTCTTTTTGTTGGTATTTGATTACTTCTCTCTCTTTTAAAACCAACCAATATTAATTCCTCCATTAAAGTGAAAAGAGTCTCTTTTGTTGGTATTTGATTACTTCTCTCTCTTTAAACCAACCAATATTAATTCCTCCATTAAAGTGAAAAGAGTCTCTTTTTGTTGGTATTTGATTACTTCTCTCTCTTTTAAACCAACCAATATTAATTCCTCCATTAAAGTGAAAAGAGTCTCTTTTTGTTGGTATTTGATTACTTCTCTCTCTTTTAAACCAACCAATATTAATTCCTCCATTAAAGTGAAAAGAGTCTCTTTTTGTTGGTATTTGATTACTTCTCTCTCTTTTAAACCAACCAATATTAATTCCTCCATTAAAGTGAAAAGAGTCTCTTTTTGTTGGTATTTGATTACTTCTCTCTCTTTTAAACCAACCAATATTAATTCCTCCATTAAAGTGAAAAGAGTCTCTTTTTGTTGGTATTTGATTACTTCTCTCTCTTTTAAACCAACCAATATTAATTCCTCCATTAAAGTGAAAAGAGTCTCTTTTTTGTTGGTATTTGATTACTTCTCTCTCTTTTAAACCAACCAATATTAATTCCTCCATTAAAGTGAAAAGAGTCTCTTTTTGTTGGTATTTGATTACTTCTCTCTCTTTTAAACCAACCAATATTAATTCCTCCATTAAAGTGAAAAGAGTCTCTTTTTGTTGGTATTTGATTACTTCTCTCTCTTTTAAACCAACCAATATTAATTCCTCCATTAAAGTGAAAAGAGTCTCTTTTTGTTGGTATTTGATTACTTCTCTCTCTTTTAAACCAACCAATATTAATTCCTCCATTAAAGTGAAAAGAGTCTCTTTTTGTTGGTATTTGATTACTTCTCTCTCTTTTTAAACCAACCAATATTAATTCCTCCATTAAAGTGAAAAGAGTCTCTTTTTGTTGGTATTTGATTACTTCTCTCTCTTTTAAACCAACCAATATTAATTCCTCCATTAAAGTGAAAAGAGTCTCTTTTTGTTGGTATTTGATTACTTCTCTCTCTTTTAAACCAACCAATATTAATTCCTCCATTAAAGTGAAAAGAGTCTCTTTTTGTTGGTATTTGATTACTTCTCTCTCTTTTAAACCAACCAATATTAATTCCTCCATTAAAGTGAAAAGAGTCTCTTTTTGTTGGTATTTGATTACTTCTCTCTCTTTTAAACCAACCAATATTAATTCCTCCATTAAAGTGAAAAGAGTCTCTTTTTGTTGGTATTTGATTACTTCTCTCTCTTTTAAACCAACCAATATTAATTCCTCCATTAAAGTGAAAAGAGTCTCTTTTTGTTGGTATTTGATTACTTCTCTCTCTTTTAAACCAACCAATATTAATTCCTCCATTAAAGTGAAAAGAGTCTCTTTTTGTTGGTATTTGATTACTTCTCTCTCTTTTAAACCAACCAATATTAATTCCTCCATTAAAGTGAAAAGAGTCTCTTTTTGTTGGTAATTTGTTTGATTGTTTTCTCTTTCTTTTAACCAACCAATATTAATTCTCTCCATTAAAGTGAAAAGAGTCTCTTTTTGTTGGTATTTGATTGTTCTCTCTCTTTTACCAACCAATATTAATTCCTCCATTAAAGTGAAAAGAGTCTCTTTTTGTTGGTATTTGATTACTTCTCTTCTCTTTTAAACCAACCAATATTAATTCCTCCTTAAGTAAAAAGAGTCTCTTTTTGTTGGTATTTGATTTTTCTCTCTCTTTTAACCAACCAATATTAATTCCTCCATTAAAGTGAAAAGAGTCTCTTTTTGTTGGTATTTGATTACTTCTCTCTCTTTTAAAACCAACCAATATTAATTCCTCCATTAAAGTGAAAAGAGTCTCTTTTGTTGGTATTTGATTACTTCTCTCTCTTTTAAACCAACCAATATTAATTCCTCCATTAAAGTGAAAGAGTCTCTTTTTGTTGGTATTTGATTTATTCTCTCTCTTTTAACCAACCAATATTAATTCCTCCATTAAAGTAAAAGAGTCTCTTTTTGTTGGTATTTGATTTACTTCTCTCTCTTTTAACCAACCAATATTAATTCTTCCATTAAAGTGAAAAGAGTCTCTTTTTGTTGGTATTTGATTACTTCTCTCTCTTTAAACAACCAATATTAATTCCTCCATTAAAGTGAAAAGAGTCTCTTTTTGTTGGTATTTGATTACTTCTCTCTCTTTTAAACCAACCAATATTAATTCCTCCATTAAAGTGAAAAGAGTCTCTTTTTGTTGGTATTTGATTTTTCTCTCTCTTTTAAACCAACCAATATTAATTCCTCCATTAAAGTAAAAGAGTCTCTTTTTGTTGGTATTTGATTTTTCTCTCTCTTTTAACCAACCAAAATATTAATTCCCATTAAAGTGAAAAGAGTCTCTTTTTGTTGGTATTTGATTACTTCTCTCTCTTTTAAACCAACCAATATTAATTCCTCCATTAAAGTGAAAAGAGTCTCTTTTTGTTGGTATTTGATTACTTCTCTCTCTTTTAAACCAACCAATATTAATTCCTCCATTAAAGTGAAAAGAGTCTCTTTTTGTTGGTATTTGATTTTTCTCTCTCTTTTTAAACCAACCAATATTAATTCTCCATTAAAGTGAAAAGAGTCTCTTTTTGTTGGTATTTGATTACTTCTCTCTCTTTTAAACAACCAATATTAATTCCTCCATTAAAGTGAAAAGAGTCTCTTTTTGTTGGTATTTGATTACTTCTCTCTCTTTTAAACCAACCAATATTAATTCCTCCATTAAAGTGAAAAGAGTCTCTTTTGTTGGTATTTGATTACTTCTCTCTCTTTTAAACCAACCAATATTAATTCCTCCATTAAAGTGAAAAGAGTCTCTTTTTGTTGGTATTTGATTACTTCTTCTCTTTTTAAACCAACCAATATTAATTCCTCCATTAAAGTGAAAAGAGTCTCTTTTTTGTTGGTATTTGATTACTTCTCTCTCTTTTAAACCAACCAATATTAATTCCTCCATTAAAGTAAAAAGAGTCTCTTTTTTTGGTATTTGATTACTTCTCTCTCTTTTAAACCAACCAATATTAATTCCTCCATTAAAGTAAAAAAGAGTCTCTTTTTGTTGGTATTTGATTTACTTCTCTCTCTTTTAAACCAACCAATATTAATTCCTCCATTAAAGTGAAAAGAGTCTCTTTTTGTTGGTATTTGATTACTTCTCTCTCTTTTAAA
Organism: Doryteuthis pealeii; assembly: GCA_023376005.1. NCBI lineage: Eukaryota > Metazoa > Mollusca > Cephalopoda > Myopsida > Loliginidae > Doryteuthis > Doryteuthis pealeii. The sequence goes on along the minus strand of CM042179.1, from coordinate 35,197,372 downwards.
CCAACCAATATTAATTCCTCCATTAAAGTGAAAAGAGTCTCTTTTTGTTGGTATTTGATTACTTCTCTCTCTTTTAAACCAACCAATATTAATTCCTCCATTAAAGTGAAAAGAGTCTCTTTTTGTTGGTATTTGATTACTTCTCTCTCTTTTAAACCAACCAATATTAATTCCTCCATTAAAGTGAAAAAGAGTCTCTTTTTGTTGGTATTTGATTACTTCTCTCTCTTTTAAACCAACCAATATTAATTCCTCCATTAAAGTGAAAAGAGTCTCTTTTTGTTGGTATTTGATTACTTCTCTCTCTTTTAAACCACCAATATTAATTCCTCCATTAAAGTGAAAAGAGTCTCTTTTTGTTGGTATTTGATTACTTCTCTCTCTTTTAAACCAACCAATATTAATTCCTCCATTAAAGTGAAAAGAGTCTCTTTTTGTTGGTATTTGATTACTTCTCTCTCTTTTAAACCAACCAATATTAATTCCTCCATTAAAGTGAAAAGAGTCTCTTTTTTGGTATTTGATTACTTCTCTCTCTTTTAAACCAACCAATATTAATTCCTCCATTAAAGTGAAAGAAGTCTCTTTTTGTTGGTATTTGATTACTTCTCTCTCTTTTAAACCAACCAATATTAATTCCTCCAAATCAATTAAAGAGAAAATTTGGTTTGGTTTTAAATTATTAACAAACATCCTCCATCAGCCTCTACCATACTCTGAACGTCTTGCTGCTCTGGGAATGGGTTCGTTGAAACTTCAGCTTCTGGCAACTGACCTGGTAAATGCTCATAAGGTCATTAATCATCTTAACAACAGCAACCTTGAGCACTTTTTTGATCTCCATGTTTCTAACACACGTGGGCATGCCTACAAAGTCAGAAAACAGCACTGCTCACGTGACTTTTTTGAAACATTTTTTTATGCACAGAATTGCGGAGGCATGAAATAAGCTGTCCGCATCCATTGTAGGCTGCCGATACACTGAATCTTTCAAAGCCTCCATGCTTCCTGTAGTCCACCGACACTATACACTGATGCCCCTCTCCACATACATATGCATACACATACATGCATATTACTACTGTAAACTGTTCATGTTCCTGCCACGAATACATTATTCTGTGTACAAGACATGAGACTTTGATGAGTTGTAGTGCACCTGAGCACTGTACACATATATATATATTATTACTGTACACTATTCATGTTCCTGACACTTATACATTATTCTGTATAATAGACATGAGACTTTGATGAGTTGTAGTGCACCTGAGCACTGTACACATATATATATATTATTACTGTACATCTATTCATGTTCCTGACACTTAATACATTATTCGTATAATAGACATGAGACTTTGATGAGTTGTGGTGCACCTGAGCACTGTACCATATATGTATATTATTACTGTATGCTATTCATGTTCCTGACACTAATACATTATTCTATGTACTAGACATGAGACTTTGATGAGTTGTGGTGCACCTGAGCACTGTACACATACATGTATATTATTACTGTATGCTATTCATGTTCCTGACACTAATACATTATTCTGTGTACTAGACATGAGACTTTTGATGAGTTGTGGTGCACCTGAGCACTGTACACAATAAATTTCATTATCATAATTATTATTATAATCTGACCTAAAATATTTTCCAAAGCATAAATTATTTTTATAAATTTAGATTAAAAGATTTTTATAATCTGATATAGATATTCTTTAGGAAGTTCATTTAAATAATCTGGTAACATTTTTATTGATAAAAAATGATTCAACAAAACTTGATTGCATATCACCTTTTCAGAATAAAGTTGTCAGGTAGCATAGCATGCCAGGTGTTTGCAAGGAACTGATTCATGTACAATAAGGCAGGTCAATTTTGGAACTGTAATGTCACCCATGTGACGAAAGTTGCAAATTAACATAAACATTACCATACAAAATATTTTTCTTCCAAACTTTGGCCTTCGTTTGAGGAAATAGATTTCAATTTTTTAAAGTTGTTATCACTGTTACATCCTATCATTATGTATAAATCAGCATATCAGAGGTGTCGGTGGAGATGGGAGACATATTTTCTGGTTATAATATTTTATTTATTTCGTTTCAAATGAACACGTTTTTCTGTTTTAAATATTGAAAATTGCTAAATTTTCTTACCAATTTAGAGGCTAAATGTGAAAACGAGGATTTCTAGTGCATTTTTGTAGACGATCTTTGATGCTATTTCCTCAAACAATGGTACAGAGTAAAAGATCTAATTTTTGGCATCAGTATTCAGTATACATACACACAACTTTCATATAGATGGACAATTTGATATTTTTTTTTAAAGTGAAAAAATCAACCTCCCATTATTTCACTTCCTAAAATGTGCTTGAAAATGCTAGCAAACCTGGGTGTCCATATTGCTTTTTTCAATAGCAATCTTTGTCAGGTTCATGGCAGTTCATTTTTTGGGGGGGTGAAACTATTAATAAGCTGTTTAACTCTTAACATCCTATATCACCTCATTTCACCCAGCCAGAAGTCACATTCATTTTTCTAATCTACCCAAATGATAGCCTTTGTTTAAATGTAATATTAAACATATTTAGAAGTCTTTGATTTGAGGGAAATAACAGGTAAGTTTAAATGAAAAGGCCATTTTTTGATTAAATCCTTTTAGGAATGGGGATTGGACTTTGTTTAAATGTAATATTAAACATATTTAGAAGTCTTTGATTTAAGGGAAATAACAGGTAAGTTTAATGAAAAGGCCATTTTTTGATAATAAATCCTTTTAGGAATGGGGATCTGGACTTTGTTTAAATGTAATATTAAACATATTTAGAAGTCTTTGATTTGAGGAAATAACAGGTAAGTTTAAATGAAAAGGCCATTTTTTGATAATCCTTATAGGAATGGGGATGTGGACTTTGTTTAAATGTAATATTAAACATATTTAGAAGTCTTTGATTTAAGGGAAATAACAGGTAATTAAATGAAAAGGCCATTTTTTGATAAATCCTTTTAGAATGGGGATTGGACTTTGTTTAAATGTAATATTAAACATATTTAGAAGTCTTTGATTTAGGGAAATAACAGGTAATTTAAATGAAAAGGCCATTTTTTGATAAATCCTTTTAGGAATGGGGATCTGGACTTTGTTTAATGTAAATAATTAACATATTTAGAAGTCTTTGATTTAAGGGAAATAACAGGTAAGTTAAAATGAAAAGGCCATTTTTTGATAAAATCCTTTTAGAATGGGGATTGAGACTTTGTTTAAATGTAATATTAAACATATTTAGAAGTCTTTGATTTAGGGAAATAACAGGTAAGTTTAAATGAAAAGGCCATTTTTTGATAAATCCTTTTAGGAATGGGGATTGGACTTTGTTTAAATGTAATATTAAACATATTTAGAAGTCTTTGATTTAAGGGAAATAACAGGTAAGTTTAAATGAAAAGGCCATTTTTGATAAATCCTTTTAGGAATGGGGATCTGGACTTTGTTAAAATGTAATATTAAAAATATTAGAAGTCTTTATTTAAGGGAAATACAAGGTAAGTTTAAATGAAAAGGCCATTTTTTTGATAAATCCTATAGGAATGGGGATGTGGACTTTGTTTAAATGTAATATTAAACATATTTAGAAGTCTTTGATTTAAGGGAAATAACAGTGTAACTTTAAATGAAAAGGCCATTTTTTGATAAATCCTTATAGGAATGGGGATGTGGACTTTGTTTTAAATGTAATATTAAACATATTTAGAAGTTCTTTGATTTAAGGGAAATAACAGGTAATTAAATGAAAAGGCCATTTTAGCCATTTATTGATTAATCCTTATGGGAATGGGGATGTGACTTTGTTTAAAAGTAATATTAAACATATTTAGAAGTCTTTGATTTAAGGGAAATAACAGGTAAAGTTTAAATGAAAAGGCCATTTTTAGCCATTTATTGATAAATCCTTTTAGGAATGGGATGTGGACTTTGTTAAATGTAATATTAAACATATTTAAGAAGTCTTTGATTTAAGGGAAATAACAGGTAACTTTAAATGAAGGCCATTTTAGCCATTTATTGATAAACCTTTAGGAATGGGGATGTGGACTTTGTTTAAATGTATATTAATATTGGTCTTGTTTGGAGTACAGGTAGTTTATGAAAAGGCCATTTTTAGCACTTATTTTGATAAATCCTTTAGGAATGGGGATTGGACTTTGTTTAAATGTAATATTAAACATATTTAGAAGTCTTTGATTTAAGGGAAATAACAGGTAAGTTTAAATGAAAGGCCATTTTTTGATTATAATATCCTTATAGGAATGGGATGTGGACTTTGTTTAAATGTAATATTAAACATATTTAGAAAGTCTTTGATTTAAGGGAAATAACAGGTAACTTAAATGAAAAGGCCATTTTTTTTGATAAATCCTTATAGGAATGGGGATGCTGGACTTTGTTTAAATGTAATATTAAACATATTAGAAGTCTTTGATTTAAGGGAAAATAACAGGTAACTTTAAATGAAAAGACATTTTTAGCCATTTATTGTTAAATCCTATGGGAATGGGGATGGTGGACTTTGTTTAAATGTAATATAAACATATTTAGAAGTCTTTGATTTAGGGAAATAACAGGTAAGTTTAAATGAAAAGGCCATTTTTAGCCATTTATTGATAAATCTTTATAGGAATGGGGATGTGGACTTTGTTTAAATGTAATATTAAACATATTTAGAAGTCTTTGATTAAGGGAAATAACAGTATACTTTAAGAAAAAGCCATTTTTTAGCCATTTATTGATAAATCCTTATGGGAATGGGGATGTGGACTTTGTTTAAATGTAATATTAAACATATTTAGAAGTCTTTGATTTAAGGGAAATAACAGGTAAGTTTAAATGAAAAGGGCCATTTTTAGCCATTTATTGATAAATCCTTTTAGGAATGGGGATTGGACTTTGTTTAAATGTATATTAAACATATTTAGAAGTCTTTGATTTAAGGGAATAACAGGTAGTTTAAATGAAAAGGCCATTTTTTGATAAATCCTTTTAGGAATGGGGATGGGACTTTGTTTAAATGTAAATATTAAACTATTTAGAAGTCTTTGATTTAAGGGAAATANTTTAATAATTTTTATGAAAAATACTTATTGAAAATGATTATTAGTTAGAGTGTGGTACCTGACAATCTATGTATTCTGTATTAATCATATATCAGAGGGTGCATACATAGATTCAGGAGTGGGTATAAGTGTAATTACCATAAAAAAAAATGGTATAACCAAAATGAGTTGCTATACAAAATGAAGTTAGAGATAAACTCTTATAATTTACTAAACAATGAAAAAAGAAAGAAAAACCCGTAAAGATCTGCTGAACATACTCCTATCAATTCAAAAAACTACAATTTTTCACAAATATATTTTAAATAAATTAAGCAACTCTAGAATTATTGTGTAAGCAAGTCTTGTGGGATGATTAACACATGCCGCTTAGAGTTCCAGGACAAGGTTCAAAAGATAAAATACCAAATTGGAGCCCGTATCTTGATATAAATAACAGGGAATGAGAAAATTAACAAGCAGTTTGCTTATCACACAGCATGTAGCAGTAGAGACTCGACACAGCAATAAATCGTCGGCCACCACCACAGTGGGCGCATGTCTCGCCATAAGTAATCCTTTACCTCGACATGTAACAGTACCTTTATGAACAATGCTCACTAATCGCATTCCCTCACCACACGAAGATGCTGAAATATCCAGGTGCACAAATCTGGCAATTTGCCACAGCGCTGACACGACAAACAACTCAATCTTTGAATCTTCATACTAGCCTGACGCATTCGACCAAACAAATAAGCCTCATTTCAGTTGTGATGCCCCTTCTAATATCCATTTGCTACCGACCATAAACCACCAAATAAATTACTTTATTGTGTTAAGACCCTTTTTTGTTATTCCTTCATTTTTAAAATCTAACCGCGTCTTCCAAAATATTGGTAGTGGGTCAGCATCATACCCTCCTCTTTTACCCTAAATCCTAACTGTATACCGTGGTTTGTTATTCCTCCATTTTTTAAAATCTAACCTGCGTCTCTCCAAATATTTTAGTGGTCAGCATCATCACTCTCTTTACCCTAATCCTAACGTATACCCGTGTTTGTTATTCCTCCCATTTTTAAAATCTAACCTGCTTCATTCCAAATATTGGTAGTGCGGGTCAGCATCATACCACTCTCTTCTAAATCCTAACTGTACCCTTGTTTTTATTCCTCCATTTTTAAAATCTAACCTGCGTCATTCCAAATTTGGTAGTGGGGTCAGCATCATACCTCTCTTTACCCTAAATCCTAACATGTATACCCTGTATGTTTTATTCCTCCATTTTTAAAATCTAACCTGCGTCATTCCAAATATTGTGGTAGTGGTCAGCATCATACCCTCTCTTACCCTAAATCCTAACTTATACCCTTGTTTGTTATTCTCCATTTTTTAAAAATCTAACCTGCTCATTCCAAATATTGTAGGGTGAGCATCATACCCTCTCTTACCCTAAATCCTAACTGTATATACCCTGTGTTTGTTATTCCTCCATTTTTAAAATCTAACCTGCGTCATTCAATATTGGTAGTGGGGTCAGCATCATACCCTCTCTTTACCCTAAATCCAACTGTATACCTGTGTTTGTATTCCTCCATTTTTAAAAATCTAACCTGCTCATTCAATATTGTATGGGCGCATCATACACCTCTCTTACCCTAAATCCTAACTGTATACCTGTGTTTTATTCCTCCATTTTTTTTTTAATCTAACCTCGTCATCCAAAATTGGTAGTGGGGTCAGCATCATACCCTCTCTTTACCCTAAATCCTAACTGTATACCCTGTGTTTTTATTCCTCCATTTTTAAAATCTAACCTGCTCATTCCAAATATGTGTTGGTCAGCATCATACCCTCTCTTACCCTAATCCTAACTGTATACCCTGTGTTTTTATTCCTCCATTTTAAAATCTAACCTGCGTCATTTCAAATATTGGTAGTGGGTCAGCACATACCCTCCTTTACCCTGAAATCTAAGTATACCCTGTGTTTTTATTCCTCCATTTTTAAAAATCTAACCTGCGTCATTTCAAATATGGTAGTGGGTCAGCATATACACTCTCTTTACCCTAAATCCTAACTGTATACCCTTGTTTGGTATTCCTCATTTTTAAAAACACTGGCGTCATTCCAAATTGGTTGGGTCAGCATCATAACCCTCTCTTTCCCTAAAATCCTACTGTATACCCCCTGTGTTGTTATTCCTCGCATTTTTTAAAATCTAAGCCTGCGTCATTCCAAATATGGTAGTGGTGTCAGCATCATACCCTCTCTTACCTAAATCCTAACTGTATACCCTGGTTTTGGTTTGTTATTCCTCCATTTTTTAAAAATCTAACCTGCGTCATTCAAATATTTTTGTAGTGGGTCAGCATCAATACAATCTCTTAGCCCTAAATCCTAACTGTATACCCTGTGTTTGTTATTCCTCCATTTTTTAAAATCTAACGCTGCGTCATTCCAAAATTTGGTAGTGGGGTCAGTAAAAAACATCATACCCTCTCTTTCCCCCTAAATCCTAACTGTATACCCTGTGTTTGTTTATTCCCTCCATTTTTTAAAAATCTAAACCTGCGTCATTCCAAATATTGGTAGTGGGGTCAGCATCATACACTCTCTTTACCCTAAATCCTAACTTATCCCTGTGTTTTGTTATTCCTCCATTTTTTAAAATCTAACCTGCCGTCCATTCCAAAATATTGGTAGTGGGGTCAGCATCATACACTCTCTTTACCCTAAAATCCTAACTGTATACCCTGTGTTTGTTATTCCTCCATTTTTTAAATCTAACCTGCGTCATTCCAAATATTGGTAGTGGGGTCAGCATCATACCCTCTCTTTACCCTAAATCCTAACTGTATACCCTGTGTTTGTTATTCCTCCATTTTTAAAATCTAACCTGCGTCATTCCAAATATTGGTAGTGGGGTCAGCATCATACACTCTCTTTACCCTAAATCCTAACTGTATACCCTGTGTTTGTTATTCCTCCATTTTTAAAAATCTAACCTGCGTCATTCCAAATATTGGTAGTGGGGTCAGCATCATACACTCTCTTTACCCTAAATCCTAACTGTATACCCTGTGTTTGTTATTCCTCCATTTTTTAAAATCTAACCTGCGTCATTCCAAATATTGGTAGTGGGGTCAGCATCATACACTCTCTTTTACCCTAAATCCTAACTGTATACCCTGTGTTTGTTATTCTCCATTTTTTAAAATCTAACCTGCGTCATTCCAAATATTGGTATGGGGGTCAGCATCATACCCTCTCTTTACCCTAAATCCTAACTGTATACCCTGTGTTTGTTATTCCTCCATTTTTTAAATCTAACCTGCGTCATCCAAATATTGGTAGTGGGGTCAGCATCATACACTCTCTTTACCCTAAATCCTAACTGTATACCCTGTGTTTGTTATTCTCCATTTTTAAATCTAACCTGCGTCATTCCAAATATTGGTAGTGGGGTCAGCATCATACACTCTCTTTACCCTAAATCCTAACTGTATACCCTGTGTTTTTTATTCCTCCATTTTTAAAATCTAACCTGCGTCATTTCCAAATATTGTAGTGGGGTCAGCATCATACCCTCTCTTTACCCCTAAATCCTAACTGTATACCCTGTGTTTGTTATTCCTCCATTTTTAAAAATCTAACCTGCGTCATTCCAAATATTGGTAGTGGGGTCAGCATCATACCCTCTCTTTACCCTAAATCCTAACTGTATACCCTGTGTTTTGTTATTCTCCATTTTTTAAAATCTAACCTGCGTCATTCCAAATATTGGTAGTGGGGTCAGCATCATACACTCTCTTTACCCTAAATCCTAACTGTATACCCTGTGTTTGTTATTCCTCCATTTTTAAAATCTAACCTGCGTCATTCCAAATATTGGTAGTGGGGTCAGCATCATACACTCTCTTACCCTAATCCTAACTGTATACCCTGTGTTTGTTATTCCTCCATTTTTTAAAATCTAACCTGCGTCATTCCAAATATTGTAGTGGGGTCAGCATCATACACTCTCTTTACCCTAAATCCTAACTGTATACCCTGTGTTTGTTATTCCTCCATTTTTTAAAATCTAACCTGCGTCATTCCAAATATTGTAGTGGGGTCAAGCATCATACCCTCTCTTTACCCTAAATCCTAACTGATATACCCTGTGTTTGTTATTCCTCCATTTTTAAAAATCTAACCTGCGTCATTCCAAATATTGAGTGGGGGTCAGCATCATACCCTCTCTTTACCTAAATCCTAACTGTATACCCTGTGTTTGTTTATTCCTCCATTTTTTAAATCTAACCTGCGTCATTCCAATATTGGTAGTGGGGTCAGCATCATACCCTCTCTTACCCTAAATCCTAACTGTATACCTGTGTTGTTATTCCTCCATTTTTTTAAAATCTTAACCTGCGCATTTCCAAATCATTGGTAGTGATCTCTCTCGTTATAAACATTCGCAAAAAGTAAATAAAGTACAACTCTAAACTAACCCCTAACCCTAACCCCCCTAACCCCTAACAAACAACTGGATTTTTATGGTGTAAATGAAAAAAGTGTCCCCATGAGTCAAGATTGCAGAAGAGGGTGCCTTATGGTCATATGGTCCAAAATTTTTAAAAAGAGTTGAGATCGTGGAAGGTCATTTGGTCCAAACATATATCTGTAGGTGTCCATAGGAGAACGTCACATATGGGTTCGTTCTTGCTTATCCAGCAGTGCCCAGCATTTTTTACACTTATTTCAATAGGGACTAAAGGAATTTTAATCTTTTTGAAAATATTAGTCAGCGACAAATTCAAACATGTTTTGAAATGTTCTAGGAACCCTAAATTAAGAGATTACTTAAAGCATGGTTGTTAGAATTAGAGATGAGGTCAGGGCCACAACAGTGAGAGACAATTGGATTTAGGGGTCACGAGAGGTACAGTTAGGGTGTTAGCATGGCGGGGGACAGACAGACAGACAGAGTAAGGTCTGTGGGGAATTAAAAATTACAAAAATAAAAATAAAATAAAAAAACAAAAACTCCCATGGAGCCTTGACCAGAAGAAGCTCTTTGCGCAGGCCCGACAAAAAGGAGTGACTCCCCCCACAAATAATACCTCGGCCATTCGAATTGAGGCCAGGGTCTAGTTGGTCCTTTTAGCCAGGTAGATTTTTCTCTTGCTACAGGCCACTATGATCCCGTTCAATAAAGCCTGAGTCGTAAAACTACCTCTTGCCTTTGTTTTTTTCCTTTTCTTTCCTCTTTCGTACCTTTTTGTTCCTAAGTTCCATTTCAGCTGACCAGCCCAGTGTGAGACTACCTGTTCTGCACTCTGCACCTTCGATGCACGATGTCTAGATCCCCAAATGTTGTGAAATTCTGCGCTGGCCAAGTTTGAGGGCATGAGTTAGAAACAGGCTCACAAGGATTAAAAACAAACAAACAACAACTACAATAGTTTGTAAACAAGACGTGGATGGAAGAAGGGGTGTGTGAGACTTCGCTGTCTATCCAACTGGCTGCTACTGGCTGTCCCTACCGGCGACCTTAACACCTCAATGGCCCGAGTTCTAACTGGTCCAGTGTTGGAGTTTAGCTATATTTATGTAAAACTCTCCTTCCCCACCAATCTTCTCCAGACCACACAGATGGCCAGTACTTAAATCGAATCGCAGACTTCTAGTCATCATTAACCCTTAAAATTAAGTAATTAAATATTTTTCCAGACACTATGTCTTCAATATGTCGACCATTAATTTTTTCAAAAGAGATTTTCTCATAAAAATCCCTTTTGCTTTTAATACCTGGGTGCATAAGATATTATCACCAAGTGGCCTAACTTCATGGTGGTCGTACAAGTCTCTTAAACTTTACGGCCTAATCTTTGGATTCGTAAAACTGAGAACGTCACATATGGGTTCGTTCTTGCTTATCCAGCTGTGCCCAGCAACTAAGTTAATTAAATATTGTATTGAATTTGTGAAAAAAAAAAATTTTCTTGTTTAAACAAATTGAGTGAGCCCTACTATGACGGAAGCACGTGTATGAGTCACACGCTTTGAAACCTCCCACAACCAGAATATAGTAGCTATATATTCTTTACTAACTGTTCCCCTAAAAAATGGAAGCGCATAACCTCGAACTCTGCTGCTACTAGATAGCCTTTACAACTCTAGAAGGCGCACGTAAAAGAAAGTACCCTTAGCGCCATGATCTGTGTGCAATGACATACTAACGTTAGTGCTCCACGTTACATACAGTTCTTGAGTTATCTGGTATGTTAAATATCATGCCAGGTCTCAAAGTAAAGTGTCCCAAGGTATTATTACTACACATCAGCGTGTGTAGAGAATTAGGGCTATTTGGAACATTAGTTACATAAATGAGAGTAATCTCCCTTGTTTGTTTCACTTTGAGGAAGCCTTATGTTTTGGTTGGCCATTTTCATTTCACCGTAATCTACACTTAGAATACGAATTTGTTCGAATCAATACAACTGGATCTTTTAACATGAAAATATCATAAAATTTTTTCTTAATTGTGCTTGTGCATTATTTGAAATGAACTTAATTGTTATTAAGAACACATTTTATGATATTTTATGATTACCTAATTAGGTCCCATGATACTGTTACAGGGGTGGGGGAGTAAATCAACTCTTCCAAATAGAAATGCAAGTTCACTTTTTCAACCCATTGATTGATTGATTTTGAACAATATTTTAGGATATAAATCAATTGCTTTTATTTTTATTTACCAATTTATATATATATATATATATATATATATATATATATATATATACTTTGGTACTTAGTTGGCGGATCGTGTATTTTGAAATATGTGTATTTGGGTAACATTCTTTCATTTATACATGTAGAATTAAACAAAAGACACATCTCCTGTTTAACAATTTTATTTTTGATCTTTTCGAGTTTTCTGGCCAACTTTTTAATGTTTGGGTGGAATTCGTGGATAAGTCCACTTAAATTCAAGTCCCAAGTACTTTCGGCACTTTGAAGTGACATCATCAGGGGTGATGTGTTCCAGTTTTTAAAAAATTATATTAATGTAGAGGCTGGAAGGAGAAGAATTGGTGAGAAAGGTGTTATAGGCATTTTAAAATGTGTGTACTGCATTGGAAATTAATTTTGTTTAAGGATGGTTTGTATTGTTTTATGTATAAAGCTTCTAGTATTTTTCTAGTTTTTGTTTATTTTTTTCTTTGTGCAGAATGTGTGTATTTTCCGTTAGAATATTTCGGTAATTAGAGTGGGGGCATGAATGTAATTTTAGGTGTTGTGAAATAGAGTTATTATCTGTTAAATGGAGGGTTAGACGACGTGACAATGTGTTTGAGGTGAATCCAATGTATGTATTTTCATAAAACTGTTAAACAGGAGATGTGTCTTTTGTTTAATTCTACATGTATAAATGAAAGAATGCTGCCCAAATACACATACTTCAATATATATATATATATATATATATATAGACCAGGGTTCGGCAACCCCTGGGCCATGGGCTACATCCGGCCCTCAAGTGGTTTTCGTCTGGCCCGCTAATGGTAGAAACGATGATGAGGGGATGAAAGATTTGTTCTTACTTCTTGTCCACTATCTTCTCAAGGATGTTTTCTCTGGGTTGATTTCTTCTTTTTATTTGGGCTGGGTGTCTGCTCATAACTTATGGATTGATTAATACGCAAGACTTAGTTGTTTTCTTTATAGATTTTTTTTTTAAGCCCATAACCATGCAGTGAGAAGCTACATCTTGAGAGCTGACGACAACAGCTTCCCTCGGTCACTGACGTGCCGCAACTGACTAAAAACTCTCACACGCACCTACTGGTGTTTTTTTTTTGGGGGGGGGTCAATCATAACGGTAGTAACTTTCCACTCATCTCACAGATTTGATTTTTTAATAAACACTGATTCAAGATTTATACTACACTACTTACATAATTCATAGGCTATCCATGAATTGTGTAACACTGTTACATCCCCCTTACCAGTAAAAAAAAAAGTATGGTGGTTATTTGCCATGCTAATAAGAGAAACATGAAGACATGCCACATTAACACCAACACATGGGAGGCTTGTGCAGAAGACCGTGCAACCTGGTGACTTCTAGTCAGACAAGGGACGAAAAAGAGTGAAAAAGAGAGGAAAGAAGCTGCCACGGAAAAGAGAGCCAAAAGGAAGGAGAGACAACAGCAACTCCAGCAAGCATCACTGTTTGTTTGCAGTCACTGCACCAGAGATTGCCATTCAAGAATTGGTCTGTTCAGCCAAACGCGCAGATGCAGTTTAAAAAAAAATGGACGCCATCTTCTTTAGTAGACGGAAGGATGCCAACACAATCATGGTTGAAATGTTCATTTTGTATCTGGGTGGCATGTGTATTTTACGACCACTTCTAGTTGTGTTAAGTGTTGAGTTGTTCGGAGTTCTCCACCCCGAGGTATTGTTTGTGTTAGTATGATACTTTGCTCTTTTTTTTTCGGGGGAGGTGGGGTTAGTGAGGTGACAGGATCTTTGTTTATGGGTAGCTGTTATGATCTTTTTTGCTGGGTACCATATATTTTCCCAGATTAAAAGGTAGGTAATTAAATTCAGATAAAGATGACAACAAACAAATGAAGATAAAAAAAACATATATTCATGAAAATACAATTTGCAAACTTAATGGCGTTTGCAGTCAGACTTATCTGTTGAGTTCCTTTATGTTATGTTTTGGGAGAAACTCGATTTAGACGTCTTGCTGCCATGGAAATCAATTTGGGCACCAATCTACGATATTGGCCGATTCAGACCTTGTCGCCAAGGGTAGACAATTAATCCCTAATTTTTCCAATACTGTTTGTGCACCTCTTCTTTTAACTGTTTCATCTCTTGGAATATCTGTCTGGGTATTTGAGAATGTTCCGCACATTTCCTTAATACCTTTGCGGGTTGCTATTTTCCAATCTGTTTGTTCCGTGACCAGTGGTAATAATTTTGTTTGGTCCATGTTTACATTTTCAGCTGGGAAAATTTGGCTCAGGACTGCCCTCGGTGGCGGCGGGCTCTCCATAGTAGACTATTCATGTCTGAAGTCACCCTGGCGCAACAACATGAAGCCGTGAGGTCCAGAAGAAAGTGGCGGCAACAAGGCACCGGTAAATCAACATCTGCAGGGGCAGCCTTCACATCTGACATCTGTGGTTGAGGTTGTTTTTTGAACATCGGACTTCACAGTACGAGTATGTCAACTAGTAGATATAGGCCTTTGCAAAATTCTAGATATAATGAGTGGGCGAGCAAAAAGATCATTCACTCTGTTTAAAAGAAAATTTGTCTCATTGTGGTTAATACTACTTCACTGTTGAATGATGATTTTAACCTTCCCCATTCCACTATTGGAAACAACAAATGGACAGTAAGTAAACAAATAATTTGATATGGCCCTTTTAGCCGACAATTTTTGGAGGATAGGTGCTTAATTGAAGTCATACCTAGTTTTGAAAATTAATTAGTTAATAATTAATGAATTTAGGCGGGCATATATGTTCAAATGTAAGGCTAAACAAATCGAGAAAATGTCAATCCCTGAATGTACATTTCGACCTATTAGGTCTCATCAGCAAGGTTATAGACATGGGAAACTGCACCGTGTGTGACTCGAATCGGTTAGAGTCCTCGCCTGTCAGCTTGGCAGTCGAGCTTTCGAATCACACACAGAGCAGTCTCCCATGTCTATAACCTTGCTGATGAGACCTAATAGGTCGAAATGTACATTAAGGGATTGACATTTTCTCGATCTGTTTAGCCTTACATTTGAACAGCTATGCCCGCCTAATTAATTATCAACTAATTAATTTTCAAAATTAGGTATGACTTCAATTGAGCACATATCCTCAAAAAAACTGTATTAGACCTAATTGACAGCCTACAACCGGAATTGTAAAAGTACTGGCAACTCCGGAATTCCGCGCCTTTAAAAGAGACAGCGGTTTAGCTTGTTGCTATGACGACTGACCTTAAGATTCCTGCCAGATGGAATTCTACACAGTTGGGTAAAAACTATTGTCAAGAACAGATGTGTCGGCTTTGATCTAACATATTTTGACGTCACTCAAGACGAAGTGACAGAACAGATTTTGGATACTCTGAGAATACAGTACAGTCAACAATTACATATTTTCAATTATAGCTAAAGAGAAAATCGTCTTATCATTGAATGATAGAAAAACAATTGTGAAAACGTCTACGCTGCTGAAAATATAACAAACTTTATATTTGTTTGAATCAACTTAAAGACTCTGACGAAAGTCTGGCACATAAAAAAAAGATTTAAAAAAAGAGAAACGAAAAGACATTCTTTCCTTCACACTCCAATGATATCACAGTGAGTTGAATCTCTCCTTTATTTTGTATATGTCTTTTTAAGATTGGTTAAGTGTGGAATATTTGATTGCTTTTTCTCTGAATGTTTGAGATGAGGCTTGATGATTAGTATTATCTGCATTATTTGGACTATTGTTCCCATCTTCATTGTCATTTGTACAACATTTCGGCTGATATGCTTCAATCCTGAGTAGAGGCAGTAACATAGAAAAATAATTAACACAACTCCTACCCCAGCTATGGTTAGTGGAATGAAAACAGGATACCCCCGTGGACTAAATAAAGGGTTAAGTTCAAAGTTCCGTGATGGCTCCCGATTATGACAAGAAAGTTCCTGAGTTCGAAAAGAAGGTTCCTGAGTCCGACAAGAAATACCTGAAGAAGGCCGGAGGGCATATCATCCGAAATGTTGTACAAATAACAATGAAGATGGGGACAATAGTCCGAATAATGCAGATAATACTAATTTGATCGTTCGCACATATATGATAAAATAGATACTTATTCAATATTCCCCCCCCCATTCCTTATATATTTTCTTTTTGTTGTTGTTTGCCTTTGTCTATTCTTTATCATCTGTATTTTTGTAAATAAACTTGTTGCTATCAACGAGATCTTGTCTAGTCATCTTTCGTTGCCTGGCATATGCTTTCTGTATTACTCTCTCATACACTTATCGAAGCTGAGAAGGAGAATTCCCTGTCCCTTGTGTTTTTATTCATTTATATATTTTTTTTTACACTTGGGATCTCTTGCTTTTACATTTTGTTTATTATTATTGTTGTGCCAGCGCTCTTGTCATACCTAACGAGTGCGTGCACGTAACAACAGTCACGGGAGGCGGTGTAACTTCAGGGGTACAAGAATTATATCATCTTCCAAGACTTGAAGGCCAATACATAACATATGATGGAAATGAAGAGCCAAGGGAAATAACCCATTCTAACGATAATTTAAAACATTACTAATTGTTAGAGTGGGTTATTTCCCTTGACTCTTTGCTTTCATCATATGTTATGATAGGTTGTCAAATCTGTGCGCTTGTGTGTGTGAATGTATATATATATATATATATATATATATATATATATATATATATATATATATATATATATATATATATATACACACTCACACGGCTATATGCAGAGATCATCAAGTGTGCAGGCCGCTATATGATGCAGTGCTTGATGGACTTGTTGCAAACTGCCTGGTGTGATGAGTGTTTTCAACAGGATTGGCGGAATGCATTAATGGCAAGGGAAGGGGTGCAAAAGATGATTGTGGAAATTATCGGGGTATCTCATTATTTTCAGTTGTTGGCAAGGTGCTATGCCGAATCATGCTTGATAGAATGCTGAAACACATTGCTAATGATGTTTTACCTGAGTCACAGTGTGGTTTTAAAAATGGTTGTGGGACGGTAGATATGATTTTTACAGCCAGGCAATTACAAGAGAAATGTGTAGAACAGCGCATGGGATTGTATCAGGTGTTCATTGATTTAACAAAGGCATTTGATACTGTAAATAGAAAAGCTCTTTGGGAGATTAAAAAAAAACTTGGTTGTCCTGACAAGTTTATATCTATTCTAAAGCTTTTTCATGATGATATGAAAGCTGTGGTCAACATTGGAGGGAAACTGGCAGATCCTTTTTCAGTGGAAAAGCAAGGGGATATTCCAGCACCCACACTCTTTGCTTTGTATTTTGCCATAGTGTTTAGAATGGCATTCAAGGATTGTTCTGATGGTGTGTATATTCAATATAGAACTACTGGGAAGTTTTTCAACATCAGACGTCTTAGTACACACACCAAGGTATTTACCAATGCGGTTCGTGACTTGCTCTATGCAGATGATTGTGATCTTGTTGCTCATACACGGACTGATATGCAGCGCCTCGTGGATGCCTTTGAAGCTGCTTATAGTTCATTGGGACTTACAATTAGTTTGAAAAAGACTGTCCTAATGTATCAACCGGTACCAGGTGAATCATACTACGAACCGGCTATCTATGTCTATGGGCAGAAGTTAGCAGTTGTAGATAAGTTTATTTACCTGGGTAGCATGCTAAACATGACTGGTACCCTTGATGACGAGGTCTGCTTTCGGATCCTCAAGGCAAGTGATGCCTTTGGAAAATTAGACAGAAGGTTGTGGAGTTGCTGTGGAATCTTAGTTGCAACTAAAATCAGGGTCTATGTTGCATGTGTTTTATCTGTTCTCTTCTATGCTTATGAGACTTGGACCACGTACAAGAAACATATGAAACGTCTTGAGCACTTTCACCGGCAGTGCCTACAACAAATATTAGGGGTATGTTGGCAAATGTATGTCAGTGACATTGAGGTTCTGGAATGAGCCAAATGTCAAAGTATGGAATCTCTCATAACCAAGCATAGATTGAGGTGGAGTGGGCATTTCGTAAGGATGGATGATGGGCAACTTCCTAAACAACTGTTCTTTGGGGAACTTGTAAACAGAAAGCATTTGGCTCAAGGGCCCAAGATGAGATACAAGGATTGCCTGAGGTTGACCTTGAAAAGGTGTAACATCAATGAGAAGACTTGGGAGAGTAAGGCTTTGGAAAACCGTGGGGCAGTGGAGAAGAGCTTTACAGGAGGGCACAAAAAAGTTTGAGACCAACCGTATGCAGCATGAGTGGTTGAAATGAGATGTTTGCAAGAATAAAGAAGAAGACAACCAAGGGCTTCAAATCAGTCTACTGTGTGATCAGTGTGGAAGGCTATGTATGAGCAAGGCTGGCTTGATCAGTCACCAAACTGTGCATCGGTGGGATGGACTAATAAAATACCCTGTGCTCCCTGGAATAACTTGTAAATGTGGGAAGATGTGCAAGACTTTAGCAGGGCTAAAGAGCCACTTTTGCACAGCTCACCGTTGAACTTGTTGAAGCCCACCGTTGTATTCTTTGAACTTTTGAACTTATTTATTTATTTTTTATCCAGCAATGGCAATATTTGAACACGAGTTTGCTGCCATCATATATATATCTTATTATAATGGAGATTGTGGGTTTGTCTGTCTGTAACCGAAACTATATTACTATACAAGTCACAATTCATTTTGTTATTTACATCACATTCTCCATGATTTTATTTTTATTCAAACCTCAATTATTAACAAAATTGTTTTACATCATTAAGACTGTTTACCATATCTACAAGCTAATAACACGCAGTTGTACTTATATATACAACAAAATAGAGGTTTACAGTATGAATGGGAAGGCTAATTTGCATATTGATATTAAAAATTTGATTTTAATAAATATGTACTTAGTATTATTGATTTCTAATTGTTTGGTGTTATCTTATTGAATATGAGCAAAAATCTCGGGGATAAATCTTAAAAGAAATCCTTTAACAAGAAGAAATAACTGTAATATTATTCTTTACTTCCTATTTTAACTAAATAGTTAAATTAGGAAAATTTACCAATGAAAGACGGGAGTAATGGAAAATGATGGAAGAGTTAGTTTTAAAGTTGTTCTATTTTTCAATCATACTCCCTCTGTTCCAAATCATTTTATCTGCATTTTTATTCAGTTTTATTAGCCTTTCTAATTTAATATGATATTTTATTATATTAAAAGTTAAATACTTGCACCCAGAGGGTGCATATATATATATATATATATATATATATATATATATATATATATATATATATATAAGATTTTTGGATGTTTGTTTATTTAGAAACGTTGCTGAATAAAGTATATATTAAATT
The DNA here is from genome assembly GCA_023376005.1 of Doryteuthis pealeii. NCBI lineage: Eukaryota > Metazoa > Mollusca > Cephalopoda > Myopsida > Loliginidae > Doryteuthis > Doryteuthis pealeii. Next base: position 35,178,130 of record CM042179.1, on the reverse strand, counting down.
TTTACTTGAAGGCACTTACAACGCATGTATCGCATAAAATTCGATACTTTTTCTTATAGAAAATGAACTTGACAAGTGTAATCCCAGCAAAGGATGGCTCGATGTGTAGAATACCGTACAGACTGTTTCGACTTTATTAAGTCTCATCAGCGGTATATACTAACGATTTCCCTCCGACAGAAATCGAAACCGGGACTTCATATATATATATATATATATATATATATATATATATATATATATATATAATTTAATATACCAAGCGTGTTGGTAAATCCTTGCAGAGAGAAAAAACCTAGCAGAAAGTTTGATTGTAAAAATATACTACCAAACATCAACCAGGGAGAAAAAAATTTTTGAAAAAAAAGAAAGGACCAAGATAATCGTACCAACAAAAAATAATCTATTGGTACAGTATTTGGCCAAAAGAAAAAAACAATTTATATGTATATATATGTATATAAGGCATATATATATATATATATATATATATATATATATATATATATATATATATATATGGTGGAGAATGTTTTTCAAACATTGGATGGTCACAGTCAGAGAAATCACTGTAACTTCAGGGGCACAAGTTCTGAGACTGCAATGCTGATATGAGTGGTGATAGAACATATGCCATTTTGTCATGGGATCTTTTTTTCTTTCTCCTTATTCATTCATTTTGTATCTTACCCTTTCTTCATTCCTTATCATTTTTCTCTTCCTTATTTTCTTCACTCCTTCTTTTTTCTTTTTTTTTCTTTCTCATTTTTCATTCATTTGGCTTCTTAACTTTTTGTATTCTTTCATTTTATTTTTCTCTTTCTTCTCTTCTTCGCTCATTCTTTTTTCTTTTTCTTTTTCTTTTTCTTTTTCCCTTCTTCTCGTTCATTCATTTTGCGTCTCACTTTTTCTTCATTCCTTATCATTTTTCTCTTTCCTCTTTTTCTTGGCTTATTCTTTTTTCTTTTTCTTTTTCTTTTTCCCTTCTTCTCGTTCATTCATTTTGCATCTCACTTTTTCTTCATTCCTTATCATTTTTCTCTTTCCTCTTTTTCTTCGCTTATTCTTTTTTCTTTTTCTTTTTCACTTCTTCTCGTTCATTCATTTTGCGTCTCACTTTTTCTTCATTCCTTATCATTTTTCTCTTTCCTCTTTTCTTTGCTTATTCTTTTTTCTTTTCTTTTCTTTTTTCCCTTCTTCTCGTTCATTCATTTTGCGTCTCACTTTTTCTTCATTCCTTATCATTTTCTCTTTCCTCTTTTTCTTCGCTTATTCTTTTTTCTTTTCTTTTTCTTTTTCCCTTCTTCTCGTTCATTCATTTTGCGTCTCACTTTTTCTTCATTCCTTATCATTTTTCTCTTTCCTCTTTTTCTTCGCTTATTCTTTTTTCTTTTTCTTTTTCCCTTCTTCGCGTTCATTCATTTTGCGTCTCACTTTTTCTTCATTCCTTATCATTTTTCTCTTTCCTCTTTTTCTTCGCTAATTCTTTTTTCTTTTTCTTTTTCTTTTTCCTTCTTCTCGTTCATTCATTTTGCGTCTCACTTTTTCTTCATTCCTTATCATTTTTCTCTTTCCTCTTTTTCTTCGCTTATTCTTTTTCTTTTTCTTTTTCTTTTTCCCTTCTTCTCGTTCATTCATTTTGCGTCTCACTTTTTCTTCATTCCTTATCATTTTTCTCTTTCCTCTTTTTCTTCGCTTATTCTTTTTTCTTTTTCTTTTTCCCTTCTTCTCGTTCATTCATTTTGCGTCTCACTTTTTCTTCATTCCTTATTATTTTTCTCTTTCCTCTTTTTCTTCGCTAATTCCTTTTTTTTATCGGTGTAATTCTATCAATTCAAGTTGTATACTTGTTTGTTTTGTTTTACGGCATATCAAACACAGTGGGTCATTTAATGCCAGCAAAGTTAAAGTTTTGAAAGATTCATAGTGATAGTTTGGAAAAGAAATTTAAACTCATTTTTTTTTATAAACAAATTTTCTATTTAACCTATAGATGAGACCCTAACAGGTACTACCACTCCGGGTCAGAGTAGACATGAGAGCAATGGTGATGAAGGGATACTCCATATTCTTCAGACCTCTAGAACTGGAACCTCACTGTCAAATATAGTTTAATGTCATACCCAGTACATAAAGACCCTCAGCCACCGCTTTCTAGCACATATATGCTAAAAAGGGTTGGGGCAATCATATAGGTGCTAGGGCTTGACGTGACCAGTTGATTGACTAGCCTAAGTTAGGGCTAAAGTGGGGTATTGCATATCACGGACTGCTCATCAACCAGGATTCCATTGTTAACCTAATGGGTCGCCACCCACGCCCAACAGGTAGCCCCATTTGAGAGAGGGTCTTACCCCTCTGCAGAGGTGCATTCGGTGTATTCAACCATTAATGAGCAAGTGCATATGCATACTATCCCCAAACCCTCTGACTGGAGGGAGTGGGGGCTACTTGAGGGCTCTGCAAGGACAGGTTTAATATATTTTTTATGAAAAATACTTTATGAAAATTGATATGTAGTAGAGTGGTGGGTTACTCTGACAATCTATGATTCTATTAGTATCATATATCAGTGAGGGGTGCATATCATAGATTCAGGAGTGGGGTATAAGTGTGTAATTACCATAAGAAAAAAAATGGTTATAACCAAAATGGAAGTTGCTATACAAAATGAAGTTTAGAGGATAAACTCTTATAATTTACTAAACAATGAAAAAAGAAAAACCCGTAAAAGATGTGCTGAACATGACTCCTATCAAATTCAAAAACTACAATTTTTCACAAATAAGATTTTTTTAAATAATTAAGCAATCTCTAGAATCTGATTGGGTAAGGCAAGTCTTGTTGAGTGATTAAACACATGTCCGGCTTAGGAGTTCCAGAAGGTTCAAAAAGAAAAATACCAAATTGGAGCCCGTAGTCTTGTATATAAACAGAATGAGAAATTAACAAGCAGTTTGCCTGTATCCACACAGCATGTAAGCAGTAGAGACTCGACACAGCAATAAAGGCGTCGGCCACCACCACAGTGGGCGACATTGTCTCGGCCATAAGTAATCCTTTACCTCGACATGTAGCAGGTACCTTTGATGAACAATGGCTTCACTAATCGGCCCAACACGAGAAATGCTGAAAATATCCAGAGATGCGACAACATTCTGGCAATTTGCCCCAGCTGCTGACACGATCAAACAACTCAATCTTCTGCTGAATACTATGCGACTAGTCTACCTGACGGCCATTTCGACCAACAAATAAGACATTCATTTTCAGGTTGTGAGTAATTGACCCCTTTCCTGATTTATCCAGTTTGCTACCGACCAATAACCACAGAATAAATTACTTTATTGTTGTTAATTGTATACCCTGTGTTTGTTATTCCTCCATTTTTAAAAATCTAACCTGCGTCATTCCAAATATTGGTAGTGGGGTCAGCATCATACCCTCTCTTTACCCTAAATCCTAACTGTATACCCTGTGTTTGTTATTCCTCCATTTTTAAAAATCTAACCTGCGTCATTCCAAATATTGGTAGTGGGTCAGCATCATACCCTCTCTTTAAAATCCTAACTGTATACCCTGTGTTTGTTATTCCTCCATTTTTAAAATCTAACCTGCGTCATTCCAAATATTGGTAGTGGGGTCAGCATCATACCCTCTCTTTACCCTAAATCCTAACTGTATACCCTGTGTTTGTTATTCCTCCATTTTTAAAAATCTAACCTGCGTCATTCCAAATATTGGTAGTGGGGTCAGCATCATACCCTCTCTTTACCCTAAATCCTAACTGTATACCCTGTGTTTGTTATTCCTCCATTTTTAAAATCTAACCTGCGTCATTCCAAATATTGGTAGTGGGGTCAGCATCATACCCTCTCTTTACCCTAAATCCTAACTGTATACCCTGTGTTTGTTATTCCTCCATTTTTTAAAATCTAACCTGCGTCATTCCAAATATTGGTAGTGGGGTCAGCATCATACCCTCTCTTTACCCTAAATCCTAACTGTATACCCTGTGTTTGTTATTCCTTTTTTTAAATCTAACCTGCGTCATTCCAAATATTGGTAGTGGGGTCAGCATCATACCCTCTCTTTACCCTAAATCCTAACTGTATACCCTGTGTTTGTTATTCCTCCATTTTTTAAAATCTAACCTGCGTCATTCCAAATATTGGTAGTGGGGTCAGCATCATACCCTCTCTTTACCCTAAATCCTAACTGTATACCCTGTGTTTGTTATTCCTCCATTTTTTAAAATCTAACCTGCGTCATTCCAAATATTGGTAGTGGGGTCAGCATCATACCCTCTCTTTACCCTAAATCCTAACTGTATACCCTGTGTTTGTTATTCCTCCATTTTTTAAAATCTAACCTGCGTCATTCCAAATATTGGTAGTGGGGTCAGAATCATACCCTCTCTTTACCCTAAATCCTAACTGTATACCCTGTGTTTGTTATTCCTCCATTTTTTAAAATCTAACCTGTATCTTTTCATTTATCGTTATTCCAAATATTGTTAGCAGGGTCGGCATCCATCCTTATCGGCTAGAATGCGTCCTCACTGACCCAAATCTGCTCTCACTGGCCCCTTACAATTTACATCAGAATATCGTCAATTTCTTCATCTCTTAGCATACGTCTTGAGATCTGATCAGCCTGCAAAATAAAAGCATTTTACAAATAAAAATTAGTAAACTAAAAATGAAAAAATGACCATGTTTAAGCAACCAATCTAGAAGAAGGAAAATTGAATAATAATAATAATAATAATAATAATAATAAAATAAAAATAATAATAATAATATAAGAATATACAGCCAAGATATAAGGATGGAGTTCGGCATCGACAAGTGCGCTATGTTATTGATGAAGAAGAGAAAAATCTATAACGGCGAATGGAATCGAACTACTGAATCGAGAAGAAATTAGGACACTAAGAGAAAAAGAGAACTATAAATACCTGGGAATACTAGAAGCAGATGCCATCAAACAAACAGAAATGAAAGAAATCCCGGCCAGGAGACCGGACCTAGTATTAATTGACAAGAAAGAGAGAACCTGCCATCTTGTGGATTTTGCTGTCCAGCTGATCACCGAGTGAAAATGAAGGAAAGCGAAAAGATACTTGGACCTTGCCAGAGAACTGAAGAAGCTGTGGAACATGAAGGTGAGGGTCGTACCAATTGTAATTGGTGCCCTTGGAACGATCCCCAAAGCCCTGGAAAAGAATTTGGGTGAACTAGAAATCAGAGGAAGAACCGAGACCATCCAAACTACGTCACTGTTGGGATCGGCTAGAATACTCAGAAGAGTCCTGGAGACCTGAGAAGACTTGCTGTCACTCAGCCTCCAGTGAACCACCAGCCACGGCAGGTGTGAAAAACAAAATAATAATAATAATAATAATAATAATAATAAGAAACTTTAACAAATTTTTAAAGTTGTACAGTGGTAGCTTGACTTACTATTACAAAATGACTGAATCCAACTATTCTCTTTAACCTTGGGTAGGCAACCAGTCTAGGAGAAGGAAAACTCTGAATTCAAACCTTGAAAAATGCAGAGGTGAAAATATTATTTGATAGCAATAAAGAAACAGAACCCTATCTTCCAACATCTTTCTTTTTTAATGTCAAAATAATGCATTTATGAAATTAAGATAATTGTATATCAATTATGTGGAGACACAGTGTAATGGTTATTATGATAGGAAATTAATACAAGATAAATTCAAATCCTATATGAAGTTGTTTTTAATTCACATAATGTTAATACCCTTAGAAAAAGTAGTAATCCAATTACTCTCACTACAGCTATATAATAGGGCAGACTGTGCTTGGTTAGGCAACCAGTCTAAGAGAAGGAAAACTGCTTCAGAAATTGACCTTGTGTCACATCTTACTCAGTTAGGGGGACTGGTAGATATGTATATTAAAAGAAATATCAAATACATTGAATGAAAAATATCAAAATATATTATAAAAACTAGTAACAGTCAACACCCTCCGGGCGTCGTAAAAATTAATTTTTGAAAGAGTGATTTTCTGAGAGAGTGAGAGTTAAAAATTCAATGGCAGACGGTTTGTATCATAAGTAAGACAAATCCTCATATTTATTAAAGGAGTAAAAAAACCAAAAACAATTTGAAATGAAAACTGAGCCCCGTCCCTCTCAAATAAAATGTTGTGTGCATGTAATAATCAAACAATTATTTTGAATATTTTCCACATCAATTTTCCACAAAATCGTAGGTATTTATTTATTTGTAAACTTTTTAGTTAACTTCTTGTTACTGTTAAAAAAAAAGGGATGACATATCCTTTTATAATTATTATAAAAATGACATATTATGAAAAATATGATATATAACGGGTTGATATGTATTGTAGTATAGAATTCAAAATGTAGCTGGTAATTCTGAGTCATGGATAATATCCTCAAAATAATAGACAAGACTTAGGCTTTTAGCTCACTTTCCTTTCTCTCATTTTTAATAACTTAAAATTGGTTAACTTTGTAATTAAGTCTTGATTAACCATATTTAACCTATTTTAACATATCACAGACTGCTCATCTACCAGGATTCCATCCTTAAGTTAATGGGTCGCCACCCACGGCCAACAGGTAGCCCCATTTGGGAGGGGTCTTACCCTCTGCGGAGGTGCATTCAGTGTATTCAACCATTAATGAGCAAGTGGCTGGTGCATATACGTACTATCCCCAAACCTTCTGACTGGATGAGGTGGGGGGCTACTTTGTGATATGGTTAAAATTGGTTAAATATGGTTAATCAAGACATTTTTTATAGCATTTTTGGATTTCTTGGGACAAAAAGCTTTTATAAACCAATTTTTATGGCGAGGGAAGTTCTAGAACTCATTTTACAGACAAAAAACAGATGGCAATTTTTCACGCACCCATGTCCGCAAATTTGTAAAGCTAAAAATTGACATAACTCTGCTAATTTTTGGAATTGGAAGCTCAAATTTTGGGGATTGTATTACTTTAACATAGTCAACACCTGTACAAAATTTCATAAAAATTGATATTTTGATATTTATAATAAATATCAAAATATCCTGCCCTGAAGAAGACCACTTTTTTTGCATACATTAGGGTCCCATCTATGGATTAAATAGAAAAATGTGTTGATAAAAAATATTGATTATCCATTAAGAATGACTTAATTTCAAAACTTTGTCAGCATTAAATGACCTACCGAGGTTGATATGCCATAAAACAAACCAAACCAAACCAAAAACATTTATAAATAGACTTACCATTCGAATCGGTTCTGGTACTCGGTATTTGCAAAGTTTTGATACAATACATAGGGAGGTTTGTAAAGAGATTTTGTAGCCTTGAGATATATAAATTGGATGGGTTGAATTTTCTGTACTTTTTAAGCACTGCATAAAACAAAAAAAATTATATAAACTAGCAAAAACAAAAATAAATAAATAAATAAAAACGCCCTCTGGGCGGTGTAAAATTTATTTTTGAAAGATATTGCCTGAGTAGGGTGGAGTTAGAAATTCAATGTCAGGGTTTTTTTTTTATCATAAGTAAGTAAAATCATCAAATTTATTAAATGAGAGAAAAAATTAAAACAATTTTAAATGGAAACTTAGTTCTGTTCCCCTTAAATAAAATGTTGTGTACATCTATTAATTATTAAACAAATAATTATTTTGAATATTTTGCACATCAGTTTTACACAAATTCATAAGTATTTATGTATTTGTAAACTTTTTAGTTAACTTTTTGTTACTGAAAAAAGGGTGAGAGTAAAAAATATCTTTTTAAATTGATTACAAATTTCGCAAATAATATTTTCCATTTAAGGTAAAACAAATTTAAAATTAATTTCATAGTTTATATAGTTTATTTATTTAAATAATATATAATTTATTTATTACAATGAAAAGGATTCAAATGTTGAATTATTACATATTTCACAAATAATTTTTTCCATTTAAAGTAATACAATTTTTTAATTAATTTCATAGTTTATATAGTTTATTTATTTAAATAATATATAGTTTATTTATTTAAATAATATATAGTTTATTTATTACAATGAAAAGGATTCAAATGTTGAATTATAACGAACAGCTTTTATTTATCTTATTGATATTAATTGTTCTTTATTCTATGTATTGATGATTTTATAAAAGTATAAGTAAATAAAAACCATCAAATTTATGCAAGCAGTAAAAAAATAAAACAATTTGGTAATTTATGAGGAAGTGCGTCCCGGTCTCCTGCCTCAGAAATTGCTACCTGGTGACTATTAAAATAACGTCCCCAGCTATGTAGTCTTGGGTGTGTTACTTGAAAGAAAACAACCAGCTTAGGGCGTTAAATGTATTTTAGAGGGGGGGGGGCTTCTCTTTTTTTGTTGTAATTCTTATTTATTTATCATAATTTGTTTTGAAATTTATTTATAGAAATTTGTCGTAATTCTTGTTTATTTATAGAAATTTGTCGTAATTCTTGTTTAGATATGAAGATGCATATCTATCTATCTATCTACCTCAATTTGTTCATTTTTTACTTTGTTTATATATATCTATCCACCCATCTCCATTTGTTCATATCAAAAAAGAGAAGCCCCCCCCTCTAAAATACATTTAACACCCTAAGTTGGTTGTTTTCTTTCAAGTAACACCGCCGAGATGACATAGCTGGGGACGTTATTTTAATAGTCACCAGGTAGCAATTTCTGAGGCAGGAGACCGGGACACACTTCCTCATAAATTACCAACAATTTGAAAAGGAAACTTAGTCATGTCTTCCTCAAATAAGTGTTGCATGAATCTATTAATTATTAATTAAATGATTATTTTGAATATTTTACACATAAACTTTACACAAAATTGTAGGTATTTATTTGTCAACTTTTTAATTAACTTCTTGTTACTGAAAAAATGGCGAGAGTAAAAAAACTATCTTTTAAATTGCTTACGCAAATTTTGAGTGTATATAACCCAAGACTATTGTAATGTAAGCTGTGACGTAGTTTTGGTTACAGACAGAAATACACCCAATCTCCATCTATACATATAGAAAGGGCAGTTGTGTATATGTATGTCCAGAGGAAACTACAAAAATAAAACAATTAACGAGAGAATAGATATATATATATATACACATTCACTATCAGCAGATCTTGCTTTTCGAGTAAAAATAATAAAGATTTGATCTATATTCGAGAAGATACTTAAAAAATAGAATTTAAATGATATGAACAGCATATTTAAACAGCATGGATGTTTGTTTTTTTTTGCATTTAATATTTTTAATTGAAGACTTTAATTTTGATTTTCAGAGTTACTGTGCCCTTTTTTTCTGACGGCCCACCAGGCCAGATCAACACAAGTTCTTTTTTTATGTATGGATTTTAATGGGGCATCCTGCGAGTAACCAACTCTGGGATTCAGTAATAATGGATCTGAGAGACTAACTTTTCACCCCACTCTACCCAGGTGATGCTGGGTAGCTGCTTTTAGTTATTAATATATTTATAATTTAATAATATTAAAATATTATAAAGTTGTGTATAATCTTTATAGTATTTTGTGTTATTTCTAAGTTTTAATTAATTCAAAAACATTATTAACACAAAAGATTCTTATCTATACTAGCAAATATATGCACCCTCCGTAGGGTGTGTTGAGATTTTTTTATATAAGGCGTGTTAAAAGCCCACTTCTATTTATAGACTCGCCGAGAACGATGTGATAAAACTCTTGGCCAATCGCTGGCAGTACTCTGCTGCTGATACAATACTTAAACCGGAGCATACTGACCATAACTACTTTGACTTTCATTGACGACGGACATAGGATTAAATCACTGGATCTTTAACAATACGCAGGATAGGACTTATTCGCTTACCAAAGGATTCCATACTTCAAGATTTAATTACTGTAAGCCCTTTTCAACTGGCCAAGGATGGCATTTAAAAACTTAACAGGGGGCAAGTATTTAAATTTTAATGTAACAAAATATTATGTGAAATTAAAAAGGCTAATGAAACTAAATAAGAATGCAGATAAAAAGATTTGAAAAAGAGGGGTGTATAATCAAAAAATAGAACAACTGAAACTTACTCTTCCATCACTCCTGTCTTTCATTGCTACATTTTTCTAATTTAATGATTTAGTTAAGATATGAAGTAAGAATAAAATGACAGTTATTTTTTCTTGTTAATGGATTTCTTTTAAGATTTATCCTCGAGAATTTTGCTTATATTCATTAAGACAAAACCAAACAATTAGAAATCAATAATACTAAGTACATACAAGGTGTGTCAAAAAGTATTGAGATTTTTTTGTACTTTTTGATATACCTTGTATTCTGTTCATTCCTATCTGGGTACATACAGCTTCAAACTTGGCACTTTTATGATACACCTCGTATTGTGAAAAAATTACGTTCCATTTATTGTTCATGTCTATTTTGGTAAATATAGCTTCAAACTTGGCACTTTTATGACACACCTTGTATTTATAAAAATCAAATTTTTAATATCAATATGCAAATTACCCTTCCCGCTCACACAATAAATCGCTATTTTGTTGTATATATAAATAAAATTGCATTTCATTATTATGTAGATATAGCCAACAGTATTTATAAGGTAAATCAATTTTATTAATAATTGAGGTTTAAATTCAAAAATAAAATCATGGAGAATGTGATGTAAATAACTAAGGGAAATGTGACTTGAGTAGTGACATAGTTTCGGTTACAGACAGACAAACACACATAATCTCCATTATAATAAGAAGATAAGACTTACTTTTGCTATAACTCTATGTTCCGGGTCTTTATACAGAGAAATAAAATCATGGAGAATGTGATGTAAATAACTAAGGGAAATGTGACTTGAGTAGTGACATAGTTTCGGTTACAGACAGACAAACACACATAATCTCCATTATAATAAGAAGATAAGACTTACTTTTGCTATAACTCTATGTTCCGGGTCTTTATACAGAGAAATAAAATCATGGAGAATGTGATGTAAATAACTAAGGGAAATGTGACTTGAGTAGTGACATAGTTTCGGTTACAGACAGACAAACACACATAATCTCCATTATAATAAGAAGATAAGACTTACTTTTGCTATAACTCTATGTTCCGGGTCTTTATACAGAGAAATAAAATCATGGAGAATGTGATGTAAATAACTAAGGGAAATGTGACTTGAGTAGTGACATAGTTTCGGTTACAGACAGACAAACACACATAATCTCCATTATAATAAGAAGATAAGACTTACTTTTGCTATAACTCTATGTTCCGGGTCTTTATACAGAGAAATAAAATCATGGAGAATGTGATGTAAATAACTAAGGGAAATGTGACTTGAGTAGTGACATAGTTTCGGTTACAGACAGACAAACACACATAATCTCCATTATAATAAGAAGATAAGACTTACTTTTGCTATAACTCTATGTTCCGGGTCTTTATACAGAGAAATAAAATCATGGAGAATGTGATGTAAATAACTAAGGGAAATGTGACTTGAGTAGTGACATAGTTTCGGTTACAGACAGACAAACACACATAATCTCCATTATAATAAGAAGATAAGACTTACTTTTGCTATAACTCTATGTTCCGGGTCTTTATACAGAGAAATAAAATCATGGAGAATGTGATGTAAATAACTAAGGGAAATGTGACTTGAGTAGTGACATAGTTTCGGTTACAGACAGACAAACACACATAATCTCCATTATAATAAGAAGATAAGACTTACTTTTGCTATAACTCTATGTTCCGGGTCTTTATACAGAGAAATAAAATCATGGAGAATGTGATGTAAATAACTAAGGGAAATGTGACTTGAGTAGTGACATAGTTTCGGTTACAGACAGACAAACACACATAATCTCCATTATAATAAGAAGATAAGACTTACTTTTGCTATAACTCTATGTTCCGGGTCTTTATACAGAGAAATAAAATCATGGAGAATGTGATGTAAATAACTAAGGGAAATGTGACTTGAGTAGTGACATAGTTTCGGTTACAGACAGACAAACACACATAATCTCCATTATAATAAGAAGATAAGACTTACTTTTGCTATAACTCTATGTTCCGGGTCTTTATACAGAGAAAAACTGTCACCTTTTTTCTGTAAAGTTTTCAACTTGGAAAAAAAAAAAAAAAGAAAAAATGCTTTATATTATTTAATAATTCTCAGTCATTTTGGTTTTATGTGTATGAAATATTTGATATTTATATGAACATATTTATATGATATTTATATATTATATGATATTATATGATATTTATATGATATTTATATGATATCTATAAGATATTTATGTGAACTATTTGATATTTATATGAACATATTTATATGATATCTATATATTATATGATATTTATATGATATTTATAAGATATTTATATGAACTATTTGATATTTATAAAACATAAACATAAACATTAACATAAATGAATATAAAGTAATTTATGAGGAAGTGCGTCCCGATCTCCTGCCTCAAAAATTGCTACCCGGTGACTATTAAGATAACGACCCAGCTCAGTCTATTCAAAACTATCCATCTTCATATCTATCTATCTATCTCAATTTGTTCATATTTATCTATATTACTTTAAATACTAAGATTTTTTTTATTCATGTTTGTTTAATGTCTTGTTTTTAGTTTAAATAAACAAGAATTACGACAAAAAAATGCGACCCCCTCCTCCCCAATACATTTACTTGTCGAAAATATCTATCTCCATTTGTTCGTATCTATCTATATTATTTTGTTTGTTTATCTATCTATCTATCTCAGTCTATTCCAAACTATATACCCATCTTCATATCTAAACAAGAATTACGACAAATTACGATAAATAAACAAGAATTACGACGAGCTGGGTTGTTATTTTGATAGTCATTGGGTAGCAATTTTTGAGGCAGGAGACCGGGACGCACTTCCTCATAAATTACCGAATATAAAATTAAATGTAAAAAATTAAAATGAAAATGAAAATAAAAATAAATATATGTATACATATACACATATACATACATACATGCACACATCTATTATTATAGTAAAGCTGTGTAAATCAAAATGTTGTGTCCTAAAGCCTTTTTTACTGTTTAGTTTAATTACACAAGTTATACTAAATTATTCCTTAGTTTTAGGATTGAGTAGTGTTTGAAAAAAATTCCATTTTAATTAGTTCTAATTAGTCAAAAACTGACCCGTCCCTCATTTCACATTCTGCCAATCACTTTCCTCACCTTTATATATATCTTGTTTACCTCCACGTTGTATATATTAGTTTCTATGTGTGAGAGAGAGAGAGAGAGAGAGAGAGAGAGACATTTAACTACTCACTTTATTTGAATGTTAAGATTCATTAGCAGAGATGAGCCCATAGCTTAATAAAATTCCATGATCCATTTCAATTTAAATTAGGTCCAAAGTTTCTTTCTTAGAAATCTTACAAAATCATTTTAATGTTTTTTTGTTTTTTTTAAAACTCGCCAGCTGTATGTTTTTTTTAAACTTTGCAGCCATATTTTTTTTTTTTTTAGTTTTTTTTTTTAACTCTCTAGTCGTATGGTTTGTTTTAAACTCTCCGCATGTATTTTTAAAAAAATCTCTCCGACTGTGTGTGTTTTTTTTTTTGTTAATTCTCTGGCTGTATGTTTTTTTTTTTTTTTTAAACTCTCCAGCCATATGTTTTTTTGTTGTTTTTTTTTAATTTTAAAACTCTCTGGCTGTATTTTTTTTTTTAAACTCTCTGGCCTGGCCAAATGGTTTGTTTTTAAATACTCCGACTGTATATTTAAAAAAAAAACCTCTCCAGCCATATGTTTTGAAAAAACATTTAAAAAAAAAACTCTCTGGCTGTATGTTTGTTTTTGTTTTTATTTAACTCTCTGGTCCTATGGTTTATTCTTAAACTCTCCGTCCATATATGGGTATTCTTTTAAACTCTCCGGCAGAATGTTTTTATTTTTTAAAACTCTCCGGCTGTATGTTGTTGTTTTATTTTAACTCTCCGGATGTATATCTTTTTTTAAAAATTTAATTCACTTTGCAAACTCTCTCTTCCCTAATCCAAATGATCAATCAAGAGCTTAATGGGTGACCGAACAGGTCATGTTTTGTCTAGTATTCTAATAAAACTCACCTGTTCTTTGTAGTCGATTTTTGATATACCATGGCACATGTATAAAGATTTGGCAACACCGATACATGGAATGTTCAATGCAATACCAACATGACAAGCAAGTCCAAAATCTACAAAGTGAATATAAGATATATTAACAGACAAAAATGTATCTTATTATAATGGAGATTGTGTGTCTGTTTGCAACCAACCAAAACTATATTACACAGAGAGAGAGAGAGAGAGAGAGAGAGAGAGAGAGAGAGAGAGAGAGAGAGAGAGATAGATAATATATATACACACACATATACCATATAGACACACACATAGACAATATATATATATATATATATAAACACACACACATATACAATATATATATATATACACACACACACACATACAATATATATATATATATATATATATATATATATATATATGGAAAAGGAATTGAATCCGACAATATGAGGAAAAATGAGTAAAGAAAAGAAATGTAAATGGATAAAATGAATTTAATCGATATCACATTAATCGATATCACTTACACATGTGTTTCGGTCAGTTTGTTTTTCCCAACGAATTTTTTCATTCAAAACAAATGTTCACTCTGATGAAGGTCGATTCTTGTATGTGTGCGAAATATTTTCACACACATAAACTGACCGAAACACATGTGTAAGTGATATCGATTAATGTGATATCGATTAAATTCATTTTATCCATCTACATTTCTTTTCTTTACTCATTTTTCCTCATATATATATATTATTTATATTTTTGAAGGCAATTACAATGCGTATATCGTATAAAATTCAATAATTATTGAAAATAATCCTGACAAGCAAACTCGGCAAATAACATGCAACATATAACACCATACAGCTGTTTCAACTTTATTAAGTCTCATCAGCAGTGTATACCTATGATCTCACTCCGACAGAGATCGAAACCAAGAACCCAGCATGCAGAGTCAGGAACTCTACCTCTGGGCTACTGGCCTGTATCACACGATACATGCCAAATTAACTTGTCAATGATAAACACGCCACTACTATACATAGTACAGTGAGCGTTGAGGGAATCGCAAATTAGGCCTATGCTCAGGCGTAAAAAATAATGGAATTTGATAATTTGCTTTTGAAGCATTGTTATGTAAAGTATATTATTATTTATATTTTTTGAAGGCAATTACAATGCGTATATCATATAAAATTCGATAATTATTGAAAATGATCATGACAAGCAAACTCGGCGAATAACGTGCGCAACATGGAACACTGTACATCTTCCATCATTCCCGTCTTTTATTGCCAAATAAATTTTTCTAATTTGATAATTTAGTTAAAATATGAAGTAAAGAATAAAATTACAGTTATTTCTTTTTGTTAATGGATTTCTTTTAAGATTTATCCCCAAGATTTTTGCTCATATTCATTAAGATAAAACCAAACAATTAGAAATCAATAATACTAAGCACATATTTATTAAAATCAAATTTTTTTATCAATATGTAAATTGGTTTTCCTGTTCACACTGTAAGCCACTATTTTAATGTATATATAAATACAATTGCATGTTATTAGTATGAGGGGTCCGGTGACTTCAGCCATGGACCGTATAAATTAACAGCATTAATCCCAGGGGACAACCCACCCTCACCCCCGGCAACACCTGCCCCCTCGATTTAAAGGGGCAGGGCTGGGTTTATTGCCCAGTGCCTGAGGCACCCTCTTAATGGGGGAATGCCGACAGGATCAACGCATTTTTTGCACCCACAAGCTTCAGTTCATGTGTGGTCCCAAATTAATAGGACCTTGTGCCTAACCCGTACCCAGTTGGGTATGTGGTAAATACCTAGTATGTAGATATGGTCAACAGTATTAAAAATGTAAATAATAATAATAATAATAATAATAATAATATCTTTTCAGCTAGTATATTAGGTCTGAGACATGTCAGCTGTTCCTTATAAATATTCATTTTAAATCCACAGAATATTTAATATCATTCCACAGATTATCCAACCTTGCCTTGAAGGAGTTTAGAGATGGGGCATTCACTACTGATGAAGGTAGTTTATTCCATGTATTCACCACTCTGTAGCTAAAATAATTTTGTCTTGCGTTTGCTTTACAAGATTTTTTAAGGAGTTTTAATTTATGTCTCCTTGTATAGGTATTTTGAGCAATGTTTATAGCAGAGTTCATTGAATAAAAACCATGCGTGTATTTGTAGGCTTCAGTCATATCCCCTCTTATACGTCGGAAAACCAGACTTGGTAGGTCAATGTTCCTAAGTCTTTCTTCATATGAAAGGGATTTTAAATTATTCACTAATTTAGTAAAACAATTTTTTTAATAATTGAGGTTTAACTAAAAACAAAATCATGGAGAATGTGATGTAAATAACTAAGGGAATTGTGACTTGAGTAGTAATATAGTTTATTCATAGAGTGTATATATATATATATATCTTTATCTTTTATTTGTATATATTATCTGCTGAGACTAGACTCATATTGATGGTGGAAATAGATTTATTATAGTTAAATGACGGTTTGTTAAGATTTTCTTTCTTTGAAAGTTAAATATTGCTCTGTATATAATTAATTTATTAGTTATCATACATTGAGCTCCTTTTAGGGATTTACATGAACATTTTTATGTGAATTTTTATTTTGAATATATATATATATATATATATATTATATTATTATTTATATTTTTGCTTGAAGGCAATTACAATGTGTATATCGCATAAAATTTGATAATTATAGAAGATAATAATGACAAGTGAATTTTGGAAAAGAATTATTCTGTGCGTAGAACATCGTACAGACTGTTTCAAATTTATTAAGTCTCATCAGCGATGTATACTAACGATTTCCCTCCGACAGAAATCGAAACCGGGACTTCAGCAGGATAGTCAGAAACCATACTGCTTCGGCCATGATACAGCATGGGAAAATCCTTGCGAAATTCACCTGTCAATGATACTGATACGTCTCTACTATATGAGGTAAGGGGACGTTGAGTGAATAATAACAAACCCGGGCCTTATGCTCTTCGGCGAAGGAAATAAGATTTTGGATGTTTGTTTATTTTAGAAGCATTGTTGAATAAAGTATATATTATTATTTATATTTTTGCTTGAAGGCAATTACAAATTTTGAAAATTCTAAAAAAAATTGCAATGATGCCCTCAATTGTAAAGGGCAATTTTTACGAGATCCTCTCTTAGGTTAAACTGATCTGTATATATATGAAGCTGTAATATATTGCCTGGTCGGCAAGTTGACAGCCGAAAGACAAGGTGCAGATGACTCATGCATGGGTTCAGGAAATGTGATCCTCTCTTAGGTTAAACTGATCTGTATATATATGAAGCTGTAATATATTGCCTGGTCGGCAAGTTGACAGCCGAAAGACAAGGTGCAGATGACTCATGCATGGGTTCAGGAAATGTGATCCTCTCTTAGGTTAAACTGATCTGTATATATATGAAGCTGTAATATATTGCCTGGTCGGCAAGTTGACAGCCGAAAGACAAGGTGCAGATGACTCATGCATGGGTTCAGGAAATGTGATCCTCTCTTAGGTTAAACTGATCTGTATATATATGAAGCTGTAATATATTGCCTGGTCGGCAAGTTGACAGCCGAAAGACAAGGTGCAGATGACTCATGCATGGGTTCAGGAAATGTGATCCTCTCTTAGGTTAAACTGATCTGTATATATATGAAGCTGTAATATATTGCCTGGTCGGCAAGTTGACAGCCGAAAGACAAGGTGCAGATGACTCATGCATGGGTTCAGGAAATGTGATCCTCTCTTAGGTTAAACTGATCTGTATATATATGAAGCTGTAATATATTGCCTGGTCGGCAAGTTGACAGCCGAAAGACAAGGTGCAGATGACTCATGCATGGGTTCAGGAAATGTGATCCTCTCTTAGGTTAAACTGATCTGTATATATATGAAGCTGTAATATATTGCCTGGTCGGCAAGTTGACAGCCGAAAGACAAGGTGCAGATGACTCATGCATGGGTTCAGGAAATGTGATCCTCTCTTAGGTTAAACTGATCTGTATATATATGAAGCTGTAATATATTGCCTGGTCGGCAAGTTGACAGCCGAAAGACAAGGTGCAGATGACTCATGCATGGGTTCAGGAAATGTGATCCTCTCTTAGGTTAAACTGATCTGTATATATATGAAGCTGTAATATATTGCCTGGTCGGCAAGTTGACAGCCGAAAGACAAGGTGCAGATGACTCATGCATGGGTTCAGGAAATGTGATCCTCTCTTAGGTTAAACTGATCTGTATATATATGAAGCTGTAATATATTGCCTGGTCGGCAAGTTGACAGCCGAAAGACAAGGTGCAGATGACTCATGCATGGGTTCAGGAAATGTGATCCTCTCTTAGGTTAAACTGATCTGTATATATATGAAGCTGTAATATATTGCCTGGTCGGCAAGTTGACAGCCGAAAGACAAGGTGCAGATGACTCATGCATGGGTTCAGGAAATGTGATCCTCTCTTAGGTTAAACTGATCTGTATATATATGAAGCTGTAATATATTGCCTGGTCGGCAAGTTGACAGCCGAAAGACAAGGTGCAGATGACTCATGCATGGGTTCAGGAAATGTGATCCTCTCTTAGGTTAAACTGATCTGTATATATATGAAGCTGTAATATATTGCCTGGTCGGCAAGTTGACAGCCGAAAGACAAGGTGCAGATGACTCATGCATGGGTTCAGGAAATGTGATCCTCTCTTAGGTTAAACTGATCTGTATATATATGAAGCTGTAATATATTGCCTGGTCGGCAAGTTGACAGCCGAAAGACAAGGTGCAGATGACTCATGCATGGGTTCAGGAAATGTGATCCTCTCTTAGGTTAAACTGATCTGTATATATATGAAGCTGTAATATATTGCCTGGTCGGCAAGTTGACAGCCGAAAGACAAGGTGCAGATGACTCATGCATGGGTTCAGGAAATGTGATCCTCTCTTAGGTTAAACTGATCTGTATATATATGAAGCTGTAATATATTGCCTGGTCGGCAAGTTGACAGCCGAAAGACAAGGTGCAGATGACTCATGCATGGGTTCAGGAAATGTGATCCTCTCTTAGGTTAAACTGATCTGTATATATATGAAGCTGTAATATATTGCCTGGTCGGCAAGTTGACAGCCGAAAGACAAGGTGCAGATGACTCATGCATGGGTTCAGGAAATGTGATCCTCTCTTAGGTTAAACTGATCTGTATATATATGAAGCTGTAATATATTGCCTGGTCGGCAAGTTGACAGCCGAAAGACAAGGTGCAGATGACTCATGCATGGGTTCAGGAAATGTGATCCTCTCTTAGGTTAAACTGATCTGTATATATATGAAGCTGTAATATATTGCCTGGTCGGCAAGTTGACAGCCGAAAGACAAGGTGCAGATGACTCATGCATGGGTTCAGGAAATGTGATCCTCTCTTAGGTTAAACTGATCTGTATATATATGAAGCTGTAATATATTGCCTGGTCGGCAAGTTGACAGCCGAAAGACAAGGTGCAGATGACTCATGCATGGGTTCAGGAAATGTGATCCTCTCTTAGGTTAAACTGATCTGTATATATATGAAGCTGTAATATATTGCCTGGTCGGCAAGTTGACAGCCGAAAGACAAGGTGCAGATGACTCATGCATGGGTTCAGGAAATGTGATCCTCTCTTAGGTTAAACTGATCTGTATATATATGAAGCTGTAATATATTGCCTGGTCGGCAAGTTGACAGCCGAAAGACAAGGTGCAGATGACTCATGCATGGGTTCAGGAAATGTGATCCTCTCTTAGGTTAAACTGATCTGTATATATATGAAGCTGTAATATATTGCCTGGTCGGCAAGTTGACAGCCGAAAGACAAGGTGCAGATGACTCATGCATGGGTTCAGGAAATGTGATCCTCTCTTAGGTTAAACTGATCTGTATATATATGAAGCTGTAATATATGCCTGGTCGGCAAGTTGACAGCCGAAAGACAAGGTGCAGATGACTCATGCATGGGTTCAGGAAATGTGATCCTCTCTTAGGTTAAACTGATCTGTATATATATGAAGCTGTAATATATTGCCTGGTCGGCAAGTTGACAGCCGAAAGACAAGGTGCAGATGACTCATGCATGGGTTCAGGAAATGTGATCCTCTCTTAGGTTAAACTGATCTGTATATATATGAAGCTGTAATATATTGCCTGGTCGGCAAGTTGACAGCCGAAAGACAAGGTGCAGATGACTCATGCATGGGTTCAGGAAATGTGATCCTCTCTTAGGTTAAACTGATCTGTATATATATGAAGCTGTAATATATTGCCTGGTCGGCAAGTTGACAGCCGAAAGACAAGGTGCAGATGACTCATGCATGGGTTCAGGAAATGTGATCCTCTCTTAGGTTAAACTGATCTGTATATATATGAAGCTGTAATATATTGCCTGGTCGGCAAGTTGACAGCCGAAAGACAAGGTGCAGATGACTCATGCATGGGTTCAGGAAATGTGATCCTCTCTTAGGTTAAACTGATCTGTATATATATGAAGCTGTAATATATTGCCTGGTCGGCAAGTTGACAGCCGAAAGACAAGGTGCAGATGACTCATGCATGGGTTCAGGAAATGTGATCCTCTCTTAGGTTAAACTGATCTGTATATATATGAAGCTGTAATATATTGCCTGGTCGGCAAGTTGACAGCCGAAAGACAAGGTGCAGATGACTCATGCATGGGTTCAGGAAATGTGATCCTCTCTTAGGTTAAACTGATCTGTATATATATGAAGCTGTAATATATTGCCTGGTCGGCAAGTTGACAGCCGAAAGACAAGGTGCAGATGACTCATGCATGGGTTCAGGAAATGTGATCCTCTCTTAGGTTAAACTGATCTGTATATATATGAAGCTGTAATATATTGCCTGGTCGGCAAGTTGACAGCCGAAAGACAAGGTGCAGATGACTCATGCATGGGTTCAGGAAATGTGATCCTCTCTTAGGTTAAACTGATCTGTATATATGAAGCTGTAATATATTGCCTGGTCGGCAAGTTGACAGCCGAAAGACAAGGTGCAGATGACTCATGCATGGGTTCAGGAAATGTGATCCTCTCTTAGGTTAAACTGATCTGTATATATATGAAGCTGTAATATATTGCCTGGTCGGCAAGTTGACAGCCGAAAGACAAGGTGCAGATGACTCATGCATGGGTTCAGGAAATGTGATCCTCTCTTAGGTTAAACTGATCTGTATATATATGAAGCTGTAATATATTGCCTGGTCGGCAAGTTGACAGCCGAAAGACAAGGTGCAGATGACTCATGCATGGGTTCAGGAAATGTGATCCTCTCTTAGGTTAAACTGATCTGTATATATATGAAGCTGTAATATATTGCCTGGTCGGCAAGTTGACAGCCGAAAGACAAGGTGCAGATGACTCATGCATGGGTTCAGGAAATGTGATCCTCTCTTAGGTTAAACTGATCTGTATATATATGAAGCTGTAATATATTGCCTGGTCGGCAAGTTGACAGCCGAAAGACAAGGTGCAGATGACTCATGCATGGGTTCAGGAAATGTGATCCTCTCTTAGGTTAAACTGATCTGTATATATATGAAGCTGTAATATATTGCCTGGTCGGCAAGTTGACAGCCGAAAGACAAGGTGCAGATGACTCATGCATGGGTTCAGGAAATGTGATCCTCTCTTAGGTTAAACTGATCTGTATATATATGAAGCTGTAATATATTGCCTGGTCGGCAAGTTGACAGCCGAAAGACAAGGTGCAGATGACTCATGCATGGGTTCAGGAAATGTGATCCTCTCTTAGGTTAAACTGATCTGTATATATATGAAGCTGTAATATATTGCCTGGTCGGCAAGTTGACAGCCGAAAGACAAGGTGCAGATGACTCATGCATGGGTTCAGGAAATGTGATCCTCTCTTAGGTTAAACTGATCTGTATATATATGAAGCTGTAATATATTGCCTGGTCGGCAAGTTGACAGCCGAAAGACAAGGTGCAGATGACTCATGCATGGGTTCAGGAAATGTGATCCTCTCTTAGGTTAAACTGATCTGTATATATATGAAGCTGTAATATATTGCCTGGTCGGCAAGTTGACAGCCGAAAGACAAGGTGCAGATGACTCATGCATGGGTTCAGGAAATGTGATCCTCTCTTAGGTTAAACTGATCTGTATATATATGAAGCTGTAATATATTGCCTGGTCGGCAAGTTGACAGCCGAAAGACAAGGTGCAGATGACTCATGCATGGGTTCAGGAAATGTGATCCTCTCTTAGGTTAAACTGATCTGTATATATATGAAGCTGTAATATATTGCCTGGTCGGCAAGTTGACAGCCGAAAGACAAGGTGCAGATGACTCATGCATGGGTTCAGGAAATGTGATCCTCTCTTAGGTTAAACTGATCTGTATATATATGAAGCTGTAATATATTGCCTGGTCGGCAAGTTGACAGCCGAAAGACAAGGTGCAGATGACTCATGCATGGGTTCAGGAAATGTGATCCTCTCTTAGGTTAAACTGATCTGTATATATATGAAGCTGTAATATATTGCCTGGTCGGCAAGTTGACAGCCGAAAGACAAGGTGCAGATGACTCATGCATGGGTTCAGGAAATGTGATCCTCTCTTAGGTTAAACTGATCTGTATATATATGAAGCTGTAATATTTGCCTGGTCGGCAAGTTGACAGCCGAAAGACAAGGTGCAGATGACTCATGCATGGTGCAGGAAATGTGTGGTTGTCATAACAAAAACAGTATTACGATCAAAGAGGTGTGGCCTTGTTGAGTTAAAAAGTTATAAAAAACCTAAGAAATTTGGGTTGGGCAAGTCAGATCAAGATCGCTCACAATCAGAACTCCCGAAGGCTCTTGTGTATGTGCATTTTCTACTGACGACTATCAGTCTAC
Source organism: Doryteuthis pealeii (assembly GCA_023376005.1). Classification (NCBI taxonomy): domain Eukaryota; kingdom Metazoa; phylum Mollusca; class Cephalopoda; order Myopsida; family Loliginidae; genus Doryteuthis; species Doryteuthis pealeii. Next base: position 35,154,968 of record CM042179.1, on the reverse strand, counting down.
AGAATAAAATATATATTTATAATATATATATATATATATATATATATATATATATATGTGTGTGTGTGTGTGTGTGTGTGTGTGTTCTGTGTTCTTTGTCGGATCCAGTGTCGGGATATAACAAAGCCACAATAACATAGATGAGGAAAATAGCCAAAATTGTGACATTTTCTCATGGTTAGAAGCCAAGGTTGTGACTTTTTCCGGACCATATGACCTTTAGGCACCCCTTTTTGATTTCGATTCAGAAGGACATGTTTTTCATTTAAACCATCAATATCCGGTTGTTTGTTAACAGACGATTTTTTAAAATTATAAAACTAACCCCTAACCCTAACCCCTAACCAACAACCGGATATAAAATGAATGTAAATGAAAAACATGTCCTTTCCTAATCGAGATCAAAAATGGCTGCCTAAAGGTCAGATGGTCCTTTTTCCTTGTGACTTTTCTTATAACTGTTTATGTTAACATTTTCTGATTAATCAACAAACACATAGCAAACAGCTTGCATACAGTATGATCAAGGCTGACAAAGAGGGTAACAGCTTTTTGTTTCTATCACTTATGTGTCTTATCACTTAATCCCTTAAGAAAATAAAAAAAATGCTCTTACCTCTTGGATGTAGAACTCCGTTGCCGTCAACAATAAGTACCTAAAAACAAAAAAGGTAAATAGTGAATTGGCCCATCCTGGACTCCTACCCCCCCCAAAAAAACGCTAAGCGGTGTCTACTCAAAATCTGACTCATGCTAATTTTGAACTCTTTAGCTGTTTGAAGGCATTTTCTTGAAAAGTTAATGCAATATCAAAGCGATATTTTACCCCCCACAAGTCTTTTTTGACAAGTAAATGTAAATATTTTAACCCCCCCCCAAAATATTTTTTTTCCGGTATTTTCATTTTATATTAATTCAAAACAACTGTCACAAATTTGTTGATTGTTTTATTTTCGAAACTCATTTGTGTTTATTTAAAAATTCATAACAGTTGTTTTTGAATTAAAATAAAATGTAAATACTAAATAAAAAAAGAAATTTTTTAAGTGGAGGTAAAATATTTACATCTACTTGTCGATAAAAACCTGGGGGATTTCTGTAAAATATTGCTTTCTTATCACAATAACTTGTTGATTTTAGCGTCTTCAAACTACTTAAAAAAATATATTTGTTGATAAAAACGCCTTTAACCACTCAAAAAAAATTTTTTTTAAAAGAGGTGGGGTGGGGGGGTAAAATATTTACATTAACTTGTCGAGAAAAGACTAAGGGGGGTGATTAAAATATTGCTTTCATATCGCATTAACTTTTCGGGAAAAACTCCTTAAAAAATCTCAGTTCAAAAAGTTAGTCTCGCAGATCCACTATTACTGAATAGCTTGTTGGATCATTGCAGTAAGTCCCTACGGAAAAAAAGAGATTGTGTTGATCCGTCCAAGTGAGGCGTCAGAAAAAAATAAAAGTGCACAGACACTATGAAAAAGAAATTAGTGTCTCCTATTTAAAATTTAAAATACTAAATGCTAAATACAAATACTAATACAAATGTTCAAATATATAGAATAAACAAATATACAAAAATACAAATACTAATCAAATACTAAGTACCT
>CM042179.1:35147087-35153258 GCA_023376005.1 Doryteuthis pealeii | reverse complement strand
CAACTGGAACTATATGAGTAAATGGTTGGGCTGAGAAATAATTGTTAATCTGAACATTAGTTACATAAATGATACCGTTCCCTTGTATGTTTTCATTTGAGGAAGCAGTTTTTGTTTTGCGGTTATTTTTTTTTTTTTTTTTTTTTTTTCTCCATTTTCACCATATATCTACACTGAAAATATTTGAAATTTTTGTTTTGAATCAAATACAACTGCATGTATTTAACATATGAAAAATATATTCATAAAATGTGGTTCTTGAAAACAATTAGTTCATGTTCAAATAATTTTATGGTAGGAATTTACTAAACAAAGCAGATTTTGAATTAATTATCGTACGTATTTAAATAAAAAATATTTAACTTGTTGAATCAATTTACAACTGCATGCCTTTTAACACAAAAATAATCATAGAATGTGTTCTTAATAACAATTTAAGTTTCATTTCAGATATGGCGCAAGCATAATTTTTGGTTAGAAATTTACAAACAAAAGCACATTTTGAATTATCGTACGATAAATTAAACAAAAATATAAACTTGTTGAGATCATACAACTGCATGCTTAACACAAAATGATCATAAAATGTTTCTTAATACATTAAAGTCATTTTCAGATTAATGCGCAAGCACAATTAAGAAACACCTTTTTATATTTTCTGTTAAAACATGCAGTTGTATTGATTTGTCTCACAATCATTGTTGTCTATCAGAAGAACCATGGGATTGAACTCTTATTAAATTAGCTGGTGAATAAAACTTTATTTGCAACACAATTTGAAACATATTCATTCAATACAAAGAATAGAATTTATATGAAACTCATTGTTTAGGTAAGAAATTGCTACAACTCACAATCAGTATTTAATGCTCTGAAATATTCTTTCATCAGACCCAGTTCGATGTGCAGGGGAGGAAATATAATCTTTTTTCGACTAACAATTGGATCATTGGCAATATTTCCAGACAATACTTCCAGAATTTCACATAAGGACCATTCTTTCCGATTCCAAAGCTCGTCTCTTGCTCGGCTGTTCCACATACAAATAAAGCAGGGATACTTAGTAAATCCTCTTAGTTGACCAAATAGGAAGTTCACTATTTTGAGGTCCATACAAATTGTCCAGTTGTGCTTGTGGTATTTTAGTGGGTTTTAATGTCATTATGCTCCTCTCGTAAACACACAGAATGACCTACTGGAACAGCTGCATAGACATTGCCATTATGTAGAACAGATATTGGGCTGCGCTTAGAACTATCTAGGAATAATCTCCAATCATTTGGATTATACAATGGAATTTCTAATTCCGGAGAAAACCCAAGATATTATAACAATAGAATAAACTTATTCTCCACTTTAAAAAAATTCCACAAAAACCTCTTCCCGATTTTGGAAGAATGAAGATTTTTGTGGTTTTGTTCAGACACCCCCACCCGAGAAGGGTGTAGACATAAAAGTCTAACCCTTGTGTGTGAGGTGCCGCAGAAGAAGAAGAGGATTTGAATCTGGCGCTTGCCTGTTTAAATAGCAAACCCCCTGGAGGTGAAAACACAAAGCCAGAGGGAAGATAACTCTTCCAGCCAAAAGGAAGTCAATCCCACACTATGATGTAGCAGTCCAACGCTTTAGCCTCCCTTCCACAGGAACTCTTCCCATTCTTAAATATATTTTGCAATAAACAACTCGTGCTTGAAGCAGTTACTCTTTTTAAATGTTTTGTCTCAGTTGGTTGATTTTGGTTGCAGCAATTTCAGATTGACTATGTATTAATTACATTCCCTTACTAGCCACGGTTCTTCCATTAGGCTTAGGTTCTTGGTGGCATTGCAAACAGCCCAATAAAAATGAAGGGACCAAAATCAAATAAAATTTTTTTAGGAATCTGTAGAGAATCTACCTTGGAACCACATAAAAATAAAAACAATAGAAAATATTATTTTTCAAATCTGACAGATTTGCTGAGAAGAGGAAGGTCTTGTAGGGATTACATTCCTTACTTGCTATAGTTCTTCGGTTAGACACTAGGTGGCATTGCAAGTAACTGTATAAAAGTAGAGGGGCCAGAGTCAAAAATCCCCTTTTACCTTCTATCTTTGAGAGAAGAACATGCACCAGTTACATCTCCTGGCCACATTACAGGTTTTGAGCCCCTAATCTCGTGTTGTATGGCACATAAGAACATGGTCTACCTGTAAGTGTTATACTGTACTCTATTACCAGCTGCTTCAAGACTTTACCTATAAAGGTGCACCTGAGCACTGTACACATACATGTATATTATTACTGTATGCTATTCATGTTCCTGACACTAATACATTATTCTATGTACTAGACATGAGACTTTGATGAGTTGTGGTGCACCTGAGCACTGTACAACATACATGTTTATTATTACCAGGAAAAACATTGATTTGCAAATTTTAACAAAATATTAAATTTTATTCTATCAATTATTAAATTACAGACATATTTGACAATGTTATTCACACCATAAAATTCTGTGAATGAGATGCTACTAAAATATGCTTATGTACAAAAAATATTAAAATAAAAGTACTCCTTTATATTAAAAGAAAAAAAAAAGAAGAAAACAGGTACTTGGAGTAGCAGTAGTAAAACTATATCATACAAAATAAAATATCCTGTCAAAATATATAGCTACAACATTTTTAATTAATAATTTTCCCTAAAACATCAGCTAATTTTTGACTGACCTTCTAAAAGTTTAATACCATCTGAAGTTCATTTTCCAGACCTGATTAGCATAAAAGCATTTTTGACCATATGACCTTTAGGCACCCCTTTTGCTTTGCTGATTCATAAGTACATTTTTTTTCATTTACACTGTCAACATCCGGTTGTTTGTTAACAGACGATTTTTTAGGTTTTTTTTACAGTTTATAGTAGTAATATGCATATGTGTGGAGAGGGCATCAGGTATAGTGTCGGCGGACTACAGGAAGCATGGAGGCTTTGAAAGATTCAGTGTTTCAGCAGCCTACAACAGCCACTTATTCCATACCTTTTTTTAAATTATAAAACTAACCCCTAACAAACAACAGGATGTTGACAGTGTAAATGAAAAAAAAAAAAAAAAAATGTACTTATGAATCAGCAAAAAGCAAAAGGGGTGCCTAAAGGTCATATGATCCAACATTTTTATATGGAGAACCACACACAAAGCCAAGCTGGTGCAATAACCAGTGAAAAAAAACAACAAAAAAATAAACATTGATTAACATCGTGATGTCTCTTGGGTTCTTTGATTTTTTTTTTTAGACTGCCTAACCAAAATTTACTCTGATTTGAAACAACTGTAATCTGCTTAAAAATTGACCTTTGGTTACATCCTGCCTAACCAAAATTTTTTTAGACTGCCTAACCAAAATTTAAAGAACCCAAGAGTTTGAAATGTAAGTTTATATTCATAGTGGTTATAACTTTAACCATTAACTGTTTAAGTTACTTACTTACTTACTTTAAATCCTTTTCAATTGGCCAAGGATGGCGGTCAGGAACTTAACATGGTAGCAGAGGTCCATAGATCGAAACTACACTCTGCTACCATGTTAACCTTGGCCAATTGAAAAGGACTTAAAGTAAGTAAGTCCTAAACTATAGAATCCTTTGGTAAGTCAATAAGTCCTGAGCTATGGAATCCTTTGGTAAGTGAATAAGTCCTGAGTTATGGAATCCTACGTAGTGTCAAAGGTCCAGTGATATAATCCTATGTTCCGTCGTCCACGAAGGTTCAAAGCAATATGCGTAGAACAGCCTGTATAAATATTATAACAGCAGCAGAGTACTGCCAGTGATTGGCCAATAGGTTGGTCACGTGGTTATCGGCGAGTCTATAAGTAAGAGTAGGCATCTAGTACACATAAGAAAAGTCAACACTGTTAAAAATAAACTGTTACAGCTCACAAACATGGCTCCACCACCAAAAGTGAAAAGCAATATGCGTCATCCACGAAGGTTCAAAGCAATATGCGTAGAACAGCCTGTATAAATATAACAGCAGCAGAGTACTGCCTGTATAAAATATTATAAACAGCAGCAGAGTACTGCGCTGTATAAATATTATAACAGCATGCCTGTATAAAATATATATTATAAATATTATAACAGCAGCAGAGTACTGCCTGTATAAATATTATAAAAGCAGTATAATATTATAACAGCAGAGAGTACTGCCTGTATAAATATTATAAACAGCAATGCCTGTATAAATATTATAACAGCAGCAGAGTACTGCCTGTATAAATATTATAACAGCAATGCCTGTATAAATATTATAACAAGCAGCAGAGTACTGCCTGTATATGTATAAATATTATAACAGCAGCAAGTAGCCTGTAATAATTTATAACAGCAATGCCTGTATAACAAGCAGCAGAGTACTGCCTGTATAAATATTATAACAGCAATGCCTGTATAAATATTATAACAGCAGCAGCAGAGTACTGCCCAGTGATTGGCCAAGAGTTGGTCACATGATTATTGCCGAGTCTATAAGTAAGAGTAGGCATCTAGTACACATAAGAAAAGTCATTATATATTTTTTGCTTCTTTCTTTCTTCCTTTCTTTCTTTCTTTCTTCCTTCCTTTCTTTCTTTCTTCCTTTCTTATATGATAAGTAAGAGTAGGCATCTAGCACACATAAGAAAAGTCAACACTGTTAAAAATAAAACTGTTACAGCTCACAAACATGGCTCCACCACCAAAAGTGGACCTTTTGCAATGGACCTGCAAACCTTTTACTGCAGAGTTGTATTTATCCTGTGGGATGAACACACATCCTGTTTATTCTTGTCGGTGATAGTTTACTGCTTTTATAGTTTCACAAATCTTTTATCTACCTAATTCTATTCTTTTAAAAATGGAAAGATTTATATTTTTTGTCAAGTTGGATTTACTTTTGTCTACTCTATGAACATTTTAGGAATAATTGTGCTTACTCTATGAATAGGGTTTTATTTTACATTATGTATATCAAAACTGACACACTTGAGAGTAACTTAAATCCTTATAAAGAACTAGGAATGTTGGAAGTGCGTGGTGTAATGGTTAAAGTCATGGGAAATGGACTTGTCGCCCAAGTTCAAATCCTGGATGTGGTAATTGCATTTCACTTAGCATGAATCCTACTCTCCCCCCAGCTATGGATAAATAGTAGGCTCTTTAAACATGATTAGGCAACCGGTCTAGAAGGAAAACTCTGAATTCAAACCTGTTGAACTCCGCTTAAGAAATTGACTTTGTGTCACATCCCGCTCGTGCGGAGGGGTTGGTAAATAAAGAAATAGGAATTCTTCTAAGCTGTAGCCATGTCAGTGTAACATTACCCCCCCCCCCTTTTTTTTGTCTGTGGTAACGAGTGTCAAGTTGAACACCAATTACTTTCTTGTTTGCCAGTATAAAATTTATTCTCACTAGATCTTTCTAGAAGTTGGCCAAACAGGAAGACAAAGATCAAACCACCCTGTCGGCTGGGGTGTTAGAATGCACCTCTGCAGAGGGGTAAGACTCCCCCAAAATGGGCCACGTGTTGGCCGTGGGTGGCGACCCGTGATGCTTAAGGATAGAACCCAGGGGGATGAGCAGTTCATGACTTGCAATACTCCACTTTGGCCCTATCTTGTGCTAGACGGGCGGTCGGAGAGGCCCCCTCCAATCAAGCCCTAGCACCTTTTATCATATGGCTGCTAGAAGTCCTGGGAATGACGTTAAATTCTATCTGATGGTGAGGTTCCTGTTTTGGAGGCTTGGGGAATGTGGAGTACCCCTTCGTCACCATTGCTCCCTGGTCCACTCTGACCCGGAGTGGTAGTACCTGTTAGGGTCCCGTCTATGGGTTAAATAGAAAACATGAGTTGATAAACAAAATTGTATTATCCATTAAGAATTGATTTCAAAACTTTAGTCATGTCTAGTACACAGAATAATGTATTAGTGTCAATGAATGCGAGTATATGCCATCCCTTTTGATGTGTTCACCTGACTCAGTTTTGTCTTGTCCTTTCTCTTTGTAATATTTGATTGTTCACCTTTCGGTTGGAGGCCCCTGGGAGCATTTGTCACGGACACAATGGGTCCTGAGTATAGCAGACAACACGGATGAATCACGGCCAGCGAGACGGAAGTGCAGCAATATGCAGAGTAATGCAGTAA
>CM042179.1:35137087-35142087 GCA_023376005.1 Doryteuthis pealeii | reverse complement strand
AACTTGCTGTAAAAAAATAATTCAATTGATAAAGACTCGTACAAATTATATATTGAGCAAGATTATTTTCTCTTTTCACGAAAAGTTTCACTGAAACTCCAGTTTGAAAATAATAATAGTATTTGGGGACAATTTTAAATTCAGTTTTTAATTGCTTGATAAGTTAGAAATACATTGTAATTTATTTCTTTGAATTTTTTCTACATGACAATTCAAATCTAGTTCTTAACGATAAAAAGAATGCAATATCTATTTTTGCTTACATTTTAAAACGTTTTCATTAGTTCTCTAAACTATTAAGACTTTTTTTAAAACCATTAGTATTAATTACAAAACAACTCGTTTTATCATTTTTTTTTAAAATTTACATTTATACAACTCTATACTGGAGACTGATTTTTATTGACATTTAAAATCTTATAAAAAAATGTAACCATAAACTTGTGTTTTGAAACAATTTTCATTTTTCTACAATTTTTTTTGTGCATGACAATTTAATTTAAGTGAGTGTAAATTGTACAATAAAAGTTAGTTTCAAAAACATACGATAAATATAAATAAATATTTAGAAAATTGTAAAAAAAAAAAAAAAGAATTTATTTTACGTTAAAATTTAGTCAGAGTTCAAGTTTGTTGCTAAAATTTTCATTGTTTCTTTTTTTCTTTCTTTCTGCTGCGAAAATGTTAGCGACTCGCCTGACTGTTTTAGTCAGGCGAGTCGCTAACATTTGTTTGTTTCTTTCTTTCTGCTGGTAAAACAGTCAGCAGAGCTCCTGCTGATGCAGCAGCAGCAGCTATGCTATGGCTTTCGAAAAATCGTTTGATTAATTAATTATATCCCTTAATCAGTAAAAATCAATAACCAAATTTGGAGTGTTTCTTAGTTAGAACGATATCAATGTGTATGCAAGATTTTAAATCTGAGTGACCTCCCGTTTTGGAGTTATACGTCGACACGTACATAATATAATATATTATAATATAATATATTATATTATAATATAATATATTATAATATAATATATAAGCTATTTATCCATAGCTGGAGGGAGAGTAGGATTCATACCTTTCCCAAAGTGATTTATCTCTATCTATATCGATAACAGATTTAAAGTATTTCATAAAATAAAAACAGTAAAAATATCCGTTAATATTTTTAACTTTTGTCACGTTATTTGCCGAATTAATAATAAATAAATAAAAATATGACATGTAAAGGAATTATCCCTTTAAATACATTTGGCGATGGAAGGGAGATAACTCACAAAAAAGGAGTTATATAAGTTTGAACGTTTAAAAAAGTTCGGAGCGTCTCAAAAATTTAACGGATCAGCGTTTCAACAGTTGGAAAAGAAAAATTGCCAGGTGAGGACCGTCTGCGCGAGTCTCGCATCTTCGAAATTAATGAAGAGTAATGAAACATAATATTCCGAAATAAGTAAAAGAAAATTATATGAAGAATTGAAAACAAACGGAAACTGAAAACAGATGAGTAAAAAAAAATTGAACTGTTTTTCTAAGAAAAATCTCTATTTCTCGCTATGCCCCTATGTTGGACATTCTTAATTCTGCTTCTTATTTTTGATCAAACAAACAAACAAGAAAAAAAAAAAGAAAAGATTATCTATGAATGAATAAATTAAATTATAAAATATATATTTGTTCTTACATTATTCTTTCTGTCCAAATTCATATATGCTTTCTCTCAATTATTGTTGGTTTTCTCAGAAGAATTAAAATCCGGCGTATCACACGATTGAGTAGACGAATGTAACACTTTGCTTCTAAGTCTTTAGTGAGTTCAATAGCAAATGACAATACAATAATTTGAATTTAAAAATCAATTTTATTTCAATTTTAAAAAGGAAAAAAAAAAAAATGACAACAATGATGCTTTAGGAAAGAGAAAAAGACAAAGAAAAAAAGAGAAAGACAAAGAATAAAGAAGAGGAAAAAGGAGAGAAAAGAGAAAAAAGGAAAAAAGGAGAGAAAAGAGAAAAGGAAAAAAAGGAGAGAAAAGAGAAAAGGAAAAAAGGAAAAAAGAGAAAAGGAAAAAGGAGAGAAAAGGAAAAAAGGAGAGAAAGAGAAAAGGAAAAAAAGGAGAGAAAAAAGAAAAGGAGAAAAGAGAAAAAAAAAGAAAGGAGAAAAAAGGAGAGAAGAAAAAGGAAAAAAAGGAAAAGAAAAGAAAAGGAGAAAAAGAGAAAAGAGAAAGGAGAAAGAAAGAGAAAAAGGGGGAAAGAGAAAAAGAGGGGAAAAAAGAAGAGAAAGGAAAAGCGAAAGAGCGAAAGCGAAATAGAGAAGAGAGAAAAGTAAAGAAAAAGAGAAGACGAAAGAAGAAAGGAGAGGAATAAAGCCAAAAATGGACAAATGAGATAGAAAGATGTATATACAGAAACTAGAATACATTTCATATCGGCATGTATAATAAAAAAAAAAAAAAAAAAAAAAAAAAAAAGGAAAAAAAAAAAGGAAACGATATGATATGTTCAATAACGTCAAATTTTTGCTTAATATTTACATTTAAACTTTTCTCAATACACAATGTAGATGATTATAAATGATTAATGTATTCTTTCTAGAACTTATTTTTCTAAGTTCAAAAAATTGAAATTGTCGAAAATTTCAAAACAAAAACGTTTTGAGATGAATAGGAGGGAGGGGGGTATTTCATTCATAACAAAAAAATTCCATAGGTAAATAAATCCATAGGTAAATAAAAATCAAAAGCTTATGTCAATTCTGAACTGGTCGCTTGAGTAATCTGTTTCAAAGAATTTTCTTTATTGGCTTTTTTTTCTTTTTCTTTATTTTTATTCTCATTCGATTTGGACTGAGGCTGTTGAGAAGAAAAAAAAAAAAAAATAAATAAATAAAAATAAATAAAGTGACAAACAAAACATTCAGCAAATTAGGAAAAGTTGACAAAGAATTCAGCCTAAAAATTTAAGATTTTAAAATATATATATACTGTCACCAGTACATCTACAACATTATCCTTATTTGCAAGATTTTGTCATCCACTTTTAGGTTTGTATTTAACAGATTTAAAATATTTCATAAAATAAAAATAAGTAATATATATGTTTAAGAGAAAAGAAGTTAACTAAAATGTGGTAATATTAAACCAGTAATAAACCCTTTCATTATATTTATAAACCAGCATTTGTGGAATTTTACATTTAATTATGATTGCAAATCAAAGAAAGCCAGTTCTGATCAACTCCAAATACACCGCCCCTTCCCAACACAAATGTGAATGGTGAGGTAAGACCAACTCAATGACTGACCGGACCAGGGAACTGATCAGCTATTACCATATTTGGGTGATTATGTGACAAGTTTGAATGATGTATGGATAGTCAGCTTGTCTTCACATTTACTTCCAAAACGAGAAATTACAAAAACACTTGGATTTGTGCAAATGTGTATTTTTTTTTTTTACCATATGACCTTTAGGCACCCCTTTTGCAATCTAGATTCATATGGACATTTTTTTCATTTACACCGTCAAAATTTGGTTGTTTGTTAAAGACGATTTTTAGATTTAAAAAAAAAAAAAAAAAAACCTATCCCCTAACAAACAACTGGATTTTGATGGTGCAAATGAAAAAAGTCCTTATGAATCAAGATTGCAAAAGGTCACATGGTCCTTTTTATTTTTTATTCTTTTGACCAAACTATATTTTCAAAGGCAACATTTTTTTTAAAGACTAGTACAACTAGATTGTATATCTTAACTAATTTAACATTTTCTGTTTGATTGGGATAATTAACATAGGTAGATGGAAAGGTAATTGTCAGATGAAGACCATCTTAACAATTGAACCAGTGAGTTTAGCAACCAGGGCCTGGCAGATCACTAATGTCTCCCATCCCCTCTGACCAAAGAATAATCAGTCAATTGTACACTATTTAGTGACTATTCAGGTATTTACTGGTCAGCTGTATTATAATTGATTTAATTATTAACATCCTGTTGAGAATTTTCCAAGTTCAGAGCCCCCATTCCTATAAGGATTTATTTAAAAAAAAAAAAAAAAAAAAAAAAAAAAAGGCTGAAAATGGCCTTTTCATTTAAAAGTTAGCTGTTATTTCCCATAAATCAAAAACTGCTAAATATGTTTAATATTACATTTAAACAAAGTATCGTTTGGGGTGGATAAGGAAAACAAATGTGACTTCTGGCTGCGTAGAATGAGGACGTTAAGTGTTAAAAACATCTCCAAACAATTTAGAGATAAAGAGAAAATTTTAAAAATAACTTGGGTAAACATTTAACACTTCTGAATTTTTTTTAGATTAGGCTTGATAATTAGTATTATTTTGGGACAATGTGCCCTCTGGCTTTCTTCCAGAGTTTGAGAAGGTTCCAGAGTCCAACAAGAAATACCTGAAGAAGGCCAGAGGGCACATCAGCCGAAAGGTATATATATATATATAACAATGAAGATGAGGACAATAGTCCTAACAACACAAATGCAAACATTTAATTTTTATAATTAAGAATTTAAAAGAAAAAGAAAAAAAACTTACCACATTGCAGCATACAGCCTTACAAGTACAGTTTAATCTACACTGCCTTTTTGCTTTCATACACGTACATTTACCTTGAATACATTTATCATTGCATCGGCACTAAAAACAAAAACAAAAAATTTAGAATATTACATTTATCTTTACATTGACAAAGAAAAAAAAAAAAAAAAAAAGAAAATTACAGAAAATTTAAAATAATTATACACATAATAAATACTAAAATATTACAACTTTGATTTTTTTTTTTTAAATGACAAATGATTTTCTTTTTTCACTTCTAAAACCAAAAGAAAATGGAATTTAAACAAAATTAGGTACAAAGTAAATGGATAAAGCACTATTAGCAAAGTTAATTTCTGGAATCAATATTGTTTAATCAATATTATTTAATCTTCATTGAAAATTGTAACATTGTTAAAGAGTTAATTAATCTTTCTGGCAAGAATTCTTAACATCGGTTAAAA
>CM042179.1:35107087-35132087 GCA_023376005.1 Doryteuthis pealeii | reverse complement strand
CTGTGGTCCAAAGGAAAAAGGTAGAGAAACCAATGTAGTTTGACAAATGATAGTGTCGCAGGAGTTGCTTCATAGAGCCAAGTTCAGCATCACACTACTTTAGGGACTCCAGCTCCGGATTTGATTTTGGGTTTACTCTCCTAACCTATCCTTGGTATGAGATAAAGCCGCTAGGCAGCAGAGGTGACAGACTTTTCCTTTTCATACAGTACATGTTACTAGAATATAATAGCTCATTGTTAGAACACGAGTACTATTGTGCTAATTTAAAAAAAAAAAAAAAAAAAATTAAATTTGAAAATTAAGAGTTCTCTCACACACACACCCCTGATATTAATTTCCTAAGGGAGATAACTTTTTTTTAGAGTAGTCCAACTTATCTGAAATTAGAATAGATTCTATAAATAAAATTTGACCACATCTTAATGACCAATAAAAGGCAACGATAAGAGTTTTATGAATTTTTTACCTCCTCTTCAAGTCTGCTTTTTGTTTCTTCTTCAAGTGTAATATTGAGGTCTTCTTTGGTGACACATCTCAGTTGTTTGTAGAGACGCAAAATCTGAATTAAAATACATTAAGTAAAAATAAAAGGTTCTTACAGATGAATAATTTTCAAGTTGTGTATGTATGTGCATATCTGTGTGTGTGTGTGTGTGTACATGTATGCATATATGGGCATATGTGAAAAATATGGATAGCAAAGAGGATTAATTCAGGTTAAAAATTCAGTAAAGATAATCAGACAAATTTTTAGACTTCATTTTTATAATGCAGTGGTAAAAGTAAAGTTTTAAACATTGTTTAAAACAAAAAAAAAAAAAAAAAAAAAAAAAAAAAAACTTTACTTTTACCCCTGCATTTATCAAAATTGTTCCCCCAATGATACCTGCATTGGGAAAATAAAATTTGAAGAGTTTGGTTTACCAATACTGCATTTTCACCTGTTAAAAATAACCATATTCGGTAAACCGCAGTTTTACACAAAACTTTCAGAAAAATTGCGGTTATTTCCTATAAGTCCAACATAAACAAAAGGGAAGCACTCTTGACTGATAAATTATTTATTTATCGATCTACTAGGAAAAAAAGATGGGTTAGGGTTTAGAGTTAGTTTAATTGAAGATAATTTTCCAGTCAAGAGTGGTTTGGTTTGGTTTTATGGCATAATCTCAGTGGGTCATTTAATGCCGATAAAGTTTTCAAATGAATCAATTCTTAATGGATAATACATTTTTCTATTTAACCCATAGATGGGACCCTAACAGGTACTACCACTACGGGTCAAAGTGAACCAGGGAGCAATGGTGATGAAGGGGTGCTCCACATTCCCCAAACCAGATAGAGTTTAACACCATTCCCAGGACATGTAGACCCTCAGTCACCGCCTTCTAGCACCCACACGATAAAAAGGGGTTGGGGCTTGCCATAAGTCAAGAGTGGTTCCCCTTTGTTTATATTGGAAATAACCTGTGTTTTTAACCTTTACAAAATGCCTTAAAAAAAAAAAAAAAAAAAAAAAAAGAATTTAACTAAAATTCAAAAATGTTGTCCAAATTTTCCAACTTGTCAAATATTTTTTGTTATTTTGTGAAATTACAAAACTTTCCCACCTTTTTTTCATATCTTTCCTGGATTTCGGTTTTTTCCTCTTCGAGTACTTTTGTTATAGATTCAATTTCAGTTCGTTTCCTTTTTAAACTATTTTCACATTCCACTTTTATATGTTCTGCTTCTTTCATATTTACTTGTAGAAGCAAAGTATTCACTTTTTCATTAACAGTCTGGAAAGAAAAGGAAATTAAAAACGGATTTCATTTTAAGGTTCAGGTAATTATATATGACAGACAAATATATAATATATATGATAATTATAATATGATAATAACAATAGTATATAACATACATATGCTCACTTACAATTTTAAATCTTACCCTTACAAAAAAAAAAAAATAAGCAACATACCAACAACACACATAACAAATCCAGTTCCATCACATAAAAACAATTAAACACACACACACACACACATTTAGTTAACCAATCCCCACAATCTAACACCTGTGGTACCACTGTAGCGTTAGTTTGTATTCGCCTGTTGGAGTTGTCTGCCCCTTTTAGTTTGTTGGTGCCCGCTAGGGCACCTTAGTATTTAAGCGCCGGTTTCAAACACTTTCGCTCTCTTTGCCTGTTTCAGCAACTACGAGCCACATGGGGTAGATTTTATCTAACCCCTCTCGTTGGGGCTCCGCTCCCCCTTATATTACTGTAAGTTCTATACAGCATGGACTATCGCTAGTCTCATGTCTGTACTCTTTATGTTATAATGTACCATTCATGAATGTGTCTTATCTTTATTTGTGTACCCCTTTTTATGTGTACTCTGTTTACCATGTACTTTGTATCTTCATATCCATGTGCTGTGTATATTAAATGTTTTGTCTATTAACCTTCGGAGTTATTTGTATCCAAAGTATGTATAACTTTGCACCATCCTTATACCACCATCCACCATTTCGGCACTCCCCATTCCAGAGAGAAAAAGAATCCACTAACCACCCCCAACTACACCTCCCCCTACTGACGACCTTCCGTTTTCAGCATTTTGAGAATTTCCATCATTGGAGTAAGAACTATATCCAAGTCCTGAAGATGGTCTAATAAGAGACCAAAACGTTCCACCGTCGACAATAAACATCAAGTTTCCATAACATCCTGTGTTTGTCTACTTTTCTCCACATTTTATATATTATAACACCTGACAGATTTCCAAAAACATTTGACAATGCTAACCAATATTTGATAGTTTGGTTTGTTTTATGGCATATCAACCTCTGGGTTATTTAATGCTGACAAAGTTCTGAAATGAATTCATTCTTAATGGATACTCAATTTTTTTTTTCATAAACTAATGTTTTTCTATTTAACCCATAGATGGGACCCTAACACGTACTACCACTCCAGGTCAAAGTGGACCAGGGAGCAATGGTGATGAAGGGGTGCTCCACATTATCTGAGCTTCCAGTACTGGAGGTTTGGGTAGAGTTTAACATTCCCAGGAGATGAAGACCCTCAGCCACCACGTTCTAGCACCCATATGACAAAAAGGCTGGGCTTGCATGTCAGTCAGTAGGGCACCTGCCTGGGAACCACAAGACCCCTTCTATGAATAGTCAGATTCTGAGAAGTTGTGGATCAATGTCTATGGAACTAAGAGTTTTGGGGGTTTTCTAAGGATTCTCGTTATTAATCAAATTTTAAACTAGAAATTGACAGCATCTCAGAATATTACTCAGACTTTTAAATGGTAATCTGAACATTAGCTACATAAATGAGAGTACCCTCTTTATTTCACTTTTGAGGAAGCCATATGTTTTGGTTGGCCATTTTCATTTCACCGTAAATCTACACTGAAAACACGAATTTATTCGAATAAATACAATTGTTTTAACACAAATATAAAATGTGTTCTTAATTGTGCTTGTGCATTATTTGAAATGAACTTAATTGTTATTAACATTTTATGATATTCGTTTTAAAAACATGCAGTTGTATTGATTTACGGTGAAATGAAAATACCCAACCAAAACGTATGGCTTCCTCAAAGTGAAATAAACAAGGGAAGGTTATTTTAATTTATGTAGCTAATGTTCAGATTACTCTTAATTTGTTGACAGATTTTAATGTCACTATAATGGGTATTACCACTCTGGGGCCCAGAATGGAGGAGGGAACAATGGCAATGAAAGATACTCCATGCTTCTCGGAAATAAGAAGCCTCATCAACAGATGCAAGTCAGGGGTCATACCCAGGACCTCTTTTTTTTTCCGGGTGGGGTGGGGGTGTTCTTAATCCTATGCAACCAGCATATTCTAAGCCTTGCCACTAGGGTTCTTTAAATTTGTGTAATCCTTATGCATAGATTCCATGGAATTTCTAGTTACATCATATAAAATAAGTTTCTTTGGTTTAAATTTAAAAAAAAAAAAAAAGTTATTTTCTTTCTAACTTACCTTTTCCAGGACATACTTCAGAAGAACCTTGGCATCACTCATTGTATGAATCACTTCCCAACAAGGTTTGGTTTTATCTAAGAAAAAAAAAAAAAAAAAAAAATTTAAAAAAATAAAAAAAAATTTTGCATTTAAATGTTTTCTAATTGTTCAATTTTGGTTAAAATGAAAATTTTAAAAAGTTGCCAATTTTTGTCTAAGCATTCAGTCTGCCTTGTGCAAAGGAATTGGGCAGTAGCTTAAACTGCAATGAAAGAATATAAATTAACGAAATGAAAATACAAAGAAAACTCAAAACATCAAGTAGAATATAAAGTGAGGTGTTACTAAACATACACATTTCAGGAAGAAAAGGAAAAATACAGAAGAGTTGAATATTCTGATAGCCTCAGGGTAAAAAATAAAATTTAATTTAGAGGAAAAAAAAAAAAAAAAAAAAAAAAAAAAAGAGTTATTTGAAAGTCTCTTTTAAGAGGTGTCATATGATGTATGAGGAAACTGGCAAAGTCCTTATTAAATTGCCAATTTGATGGCATGCCAAGTGATTTAAGGATTATCCTGTTGCAGGTTTCAACTACGAGTCTTAATAGCTGGGTCTAAACAGAGGTTCCTTTTCTTGCCCATGTACCTCCTTAGTTGAAGGCAGAACTGTAAATCTTGAAAATTGTATCCATCACTGAAGGATCAATGAGTCTTAAGGGCTGGGTCTAAACAGATAGGAAGTACATGGGTGAGAAAAGGAACCTTAGTTGAAGGCAGAACTGTAAATCTTGAAAATTGTATCCATCACTGAAGGGGGAAAAAAAAAAAAAAAAAAAAAAAAAAAAACAATAAGGTGACATGGCAACCTACCCATGATGGCAGCTCTAAAACATTTCAGTCAAAGACCTTTTATTAGTGTTAATTAACAGTTCAATTTTCTCTTTACAAATTATTCAAGATGATCACACACACCCCCCACGCCCAAAGTGAGTCACCGAGTTTGAATAACAAAGAGACGGACAAATCTAAATTCATAGGAATGGTACTCGATCTCAAGAGCTAATATACAATATACAAATAGAAAAACGGCTTAATCACCAAGATTTCTTTTCATTATATACACCGGTTAAATCTGGAAACAATTTTCTAGTGTTTTTATAAAAACAATTTTCATTAGACTGACGAAGAAAATATATTTACCAAGTTCTGCATCTTGAATCTTGTTTTGGATCTCTGATATTTGTACATTCCTGTGGAGAGAGAGAAGAGATTAATTCAATAACATTCAAAAATACATGACTGGGTAGGATCAATGATACACTGGTATTTATGCAAGTGAATAATTTCACTATGCAGAAAGGGGGGGAAAAAAAAAAAAAAAAAAAAAACCCACTAAAGTGCCTATTAAAGCTGTACTTTGTGTTATCCTAGCATGGGTAACCGAAAAAGAAAGCCGCAAAAACCTGTAAACTATCAAATTGCTTTTAAATATAAAGCTCATAACCCCCTTCCAGAAAAGGGATCATTTTGCCACTAGCTTCAAAATAGACTTGAAGAGGACAAAGTAAAGATAAAAATTACTGTAAAATCCTTTCATATCATTAGAATTAAAATAATACGAGTAAACATACTACAGTTTAGTTAAGCCTAAAATAGTAATTATTATAATATTGTAGAATGATGAATTAAAATAATGCTGACAACGCAAGTGAAGTTGAACACGATTAAAATATCAAAAAATTTGAAATAAAATGAGATAAGATGGAGTAAGTTATCACTACCATTATGGCAGAATTAAAACCATTTAAAAAAAAAAAAACAAAAAAAAACAGTTAAACAATAAAAAGAATTTAAAAGAAAAAGAAAATATTCCTTACCGAATTGCAATGTCTTCATTCAATGCACTGATTTTCTTTTTAATTTCTCTTGTATCAAAACTGTCATTAGCTGATTCAGTTGAACCTGCAGCTCTTTTCTGGTTTTAGAAACAAAGAAAAGGGAATTTAAAAAGAGAAAAAAAAAAAAAAAAAAAAAGTAAATTTAATCTTTGTTGCAGTCTCATCTGCTAACAAACATGTTATTTTCTAAACATCTTTGAGGCATAAGATTCTCAAAGATACGTGGTTCAAAGTTAACTGACCTGAAAAAAATGTAAGAGTTTTCAAATAAAATAACTGGTGCATTATATCTTTTATTCATTAATATATCAACACTGAAAATTGCATTAAATTCGGTTAATTTCCTTGATTTTTGGTATTTTTTCTTTCAGTGGGGGTAACATACAATGGTGAAATTTAGGTCCGTTAAGTTTGATTTAACCAAAAATGTAACCATCTATTAATAATGGAGATTCACTTCCGGTTTTTGTCTGTAACAAATTATGTCACTGCTTACGTCACATTACCCAACACATGATCCAACGTCATAATAGAATAAATATACTCAAAATGTGAGCATGCAACATTAGACAATCCTCATCGTTTCAATAAATAGATGTTTTATTCTAATATAATATTTAAAGTTATCGGAACG
Organism: Doryteuthis pealeii; assembly: GCA_023376005.1. NCBI lineage: Eukaryota > Metazoa > Mollusca > Cephalopoda > Myopsida > Loliginidae > Doryteuthis > Doryteuthis pealeii. The sequence goes on along the minus strand of CM042179.1, from coordinate 35,125,558 downwards.
GTTTCCATTTCAAATTGTCTTTTTTTTTTTTACTCCTTTAATAAATTTGACGATTTTACACACTTATGGTACACACTATGACATTGAATTTTCAGCTCCCATCCCCTCAGGAAATATCTTTCAAAAAATTATTTTTACATCGCCTGGAGGGTGTCTTTTTATTTTGCTAGTTTCATTAATGCAAGTTGTACTTTAACACAAAAGCAATGTTGTTAGGAGGTTACAGAATTGAAAACAGATTTTAGCAGTTGTACTTCGGCAACATAAGCCAAGAAATATTTTTGAAATTGGTGAGAATTTAACAAGCACATTGTGAGCAAGATGCTGTTTTTACTATTTTACAGCAGGTAATTTAAATGCTAAATTTTGATAAAGGACAGGTTGCTTACAGTACCTGCTTTTCCTTAAGTGAACCCCACCCCCACTACTTAACTTTGGTGACCTAGCAGAAATAGGTACTTTTAGCATAAAAGCCAGATTTTTTAAAGCATATTGAACATTGAAATGAAGCTTTTTTAAAATTTTTATTAGTGATAAGTTAAAAATGGTCTAAGAACAGATTATTTCTCACCTTATTAAGCAAGTCTTGTCACCCTTACATTTTTTTTTAAAATTTACCAAATACAACCAAAATTCTAGAAGATAATTTCTCCTTTTTGAGAGGAGAGTTTAAATAGTTAATTGACTTATATTATTAAAATAAAAATAAAGTAGAAAAAAATATATAAATATATTATATATATAGGATGACAATACTTTCATATTACCCTGTAGATAGTAAAATGATTTTAAAAATTGTAGATCATGCTGATAAAAGGAATCCTGTAGGTTTCCCTTCAATGTATAGCAATATTTGTATTAATTTCTGGCTACATACAATTTTAGGGAAAAAAAACAAAAAAACAAAAAAAAAACACAAAAACACAAATGACTAATCTCTTATCTGGATGGCGAATGAATATTCCAATCCTAAATAATTGGGGTAAAAATTGTCAAATAAAATGTTTTTCTAACCTTTGTGGGTGGTTCTTTCATTTTCTCTTTAAGTTGATTCACTTGGGAAGTTAGAAGAGCTCTGTCAGCTATTATGGTCTTCAGATAATGTTTAGTTTCACGTAAACTGACCTTCACATCCAATTCATGATCTAATAGAGTCTGAAAAAGAGTTTTAAAAAAAATTATATATTTGCTAACTTGATAATTTATTTTTAAGACAAAAAATTAAAATTGTTTTAGTCTAATATTTAGGTTTTCTTTAACTTAATTTTAGCATTTTTTTAAAGAAAAAAAAAAAAAAAAAAAGAAAAAAAAAGTACATTAAGCAGGAGAGATGAACAGAGACTATACTAACAAACTAGTAATTCAATATTTTATATACGGTTATTTAGTTGTGACAAGATAAAATTTACCTTCATTGCTTGAGCACTTTTAGTACTTCCATAATTATCAAGTTGATGTTGACGGTCTTGTTTCACAGCCTTTTGTTTGAACATAGCTTCCTTCAGGCGCTTATTTGCTGCAGAAGCCTGCAGATGGAAAAATGAATTAAATAAAAATGAAACCTTTTTCACTCACATAGTTTGGAAATTTTTAAATATAATCATTTTTAATCGATTGAATCCCCATGACATTTTCATTGGTTATGATCAGATATTTCCTCAGTTATGTGAATGGTAGAAAAATGCATTGTCTACAAAAAGTTAATTTATTATAACCAATTTAAGATCACTCTGGATACAGTTTTGTAAAGAAACAGTTGAGGTTTATTATAAAGGCTTTCGCCAGCACCAGGTATTTCATTTTCAGCTGAGGGTGCTAGAAAGCTATAGTTGTTGAAAAGGGAAGGCATTTTGCTTACAAGACAATTCTGTTACTGTCATAAGTTTAAGGGTGTCACAGTTACTAATTTTTATATTAAAATCCGACCCAAAAAGCAAAGATTTCTAGGCTATAAAAGTCAATACAGTGGTAGCTTTACTTACAAGTACCCCAACTCATTAGTTTTGAGTTACAAACTGTCACTGTTGATTTGCTTTGTGCTGTGAGCTAAAATTTGAGGTACAAGTGAGCCTCAGATATGTTTATGTTAATAAGTTCACTAAAAACATTTAAGTTTCCAAATTTTTTGCTTTGTGTTGTGAGCTAAAATGTGAGGTACAAGCAAGCTTCAGATATGCTTATGTTAATAAGTTCACTAAAAACATTTAAGTCTCCAAATTATATCAAAGATAAATGAAATTTAAAAATAAACATTTGAAAATTCATTACATAAATTGCTATTTTTCTATATCTCTAAAAAAAAAAAAAAAAAAAAAAAAAAAAAAGCAGTGTTGAAATGGAGTTACAAACAGAACAAATTAAACTCTTAAGTCAAGGTACCACTGTATTAACGAGAAAAAAAAAAAAAAAAAAAAATATTTTAGGTGAAAAACTGCAATGCTAAGAATTGTTTTTCACTTTTAAAATATTTAAGAGAATTGAAAGTAAAATCTTACCTCTTCAGATTTTCTTTTTAGAATTGCCTGCTGTTTTTCATGCTGACTTAGGAGCTTCTGCATTTCAAATTGGCGTTTTCTATCCTATTAAGAGAAAAGAAAAGAGAAACATTACAAAAAAAAAAAAAAAAAAAAAAAAAAAAAATGCCCATAAATTTTTTTGAATATCTATTTTTATAAAATTGTTAGGGCCGGTTTAGTTCAGTCAGAGCATCCGACTAGGAACCACAAGGTTCATGGTTTGATACTGGCCCTCGCCAACTCAGCGTATAAGTAGTACAAGGATTTGTGTGGTAAAATGAGGAGCTGATGGTAGGTATGGCACCCTGCTTCAGACACCAAGACAATCTGTCTAGCTGATTGACTCCCTTGCTGTCTGGTCGATACAGACTTTAGGCCACCCCAACAACTTATATTTTTATTTGTATCCACCCCCACAATAGGATAGACAGAGCCTCTAGCTTTTGTAGGCAACAAAAGGAGCTGGACTTAAATTTATAGTCCCACACAAAAAATGAAGTGCACACACTTACCAAATTTTGCTACTGAAAATCCAATATGGAGACCATATTGTTTTATTGAAAGAGTCTAATGCTGACCTAAGCAATTTAGATGGATGAAAATAAATATCTACAGATGCTTAAGTAGTTAACGTTAGACCAAATTTCAAAGCAGTCTTTTTTGGACTTTTACGACAGTGCATTTGTCAATCCTTGACATACGAAATACAATGGCAATATAACTGTTAAGGCACACATTACAACCATAGTCTGTAATATAAATATGATGAACATCACTTGGTTACAATTTACCATCAATTCACTCATGAATACGATTATCTCAAGCAATGTTATATCAAGACTGAAGGAAGCGCAAGTGGCTTAATGGTTATCAACATAGTAAATAGACTCAGAAATCCAAAATCAGTTTCAGGCACACAGAGAAGTATGAATACCCCCCCCCCGGGGGCATTTACAGCTAGTCAACAAATAAAAATGAATGTCATGAATACAACCCAAGATAAGACAAAGATGAGTATACTATTTCTGAATGTTTGAGATGAGGCTTGATGATTAGTATTACTGTGTTATTCGGACTATTGTAAAAAAAAAAAAAAAAAAAAAAAAAACATAAAAATGAGTAGGTAGATATTCTAGCCAAAACAAGACATTAGGTTTATAAGTTCCCAAAATTCACACTCAATTGTCCAATTGGACACATGGACTAGTGGAAGGTTAAGACAGTTCTAAGTAACAGTTATCTCTGGATTCCTGGTTCAATCCTGAGTAGAGGCAGTAACAGAAAAATAACAACTCCTACCCCAGCTATGGTTAGCAGAATGAGAACAGGATACCCCCCATGGACTAAATAAAGGGTTAGGTTCAAAGTTCCGTGATGGCTCCCGATTATGACAAGAAAGTTCTCGAGTTTGAAAAGAAGGTTCCCGTGTCCGACAAGAAATACCTGAAGAAGGCCGGAGGGCATATCGGCCAAAACATTTTACAAATAACAATGAAGATGTCTGAATAACGCAGATAATACTAAAGATGAGTATGTCACCAAACATTTGTTGGTATAATTTGGTTTAATTTTTGCTTAGAAGCATTGGGATGTGATCAGGAGATTTTTCAACTAAGATTTTTTAAATTCAATTCAAACACTATATTTTAGACACCAGGGCATTTTTATTTAAGAACTTGATTCATTAAAAAGAGCAACTATTAGTTAATAGTTTTCTAGGGGAGGTAATCATTGATAACTAAGGGGAGGTAACCATTGATAATTTGTATTTTAAATCTTTTACTTTTGAATGAAAATGGTAAGCAGAGATGTAAGATAGGTATGCATACTGCATCCTTGACGCACAAAAATCTAAAAGGATCAGTGTTTCTTTTCTTCTCTCCATTCTCAGCTAACTAAATACATTTCAATAGTTTCTTAGAAATGAATTACACAGGATATGTTACAAGGTAGGAGTTTGATGGCTTTAGTGGTCCCCCCCCCAGATCATAAATAAAACCCTACAATCTATTAAGAAACTTTAGTGGAGACCTATAAATTTTTCCAGGGACTCATTCAAAGCAAATATGTGTGTTCCAGGACGCACTAAATTAAAAAGCTATCCGGATTACTGGTTAAAGAAATTATTATATGACTTAGAAATTACTTTAAACTGTGGAATTATAGTAATAATTATTAGTTTAAAGTAATTTTTTAAAAAGTCAAATATAATGAAATTTTCTTAGCATTTTCATTCAAAAGTTTTTTTTTTTTTTTTGTTTTAATACAAAAATTATCAATAGTTAATATCCCTCAAATAAAAAGAATTAAAATAGTGACTTTACCCCCGCCCCCTAAAAAACTGATACTATTATAAAAAAAATAAGTTCACGAAAACATTGAAACTGATAAGTTGAACAATTTACCTGCTGCATGAGTTTGTTGACTTCTTTATTTTTTTCTACTTTCCATTTTCGGAAGGAATCATTCTCTTCACGCATTTGTTTCATTAATTTTATTCTGTGCGATTTCAAATTCTGAAAATAAAGGAAAATTGAAAAAAAAAAACAACAAAAAAAAAAAACATTAGAATCAAAATTTGAGTAAAGAATAATATAAAAGAAAGAAAATATATTTTAGTTTGTTTTAGTATTAACTTTACTAGAAAATGTGATAATTGATTCAGTCTATTTTAAATCTTTATAAAAAATAAAAGAGCAAGATGCTAAGTATTTTGTAATTCAATAATGAAGGTGTGAGAAAAAGAAACTGATAAAAAAATTCATACCTGAATTTCCATATTCAAATTCACAACTTGCTTTTCACTACGTTCTTTTAAGTGTAAAGATTTTTCACGCTCAATAAGATTTTTCTTCAACCGAGTAACCTCTTGTTCCAACTCCTTCAGTTTTTGTCTACGATTTTCAGATAACCTGTAATAATGTAAATTTAATTAGAGATTAAAAGCTATTTCATCCCATCTAAAAAAAAAAAAAAAAAAAAAAAAAAAAGACCCTTTTCCCTTCTATATAACTAATTCACCATCCCAAAACTAAAAAAAAAAAAAAAGTCTGCCCAAATTTTCTAATACTTTCCTAAGTAGGAGATTAGGGGAGCAGCCATTATTTGAGCACAACCTTCTAAATGGGACCTTTTTCAACAATTTAGTTTCTTTGTGAAGTTGAATACTAATTTCTGGAATTTACCAAGATACAATTTGAATCAGAATTTTAAACACCCAATATAAAATAAAGATAGCAATTACATTGTGAAATTGAGGATATTACAACACTATCAAATGGGTATGGAAATAAGGGTGATGTCCTCTCACTGAGAAGATGGAATCATCAAGTTGGAAAAAAAAAAAAAAAAAAACACTAAAATATTTGTTTAGTTAAAGTCTTTTTTTTTTTTTTAACAAACTTTAGTTACTAGATATTAATTTACCCATAGCTGAAAGAATATGGATTCATGCTAGGTATTCATTTTTTTTTTTTAGTTACCCACATGAGTTAGAGGAAATACACATTTTAAATTTAATTGGAAAGAATTTTTTTTTTTTATTCTGCATCAGGATTTGGATAATAATAAAATTTAACTTACTTTTCCACTTTAGAAGATTTTGATGTTAAGAGAGCAGATTCAAGATGTTCTTTTTCAACAAGCAAAGCATTAATTTTGTCTTCAAACTCTTTTTTATCAGCCTGAATGGAGAGAGAGATACATATATAAATAAAAAAATATATAATCTATATAAAGATTAATAATTTAATTATATATATGATAAACTTAATATATCAACTTAATCTTAATATAAATAGATTATTAATATATATCTATATATCTATATATAACAAAATTCTAAAACAAAACTATAGGATTGGAATGAAAGTCTTGTCCGATACAAAGTAACATTATTTTGGTTTACATATACAGTATTACAACATCCATCATACTCACCGTTCAAACTTACCTGTTTTCTCTTGGGAAAAATTCACTTTGAGAAAACGTATCAGTCTGCTGAAGAAGTTAATGGTGATTTGGAAAACTGGTTCACTTCAAAACTTGTAGAATTTTATGAAAATGGCATCAAACAACTTCCAGAACGTTGGCAAAAGATGCGTAGACCATAAGGGAGACAATTTTCAACATTTTAGAGACTGATGAATGTTTTTATATTTATCAATTTATGTAGTCTTTATTGGTTAAATAAATACTTTTTTCTTCTTTTTCGGACAAGACTTGTTCCAATTCTATACATATAAAAATAAAAAATTAAGAAATAAAAAGGATATACATAGTTATGGATTCAGTGTAGACTTACCTCAAATTGTGTTCTTAGTTCTTCTATGCTCGTTTGAGCCATTCGAGCAGCCAATTCCTGTTTTTTGCTCAAAATAGTATTAATTTCATTGAGCTGCCTATTTAATGCTGCTCTTTTCAGTGTATTTTGAGCGACTACTTCCTTTGACTCACTTGTATCCATAGACTGATTTTCCTCCTTAAAAAGGAAAAGAAAAAAAATTTTTTAAATCAGTCAATAAGTCCCGGACCTAACTAATAAAACTTTTAGGCAAAATTTGACTTTATTCATCAAAAGTCTCCTCGGGTGATACACCGATTCCAACAATTCAATACCTTTTTGTATAACAATGTGTTTGGCCTCAAAATACACCTCAGTTTCAGATATCTCATGTAACTTCAATTTACAATTAGCCAAAACAAGTTTGGAGTTTTCCAGGACAACTGCCAAATTTGGGCGACCTGAGCGTTCAGCATCACTAGTACTGTACGACTACGTTTAAAGTCAGCATACCATTGTAGTTTAGTTGATAGATAATAGCATATCAACATACCAGGAGTTATTTTATGGTTAGAGGTTATACGTATTGTCTATTTAGACATTTGTAGTTAACATTTTTAAATGATACTAGCAAAACTATGCACCAAGTGCAAATATTTAAGTTTTAATGTAATAAGATATCAAATTAGAAATACTAATTAAACTAAATAAGAATGCAGATAAAAGGATTTGAAACATGGGGTATAATCGAAAAACGGAACAACTTTGAAAGTAATTCTTCCGCCATTTTCTATCACTCATTTTTCATTGGTAAATTTTCCTAATTTAACTATTTAGGAAGTAAATAAAATTAGTGATTTCTTTTTGTTAATGGATTTCTTTTAACATTTATCTGAGATTTTCTCATATTTATTAAAATAAAATTATAAATAAATACCAAGCACATATCAAAATCAAATATTTTATAATCAATATGCAAATTAACCTTCCCATTAACATTAAACTGATATTGTTTTATATATAGATACAATTGCATGTTATTAGTATGTACATAAGGCCAACAGTATTAATAATATAAAATCTTATTAATTGAGGTTTAAATAATAAATAAAAAATCATGGAGAATGTGACAGTTTCTGATATAGTTTCAGTTACAGACAATCTCCATTATAATAAGATATTAGCATTGTCGGGGATTGTGTTGAGGCAGTTTAACAGTGCAGGGTGTTTGACAGATTTCACTGGTCGTTCTTGTTTGGGTATAAAAAAGGTGTTTGATAGTTTATATTTGTTTAAGGTGAACTGTAATATTAAAGTTATTTCTACTTAGCTGCATATCAGTTAACCATTTAGGAATACTTTATTGTAGTTTACCTCAGGTTAGACCAGGCATATCAAACTGTGCTCTCATATGGTGATTTTACAGTAACCAAGTTTTTTAAGAGTTTTTCCCAAAAAATTATCGATTCATATTATTGAAATCAATTTTAATTGATTCCTATTATTAAAGTTTATTTTCATTAGGGAAATGAAAAGAAATTGTACTGTCAACACATTGTCTCACACCTTCAAGTTGTGGAAGGAGGTGGCTAACTCAGTCAATGAAAGGGAGCAAGTCTTGCCTTCCGCTTTCAAACACCACATGGCTATAATTAAAAGTGACAGTAATACTTGTATGTTTTATTATTTGAACTGTCAGTAATACTTTTTTTAATAAATTTTTTTTTTTAGATATGTATTCAATGGTTTTTAGTTGATTGAATTAATGATAGCAATCACTTTAGTTAATGTAAAAAAGATTGAAAGATGTGCGGCCCTCATGAGGTACACATGTAATCCATGCAGCCCTAGGTGGCTACTCCGTTTGACATGCCTGGGTTAGACAATTTATCTACCTCAATGGAAAGTACAAATACAAGATAAAGACAATTTTTTCCCCACACATTTCAACTACTTAATATTTTCAATTTCTATAAAAATTTAAAAGATGGAGTTAAGCATAAGAATTTTAAAATCTTACCTCTAACGAAGTGTCTTCAAGCAACGATTTTGAAGAGTCATCCTGATTCTCAATCTGAAAAAAAATAAAAAATAAAATAAAATAAATAAATTTTTTAAAATCAGTCGGTTAACCCTTTAAAATCCATAATATTAACCCTTAACCTCCCCTACCGCCTAATTCTATCCGGCCAAAAGTCACATTTGTTTTCCTAATCTGCCTCAAATGAAAGCCTTTGTTTAAATGTAATAAACATATTTAGAAGTCTTTAATTCAAGGGAAATAACTCGGGTAACTTTAAAAAGGCCATTTTTAAAAATAAATGACTTATAGGAATGGGGCTCTGGACTTGGAAAATACTGAACAGGATGTTAAGAGTTAAAGAGTAGTAATTAATATTTGTGGCTTCAGTGGCATTTCTAAGGTTATATTGTTCCATCTATAGCAGAAAACTTGTTTTACTCATGCATTTAATTCTTATATTGTCAAGTCTGAGATCCTCCAACAGAAATCTATAAAAAATGTATTGGTTATTCCATACCACAGCACTATGAAAATGTATTGGTTATATAATATAGCACTATTGTTAATAGAGAAGCAGATGGGTTAAGGAAGCAATTTGATCAACTTTACCAAATAGTAACAGCAGAAAATTGCTATATTTATTCTGAATCTTGACAAGAGCCAATGATCTTTAGTTGAGATTAATTTTTCACCCAATGACTTTTGCAGCCTTCCTAAAGATACAATACATTTAATGGTTTGAAGAGAGCTCATAACTTCATTAAAATAAAAAATAAAAGTAGTCTTCATACTTACAGTATTTTTTATAGATTCAAACTCTTCTTTCTGGGTACCTTCATCATTTTCAACAGATTTCCTAAAATAAAATAAATCAATTTTCTATAGAAACCTTATTTAGTCCTTTATAAAAAAAAAAAAAAAAAAAAATTTTTATTTCATTTTTAAAATATAGTACATGGTTTAGGAGCATAGGTTTTTGAACCGGTCATTGAGGTAAAATAAATCATGGTTCCAGGGGGGCAGTCCGCCCAGGCAGTACCTGCACCCTTGTCAGATTTTATTTTCGATTACAAAATACTAGTTTGTTATTTTTTAATGAAATTGTATTTTATTTAAAAAAAAAAAATACTTTACTAATACTTTGGGTAGAATTTTGTATAAAAAGATAATTTCCAGCCGCCTTGGTTCTAGAATTTTTACAGACTAACGAATGTCACTTAATAATTCAATAATAAGATTATTGAATTCAAAATTCTGGTCTTAATTGTCTTTACCTGTAATTTCATTGAACATCTTTATTAGTATTACCAACACTTGTAAATGCTTTTCTTTCTATTAGCTTTGAAGTATCTAACTTCATGAGATGATGCATACCCAATGCATACAAATTTTAAAGGACAGTAAAAATGTGGGTTGGTTTATTGATTTTAACAGCATATCAACCCATCTGGGGTTATGTCATGCCTAACAGTTAGGAAGTAATACATGTTGTGTATTTATACTTTTGTAGTAATTGGTTTTAACAATGTATTAGCACCATTGGGGACTATAAAAATGCATTCATCACCTAGGATTGAAATTTTTCAATGAAATTCAATTACACAACCACTAAGAGTCAAGGGATTCCCCCCCCCCCCAACATTTCCAGCTGACTGTAAATAAATTTCAATATTTTCTTAGAAACAAATTACACAGGATTGTGTAATTAGGTTAGACAGTTTTAGTTATTTCAAAGAAAGTTATCCATTGACCCAACCATCACCAAAAGCCCTAAAATTTAAGTTTTACTTGGGACCCATCAAATTTACCGGGGACTCATTCAAAGTGTCCCAGGACACTTAAATTAAAAAGTTATCAGCATCATTGCTTACCCATAAAGTTCCAAAAGATTTTGAATATGATTTTGTTGGTTTTCACACTTGGATTCCAACTGAATAATCTGTTCCCACTGTTTGGCACTGTGTTCCAATGCAGATTGTAATTCTTTCATTAAATTGTCATTTTGTTTCTGTTAAAATAAAGAGGAAAAAGTCAAATACTCACAAAGAATTAGCAGTGCCATTATAGTAAATGGCCTACCCAGTTTGAATGTGGCCTACCTCAATGAGAGTATATTTATAGATATAAGTAGTAGGCAATTTATTGAAACTAATTATTTTTCATATCAATTTCAAGAAATGCAATTCACTCATAAGTTGTATATAGTAATTAATAATTTTAAAGAAAAAAATTTTTAAAAAAGAAAAAAAAATTTTAAAGAAAAAGTTTACCTCCAATTTTTCAATTTTGTTTGTCAGTTCATTGTACGATTCAGTATTGGTACTGGAATAAGAAAAAATAAAAATGCTAAGTACAATTAAAAGATACAATTAAACTAAAAAGATACAATTAACAAAAAATTCCTGATCTCCCACCAGATCAGATTAACAAGGACTTTTTTTTTTTTTTTTTTTTTTTTTTTTACATGAAATAGAAGTACATCCAGATCTCTGGAACTCTAGAAACATTGAGTGTACAATTGTAATATAGTGACTGGTACCCCATTGGTCTTTAAATCGTTAACCCAACTGAATTAACTTATAAAGTTTTGTAAGTGGAAAATGATAAAAGTACAATTTCCCCACATGTTAAGAAAAACCTAAAGTGCAAAAAACAATGGAAATGATTCAAAAAGATTATTTGTGCCCGAAGGTGATCAGGTCATTATAGGTTACGAAAAGATATTGACAGACTTCTCTGGACAGTGTTGGAAGATAAGATGAGAATTGCTAAAAATATAGTTTTGGGAAAAACCCAATTATGAATGTACACTAGATGAACCCCTGAGCATGACATTAAAAGATGATAACCATAGTGAGTGTCAGTAATAGATGACAATTATAAAGAGTTGGGGGTAAAAAGGGTGGAGATAATTCCAAATTAGAAAAGGAAACTTTCTTGAGAACTACTTCTGGGTTAAGCAGTCAGAAAGACAAAATTAGTCGGGAGAGAATTTTATTTAAGTCAAGTATTTTTTATATTAGTCAGTTCCCGAGAGTTCTTGAGAGCTATCTTCCATAGAGTGTATTATCTGACCAGAACAGAACTTAAGTCATTGTCACTAAGTTGAGAATCCCCTCATAGGACCCTGACTAGAATTTATTCTTCAACCAAACCAAGCATATCCAGTCACTAATACTAACTTGCATCACTTGGAATGGGACGGGAATTATAACACTGTATTCATTACTTAGTTATATATAAAATTGTGTATACAATTTAACCACCCGTCTTTTTATATTTTTTTTTTTAAGGGAACTGACCGTTTCGAGACCACTCCAACCCTTCACAGCGAATCTCAAGTCGTAGGTTAAATTGCCAACCAGGAATTGCAACCACAAGGTGGAGAAGACAGTCAACTAGCTGGCCAGAGACGGCCATCTGATAGATACTGGGAAGACGAGAAGCGACCCCAACGGCGAGTGAAGGAAGCTGTGGTGTCTCACAATTATGAGAGTTACGCTGATTTCTAAATTCATGACAAGATATATAACTTGAGAGACCATAGGTAAGATAAAAACAGCCCGAAGAGAGCAGTCAATATAATTCCTCAAAGACTAACAACTTACTGAGAGATAAAATAAAAAATAAAAAAAACTTGTGGTAACCACTTATGTTACCAACGGTTGAGACTAACATTGGTGATAGTTCAAGAGTAACTTGGTAGGTAAAACTTACCTCTTTCCACCAGTAACACCAATCAAATCCATCTTTAACTGTTGAACCTGGTTTCTCAAACTCAATATTTCAGCCATTTTAGGATCATGATTAACAAGAGGTTTATTCTTTATTTTACTGGCTCTTTCGGCATATCGCAAGGTGTTCATCGTTTCCTCCATGTTACAGTCAGCAGGACTAACACAAGCTATCATCAATGTATAACTGTTTCCACCCAAGGAATCTATAAAATTAAAAAAAAAAAAAAAAAAAAAAAAAAATTTTCAAACCGTTTAAATCTTTTAATGAAGACAATGCAAGTGGGAAGGAAAAAACCTTCCCAGCATTCCTTCTAAACCCAAAAGCTGTGTGTGTGTACACAGAACAATTGTTAGTATATAAAAAAAAAATTTAAAAAAAAAAAATTATTTTTTTAAATTGGATATATAAAAATTTGGAAAACATGTCTGACTTAACATGATTATTAAACTTAATTTTTTTAATAGATTAAATAAATCTTTAATTAAAAATAAAAAGGTAAGAGAAAAGAGAATTAAAAATATTTCAAATTGTTTAAGTCTTTTAATGAAGACAATGCAAGTGAGAGTGTGGTTTGTTTTATGGCATATCAACCTCGGGTCATTTAATGCCGACTAAGTTTTGGGTGCATAGCGGTAGTTGGGTAGAAAACAATTGGAAGGAAAAAAAACAAAACCTCCCAGCATCTCTTCTAAACCCAAGAGCTGTGTGTACACACACAATGCCAGGCAGTAAAGTTTTAATGTCATCAAATTTTGAAAGTGTGTAAATAAAAAAAAAAAAAAAAAAAAAAAAGAAAAAAGAGACTTAAATGTAAGAATATTTTCTGAAAACTTCAATTGGTAAATTTTGTTACATGATAGAAACATTGCTTAGCACATTAACTTCAGGAAAAAAAAAAAAAAAAATTCTTACCTTGTAGTAAACGGGTTAATTTTGAGTCCCTATAAGGAATATGTTTGCATTCATCACCGAGTGAACTGATTACATTTCCAAGACAAAGAAGTCCTTTGTTAATGTTTATGCCTGTGAAGAGAAAAAGAAAAATCTAAATATTTATCATATTTTGGTTACTATTCAATTACATCCGATCTGCTTAACTTTAAGATTTACAGAAAAAAAAAAAAACTCCTTTAATGCAGAGGGTCAATCTTTACCTATAGATCCCTTTGATCCTTCATACCCATTTGATGTTTAAAAATCAAAATGTATTTTTAACATTTTTTGCTTGCCTGGACAAAAAAAAAAAAAAAAAAAAAAAAATTACATGGTCACCCTGGCAGAGCAAGGGGGGTATATGGCCCCCCAGTTAAGAACCACTGCTCTAATGTATACAACGAAAAGAGAGAAACTCCTTGTCAAGTTGATTAGTTCTTAATTCAGATGTCTGAGTTAAGTATTTATCCAACCCCTCTGCTTGGTGACAACAGTTTTTAAGTGGGCACATTTTTAATTCAGTCTTCTAGAAGAAGTTGCCATACCAAGACTAAGGAACCCAGTCTGCCCTACTATTTACCCATAGCTTTCATGCCTTTCCAATAAACAGCTGTATCCAGGATTTGAACAGATTTGATTTCAGAATATTTTAGAATTAAATAGATCTGATTCATGTAAATTATGAAAATTTTTTTTAATTATTCTTAATTACTATATACAGCTTATGACTGAATTGCATTTCTTGAAATTGAATATATGTGAAAAATAATTAGTTTCAATAAATTGCCTACTACTTATATCTATAAATATACTCTTACTGAGGTAGGACACATTCAAACCGGGTAGGCCACATACTATAACGTCAACACAAATTCTTATCCGAAGACAACTTTACTTCAACATGATCTTTAGATTAAAAAAGCATTTACACCAATGATTTTTAAAATTCTTGATGAATCCAACAGTTAACCAACAAGAAAGAACCAATCTATCTTGACAAGACAAATATACAAAAATCTATGTAACATCACTTGTTAAAAGAAGCTTAATTTCAAACAGCTATTCTATGTGTGGAGGTGTGTGCTCTAATGGTTAGAGTTGTAGGAAATGGACTTGTCAACCAGAGTTCAATTCCTGGACAAAGCTGTTTGCATTTCACACAGCACTAATATACCAGGGAAAGATATGCATCCAACTACTCCCTTCAGCTATGTGTAAATAGTAGGACAGACTGGGCTCTAACTTTGGCTAGGTGACCAATCTAGGAGAAGGAAAACTGAATTCAAACCTGTTAAACTCCGTTTAAGAAATCGACCTTGTGTCACATCCTGCTCGTGTGGAGGGGTTGGTAAATTATGTGTGTAATATATATAATATACATTATGAATATGGGCAGGTTTAGCTCAGAGCATCAGCCTAGGAACCACAGGATTCCAGGTTCAATACCAGCCCTTGCCAACTTAGCACAGTTTGGATCTGAACAGTTAAATGGGGAGCTGATTGTAGGTGTGCCACTCCACCTCGGATGCAAAATAAATCTCCCGGGTCTAGCACTAGTGAAGTTGTCCAGCCGACACAACTTATATGAATTATAATGGTTAAAGTCATGGGAAATGGACTTGTCACCCCGAGTTCAAATCCTGGACGTGGTAATTGCATTTCATTTAGCGCTAATATCCTTGGGAAAGGTTTGAATCCTACTCTCCCTCCAGCTATGGGTAAATAGGGCAGACTGGGCTCTAACCTTGGTTAGGCAACCGGTCTAGGAGAAGGAAAACTGAATTCAAACCTGCTGAACTCTGCTTAAGAAATTGACCTTGTGTCACATCCTGCTCGTGCGGAGGGGTTGGTAAATATATATATGAATTATGATCATCACTTTAATGTTGGTTGCTTTGATTACCATTTTTAAATTTCCCCTTCCAACCTTTAAGATAAGAGGTTTCCTAGTGTGCAAAATGAGAAGCTCACCCCCCCACTCAAGAATCTAGTAATATTTAGAATATGTCAATAGTAAAGTATTTTTTGAGGGGGGGGTGGGAGAATGACACAAACCTTCTTTCATCCGGTTCCCCTCGGCCTGGGTCTTCTTGATTCTTTCAGATCCCGCAAGATCAACCAAGTGCAGTTTGGATTTGTAAGACTCGTTCCTATAAAATATAAATAGTATATTCAAGTAGTGAAAAAAAAAAAAAAAAAAAAAAAAAAATTTTTTTTAAAGTTAAAGTAGTATCAAAGATTTAGAGTTATTCTACATTTACAAAATTCTTACAGACAAGAAGAAAAAAAAAAAAAAAAAAAAAAAAAAAAAAAATCTTAAAATTTAAAAATTAACTCTTAAAGTCCTATACCACCTCATTCCACCCGACCGGAAGTCTCATTCGTTTTCATAATCCACTCCAAACGATAACCTTTGTTTAAATGTAATATTAAACATATTTAGAAGTCTTTGATTTAAGGGAAATAACAGGTAACTTTAGATGCAAAGGTCATTTTTAACCATTTTTTTTAATACATCCTTATAGGAATGCTCTGAACTTAGAAAATTCTCAACAGGATGTTAAGAGTTAAAATAAGTAAAAAGTGAAGGTATTTATATTTATGTATATGGAGGGAAAAGAATTTAAAATTGGATTTTTATGAATGACAACCAAACTTTATAGAACAGTTTTGACTTACGCATCTTCCTTATTCACAGTATCGACGTGAAGGGTGAAAATGGCATGTGATCGACTCGACACCTCATTCATAGCTGTTGATCCAATAGCTCGAGTTGTAGAACCAGCTGCAAAACTCTTCATGGTAGATGCGTAATCGTGTACCTTTATTTCAGTTAGTCCTGGGATCTGTTAAGGTGGGATAAAGGAAACAGTAAATATACAAAGCCCCTCTCAAAGTTTATAATACATAAATATACATATAAAGGTTAAAGCGAACTTAACAGACCTAAATTCTACCACCAAGAAGAAGAAGAACCTGATAAAATGTAAAAGGTTTTAAATAAAATAACTGGTGCATTTATTCATTAATATATCAACACTGAAAATTTCATTAAATTCAGTTAATTCCCTGATTTTTTTTTCTTTCAATGGTGGAATTTAGGTCCATTAAGTTTGATTTAACCCACACAAATGAGAAAGCTTTAAATACCTTTATTCCAGTTGAATCTTCTCTAACATTTAAGCTTTCTTGTCCAGTTGTAGAAAACAAGTCTCTCACTTCTTCATTGTAGATCTTAAAATAAAAATAAAAGTTATTGCTTTAATTAGAATTAAAATTTATTAAGAGTTTTGGAAAACCAACCAACTTCCTAATTTCTACTTAGTAAGGTCTAAAAATGAAATCACTCAATTTTTTCCATTATATTGAACATAAAAAAAAAAAAAAATTTAATTTAAGAAAAATTAAAAATCTAATTGATGGATACTTTCTTCCAAAAACAGCCAAAGTGTTGATGTCCCCTACAGTTACGGAGGGAGTGGAATGGGGCTATCACAGAGGGAAAACATGTATACTTATCTAAGAAATCATGAGTTTAAGAAGTTAACCAAAAGCATAGATTTAATACTTACAAAATTAAGTGATCAAATCCACCTTTTAATATTGTACATTCCAGTTATGGCATTAGTTGCCATTTCTACTAGAATATTTAAAGAATTAATTTTGTTCTGTTAAACCATTTTCCTTATTTCTTTCTTACATTTTATGATTGGAGTTACATCATGGTAGTAATTGTTTAGGGCTGGTTTAGCTCAGTCGGTAAGAACATCTGAATAGGAACCACAAGGTTCCTGGTTCAATGCCAACCCAGCATTGGAGTAGCACAGGGATCTGTGCTGTAAAATGAGGAGCTGATGGCAAGTGTGGCACTCCACCTCAGATGCTAAAACAATCTCCTTGGTCTAGCACCAGTGAAAAGGGATAGACTACCTTGCCGTCTGGTTGATACCGACTTTAGGCCACCCCGATTACTCCTATACACCCACATGTGTGTTATATATATATATATATATATATATATATATATATATATATATATATATATATATATATATATATATATATATATATATAGCACTTAGTATAATGGTTATTGTAGGAAATGAAATTGGGGACTAGTTTAAATCCAGGACAGAGCTGTTTGCATTTTATCCTAATGTCCTTGGGAAAGGTGTTAGTCAATCTGTTCTTCCCACAGCTATGGGTAAATAGTAGGGCTGTCTGGGTTAGCTTTGAATCAAGCAGAGTACATATTTGAATATGAATATGATTTTTTTTGTTTTATAATTTAGCCAAGTGAAACCAGGTTATTTGGACAGTAAGAATATTTTAAGGGGGGAAAAAAATTCTAGATTTTTTTTTTTTTTTTTTTTTTTTTTTACTTCCTTCTGTGCCAACTTAAGATTAGTTTCCTTAATCAGTCAATGGTTAAAGCCTACTAAGATTGAATAAGAAATTACTCAAGAGCACAACTATAGAATATCTTACCAACCAGATTATGATCCCATTGTATTATGTATAATCAAGGGTCAGCAATTAGAAACTTTTAGAATGTTCTTAAGACTGACGCCAGAGCTGAGGTTGAGAGTCCCAGAAATTGACCTCAAATGAAAAACCGCTACTACAATTGTTGCCTTCATCACGTACACTGGAGAAGAGGAAGGCAAAGGGATGAACGGGAATACACCCCACCTCCTTTTTTGGGGGAAGGAAAGATTCTATCATTAGTTCAGTTTGAACTCGGGACCCAGTCAGCAAGGATAGTAGGATTCCTCATCTCGTTGGGGACGGGAGAAAATCGTCCCCATGAATAAAAAGTGACCACTACAGACGATGGGAATAAAGATGAACCAATCCATAAAAGATAAGTAAAAACTTCTTACGTGATGAAAAATTGCTATTAGATATGAAAGACATTCCACCTAATGACTTTATTAACCCTAGCCTGTCGGTGTCCATGTCATCCTCCTCCCAGCTTA
>CM042179.1:35082087-35104587 GCA_023376005.1 Doryteuthis pealeii | reverse complement strand
TACAGTCTTAAATATTTTTTAATATAAAATAGAAGTTACGTAATTTTATCTATAAACTTTTTTTTTTAAATGTAGAGGGTGACAAGACTTTTGGACCACCCTGTGCAGTAAATAATTTAAATTGCCCAATAATCCAATTTTGAGTCACTAGTAGAAGATTCATTTTCATGAAAATGTTATTTTGTTGATAAAATACCAAGAGTGAATTCAATATCTGATAGCATCAAACAATTTATTAAGAGCAACCCCACTTTCACTGATTTTGGTGGACATTAACAAATTCTGGGTAATTGAACATTAGCTACATAAATGAGTAACTTTTCCCCTGTTTGTTTCACTTTGAGGAAGCCGTATGTTTTGGTCAGCCATATTTATTTCACTGTAAATACGAATTTGTTTGAATCAATACAATTACAGGTTTTAACACAAAAATATAAAATGTGTCTTTAATTGTGCTTGCACATTATTTGAAATGAACTTGATTGTTATTAACACATTTTATGATATTTTTGTGTTAAAACATGCAGTCGTATAGATTTGAACTAATTTGTATTTTCAGTGTAGATTTACGGTGAAATGAAAATGGCTGACCAAAACATACGGCTTCCTTAAAGTGAAACAAACAAGCTCATTTATGTAGCTAATGTTCAGATTACCAAATTCTGACCTTAATCGGTTTAAATTGTAATTTCTCACGTATTTCTGATCCAAACTTAATATCTATATGGTTGGAAAGATAAAATCTTTCTAAATGTAATTTTTAGGTGTTTTTTATCCATTGAAATATCTTTTTTTTTTATGGAGAGTTAAAAACGGTATTTTGCTTCGAACAACCAAAAATGCGTAAGGAGTTTTCCCCTCAGACTAAGTTTTACACAGTCATTTTTCGTAAAAATCAAGTGGCTAATCTTTATCAATATTCTTGAAATTGAAGTGTCAGCAAGTTTACTCTATTATCACATTCATCAATCTGTATGCTGTACATTACCCTCAAATCAGAAAATGCCTAGCTATATTATCAGATTTGATTTAATTCTTATTTTGGGCCAAACATTGTTCAATTACTTTTTAAGCAGATAGAATTAAGAGATTCTACAATTTGTGTCTGGTTTAGATTTTGAAAAAAAAAAAAAAAAAAAGTTCAATTATAGAACTGCTTTCTTGTACTTTATCTGAAAAATGAACATTTTAATGAAATTAGTTTTTAAATTTCAACAAACCTGAAATACTCAGTAGATTTGTCATCAAAATTGGGTCTTATAGACAAAAAAAATGCCTTTAAAGAGTGCTTTTTCTTGATAAGAGAAATAATCCTGATTTCTTAAAATATCACTTTTTAGCCTTCTTTTTCATAATTTCATTTTTATGTACCATATTGTGGCAAAATCTTTATTAGCCTGTCTAAAATGTATCAAAGTATTTTTTTTTTTTAAATTATGCTAAGGTATTTGCCTTATACTCCACTTGTATGGGCTGGGCACAACGCTAATAATTGTACTCTACCGGTCCAGTGGCCAAAGCACATTGGACCCCCAGCCGAGGCCGGGTATAGAAGGTATGTCTCAAAGCATAGAATCTGGAACAGATACTACACTTTGATCCTCCTTTCTATGTCAGGCAAGTATTTTAAATTATGCTAAGTGTTTTTCACTCCTTGAATCTTTCTGGGAAATAAACTTCATACAGCGACTACTGTTTACACAGTGGCATTACAACCAACAAAGCCTTCGTCAAATGACTGGGTTCAGGCATAGTTTCGAGCCTGAAGCGCCTATCTTATTTTTGATAGAAACCAAATCTTTGGAATAAAATAATCTGACCCCTCAAAAACAAATAAAGATTTATAAAAAGTTATATCAGCATGTTAAATTCACTTAAAGTTTTTCCACAAAACATGGTTGAATTCCTCAAAGAATACAATGCATCTACCCAATCCCTCTGCACAAGCAGGATGCAACAAAATGTCAATTTCTTAAGCAGAGTTTGACCGGTTTGAATTTTCCTTCTCTTAGGCAGGTTGTCATACCAAGGTTAAAAAGGTCCCAGTCTACCCTACTATTCACCCATAGCTGGGGGGGGGGGATAATGGATTAATACCTTTCCCAAGGGTATTAGCACTTAAATGCCAACAACGTCAACCAGGATTTGAACTTAGGTTGCTATGTACATCTATGACAATAACCCTTACACTATGAACACCAAATGCAATTAGGATTTCTCAACGTAAATTTTAATTCAAAGAATTTTAAAGTAAACTTTGAAAAAAAAAAAAAAAAAAAAAAAAAAAAAAGTCTAGCAGATTGTAAACATTTTAGGCTGTTAATCTTAATTTTTTCTTTAAACTAAAAATTTCAATATTGTTTCTAAAAATTACAAAATATCTATTACGAAATATCTAGAATTACATAAGCTTAAAAGATTCTGGTTGTTGGATTTGATTTTACGGCAGGTCAATCCTTGCTGGATTATTTTAAGGCAAAGATATTTCGTTTTATTCATTCTTGATTGTATTCAAATTTTTTCAAAAACATTTTTTCTATTTAACCCATAGATGGGACCCTAACAGGTACTACCACTCCGGGTCAGAATGGACCTGGGAGTACCGGCAATGAAAGGATACTTCACACTCCCCAGAGCTCCAAAATTGAAAACTTCACCATTAGATGCAGTTTAAAGATTCTAGAAAATTCATTAGAAATAGCAAGAAGAGATTCCTTTAATTGGAGAATAGAGTGGAGCACCATTGTATGAAGTTATAGACTGTCAGAAAAAGTGGCATATTGTAGATCATAGTAATCTGCTCTGCAATTTCCAGGATAATGAGATCAGGGGGGAGTGTAGCAGCAATTGAACTCGCAACCTCCTGATCGCCAGTGGTGGAATTGCTGTCACTTGTTAGCTGAAGTGGTTTGGCCACTGAGGGTAATAAATACCTAGTTGCCTACTAGTTTTGTAGTCGTTACAACTAACGTAGATTGGAAGTGTTACATTCATTTCCTGACTATGCTTACCAGAACTAAGAGGTAATTTACTTCTTACCACTATCAAGGTCGCAACAAGGGATTGTTGCAAGTTTTCCATGAGTGAGGTGAGGTCTAGTTTTTACCTACTTGCCGGGGGGGGGGGGGGGTTGATGTTCCTACCTTAATTGGTGATTGCTTTTTCGCCATAAGATCAATACCAGAACCGAAATAAGGTAAAAAAGAACAATTTCCTCGTAAATTCCTACCATAAAATAAACTGAACCCTCATTTTATGTCAGTGTTTTCTCAAATATTTTATTTTTCTTGCGCCCATCATTTTACAATACTAAATATATTTTCTTTATTTGTTAAAGAATAAAGATAAAAAAAAATATATATTTAGTATTGTAAAATAACGAGTGCAAGAAAACATTTATTGCAAAAACACTGACATAAAATGAGGGTTCAGTTTATTTTATGGTAGGAATAAACGAGGAAATTGTTCTTTACCACATTTTATATTAGGGGAATAATTGCCCTCACTAAATGTTATAGAGTATAATTTTAAAATTTTGTTTTAAAAGATAGTGAGGCACTTAATGCAGCTTAATGTGGCTGTAGTAAAACCACGTGGTCAAGTCTGGCTTGAGAATTATTTGAAATGCTTGCCAAGAAAAAAAAAAAAAAAAGTAATCGAGTCTACATCCTCCTTGAAGTTTAGAGATGGTATAACATTAAAGAATGTGTTACTGCCAGTTATTATTGGTTAGGTAATAAAACTATTGTAAGATAAATGGGAAATAATAGTGACTGGCAAACAGCCTAAAATGCGTTTGACAAAATGACTTTAGCCCCCCCCCCCCTACAGAAAATAATTTACCAAAAATCAGGGAATTATCGGATTTTAATGAAATTTTCAGTGTTTATGTATCAATGAATGATCTTTATAATGCATTATTTATTTTATTTCAAAACTTATTTTTTTCAGGTCACTTAATTTTGACCCCCCTTATGTTGTTGGCGTAACATTTTTGCGAGTTGGTCATTCGATACTAATTACAGTAATGAGATAAAAGACCGAAGTTATGAATAGAAACAAAAAATTCACGGTTGCTTTTCTATGAGAAAATATGTACCGAAAATCGAAAAATGTCAAAAAAAATAATTAGTTTTTTGGAGATTATTTTTACTCATTTCGATAATTATTTGATTGACTATTATCTTATAAAAGAAAAAAAATTATACATCAATATTTCTGCTTAAAAAAAGGGGAGGGGGTACATTTTCAATCGAGTTTTTCAAAACTTATTACTTTATGTATCTAAAATAAGGTTTGCATTGAATAGATATTTATTTCTAGAATCTAAAAACAACATTTTAAACTTAAAATCCGAATATTTTTATTTTAAATGAATTTTATATATTAATTTTTCATAGCAAAAATACTAAATTAAAGTTTTGAAATAAAATAACTGATGCATTATAAGATTCATTAATTGATAAATCAATACTGAAAATTATTAAAATCGGATAATTCTTTTGCAATCGCGAATGTTATATTAAAATTGTAAACGAGCGCTTAAAACCCTAAAAAAAAAAAAACACACACACACACACAGAATGGCGGATCGCGACGAAATTGACCAAAACAAATGGTTTTAAATCTTTTAAAAGTAAACTGCATATGTAATGATTTTTCTTAAAGGGTCATTATGTTACTACTTGTCGATTTAGACAAATTTTAACCTTAAATAATAGATTTAATTAATTTTAATTCGCTTTTAAAACTCTTAGAAGCTGATTTTTTTGCCAGTCCCTAGGAAATAAACATTGCATTGTGCATCTAGAGAGGTCAAACGAATACTTATTAAGTAAGGATGTAAAAAAAAAAAAAAAAAAAAAAAAAAAGCTAAAACAGTTTCATTAAAAATTCCCGGAAAAAAAACAAAACAAAAAAAACTATCGGTTTTTAAAGTTCTGTAAGGCAATAAAAGTTTAAGATTTTTCCCTCAACATTCAGAAGACATAAGTTATTAAAAATTATTTTAACATAGAAACGCGAGTTTTTAAATCTTAATTAACTCTTCAACGACCTCATACATATTTAATGATGCAGTGTTTTAAGCTCAAAAACATAAGTAAACCAATTATAAAAATGGGTTTTAAAAATATTGAGCAAGTCTTTGCTATATTTTATGAAAAGAGAGATTCAAAATATCCTAGTTAAATATTCAGTTTATCGACTTTAAAAAAGGAGTAAAGTTTTGGTCTAATTTCAAGACAGAAAATTGGCCTTATTTGAATAATTTCACAACAAAAATCAGTACTTTTTCTTTAAAAATGAACAAAAGAGTTGTAACATTCAAATTTAAGTTGTCATTCAGATCAGTGATTAAAAAAAAAGGGGGGAAACTTATTTACAACTTTGTTAACTAGAAAAAAAAAAAAAAAAAAAAAAATTAAAAGACCAAGATACAGTGATTCAGTAATGTCCTTATACTTTTCTTTACAGCACAATTTTAAGTATGCACACACGCGGATAAACAAAGAAAAAAAAAGTGTTAAATTTAAAAAAAGAAAAAAAAAGTAGACTAGTATTTATTTACTATTTTTCAAACTAACGAAGTCCCGCTCTACTCCGAATAAGTAGGGCAAACAGATTAAAAAGAAAAAGAAACAAAACAAAAAAAAACTTTAAATCAACTACATAAGGGCGCGCATAAAGAAAAGAGGAACTATCACGCACCCCTACAGAATGAGGGTGTAAAAGTAAATACGAAAGAAAACCGGTAAAGTTAAGAAACTAAATACCGCCGAAATAAAAAATAAATAAATAAATAAAATAAAAAAAAAAAGAAATAAAAAAAAAAAAAGCAATTAACACAATAATCAAGTCTTGACATTGACAGTTATAGCCTCATATTTTAAAATAATTATGGAATTTGTAGATTAAAGAGTCAGTATTAAAAAAAAAAATAAAAAATTTTCTTCAAATAAGTCGTTTCTTTAGGCGAGTACTAAAACTAGCCCCCCCCCCAAAAAAAAAAGAAACAAGATTTACGTTAAAGAAGAGAAAGAAAGGGGGGACCTGGATCGTGTCAACTTGTTAGCTTCAAATCTACAAGATTACATTTGGCAGTTTCGATAAATTTAGTACTAGACTTTCATAAAATCAGAAAGTAGGGAGAAAAAACAAAAAAAAACTAGAAAGAAAAGAAAAACGATGTCCGTCGCACAAATCAATAATAACTTGTTACTAAGTTTATACTTTTAAATTTCCGTGGAACTATTAAATTTGTATTCATTACTAAAATAATTAGAAGCGAAACAGGTTATTAAAATAGTACATATTTAAAATGCGGTAACTTTAGAAGATCGCAAGAGTCAAATTTAGGGCGCCTCGTGTAAGGATTACTTGAAAATTGAAGCCAGGAAAAAAAATTTTTTAATTTAAATAAAAAAATTTAAAAAAAAAAAAAATAAAAAATAAAGGGGGGGCGGAATTTCTTTTTAAAAAAGAAAAAAGAATTTAATAATGATCAACTTTTAAAAAAGTTTCCACATTAAAAAGTAAAATGCATTCAAAAAACATTTTGTATACAAGTAGTAAATAACTCTAAAACAAGTCAATTATTAAAAAAGAAAGAAAAGCAAAAAAAAAAAAAAAAGCAAAAAAAAAAAGCAAAGAATCTTGCTTAAGATAAACGTTGACAAAGTAAATAAAATTTAAAAAAAAGAAACAATTGCAACAATAAAAAGATATCAAAACAAACATAACTTTATAAAAAATAAAATGGTAAAAAATCAAAAACTTATACTAACATTTCCAGTCTCGAGTACGTACGATCAATGTTGATTCAATACGATGTTTCGTCAGGAAATTGGCGAATTTTAAACTAACCGCTCATTCTCATTCAAAATTCATAACGAGGCTTACTTCCGGTAACATCCGTCCCAAAATTATTATTCATAAAATATAGGCGAGTTGGGTTAAACCAAGGGAGATAACTCAGCTATTTAGCGCACCTTGTTATTTTCAATCCTCTTAAAAGCAAGCTAGAATTATCAGACCAGTGTTAGTGACTTTGATTCTCACCGGGTGCCCCCTTACTTCTGATTTTTTAAATATTTACGTTGTGCTAATGGTCAGTAAGCTGGACTAGTAGGCCATTGTTAGTGAGTTCGATTCTCACTGGGTGTCCTATGCTTCCAGTCTGATGTTATGACTAAGCTAGGAACTATTTGTGTCAAGCTAATTGTTGCGTGACATCATTTTATTTAGAGGTTGATGATCGTAGCGCCTAGATTTCGAAATCTGACTTTAAATTTCATTTTTTTTTGTTTTGTTTTGTTTGATTTTTGTTTTGTTTTTTTTTAAGAGGGGGGGTATTTTCGTGTTTTTTTTGTTTTGTTTTTTTGTGTTTGTGTGTGTGAGAGTTTTAAATAATTTAATTTAAGGCAGGTTTTATTTTCCTCCCGATTTGAAATATTAACGTAACAGTCGTAACTGTCCAACCTGAAGCTTATTTACTTTCTTTTAAATGTTTTCATATCTGTAGTGTACACGTAATAATACAGTAGGTAGATTTAGCTAAAATGTCAAATTTGATTTCTTTCAATAAACAGTGCAAATTAACGCTAATTTTACTCAAATCTATTTAAAAACGAAATTAATGTACAGAACATCGTTTTACTGATAGTGAACAATTCACGTCGATCATAACTTAAGGGGCGACATTCTGACACTTTCTTAGTAGTTGGCGGGAGGAAAAGACTACAGAAATATGGATGGATTATAGCGAGTTGAAGACGTATTTTTTTTTAAATTTAACTTCAGTAAGGACTATTTGCTCGTAAATTCCTACCATAAAATAAACTGAACCCCCATTTTATGCCCGTGTTTTTGCAATAAATGTTTTATTTTTCTTGCACCAGTTATTTTACAATACTAAATATATTTTATTTATTTATTTTAATATTCACTTCAATTTTTATATTCTAAAAACTTTTATTTTGTGAGAATGCTTAGTTTTAAAGTGGGGGCTCGTTTTTACACTTCAACTTTTTACTCATAAATTCCTACGATAAAATGCCCAAGCCTAATTTCATGGCAGGAATTTACGAGTAAAAAGTTGAATATTACTTTTTGTTGTTATTTATTTTCTTTTTTGGCTTTGCTACTAAAATAAAAACGTCAGATTTTAATCATCGCCGACGAAAAAACAAAATTACGGTCATAAAAGGAGGACCCAATTTATGCCTAAATTGTAAAACGAGACCCCACTTTAAAACTAAACATTCTCACAAAATAAAAACTTTTAGAATATGCACATTGAAATGAATATTAAAATAAATAAATAAAATATATTTAGTATTGTAAAATAATGGGTGCAAGAAAAATAAAACATTTAATACAAAAACACGGACATAAAATAGGGGTTCAGTTTATTTTATGGTAGGAATTTAAGAGCAAATAGTCCTTCATAACCAATTCAAGTATTACATTGCTATATAATTAGTGAATAATTATTCCGTTAAAAAAAAAAAAGCTAATAACTGAAAATTATTTTTATCTGGCTGATTTCATTAAGTTAGCGTCTGCTAAAATGTTGACTCATTTTCATTTTAAAAACGAATTAAAATTTATTAAATCGATTATCTAATGTCAAATTTTTGTCTAAGTCGAAAAATAGTAACATAATGAGCATCAGTAATTTTTTTTAAAAAAAGCAAAAAAAGCAAAATAATATTACATATATTATTGGTTATTTTGAACTTTAAGGACCTAAATTTTTACCATAAAATTGTACTTGCGCATTATTTGAAATGAACTTAATTAAAATTTAACTGACTTGAAAAAATCGGAAAGTTTTGATGCATTATAAAATTCATTGATAAATCAACACTGAAAATTTCTTAAAATTGGATAATTCCCTGATTTTTGGTAATTTTTTTTTTTTTTTATTTTTATTTTTTTATTTTTTCAATTAATTTTGTAAAATATGTCTATGAAGTCAAAATTGGCAGATCCTATATATTTCTATATAATTTAGGATTTTACAGAATAATTAAATCCCTGATTATATAGAAATGTAATACTTACATTCACCAACCAGATGAAAATAAGTTTCAGTTTAGGGGTATAAGTGGTTTTGGGTGTTTTACAGGTTTAAATGTAGCTGGGATATTCTTGGTTGCGTGTTCCTTAGGTTTTCTTTTAACCCCCATCTCTTTTTGGTGGTCGCGCTGAAATGAAGGCATTCAAAGAACGAGAAAGGAAAGAGACAAAGGCAGAAGGTGGCTTTATGACTTAGGCTTTATTGACCAGGTCATAGTTGCCTGTAGCAAGGGAAAATCTCCCTGGCTAGTAGGACCAACTAGACCCGGTTACGGCCTCGGTTCGAATGGCCAAGATATTCTTTTAGGGGTAGGGAGTTAATCCTTTTTGTCGAACATGTGCAAAGGGGTTCTTCCGGTGAAGGCCCCATAGGAGTTTGTTGTCTTTTTATTTTATTTTTATTTTTATTTTCGTTTTATTTTAATCCCCACACAGTCATTTGCTTCATTACTTTTTTTTTTAACTGAACAATTAAGTTCCAAAACTACATCTTCAACGAGCTACAATTTAACCATTGACCATATTTCCTTAGTATTTCCCTCTCTTCATCAGGTGTTGAGATAACTGATTCAACTGTAACTTCAAATAAAACTGAAGCAAATGACTGAAAATTGTTCTAATCTGGATGGTGAATGTAAGTATTAGATTTCTATACAGTGATGCTGATAGCTTTTTAATTTAGTGCGTCCTGGGATGCACATATTTGCTTTGAATGAGCCCCCGGGAAAATTTATGGGACCCAACTAAAGCCATCTAACTCCTACCTTGTAACCTATCCTGTGTAATTCATTTCTAAGAAACTATTGAAATGTATTTACAGTTAGCTTGAAATGGTGAGGGAAGAAAAAAGAAAAACAGTGCGATGCATGGATATGATTTTACTGTGCCCTTTTAGATTTTTGTGTGTCAGCACCTATCAGCATCTCTGTCTATATGATCAGGGATTTAATTATTCAGTAAAAAAAAATAAAACAAATGATTGATTCTTACTCTTCTGGATTAAATTTGTAAATATTACACTTGTATATACTTTTATATATATACTTTTTTATATATACTTTTTAAGTGACTTTCATAAAAATGAATGTAAATTTCTATGGGGGTGGAGCATGGCGATTTAAAAAACGATTGACTTTGGGTGGTTGGATTTTACGGCATGCCAATCCTTGTTGGGTTATTTTATACCAAAGATATTTTGTTTTATTCATTCTTGTTGGGTATTCAGTTGATTTTAACTCATTTTTTTAACCCATAGATGGGACCCTATTAGGTATTACTATTCTGGGTCAGGGTGGACCTGGGAATAATGGCAATAAAGGTGTACTCCACATTCCCCAGAGTTTCAGAAATAAGACTTCACAATTTGATGCAGTTTAACATTGTACCCAGAACACTAAAACCCCCAGCCATAGCCGGTAATCCTTAACTTGTTCCTCGTAAATTCCTACTATAAAATAAACTGAACCCTCATTTTATGTCCATGTTTTTGTATTAAATGTTTTATTTTTCTTGCACCCGTTATTTTACAATACTAAATATATTTTCTTTATTTATTTTAATATTCATTTCAATGTGCATATTCTAAAAGTTTTTATTTTGTGAGAATGGTTAGTTTTAAAGTGGCGGCTCGTTTTACACTTCAACTTTTTACTCGTAAATTCCTACCATAAAATTAAGCTTGGCTCAGATAATGCCCAAGCCTCATTTTATGGTAGGAATTTACGAGTAAAAAGTTGAAGATTACCTTTTGTTGTTGTTGTTTCTTTTCATTTTTTTTTTGGCTTTGGTACTCTAAAATAAAAATGTCAGATTTTAATCATCGTTGACGAAAAAAAAAAATTACGGTCATAAAAGGAGGATCCAATTTATGCCTAAATTGTAAAACGAGACCCCACTTTAAAACTAAACATTCTCACAAAATAAAAACTAAAAGACGATATGCATAAGAAATAAGTCAGCGGATAAGCAACACCAGATAATCAGGATTTACATTTTAAAAATTTCATCTTGGATGATTTGGGCGGTCTCTTTTTTAACCAGAGGGTATTGCAAGATGATAACGGTCCTACAATTAAATTGTTTTATTCATTCTAATTGGGTATTCAGTTTTTTTTTATCAAACTCAATCTTTTTAAACATATTTTTTAATACTCATTTTATAAATCTATTTAACGTAAATATGGGACCCTAACAGGTACTAACACTCCGGGTCAGAGTGGACCTGGGAGTAATGACAATAAAAGGGTACTCCACACTAGAAGCAGTCATACCCAGGACACTAAGAGCCTCAGCCACTGCCTTCTAGCACATATATGATAAAAAGGGAGGCACATGGTCTAATGGTTAGAGTCGTAGCAAATGAACTCGTCAACCCAAGTTCAGTTCCTGGACGAAGCTGTTTGCATTTCACATAGGGCAGACTGGGCTCTTTAACTATGGCTAGGTAACCAGTCTAAGGGAAGGGAAACTCTGAATTCAAACCTGTTAAACTCCTCTTAAAAAATTGATCTTGTGTCGCATCCTGCTTGTGCGGAGGGGTTGGTAAAGATATATATAATAAAAAGGATTGGGGATTGCCATAAGGGCAATAGGGTTTGAACAATCTTTTAGGTGATAGGGGTTGACTTGACCAAAAGGTTGATATACCATTAAACAAAGAAACTAAACCAAACCAATTTAGAGTCTTTCCTTCTAGACTGGTTGCCTAAACAAGGCTTAACAACACAGTGTGCCTTACTATCTATATATATGGGGGGGGGGTTTCATGTCTTTTTTAAACTATGCCAACTACCATGAAGGTTGATATGCCATTAAACAAAGAAACCAAACCTTATTTAGTTTGTATTTTCTTCACCTTGATAACAGTCTCTTAAGTAGATGAGTTGTTAACCAGTGTTATCTTTTGGATTTCTTTTAAAGAAGGATACCAAGGATCTTCTTATTTTACACTAGTGTATTGATATATAATAAAAAAAAAAGTCTGCAGGGAGGGCGGCCCAGATCAGCATGCCCTTGTGTTGGTTTTCCACAGGAGAATGTCGCTTATGAGTTCGTCCTTGCTTCTCCAGCAGTGTCTTGTCTGTCTCACTCAGATAATTTGTGAGATAGGGGGACAGGTGGCCATACAGCTGCTTTCTTGTGAGGTTTTATTACCACAACTTGTTCAAGATCGCATGCATCATTCTTGTGCAGCTCCCATCTAGCTTATTCTCGAGGTGACTTGTTAGGGTCCAAGTGGTGCAGCTATACAGCAGTACTAATACAACCACTGCTTAAAAGAATTGTTATTTTAATTTGTCTGTGAGATCGGATTTTCATATGACTGATAATCTGTTTATAGCTGACCATGCCTTTCCTATTCGAACTAACATATGATTTCCCCAAAGAAACTGCTATCACAATAATGATGCTCAACAAAAACACTAAAGCAATGGTTTGTACATCTGATGGTGACACACATTTCTTTGACATTGTCGCTAGAGTCCTAAAAGGAGATACATTAGCACCATTTATATTTATATGTCTAAACTATGTTCTTAGTTGCCTGGACTTTCTAAAGTATCACCTCAGATCTGGTGCAATTTCCCCATTAAGTTATTAATACCCGTGTCATCCATCCATCTAAGTTCTTTGTATTGTATAAACAAAATACAATAGAGAAATGGACGAAAGGCTGCATCCTCTTTGGAAAAATCAAAACGAGTTTCACAGAAATCGTTCTTCACAGATATTGTCTATTCGTCAAATTGTAGATTGCATTCGAGTAAAATCACGAGGAAATATTATTATTTTTGAAGAAATCTACAAATAATAGTGTTGCCTCCATTTGACTCTATACACAAGGGAAAAATGGAGCAAATACTACTAGCACATGGTCTAGGCTCCCCCTTGGTTCATTTATATATATATATATATATATATATATATATATATATATATATTTTTATTGGGGAGAATTCATGAAAAAAATCTTCCACCCCAAATAGTTTTAAGGGTAGGTGTAACCTCTGCCTTGATGAGAAAATATGTATCATGAAATACAGACCCACTAGCCAGTTGCTTAATAAAAGGAATGTGTTAATTTTCAAATGTAGACATAAAAATAAATTCAAATTAATATAATTTTATGAGATTGTAAGTTAGAATTATAAAATTAAAATTAAATTTATACGATTATATTTGTTTTAGATGTGATATGGAGATGGAACTAATAATAGTTTTGATTTACGAAGAAGTTTTCTTCATTTCAATTATTGTTTTTAGGGTTAATTAGTAATATGTTTCTTAAATATAATTTATAGTACCTTCATACTGGATTAAATTTGCAATATGTCTTTTTTAAGTTATATCTATAAATAATAATCAATTGATCAATGATTAATTAATCATTATATAATAATTAATTAATACTTCATGACTATATTAGTGCAAATAGTATTGATTTAATTAGTAATAATTATCAATATGAAGAAAATGTTTTATAATGGTACTTAAATTCTTAAGTACCCATTAATATTATTACAACTCTATCATATTTGACTGTGTTTGGGTTTAGTAATGAAATGAATGATATTGATCCATATATATTGGATATTTACCAGACCAATATATGTATGTTTGAGATAATATTGGATATTAACTTACTACTAAAATTTGAAATATGAAATCTGATTTTGATTTAATGGATTAATTTTTTGAATATTTATCAATTTATTTTATTTTTTCCGCTTTCATGAAGATGAACACAAAATCAGGGCCTGACTTTGTAAATCGATTCCCTATTTAAATACATTTCTGTTGTTAGTTTGAATTTAAAGGCATATGAACCCTTGTTGGGTTATTTATACCGAAGTTGTTTTGCTTTATTCATTCTTGATGGGTAAACATTTTTTTCAACTCATTTTTTCGGACCATATGACATTTAGGCACCCCTTTTTGATCTCTATTAAGAAAGGACATGTTCTTCATTTACACCGTCAATATCCGGTTGTTTTAACAGATGATTTTTAGATTTAAAAAATGAATACTATACTTCAATATGAAGAAAATGTTTTATAATGATACTTAAATTCTTAAGTACCCATTAATATTATTTTAACTCTATTATATTTGAATATATTTAGGATTAGTAATGAAATGAATGATATTGATCCATATGTATTGGATATTTACCAGACCAATATATGTATGTTTGAGATAATATTGGATGTTAACTTACTACTAAAATTTGAAATATGAAATCTGATTTTAATTTAATGGATTAATTTTTTTTTCTTTTTATGTGGAATGTTAGTAGAACTGATAGTAGATTCATAAAAGGGTTTTCTCCCTTTCATTTATTGATATATTCACTGATTTATTTGCTTTTATTGGGGTAAATTAATAATACTAGCAAATATATGCACCCTTCGGGTGCAAGTATTTAGGTTTTGATGTTATAAAATATTGTATCAAATTATAAACTATTTAGAAAATGATAAACTGAGGGGGTATAATCGAAAAATATAACAGCTTTAGATTTAACTCTTCTATCATTTGCTTTCACTCCCGTCTTTCATTTTTACTAATTTATCTATTTAGCTAGATTATGAAGTATTTAATAAAATTACAGTTCTTTCATCTTGTTTATGGATTTCTTTTAAGATTTATCCCCGAGATTTTTGTTCAGATTTGTTAAGAGAAAACCAAACAGTTAGAAATCAATAATACTAAGCATATATTTATTAAAATCAAATTTTAAATATCAATATGCAAATTAGCCTTCTCGTTCACACTGTAAACCGCTATTTTGTTGTATATATAAATACAATTACATGCTATTAGTAGGTAGATATGGTCAACAGTATTAATAAGGTATAACAATTTTATCAATAATTGAGGTTTAAATAAAAATAAATTCATGGTAAATGTGACGTCAATAACTAAGGGAATTATGACTTGAATAGTGATTTAGTTTCGGTTACAGACAGACAAACACACAATCTCCATTATAATATGTTCCTTGAATATAGTTTATATAGTACTTTAATACTAGAATGAATTTGTAATATGTCTGTTTTTATACGGTTCAATTAATTTAGCTTAATCAATCAATAAATAATTAATTAATACCTAATAAATACAAAAATGTTTATAGTATTGATATAATTAGTAATAATTATTTATATGATGAAAATGTTTTTAAAGAGGATAATTTATTAAAACTATGATAATAGTACTTTAATCTCTAGAATACACATTAATTTTATTTCAACTCTATTAATTGACTATATTTATGATTAGTGATGAAATGAATAATATTGATACCATCTATATTTACTATTTACCTGACACACACACATATATATATATATATATATATGATATGTAAACACGGTGTGTTTGGATATGGCTTTTTGCCGACAATTTTTTGACAGTCCGGTTTCGAATCATGCACAGGGCGGTCTTCCTATCTATAGCTCTGCTGATGAGGCCTAATAGGCCGAAATGTACATACAGAGATTGATTTTTCTCTATTTGTTTAGCCTTTCATTTAAATAGGCATCCCCGCCTAATTAATTAATTATTAATCAATTAATTTTCAAAATTAGGTACAACTTAAAAATTAAGCACATATTCTCCCCCCCCCAAAAAAAAAATATATATATATATATTATTGAGATACTAATGAATAATAACTTATATTAAAAAATTTAAATAAGAAATCTGATTTTTAGAGGAATGATAATTGTGACAATGGTGGTGCTTCGATAACACTGGTTTACAAAGAAATTGAGGCAAGTACAAAAATAGCTGTTTTAACCTAATTTGGGGGTGCCGAATTCAGATTTGAAATCCGTTTTTACTCATCACCTCTAGTTTTTTTAGATATACATACTGTACATTTTGTACACATACTGTACATAAAAGCGTATATGCATTCAGGGTTCATTTCTAATATTGTGTGACTTATGTCTTCTTTTTTAGTTATTATGCAATAAATGTAAGTGATAGCATTACACTATATATATATATAAAGCCATATATCAAGACGGATTTTGGCAGTTAAACGTAGCCAACATGTCTCAATCAACAGCCAGTAGTACACTGGCAGGAGGTTGTTGTCCCTTGCAGCGCAGGAGGAAGGTGTCCCTCAACAATTGTGTTACACAATATTTTGGGTATATATTTGTATTACAATTTCCAACGCTGCATATTTTATTGTTCCCAACGACGCATATTATATGATGGGAGACTTCTGCTGAATGCTCTTGCGTGACATCCCAGAGGCAAAATACAGCAGATCATCTAAGAAAACACACTTCTAGCTGTCTGCGGTACTATGAATTGTGTACATTGTGTCATCCAAGTATATTTATTCCGTCAATGTGCTTTATCTATCCTGTTTTATCTGTAATAAGCTGCTGCAACTGTTGAAATAAGCACATATATACTCTGTATATACTAAAATGAGACTATTAAAAAGACAGAAAACTAGAGGTGTTTATAAATTTGAATTCAGCACACCCAAATTAGTTAAAAACACATATTCACATTCTTGCCTCAGACAAAAAATATTTTTTTGTAAACCAGTGTAATTATTGATATTTGGTTATTGACCAAGATGATTGATATGATGATAGAATAAATGATTAATATTGTAGTATGCACTACATTATTAACAATAAAATCACTTAGATTATTTATGATAGGTATAAAAAAAATTATTAATGAAAATTAATTGTAGAATGGATGGAGACTTTGGGCTTAAATGGTTATATGATGTAATATCATAGTAGCATTATAAACTTAGTATAAATACAGCAGTGATGATTATCAATGATAATAAAATTATAATTATAGTAATAATAAGGGAAATAATATTTAATGTAATAATTGATAATGGTAACATTGGTGTTATAATCTTATTATAATGGAGATTGTGTGTTTTTCTGTCTGTAACCGAAACTATATTACTAATCGAGTCACAATTCACATAGTTATTTACATCACATTCTCCATGAATTTATTTTTATCTAAACCTCAATTATTAATAAAATTGTCTTACATTATTAATACTGTTAACTATGTCTACATAGTGACAACATGCAATTGTATTTATATATACAACAAAATAGTGGTTTACAGTATGAATGGGAAGACTAATTTGCATATTGAACTTAAAAAAATGATTTTGATAAATATATGCTTAGTATTATTGATTTCTAATTGTTTGGTTTTATCTTATTGAATATGAGCAAAAATCTCTTCAATAAATCTTAAAAGAAATCCCTTAACAAGAAGAAATAACTGTAATATTCTTTACTTCCTATTTTAACTAAACAGTTTAATTAGGAAAATTTACAAATGAAAGACGGGAGTAACGGAAAATGATGGAATAACTGGTTTCAAAGTTGTTCTATTTTTCAATCATACCCCCTCTGTTCAAAATCTTTTTATCTACATTCTTATTCGGTTTCATTAGCCTTTCTAATTTAATATGATATTTTATTATAAATTTAACTAAAATACTTGCACCCTACGGAGGGGGCATATATTTGCTAGTAATTGTAATGTTAGTAGTGTAATATGAATCTAATATTTCTATAATTTTGTTTGTGCTGTAGTTATTTTGATTTAATTAAATTAATTAATTGTATTACTTTGCACTTGTGTTATATGCCTATATTCCTTAATTATTTATGTGTATATATATATATATATTTTTATTAATTTTTTTTTTTTTCCTTTTTTTTCCTCTTAATATTTTCGGGCAAGGCCCATCTTCAGAGAGTTTGAAAAGTTTCCATCTGTGTTTGTTAAACTCAGCTGTGGTATTAATCCGTTGAATGTTCTTATGGAAATTCAAACGCTTGGCAAAGATCGTAAAGTTCTGCTCGGCCTTTGCCGTAATAAAAACTCCGTTAGAACCCGTGTCACGTCTTGTTTTGCGGGAAGTTTGAGGAAAAAAAAGGAAAAAGAAAAAAATCAAATAAATATGTTTTTCAACATAAATGTGCATTATTTTGCCTTCAAAAATATATTATTACATTTTAATTAATGCTTCTAACACACTATAAAAATAAAAAATAAAAAAAATCTTTATATATATATATATATATGTGTGTGTGTGTGTGTATGTGTGTGTATATATATGTATGTAATTTTGGTGTAATGGTGATAATATTAATTTTACTATTTACTTTTATAATTTTATATTATATTATATATATATGTGTGTGTGTGTGTGTATATATATTTTTTTTAAAAAATTATTTTAAAAAAAAATTCTTTTTATCAATCTTGTTATATCCGAGATGTAGGGATAACAGAAATAATAATAAAAACAGGGAAATTGTTAACAATAACAATGCTTGTTTTATTTATGGTTCACTGACAGGGAATACAGTGGATGGGTTTAGATTAGAGTTCTAGCTTAATGAGGATGAGAGTGTATGAGCTGCTCGGTTCTGATCTGCTGTGCAGTCCGTTTCTCCCTCCTCTTTTTAGAGAGTCCGGTTCGAATCGTTAGGGGGAGATAACTCTCCCTAACAAATCTATATATTATTTATTTTTTATTATGTTTTATTATTTGTTTAGTTTTCTTATTCAAATTTATTAAAATTGATTATATTTTGAATTTGAAGTTAATAACAACCTCTCCTTAATCATTTTAAACCTTTTTAATATAGTCTTGACAATTTGTTCTATTTTAGATATTAAATTCAAACATAAACATTTTGAATATATCTGGTTAAAAGGGAAATTTAAAAGATACATTGTAACCTTTTTGAGCTTGAATTTGTAAACTCATATTTGCTGTTTGACACACATTTGAGGGATTCTGGTAAAAAGAATTTCAGGTTTTCAATTCATTTTCATCTGTGCCGCCTGTTTGATGAGACTGAAATTTTAGGAATTTATTTAAATTACTAAAAGCCTTTTAAGTTTTGGTCAAAATAAATTTATTACAGAATGACGGTTTATTGAGTTTTTTCTTCCTTTCAAAGGTATATATATGCTCCCATAAATTTGGTATGAGCTCTCTAATTGGTAATTGAAATTAACTCTTACTACTAGCATATAAGCAATGATCGTTTCCCCGGAAACTTGATCTCTCAGTGACCGTAAAATACATAAACAAACCTATGTATTTAATAGTTTAAAAACACCAGTCCCGCTACAGCTGTCAGTGGACGAGAGGGTAAGATATCAGGCGGGCAAACAGCCAGTCTGAGTTCGACACTAGCCAAGGATAGTGTTGTGTCTAGCCACACTGAAGGGGCATGAAATGCTGAAACACGTGTCTGTGGATGACTTCTTATATATATATATATATACACACACATAAATTATCATATATGTAAGTATATCTATCTATTAATAAGGAGATTCGCTTCCGGTTTTTGTCTGTAACAAAAATTATGTCACCGCTTACGTCAATTTACCCAAAATCGTCATAACAGAATAAATACGCTCAAAATTTGAACATGCAACATTAGACAGTCCTCATTGTTTTTTAAAACAAGTTTTAATAAATACATGACTGGTATTATATATCTATATATAGTATGTTTTATTTTAATATATATTAAAGTTTACATTTCAAATTGTTTTATTTTTTCAAATTGTTTTATTTTTTTCAAATTGTTTAATTTTTAATCCTTTAATGAATTTGATGATTTTACTTACTTAGGGTACAAAACTTGCTGACATTGAATTTTTTACTCCCACCCCTCAAGCAATATGTTTCAAAAATCTATTTTTACATCGCCCGGAGGGTGTTTTTTTATTTTGTACTATTTTGTAATTATTTTTAAAATTTTTGAATATTGTCACTAGTTTCAAAGTTAATTCTATTTAATAGCTGTCTAGCTGATGATATTTACTATGTATCCCACGTATACGGGTCAGGCACAAGGCCCTATTAATGTGGCCCACCACGAACTGAGACTCAGCATTTCCTCTCAAGGGGGGGGGGCATCAGGCACTGGGCAATAAACCCAGCCCTGGCCCTTTAAATCAAGGGGCAGGTGTTGCCTGGGGGTTGGCCCTCTGGATCAATGTTGTTATTTTCTATGGTTCAGGGCCGAAGCCACTAGAACCCCTGATCAGACACCGACTGTAGACCACCCTGACGACTTTACTTTATTTTAAAAACTTTTTATTGTTAACTTACCCTTATTCATACCAGAATAATTTTATTAAATTCAATTTTTGTCTTAAAGTGAGTGTTAATTGAAAAGGAATAATGTAATATTTAAAAAAAAAAAGAAATTTAAAGACATATAAAAATGTCTAAGTGAGGAGCTGATGATAGGTGTGGTGCACCACCTCAAACAGCAAAACAATATCCCTGGTCTAGCATTCAGGAAAAAGGTATAGACTCCCTCGCTGTCTGGCTGATAATCAACTTTAGGCCACCCCGACCACTTTACTTTTTTTTATTTTTTACTTTTATTAAACTCGTCCCTTATTCATACCAGAATAATTTTATTAAATTCAATTTTGTTCTTAATTCCTTTTAATGATCATTCACATTAATGATTTAACTTAATCTTTCTACAAATAGAAATTTAGAGACTTATTAAAATGTCTAAGTCTTTAATTTCTATTATCTATTAGTAAAAAGGATTAACTTAATTCCATTTTTAATTATTATTCATGTAAAATGATTAAAGAACAAAATCAATGACTAAAAATGAAACAGTCAAATTAATTGTAAAAAGGACATTTTAAGCTCAGTGGTTAGAAGCGTCTGACTAGAAACTCGACTTGCGACCCGAGTTCAATCTTGGATGAAGCTACGTTCACACAGCACTAATACCCTTAGGGGAAGGATATGAATCTAAGCTATTTCCCTCCAGTTATGGGTAAATAGTAGCAGACTCAGCTCGCTTAACCCTTGGTTAAGCCAACCAGTCTAGGAGAAGGAAAGAACTGCTGAATTCAAACGTGTCTACTACTAGAATAGAGCTCAGGCCTACGTATGAATGCGATTCCAGCTGGCTCTTAACCGTGTGGTAGGCACCAGTCTACTGCGGAGAAGAAAAACTGCTGAATCAAACCGCACTACTAGAATCGACTCAGGCCTACTAGTATCTATTTCAAAACTGGGCTCTTTAACCTTGGTTAGGCAACCAGTCTAGGAGAAAGAAAAACTCTTGAATCTCAAACCTGTCACAACTAGAATAAGACTCACTCCTACTTAGTGAATCTTATTCACTGACTCTTTAACCTGGTTAGCCAACCAGGCTAGAGAGAAAAACTCTAATTCAAACCTAGGTCACTACTAGAATAGACTCAGCTACTTAGTGATCTATTTCACATGGCCTCTTTAAACCTGGGTTAGGCAAACCAGTCTAGAGAAGAAAAACTCTGAATGCAAACCTTCCACTACTAGAATTAGACTCAGCCTACTTATGATCTATTTCAATTTTATTTAGAATATTTTTTTTTAAATTTATAGTTAAAAAATCAAACTAGATGGTAAGCAGGGGGAGATTAATTTCGATCATCAATAGCTCACTTACATCTACAATGTATCTCATGTAGATGTAAAACATAATGATACAAGGATTTTATTAAATGCCCTAAGAGAGCTCAATGTATAATTCTAATAAATTAATTATATTCAGAGCAATATTTATAGAATAGGGCAGACTGTGCTCTTTAACCTCGGTTAGGCAACCGAGTCTTGAAAAGAAAAATCTAAATTCAAACCTGTTAAACTCCGCTTGGGGTGATCACAACTAGAATCAGTAAGAAAATCATTAAATTTAATAAAGGAGTAAAAAGAATAAAACAACTGAATAGAACTTATTTCTGTTCCCCCCAAAATAAATGTTGCATGCATCTATTTAATTATTAATTGTTATAATATTTTAAATATAATATAGAATGATTTGAAGGCAATACAATGCAATAAAAATATAAACAAAAAGATGTTATTTTGTCTTATCGATTTCAAAGCAAAACTTTATTCAGTGATGGTTATCAGAAAGTACGTGCTTCAGTCTTTTTTGGTGTTATATTTTTGTTTTTTTTGTCCTCTTTCTTTTTTTCTTTCTCCTCCTTTCTTTTATCTTTAGTAATGAATGAAAATGGCGAATAACTGTTAAATCTCTTATTTTTGGAATATCTGTTGAGAACGAATGTTTGAACCCCTATGCATGTTTAAAAAGAACAAAACAAAAAAAAACACTATCCTTGTGGGTTAATAAAATATTTAATTTTATAATATTATCTATTTAAAATTTAAAAAAGAAAATACTCATAAACATAGTTTTCTTAAATTTGCATCAACCTAATAATAATTATTATAAATATTAAATAATAATAATATATAATATTTAATCTTGAAATTAAAAAAAATACTCATCAAAACATATTTTCTTTAAATTTTCCTTCAAATCCTCCTAATAATGATTAAATCCTCCG
>CM042179.1:35050331-35081987 GCA_023376005.1 Doryteuthis pealeii | reverse complement strand
GGGTTATTTATACCGAGTTGTTCAATCATTCTGATGGGTAAACATTTTTTTCAAACTTCATTTTTTTTCGGACGCATATGACTTTTAGGCACCCCTTTTTGATCTCTATTAAGAAAGGACATGTTCTTCATTTACACCGTCATATCGGTTGTTTTTAACAGATGAATTTTAGATTTAAAAAATGAATACTATAACGTCTACTTCAAATATGAAAGAAAATGTTTTATAATGATTACTTAAATTCTTAGTAGCCCATTAATATTATTTTAACTCTATTATATTTGAATATATTTAGGATTAGTAATTGAAATGAATTGAATTATTGATCCATATGTATTGGATAATTTCGCAGACCATATATATGTATGTTTTGAGATAATATTGATGTTAACGTTACTACTAAAATTTGAAATAATGAAATCTGTAATTTTAATTTAATGGATTTATTTTTTTTCTTTGTTGATGTTGGAGATGTTGTAGAGACTGATAGTAGGATTCATAAAGGGTTTTCTCGCCTTTCCATTATTGATATATTCACTGAGTTTAATTTGCTTTTTTATTGGGGTAAAATAATAATACTGGCAAATATATGCACCCTTCGGGTGCAAGTATTTAGGTTTTGATGTTATAAAATATTGTATCAAACTTATAAACTATTTAGAAATGATAATAACTGAGGGGTGGTATAATCGAAAAAATAACAGCTTTAAGATTTAACTCTTCTATCATTTGCTTTCACTCCTTCCCGTCTTTCATTTTTACTATTTATCTATTTAGCTAGATTATGAGTATTTAATAAAATTACAGTTCTTTCATCTTGTTATGGATTTCTTTTAAGATTTATCCCGGCGAGATTTTTGTTCAGATTTGTTAAGAGAAAACCAAACAGTTAGAAATCATATAATACTAAGCATATATTTATTATAAATCAAATTTTAAATATCAATAAATGCAAATTAGCCTTCTCGTTCACACTGTAAACGCCGCTATTTTGTTGTATATATAAATACAATTACATGCTATTAGTTAGGGTAGATATGGTAGCAGTATTAATAAAGGTATAACAATTTTATCAATAATTGAGGTTTAAATAAAATAAATTCATGGTAAATGTGACGTCAATACTAAGGGAATTAGACTTGAATAGTGATTTAGTTTCGTTTACAGACAGACAAAACAACACATCTCCATTATAATATGTTCCTTGGAATATAGTTTATATAGTACTTTTAATACTAGAATGAATTTGTAATATGTCTGTTTTTATACGGTTCAATTAATTTAGCTTATCAATCATAAATAATTAATTAATACCTAATAAATACAAAAATGTTTATAGTATTGATATAATTAGTAATAATATTTATATGATGAAATGTTTTTAAAGAGGATAATTTATTAAAACCTATGATAATAGTACTTTAATCTCTAGAATACACATTAATTTTATTTCAACTCTATTAAATTGACTATATTTATGATTAGGTGATGAAATGAATAATATTGATACCATCTATATTACTATTTACCTGACACAACACATATATATATTATAATATATATATGATATGTAAACACGGTGTGTTTGGATATGGCTTTTTGCGACAATTTTTTGACAGTCCGGTTCGAATCATGCACAGGGCGTCTTCCTATCTATAGCTTGCTGATGAGGCCTAATAGGCCGAAATGTACATACAGGAGATTGATTTTCTCTATTTTTGTTTAGCGCCTTTCATTTAAATAGGCATCCCGCGCCTAATTAATTAATTTAAATCAATTAATTTTCAAAATTAGGTACACTTAAAAATTAAGCACATATTCTCCCCCCCAAAAAAAAAAATAATATATATATATATTATTGAGATACTAATGACACTAATAACTTATATTAAAAAATTAAATAAGAAATCTGAATTTTTAGAGGAATGATAATTGTGACAATGGTGGTGCTTCGATAACACTGGTTTACAAAAGAAATTGAGGCAAGTACAAAAATAGCTGTTTTAACCTAATTTGGGGGTGCCGAATTCAGATTTGAAATACCCGTTTTACTCTCTCATTCACCTATCTAGTTTTTTTAGATATACAGTACTGTAACATTTTGTACACATTACTGTACATAAAGCGCTATATGCCATTCAGGGTTCATTCTAATATTTTGTGTGTACACTTAATGTCTTCTTTTTTAGTTATTATGGAATAAATGTAAGTGATAGCATTACACTATATATATATATATAATGCAAGTATATTCAAGACGGATGTTTGGCAGTTTCAACGTAGCCAACATGTCTCATTAGTCAGCTCGTCGCCAGTAGACATGGCAGGAGGTGTTGTCCCTTGCTAGGCGCAGGAGGAAGGTGCCCTCAACAATTGTGTTACACCAATATTTTTTCGGGTTATATTATTTGTATTACAATTTCCAACGCTGCATATTTTTATTGTTCCCAACGACGCATATTATTATGATGGGAGACTTCTGCTGAATGCTCTTGCGTGAATCCCAGAGGCAAAATACAGCAGATCATCTAAGAAAACACACTTCTAGCTGTCTGCGGAGTACTATGAATTGTGTACATTGTGTCATCCAAGTATATTTATTCCGTCAATGTGCTTTATCTATCCTGTTTTATCTGTAATAAGCTGCTGCAACTGTTGAAATAAGCACATATATACTCTGTATATACTAAAATGAGACTATTAAAAGACAGAAAACTAGAGGTGTTTATAAATTTGAATTCAGCACACCCAAATTAGTTAAAACACATATTCACATTCTTGCCTCAGACAAAAAATATTTTTTGTAAACCAGTGTAATTATTGATATTTGGTTATTGACCAAGATGATTGATATGATGATAGAATAAATGATTAATATTGTAGTATGCACTACATTATTAACAATAAAATCACTTAGATTATTTATGATAGGTATAAAAAAATTATTAATGAAAATTAATTGTAGAATGGATGAGACTTTGGGCTTAATGGTTATATGATGTAATATCATAGTAGCATTATAAACTTAGTATAAATACAGCAGTGATGATTATCAATGATAATAAAATTATAAATTATAGTAATAATAAGGGAAATAATATTTAATGTAATAATTGATAATGGTAACATTGGTGTTATAATCTTATTATAATGGAGATTGTGTGTTTTTCTGTCTGTAACCGAAACTATATTACTAATCGAGTCACAATTCACATAGTTATTTACATCACATTCTCCATGAATTTATTTTTATCTAAAACCTCAATTATTAATAAAATTGTCTTACATTATTAATAC
This sequence comes from Doryteuthis pealeii, assembly GCA_023376005.1. Lineage (NCBI taxonomy): Eukaryota > Metazoa > Mollusca > Cephalopoda > Myopsida > Loliginidae > Doryteuthis > Doryteuthis pealeii. The sequence continues at coordinate 35,078,690 of CM042179.1, read as the reverse complement.
TGTTAACTATGTCTACATAGTGACAACATGCAATTGTATTTATATATACAACAAAATAGTGGTTTACAGTATGAATGGGAGACTAATTTGCATATTGAACTTAAAAAAATGATTTTGATAAATATATGCTTAGTATTATTGATTTCTAATTGTTTGGTTTTATCTTATTGAATATGAGCAAAAATCTCTTCAATAAATCTTAAAAGAAATCCCTTAACAAGAAGAAATAACTGTAATATTCTTTACTTCCTATTTTTAACTAAACAGTTTAATTAGGAAAATTTACAAATGAAAGACGGGAGTAACGGAAAATGATGGAATAACTGGTTTCAAGTTGTTCTATTTTTCAATCATACCCCCTCTGTTCAAAATCTTTTTATCTACATTCTTATTCGGTTTCATTAGCCTTTCTAATTTAATATGATATTTTATTATAAATTTAACTAAAATACTTGCACCCTACGGAGGGGGCATATATTTGCTAGTAATTGTAATGTTAGTAGTGTAATATGAATCTAATATTTCTATAATTTTGTTTGTGCTGTAGTTATTTTGATTTAATTAATTAATTAATTGTATTACTTTGCACTTGTGTTATATGCCTATATTCCTTAATTATTTATGTGTATATATATATATATATTTTTATTAATTTTTTTTTTTTTTCCTTTTTTTTCCTCTTAATATTTTCGGGCAAGGCCCATCTTCAGAGAGTTTGAAAAGTTTCCATCTGTGTTTGTTAAACTCAGCTGTGGTATTAATCCGTTGAATGTTCTTATGGAAATTCAAACGCTTGGCAAAGATCGTAAAGTTCTGCTCGGCCTTTGCCGTAATAAAAACTCCGTTAGAACCCGTGTCACGTCTTGTTTTGCGGGAAGTTTGAGGAAAAAAAAGGAAAAGAGAAAAAAATCAAATAAATATGTTTTTCAACATAAATGTGCATTATTTTGCCTTCAAAAATATATTATTACATTTTAATTAATGCTTCTAACACACTATAAAAAATAAAAAAATAAAAAATCTTTATATATATTTATTATTGTGTGTGTGTGTGTGTATGTGTGTGTATATATATGTATGTAATTTTGGTGTAATGGTGATAATATTAATTTTACTATTTACTTTTATAATTTTTATATTATATTATATATATATGTGTGTGTGTGTTGTATATATAATTTTTTTTAAAAATTATTTTAAAAAAAAATTCTTTTTCAATCTTGTTATATCCGAGATGTAGGGATAACAGAAATAATAATAAAAACAGGGAAATTGTTAACAATAACAATGCTTGTTTTATTTATGGTTCACTGACAGGGAATACAGTGGATGGGTTTTAGATTAGAGTTCTAGCTTAATGAGGATGAGAGTGTATGAGCTGCTCGGTTCTGATCTGCTGTGCAGTCCGTTTCTCCCTCCTCTTTTAGAGAGTCCGGTTCGAATCGTTAGGGGGAGATAACTCTCCCTAACAAATCTATATATTATTTATTTTTTATTATGTTTTATTATTTGTTTAGTTTTCTTATTCAAATTTATTAAAATTGATTATATTTTGAATTTGAAGTTAATAACAACCTCTCCTTAATCATTTTAAACCTTTTTAATATAGTCTTGACAATTTGTTCTATTTTAGATATTAAATTCAAACATAAACATTTTGAATATATCTGGTTAAAAGGGAAATTTAAAAGATACATTGTAACCTTTTTGAGCTTGAATTTGTAAACTCATATTTGCTGTTTGACACACATTTGAGGGATTCTGGTAAAAAGAATTTCAGGTTTTCAATTCATTTTCATCTGTGCCGCCTGTTTGATGAGACTGAAATTTTAGGAATTTATTTAAATTACTAAAAGCCTTTTAAGTTTTGGTCAAAATAAATTTATTACAGAATGACGGTTTATTGAGTTTTTTCTTCCTTTCAAAGGTATATATATGCTCCCATAAATTTGGTATGAGCTCTCTAATTGGTAATTGAAATTAACTCTTACTACTAGCATATAAGCAATGATCGTTTCCCCGGAAACTTGATCTCTCAGTGACCGTAAAATACATAAACAAACCTATGTATTTAATAGTTTAAAAACACCAGTCCCGCTACAGCTGTCAGTGGACGAGAGGGTAAGATATCAGGCGGGCAAACAGCCAGTCTGAGTTCGACACTAGCCAAGGATAGTTGTTGTGTCTAGCCACACTGAAGGGGCATGAAATGCTGAAACACGTGTCTGTGGATGACTTCTTTATATATATATATATATACACACACATAAATTATCATATATGTAAGTATATCTATCTATTAATAATGGAGATTCGCTTCCGGTTTTTGTCTGTAACAAAAATTATGTCACCGCTTACGTCAATTTACCCAAAATCGTCATAACAGAATAAATACGCTCAAAATTTGAACATGCAACATTAGACAGTCCTCATTGTTTTTTAAAACAAGTTTTAATAAATACATGACTGGTATTATATATCTATATATAGTATGTTTTATTTTAATATATATTTAAAGTTTACATTTCAAATTGTTTTATTTTTTTCAAATTGTTTTATTTTTTTCAAATTGTTTAATTTTTAATCCTTTAATGAATTTGATGATTTTACTTACTTAGGGTACAAACTTGCTGACATTGAATTTTTTACTCCCACCCCTCAAGCAATATGTTTCAAAAATCTATTTTTACATCGCCCGGAGGGTGTTTTTTTATTTTGTACTATTTTGTAATTATTTTTAAAATTTTTGAATATTGTCACTAGTTTCAAAGTTAATTCTATTAATAGCTGTCTAGCTGATGATATTTACTATGTATCCCACGTATACGGGTCAGGCACAAGGCCCTATTAATGTGGGCCCACCCACGAACTGAGACTCAGCATTTCCTCTCAAGGGGGGGGGGCATCAGGCACTGGGCAATAAACCCAGCCCTGGCCCTTTAAATCAAGGGGGCAGGTGTTGCCTGGGGGGTTGGCCCTCTGGGATCAATGTTGTTATTTTCTATGGTTCAGGGCCGAAGCCACTAGAACCCCTGATCAGACACCGACTGTAGACCACCCTGACGACTTTACTTTATTTTAAAAACTTTTTATTGTTAACTTACCCCTTATTCATACCAGAATAATTTTATTAAATTCAATTTTGTTCTTAAAGTGAGTGTTAATTGAAAAGGAATAATGTTAATATTTAAAAAAAAAAGAAATTTAAAGACATATTAAAAATGTCTAAGTGAGGAGCTGATGATAGGTGTGGTGCACCACCTCAAACAGCAAAACAATATCCCTGGTCTAGCATTCAGGAAAAAGGTATAGACTCCCTCGCTGTCTGGCTGATAATCAACTTTAGGCCACCCCGACCACTTTACTTTTTTTTATTTTTTACTTTTTATTATTAACTCGTCCCTTATTCATACCAGAATAATTTTATTAAATTCAATTTTGTTCTTAATTCCTTTTTAATGATCATTCACATTAATGATTTAACTTAATCTTTCTACAAATAGAAATTTAGAGACTTATTAAAAATGTCTAAGTCTTTAATTTCTATTATCTATTAGTAAAAAAGGATTAACTTAATTCCATTTTAATTATTATTCATGTAAAATGATTAAAGAACAAAATCAATGACTAAAATGAAACAGTCAAATTAATTGTAAAAAGGGACAGTTTAGCTCAGTTGGTAGAGCGTCTGACTAGAAACTCGACTTGTCGACCCGAGTTCAAATCTTGGATGAAGCTACAGTTCACACAGCACTAATACCCTTAGGAAAGGTATGAATCTAACTATTCTCCCTCCAGTTATGGGTAAATAGTAGGGCAGACTCAGCTCTTTAACCTTGGTTAAGCAACCAGTCTAGGAGAAGGAAAACTCTGAATTCAAACTTGGTCACTACTAGAATAGACTCAGGCCTACTTAGTGATCTATTTCACTGGGCTCTTTAACCTTGGTTAGGCAACCAGTCTAGGAGAAGAAAAACTCTGAATTCAAACCTGGTCACTACTAGAATAGACTCAGGCCTACTTAGTGATCTATTTCACTGGGCTCTTTAACCTTGGTTAGGCAACCAGTCTAGGAGAAGAAAAACTCTGAATTCAAACCTGGTCACAACTAGAATAGACTCAGTCCTACTTAGTGATCTATTTCACTGGACTCTTTAACCTTGGTTAGGCAACCAGTCTAGGAGAAGAAAAACTCTGAATTCAAACCTGGTCACTACTAGAATAGACTCAGGCCTACTTAGTGATCTATTTCACTGGGCTCTTTAACCTGGGTTAGGCAACCAGTCTAGGAGAAGAAAAACTCTGAATTCAAACCTGGTCACTACTAGAATAGACTCAGGCCTACTTAGTGATCTATTCCAATTTTTTTAGAATATTTTTTTTTTAAATTTATAGTTAAAATAATCAAATAGACTGGTAAGCAGGGGATGATTATATTTGGGATCATCAATATCTCACTTTACATCTACAATGTATGCTCATGTAGATGTAAACTTATAGATTTATACAAGGATTTTTATAAATCCCTAAGAGAGCTCAATGTATAATTACTAATAAATTAATTATATTCAGAGCAATATTTATAGATAGTAGGGCAGACTGGGCTCTTTAACCTCGGTTAGGCAACCAGTCTTGGAGAAAGAAAAATCTAAATTCAAACCTGTTAAACTCCGCTTGGGGTGATCACAACTAGAATCAGTAAGTAAAATCATTAAATTTAATAAAGGAGTAAAAAGAATAAAACAACTTGAAATAGAAACTTATTTCTGTTCCCCCCAAATAAAATGTTGCATGCATCTATTAATTATTAATTGTATAATTATTTTAAATTATAATATATGAATGATTTGAAGGCAATTACAATGCATATAAAAATAGAAACAAAAAGATGTTATTTTTGTCTTATCGATTTCAAAGCAAAACTTTATCTTCAGTGATGGTTATCAGAAATGTACGTGCTTCAGTCTTTTTTTGTGTGGTTATATTTTTTTTTTTTTTTGTCCTCTTCTCTTTTTTTCTTTCTCCTCCTTTCTTTTATCTTTATGTTATGAATGAAATGGGCGAATAACTGTAATTTCTTATTTTTGGAATATCTGTTGAGAACGAATGTTTGAACCCCTATGCATGTTTAAAAAGAACAAAACAAAAAAAAAACACTATGCCTTTTGTAATTAAAATATTTAATTTATAATATTTAATCTATTTAAAATTTAAAAAGAAAATACTCATAAAACATAGTTTTCTTAAATTTTGCATCAATCCTAATATATAATTATTATATAATATTTTAATATATAATTAATATATAATATTTAATCTATTTGAAATTTAAAAAAAAATACTCATAAAACATATTTGTCTTAAATTTTCCTTCAATCCTCCTAATATATGATTAAAGATAATCTTTTATTTACTTATTTACTGGTCCATCTAATTAAATTAATACATTTTATTTTAGTTTACAACTGAAAAATAAAAAATTAGAGAAAAAAAAAAGAAAATAAAAGCTAAGTATATGAATTTTTCTATGTGACCGTTTTTATTTTGAATTCAACATGGCTACATTGTTGCAATATTCACCGGGAGATAACCAGACAATATTGGATACATATACACGCATAGGGGTTCAAACATTTGTTCTCAACAGATATTCCAAAAATATGAAATTACAGTTATTCGCCCATTTCATTCATAACATAAAGAAAAAAGAAAGGAGGAGAAATAAAAAAGAGAAGAAGATTACAAAAAACAAAAATGTAACCACACAAAAAAAGAATGAAGCACATACATTTCTGATAACCATCTTTGAAGATAAAGTTTTACTTTGAAATCGATAAGACAAAAATAACATCTTTTTGTTTCTATTTTTTATATGCATTGTAATTGCCTTCAAATCATTAATATATTATAACATACTTAACAGTGCTTCAAGCAAATTACCAATTACTATTATTTTAAATATTTTACACATAAATTTTACACAAAATCAGGTATTTATTTATTTGTAAACTTTTTAGTTAACCTCTTGTTATTGAAAAAAAAAAGGTAAGAGTAAAATATCAATTGTTATATATTCTATGTATTGACAATTTTGGATAATGTGATGTAAGCAGTGACATAGTTTCAGTTACAGACAAACTGAGACCGAATGTCCATTATTAATGGATAATATCTAGAATTTATTGTTACTTGCATTTAAGTACTTACTATTCACTGGAGTCCTATTTGCTGTCAGTTTTTTTGTTTTTTTGTGATGTAATAAATATGTAAATACCTTGGTACCCACTCACTATAGATCTGATTAGACAGTGTCATGTATAAATATTCGACACTGTTGTGGTACAGGCGCCTAAGCCTAAGCCTACCAGCCTAAACTTACTCACCAGACTACACCACGACTGCTCGGAAGATGTACTGCTTGCTATTCGATGCACCATCTACTACTGCGATTATAGACCAAATACCAACTTCGTGATATATCCCTTAACCCGGATATATCATTTTTTTGTTTTTTTTTTGTTTTGAATAATTCAATACAATGAACTATACCGCCCTGTCGGCTGGGGCGTTAGAATGCACCGACTGCACCTCTGCAGAGGGGTAAGACTCCCCCAATGGGGCCACCTGTTGGCCGTGGGTGGCGACCCGTGATGCTTAAGGATAGAGCCCAGATGGATGAGCAGTTCATGACATGTAATACTCCACTTTGGCCCTATCTTGGGCTAGACGGGCGGTCGGAGAGGCCCCCTCCAATCAATCGGTTGGTCACGTCAAGCCCTAGCACCTATGTGATTGCCCCAACCCTATTGCCCTTATGGCAAGCCCCAACCCCTTTTTATCATATGGGTGCTAGAAGGCGGTGACTGCGGGTCTACATGTCCTGGGAATGACGTTAAACTCTATCTGATGATGAGGTTCCAGTTTTGGAGGTTTGGGGAATGTGGAGCACCCCTTTATCACCATTGCTCCCTGGTACACTCTGGCCCGGAGTGGTAGTACCTGTTAGGGTCCCATCTATGGGTTAAATAGAAAAATGTATTTATAAAAAAAATTGTATTATCCATTAAGAATTGATTTATTTCAAAACTTTATCGGCATTAAATGACCCACTGAGGTTGATATACCGTAAAACAAAACAAGCCAAGCCAATGAACTATAGTGATTACTTACTCTCTCTTGGTTTTTTAAAAATAAATCTATAAAAATCCTGCATAAGCATGCATTGTGGGTATACGGAGGATATAAATGATCCCACATACACCAATCGATCGGATACATCTATCTATCTATCTATCTATCTATCTATATATATATATATATATATATATATATATGTGTCTGTGTCTGTGTGTATATATAATGTAGGTTAGCGTTATTGACTGTTTCTCGTCACTACGATTTTCAAGCCAAATGCACTAGGGAGGACAATTTATTCATTCATCTATAAATACATCCTCTGTATATTGTTTTTATATATTAATATACACATACACACACTCAGACACTCATATATATATATATAAAAAAGCAATTGGTAATTTGCTTGAAGCATTGTTAAGTATGTTATAATATATTAATATTTTGAAGGCCAATACAATGCGTATGAAAAATAAAAACAAAAAGATGTTATTTTTGTCTTATCGATTTTGAAGTATAAACTTCATCATCAGAGTTTCATATCAGAAATGGATGTGCTTATGTTTTTAAGCACGTCCATTTCTGATATGAAACTCTGATGATGAAGTTTATACTTCGAAATCGATAAGACAAAAATAACATCTTTTTGTTTTTATTTTTCATACGCATTGTATTGCCTTCAAAATATTAATGTATTATATATATATATATATATATATATATATATATATATATATATATATTGTTAGTTTTTTTCCTAATTTTGGAGAATTGAAATAAAGTGTTCAATTACGGGTGTAACAGTTGTATTTATTTATTCTTTATTGTGTACAATACATTTAAGGTGTGATTGTTATCATTGGTTTCAAAGCCACATATAGTCAAAACACAAACACACACACACACACATATATATATATATATATATATGCATACAAGGAGTGTCAAAGATTATCGATTTTTTTTTTGTACATTTTGACACACCTTGTATTCTGAAAAGAATTAACGTTTGCATTCATTGTTCATTTCTATCTTGATCAATACAGCTTCAGTCTCGATACTTTTAGGACACACCTTGTATTCTGGAAATAATTAACATTACAATTATTGTTCATTAAAATTAAAATAAACCAAAACTAAAATTAAAAATAAAAAATTTCCCATGAGCCTTCACTGGAAGAACCCCCCGTGCATGTGCGAGAAAAAGAACCCACTTCCTACCCCCTCCACCCCCAGAAAATCTCTCGGCCATTCAGATTTAGGCCTTGTCTGGGACAAGACACTACTACTGACCCAGGGAGAAATTCCCTGGCCATGAGTGGCTATGTTCCATGAATAAATCCCAAATCATAAAACCACCTTCTGTCTTTGTCTCTTTCTTTTTCATTCCTTGAATTCCTTCCTTTTCAGCGCAACCACCAAATGAGATGGGGGTTAAAAGCAAAACCCTAAAAATACGCACCGAAAATAACCAGATACATTTAACTCTTAACATCCTGTTGAGGATTTTCTAAGTCCAGAGCCCAATTCCTATAAGGATTTATCAAAAAATGGCTAAAAATGTCCTTTTCATTTAAAGTTACCTGTTATTTCCCTTAAATCAAAGACTTCTAAATGTGTTTAATATTACATATTACAAAGGCTATCATTTGGGGTGGATTAGGAAAATGAATGTGACTTCCGGTCGGGTGGAATGAGGCGGTATAGGACTTTAAGAGTTAAACCTTAAAACACATAACCAGATGCCGCCCCATAGTAAATCCTCATTTCCTTTTAATCAATGTTTAGTATAATATCTATATTTTGTATATATGCAATGATAACCCATCAAAAATGGCACATCATAGAGAGGTTTTCATTAGAGCAATATATTTAAAATTCTCTATCATAGTAACTTAACTAATTTTCGGTCCAGTTTGTTGTTCAATGATAATTTTATAGGGCATATCATGCAGAATTTAATTCAATTATCATCCCTTTTATTATTATTTATTATTCATCATCATTATATTTTATATATATAATATAAAAATATATATAATATATAATATATATATATATATATATATATTAGATAATATATCATATAATATATATTATTATGTCACATTAGGGCCGGGTTAGCTCATTTGGTAGAGCGTTCGGCTAGAAACCACAAGGTTCCTAGTTTGATACCGGTCCTCGCCAACTCAGCGTATGAGTAGCACGGGGATCTGTGCAGTAAAGTAAGGAGTTGATGGAAGGTGTGGCGCTCCACCTCAGATGCCAAAAACAATCTCCTTTGTCTAGCGCTAGTGAAAAATGGATAGACTCCCTTGCTGATTGGCTGATACCGACTTTAGGCCACCCCGATGACTTTACTTTTTTTAAAAAACTTATGTCACTTTATTATTACATAATTAAATAATTATAATCATATAATCATATATATTAATATTAGGGACGGTTTAGCTCAATCGATAGGGCACCCAGTTAGGAATCACAAGTTTCCTGGTTTGATACCTGCTCTTGCCAACTATATATATATATATATATATATATATATATATATTAATATATATATATATAATATATATATATATATATATATATATATATATATATATATATATAATATATATATATAAAGATAATCTACTGAGTCAGACGAACCTACTATTAGTTTCGCAATAAAGCTCTTCAGGGCTAAAATCTGACTCTTCTTCTAGCGGTTATATGAATATATATATATCTTATATACATATATATACATATAAATTATGTTTTCTTTTGGCCAAATACTATACCAATAGATTATTTTTTGTTGGTACGAATATCTTGGTCTTTTCTTTTTTTCAAAAATTTTTTTCTTCCTGGTTGATGTTTGGTAGTATATTTTTACAATCAAACTCTCTGCCGGGTTTTTTCTCTCCGCAAGGATCTACCAACATGCTTGGTATATTTAATATATATATATATATATATTATATATATATTATGTATATATATATATATATTATATATATATTATGTATATATATATATATATATATATATATATATATATATATATATATATATATATATATATATATATATATATATATATATATATATATATATATATATATATATATATATATATATATATATATATATATATAGTATATATATATATATATATATATATATATATATATATATATATATATATATATATATATATATATATATATGAGTATAATATATATATATATATATAATATGAGTATGAGTAACACAGGGATTTGTGCAGTAAAGTGAGGAGCTGATGGTTGTGGCGCTTTACCTCAGATGCTAAAATAATCTCCTTGGTCTAATGCTAATGAAAAGGGAATAGACTCCCTCACTGTATGGCTGATATAGACATTAGGCCACCCTGCTGATTTGACTTTACTTACTTATATCTCACATATATATATATATATATATATATATATATATATATAGGTGTGGTGCTCCACCTCAGATGCTAAAATAATCTCCTTGGTCTAGCGCAAGTGAAAAGGGGATAGACTCCCTCGCTGATTGGCTGTTACCGACTTCAGGCCGCCCCCCAACGATATATATACATAGTTATCTTTCTTTCTCTCTCTATCTCATCTGTCTGTCTTGCCTATCTATCTATCTATCTATATGTTAAGATTGTATTAATATCTATTGTATCCATTTCTTAATAAATTTGCTCTACTTCATATTGAGCACTTTGTATTTGTTATATTGCTGACTTACCCCTGAATTTTGCACGCTCTACTGTCTGAGCTAACCTCCCCCCCTCTCTCTCTCTCTGTTTATATATATATATATATATATATATCGCACTTTTAAAAAAAATATATATATATATATTATCATATAATATAATATATTATATTTTATATTATATCATTGGTAGAGTGTTCGGCTAGAAACCACAAGGTTCCTAGTTTGATACCGGTCCTCGCTAACTCAGCGTATGAGTAGCACAGGGATCTGTGCGGTAGAGTAAGGAGCTGATGGTAGGTGTGGCGCTCCACCTCAGACACCAAAAACAATCTCCTTGATCTAGCGCTATTGAAAAGGAGATAGACTCCCTCGCTGACTGACTGATACCAACTTTAGGCCGCCCTGACAACTTTACTTTACTTATATATTATTATATTCTATTAAATAATATATATTATTATTATATAATATGATATATTATATTTTATATTATATTTTATATTATATCATTATTATTATATTTTATTATTATTCATGCAGAATATAATTTTATAGGGTCTGCATTCATGCAGAATTCTATTATTTAATCATCCAAAAAATAAAAATATCTATAAAATACTAATTAGAATACTTCCTAAAATTAAACATCAATGTCATCAGAGGTCAAGGGTCATCTATTCTGAGTTTAAACAGAAAATATTAATGTTAATCTTGCCTTGTGATTTTATAATACTTAATCAATTGAAGATTCAATTCTGACACCAATTGCTATTTTCAGTTACAAGGTTTTATCATAAAGATGTTTATTTTCCTCCTTTTTTTTCATCCCATGCTTATCCTCAGTACAGATTATAAAAAGTAGTAATATAGCTATAGCTTCCTTGCTTAAAGTATCTAATAAAGTATAATATAATTGAGACCCATGTGATGAGACGAAAATTTGGGGAGCCGGTTTAAATCAACTTAGATTTATATAGGCCCCAATTTTATATATATATATATATATTATATATATATATATTATATATATATATATATATATATTATATATATATATATATATATATATATATAATATATATATATGTATATATAATATATATATATATATATATAATATATATATATATATATAATATATATATATATATATATTATATATATATATAAGTTGATAGTGTGTAAACATTGTTCTTTGGTATTATGAAGCATGGAAATGAACAAGTAAAAAAAAACAAAGTTTCAATATCCAGCTGTTTATGTGCGTGTCCTGGTTGGTTGAAATGTTTTGCTATAGGTGAGTAAGGTGATTTTTTAAGTCCCTGGTTCGATTTATTCCAATATTTCGTGTGAATCCTTCACCCTTTTTTACAAGGTGTAATGAATGTGTGGGGAAAAGTGAAATCCAGTATATGGGAGAAAAAAAAAATTGATGTGAAAGGATTTGGTGTTGTTTAGCCGTTAGTTTTCTTTCAAAATTGTGTGACGTAGCTCACCCAAAATCTATCACTGCAATTGTTCGAAATTCGACATGACTTTGATTGTGAAAGTCATGTGCAACTTGATGAAATATAAAGAATGAATAAAAGATAAAATAAATAAAAATAAAAATGCAATATTACGTCACAGAATCAACCTATGGTTCCTTGCTGCGTTTTAGCTTGAAATACGCATTTACGTGGAATTCCTGCATGTTTTTTGCGTGTACACATGCATCCCTGTGACAATGTATGAGTCTCTTCTGAGTGGTCTATTGGCTGGTAGCATTATGAGTTCTCTCTCTGTGTTGTCTTGTGTGTTGGGATTTTAAAATCTTCAGTAGGAAGAAGGTTTTATCTTATTGTTCCCTGTGGGTTTTTTGGAGGGTTATGATGTTTGTGGTGGGATATTAGGCATAGGTTATGTGAAAGTATTTGTATATATTTAAAGTGCCTAGGTCAGTATTCAAACCTTTTTTATGTGTATTGAGTTTGAGTATCAGTTTAATTTCTTTTTGTTTGTGTATTTGTGTTGTTGCAAAGTCACTGTCTATTAGAATACATTTATTATTGTCAAGTGTGTGTCCTGGTTGATTGAAATGTTTTGCTATAGGTGAGTAAGGTGATTTTCGTTGAATGGTTAGTTTGTGGTTGTTGAATCTGAATCTGAAAGGTGTTTGGGTTTCTCCTATGTATCTACTGTTGTTGGATCTGTTGCAGAAAATTAAGTATATGATGTTGGAGGTTGGATTTCGATGTCTGTGTGAGGTATTGTAAAGGGGCAGTCTATCATTATATGCTTGCATACTAAGCATCTGGGTTTATTGCATTTGTAATTTCCCTTGTGTTGGGTTTTGTATAGGTGTTTTTTGGATGAGGAGAGGATAGTGTGTAAGTTAGGTAGTTGTTGTTTAGCATTGATGGATGGCTTGTGGAATGTGAATTTGATTTTGGGATCCAATTGCAGGTTTTGGAATTCTTTTATTAGGTTGTGGGTGAGTTTGTGTATATGTTGTCCATGGTCAAAGACCATCGAGATGTGGTCATTGGGAGTTTTGTGTTTATATTTAAGGAGTTTTTTGACTGTTTAAGGATGATGCTTTCTTTATGGCTGTTTTAATGTATTTTATGGGGTAGTGACATTATAGGAATTGTTGTGCTATTTTGTTAGTGTAGTAATCTAGGGGGTCTGAGCATATGCGTTTTATTTGTATGCAGGAGCTGTAAATTATAGATTTTTTGAGGTTGAGAGGGTAGTTGCTGTTGAAGTCAAGGGAAGTTTGGTTTTCAGTAGGTTTAGTGTATAGGGATGTAGATAGTGTTATTTTTGGATCAGATAATTATGTCTAGGAATGGGATAGAGTTGTGTGAATATTCAATGGTGAATTTTATTGTCTGGTGGTAGCTGTTGCAGTGTTGGTGAAAGCTTAATAGGGTGTTTAAACCATGAGGCCATATTAGGAATATGTCATCAATGTACCTGCAGTAGAGTGTGGGTGTTAGGGGGTATTTTTCTAGTAATTTTTTTCTAGCATATGCATAAATATGATAGCATAGCTTGGTGTCATTTTAGTTCCCATAGCTGTACTGTTGAATTATAGGTAGTTTTTATTATTGAATTTAAAGTTGTTGTGAGTTAAGATAAAATTGATTAGATAGCATAAGTCATTTATTAGGTTAGTAGGGGGATTGTTGTTAGACATGAACTCTTTGCAGGCTAAGATGCCTTCATTGTGTGGGATGTTGGTGTATAATGCTGTCACGTCCATTGTAACAAGAATATATTCTTTGGGGATTGTTCCTATTTTTTGTATTATATTGAGGAAATGTGTAGTATCTTTAATGTATCCAGGGATGTTGAGAAGTAGGGGGTTGAGGATGTGCTCAATGTATCCAGATATGGATTCTGTGAGGCTGCCAATTTCTGCTACGTCGGCCCGGGGGGTGAAATGTTAAGGGATTTGGATAGTTGGTAAATCTCATTTGTGTTGTTGGGGGATGCGGTAGGGTCGGGGTTAGCATTGGTTGTGGTGGGGTTGGATGTTTTTTCTGCTATGAGTTTTGGAAGTTTGTGTAATTTGGGTCTTGTGTAGAATGTCACTGTTTTGGGGTTTGTGGGGATGAGGGATTTTATTGTATTTTTGGTGTGTAGGCTGAGGTTTTGTGTTAGTTTTATCAGTTCCTTTTTGTAGGTACTGGTGGGATCTTGTGCGAGTGGTTTGTAGTTATTAGTGTCTTGTAGTTGTGCTTCTGCTTCTGATATCTATTTATTGGTATCGATGATGGTAATATTTCCTCCTTTGTCTGCTGGTACAGATTCAAAGACATTAATTGAATAACAGCTCTGACATGTTGTGAGACAAAACATTTAATATATATATAACAGCACATGGAAACGATAATTTACATAAAGTACAGGAAAATAGACATGTAAATACATATACAATATTTAGGTATAAACAAGATACCCAAATGTATGTAAAATATATAGGTTACAGGCATGGAACTAAAGGATAGTCCATGCTGTATAAAGGACTTACAGTAATGTAAGGGGGGGGGGCAAAAGCCCCACTGAGAAGGGGGTAGATAGACTCTAGCCCATAGCAGTTCCTTGAGAAGATCCAGCTAAAAGTTCAAATCAGGCGCTTAAATACCAGAGGTCCCCTAGTGGGAACCAACGGCAACGCAGCGAGAAGATAACTCTTCCAGGCAAAGGGAAGATAATCCCCTACACTATGATAATTTTCTTGTTGTTTTTTAGTGTACTAATGGCTTTTCTGTCTGATGGATGTGACAGCATTATACACCAACATCCCACACAATGAAGGCATCTTAGCCTGCAAAGAGTTAATGTCTAACAACAATCCCCCTACTAACCTAATAAATGACTTTCTGAGGGTGAGAGGTTGTGAGCTTTGTCTTCGTGTCTTTTATCATTAGGGAACTTATCTAGATATTGTCTTGCTTTGTTGATATATTGGTCAATATGTGGGTTTTGTCCACTTGGTAGTGTCCAAAATTTGTTACCTTTCCTGGAAGAGGGTCTTAGGTAAAAATGAGTGGTGTTGTGTTGTGCTGTAGTGGTGGGTGTTTTGTTTGCATGATATTCTTTTAATATTTTTTGGAGGTATCTTTCCATATCATAGCAGAGGTCAATGGGATTTAATTGTTGAATAGGGTAGAATGATAACCCTTTGTTAAGTAAGGATGATTCCTGTTTTGTGGGTGTATAGCTTAATAGGTTGATGATAGGACTGGTGGCGGCGGTGGTGTTTAGAGTGTGGTTATTATGGTGTGTTCAGAGTGGGCCTTGTAAAATGTAGTTTTGTATTTGGGGGATGTGTTTTAAGGTGGGGTCTTCAGAATTAAGTAAGTTAAGTTTGTGTTTTTTTTGAGTGGAGGAGCTTTCTGAAATGTTTTTGGTGTATAGAATTTAAGGTTTGGGATATCTTGTGTGCAGTGGATCACGGCCTTCTAATATATATTAGTAGGCCGTAAGTGGATGTAGAAAGTGTGTGGTCGAGTGAGTTTTTGAGCTTATTGTATATTTTTGTAAGAGAGTTTTTTTTTTTTGCATAATATATATATATAATATATATATATATATATATATATATATATATATATATATATATGAAAAATAAATGGAAGTGAATCCGACAGTGTGAAATAAATATTTAGAAAAAACAAACACATGATGTTAAATTCGCTGACAGAATTCTGTTTCGACCCTTTATTGAAGTGGTCTTCATCAAGAGCGAGTTGTGTATGATAGAAAGAACGGTGTGAGTGGACCGTTATGAGACAAAAGTGGTGCAGATGAAACGTTCAATATTATAGCCGGAATTTTTTAAATTAAAAATTTTTTTTTTTTTTTTAAATTTAGAAAATGCGTAATCTGTTTTGAAAATAAAATAAAATAAATTTTATTTTATTAAATCAGAAGCATTATAGTCCACAAAAAAACTCAAAAGAGTTTGATGTAAATGTGTATAAAAATGTAAAAGAAAGTATCAAAAAGTTAAAAAATCCCAGCACTGTAGACCATCTACCACAATAAGAAGGTTTGGGATATCTTGTGTGCAGTGGATCACGGCCTACTAATATATATTAGTAGGCTGTGAGTGGATGTAGAAAGTGTGTGGTCGAGTGAGTTTTTGAGCTTATTGTATATTTTTGTAAGAGAGTTTTTTTTTTTTTGCATAATATATATATATATATATATATATATATATATATATATATATATTCTACCACAATAAGAAGTAAATGCATGCAGTTTACCACCAATCCTAGATTTGGACCTGAAAAGTGTCCTGTATATCTGAAGTTGCCGTGGATTGGCAACGCATCTCGGCAATTGCTTGAGTGCATTGAGTGGTCTGTCCACCATTGTTTTAATTCGGTTAAGTTGCAAATTGTTCTTAAATCTGACATGCTCTTTCCCCCAATCTTAAAGATAGTGTGACCTCTCACGAAAAAAATTACCTAATCTACAAATTTGAATGAAAATGCAATGTTTGCTACATTGGGCGCACTACCCAAAGATTGGAGGTTAAAATAAACCAACACATTCCATCTTATATCCGTAACAATAACTTTGACCGCTCTTCTCCACCAAGCAATTCATATTCACCTTCTATCATTGGGCGACACCTTTTAAACAATCCTGATTGTGCTGCAGCTTATAAACCCGAAATGTTCTCGATTTTGGCATCCTCAACCAATGAATTGCAGCTGGCTATACTCGAGGCCCTCCTCATCAACAGATTCCGTCCCGCTCTTTGCATACAAAAACAATTTTATTCTTTACTCCTTTTCGGACATATCATTTTTGATCCAACCAATATATATATATATATATATATATATATATATATATATGGTAAAAGGATAAATATATAAAGGAAAGAAAATGTTGAATGGATAAAAATGGTTCAATTCAACATTTTCTTTTATAAATTTGGCCTTAAAATCAAAACATAGGCGGGCAGATTTCCATTCAAAAAATACCAGACCGTTGGTAACCTTGACCCCCAAAGGTGGGAATCTTGCACGTCACGTATTTCATGTAGGATTTCAGTTTTAACCAGAAATGGTAGCAGATTAGATGTGGTCGAAATGAAGCAAGTAAGTCACAACTCAGCTCTGTCTCTCTTTCTCTGATGACATCTCTCTAATGTATATGCCCAACAACGATGGGGTATATAACAAAATAAAGAAAGCTGTTCCTTGTAATTCAACATTTGAATCATATACATGAGATTTTGACGAGTTGTGGTGCACCTGAACACTATACGCAATAAATTTCATTATTATTATTATTTAACTCTTAACATCCTGTTGAGAATTTAAGTCCAGAGCCCCATTCCTATAAGGATTTATCAAAAAATGGCTAAAAATGGCCTTTTCATTTAAAGTTACCTGTTATTTCTCTTAAATCAAAGACTTCTAAATATGTTTAATATTACATTTAAACAAAGTCCAGAGCCCCATTCCTATAAGGATTTATCAATAAATGGCTAAAAATGGCCTTTTCATTTAAAGTTACCTGTTATTTCTCTTAAATCAAACACTTCTAAATATGTTTAATATTACATTTAAACAAAGTCCACATCCCCATTCCTATAAGGATTTATCAATAAATGGCTAAAAATGGCCTTTTCATTTAAAGTTACCTGTTATTTCTCTTAAATCAAAGACTTCTAAATATGTTTAATATTGCTTTTAAACCAAGGCTATCTTTTGGGTTGGATTAGGAAAACGATTGTGACTTCCAGCCGGATGGAATGAGGCGGTATAGGATGTTAAGAGTTAAGATGAGGTGGTTAACTACCCTACTGAATTTAGTAAATTCATTAGAACAACCAAGAGTAACTCCACATAGACTTAAAGTTGAAGCTCCAGTAATGTTGCTAGAAAATTTGGATCAGCCTCAACTTTACAATGGTACCAGAACTTGTGGTTATGTGAACTAATGCAACATGATATTGACGCCAATATTCTTACAGGTTGTGGCAAGGGAGAAGATGTTTTTATTCTGAGATTTCCCCTGACATCATCAGTAATACCATATCAGTTCAAGAGACTGCAGTTTTCTTATTCGACTTAGCTTTGCTATATCTATTAATAAGTCACAATGCTAAACACTGTAGTGCGATTGCATTTAGTAGAAGAAGACTGTTTTTCTCATGAATAATTATATGTACTAGCAAAAAACAAAAAAAACAACAAAAAAAAAAAACCCACACACATTCCGGGTGGTGTAAAAATGAGTTTTTGAAAGATATTGCTTGAGGTGGGTGTGGGTTAAAAATGTCAGAGGGTTTTGTTCATAAGTAAGTAAGTAAAAAGTAAGTAAAGTCGTCGGGGCGGCCTAAAGTTGGTATCAACCAGTCAGTGAGGAAGTCTATCCCCTTTTCAATAGCGCTAGACCAAGGAGATTGTTTTGGCATCTGAGGTGGAGCGCCATACCTACCATCAGCTCCTTACTTTACTGCACAGATCCCTGTACTACTCATACGCTGAGTTGGCGAGGACTGGTATCGAACTAGGAACCTTGAGGTTTCTAGCCGAACGCTCTACCGACTGAGCTAAACTGGCCTGATTAAGTAAGTAAGTAAGTAAGTAAAACCATCAAATTTATTCAAGGAGTAAAATAAGATAAAACAATCTGAAATGGAAACTTAGTTCTGTCATGAAGGAATGACATAACATTTAATTTGAAAATCCCTGATAAAATAAGTTTTTTTATTAAACTCAAATATTGTGATAGTAAAATTTAAACATTGTGATGAAACTAATGATGACACAAAATACATTTGTGGCAGTTGCCTGGACTATACATTTTTGAATTTAACAATGCAAAATTCACTTAATTTGAAAACCTAAATTAAAATAACAGCGATTCCATTTTTAATGTGCTGATGCAGAATAGACTATTTTAATTGCAAAATCCCTTTTAAAATGTTTCCATTAAATATTGTGATTGTGAAATTTAAATATTTTAAGGAAACTAAAGATAATAGGAAATATATTTGTTGCAGTTTCTTATAATAATAATAATAATAATAATAATAATAATAATAATAATATCCTTTCAGCTAGTATATTAGGTCTGAGACCTGTCAGCTGTTCCTTATAAACGTTCATCTTAATTCCACAGAATATTTATCTTTCCACAGATTATCTAACATTGCCTTAAAGAAGTTTAGAGATGGGGCATTCACTATTGATGATGGTAATTTATTCCATGTATTCACCACTCTGTTACTAAAATAATTTTGTCTGGCATTTGCTTTACAAAATTTTTTAAAGAGTTTTAATTTATGACCCCTGGTATTGATATTTTGAGCAATGTTTAGTAGGCTAATATTGGACTATATATTATTGTAATTTATAAAGCAGAAATGAATTATAATTTAATTGTGAAATCTCTGGAAAAATAACAGTGTTTACATTAAATTGAAATATTGTGATTGTGAAATTTTATTATTTTCACTAGTACAAAATAAAAAACGACCTCCGGGCGATGTAAAAATAGATTTTTGAAACATATTGCCTGAGGGGTCGGAGTAAAAAATTCAATGTCAGCGAGTTTGTACCCTAAGTAAGTAAAATCATCTAATTCATTAAAGGATTAAAAAATAAAACAATTTGAAATGTAAACTTTAAATATATATTAAAATAAAACAAACTATATATAGATATATAATACCAGTCATGTATTTAAAAAAACAATGAGGACTGTCTAATGTTGCATATTCAAATTTTGAGTGTATTTCTTCTGTTATGACGATTTTGGGTAATGTGACGTAAGCAGTGACGTAATTTTTGTTACAGACAAAAACCGGAAGCGAATCTCCATTATTAATAGATGAAACTCAAAATGATGTGAAATTTATTCGTGGCAGTCTGGAATTCATAAATTACCACTGGAGAAAGGAATTATTGTTATGTAGCGGGATCATTTAAGGAGTTGTATGTTAAAAAAAAAGAAAAGAAGTAAAGTTGGTGGAATGACCTATTGTTGGTATCAGCTGGACAGTGAGGGTGTCTATCTACAGCCTCCATAAAGTTAAGGCCAGTTCATTGAAATATGATGTCACAACAAGTAGGCCTAGCATCCAGGCCTACGAAATAGATACCGCTGTCAACCTTGTAAAGACAGCGTTAAAGTAAATAAACAAAACACCACGTTACGTTTCATTAAACTTTAATAACTGAAATACGTTCATAATTTTATTTGTTTCAAAAATCTTTCTATGAATTTACAATATTCTAATTGTTAAGTGATTTATCACTTAATAAAGGAACAACTGGATTATGAATAAAGGAACAAACTATCAATTATTAAATAAACAGACAAATTACAATAAATATAAATAAATATATTAAATATAAATTTGAAACCAAGTTTAAATGAATTATAATCAGCATTGTTTTGATTTGCATTTTTAAAAATTTCAATCTTAATAATTATTCTGTAAATTTACAATATTGTAATTATGAAGCAATTATTACTTAATACAGGAACTGAATTATGAATAAAGGAGAAAAAAACAATCAATTATTAAATAAACAGACAAACAAATTACAAGAAAATTGTGAATAAATAGACAAAATTAAATATAAATACAAACCAGATAAATTAGATACAAACAGATTAAAAAATCAAATAATACTTATTGAAAAATAGTTTACAGATATAAAATTCAGCTGAATGTTTGAAGTTTTCTTTTTTTGCTTAATGATATTATTATTTTCTCTAGAACAAAAATTATTTAAAAGATCATTTGCAGAGCTCAAGATAAACATATATTCTATTTTCTTTATACTGTGACCGTCATCACAAGTATCAACATTAAAAAGAAGCTTATGATCTGCCAAAACATTCAATGTTATGTGCATGGTTAATTTCTTTTGATTTACTGAATGAAGAAAAGAATGATTTTTTATCATTTTACCAATGACTACATAATTATATAGAACAAAATTTGTAGTGGTATCATTAGGATATGAGAGAACCTCTATTAATCCCCTGAAAATAGCTGTTTATTTCAGGTATTTCTTCCACTTTATTTTTTCTAGATATTAAGTTTTTGCAATTATTGCATTTAGTTTTCTTAAAAACAGCATAACAGCAATAACCGTCTAAATATAGTATCACAGGAAGAACTTCTCTACATTTATTAATATCCTCCCCTTTGACATCAATTTTAAATTTATAAACATCTAACTTTTGCTGCTCTGTCACTTCATCCCAATTTGGTTCTTGTAAATTCTTTAAATCAACAATGCATTGCAGATTAAAAAGTAAGCTCAATTTTAAAACCGATAGCATTCTAATTTTTTTTTTTTTCACACTCAAACACTTGCCATATCGAGATATTATACTGATAACCACTAAGTTGCTGGTATTGACCAAACCTTGCCACAAGGTGATCAGTTTGAAATTTGCCAGGTAATATGTATAGCATTTTCAATTCTTCCATGCAATAATTAGTCAGTTCTAGAAATGCATAGGTTGTATGATGCAAGGTTTCCTTTGCCATTTTTTCCAGAAATGCTATTCCAAGATTCTAACCAGTCACAGAATACAGAGAGAAATCTAAAACTTTCTTTATTTACTCTAAGTGGATTACAGTATTTATTTCTAAGGTGACAACCTTTATATGGTGTTTTTACATTCATTATTGTCCACCAAATATAAAATATGTTTATATATTCTGCAACTTTTGCAAAATTAGGCAAACATTCCTGTTTTCCTAATGTCAATAATCCCTGAATAGTGTACTCATTGAAAATTTTCAGAACTAAATTAACATTTTGCCTTTCAAGACTAGTAAGAGAAAGAGCTTTTGTAAGGTACAAATTGGGGCACTTTGGATACTATTTAATTCATGATTTCCATTTTGACAACATTTTGGAAAGAGCATGCATTTAGTTGCATCTTTTTGACCAAGCCAATTGTTTCTAATGCATTTTAATATATGGATTGATTCAAATTAGAAAGAAAAGAGGTTGAGACTTAACAAATGGGTGTGGATATACAATGGAAAGCTTTGGTGGACTGCAAAAGAAAGATATAGGGTTTTTTATTTATAGCATTATTATCTGTTATGGTTGATAATACTTGAAAGCCTATCTCCTCTAAACCAATCATAATACGTTTAACTTTCTCAGTAGATTTGATGTTGTGAATTTTTAAGACATGACATTAATTTAATCATTAAAGATTCATTTATTTATGAATAAAACTATTCTAAAATATTGTTAGGATTATAAAATTATTTCTTTATGCTTATAAAAATATTCCTTTATGAATTTATATAGAAAATTTCTTTATAGTTTATTTTTAAAATATGAGTTTTTAGTAAAACATTAAACGTGCTGTCTTATAAATGTAAAAACATTTTACCTTTATAAGACAGCACGTTTAATGTCTTTAACTTGATTTTGTGAATTACAAAGACTTGAAAATAATTTAATTTCTAAAGTTTCAATTAAATTTACTTAGTTTTAATACAAAAAATTACTTACCTTACTATTTTTTTGTTGGAAGAAAATTTTGTCTTCTAATCGTACATTTTCCACAATTCTTTATCCATCCTTTGGGAACGAAAAAAAAACCAAAAACACTAACCTTTGGGCCATTTTTATAATTTCCATTACAAAAAGGAACCACACACTTAAAAGGCATTTTTGTTTATAAAATAAAATTGAATATTTAAAAGAAAAAGTTGTTGAATATTTGGAAACACTTGGGTGAACTGCCAACGTCGCTAAGTGCATTTGTCTATTTCGTAGTCCTGTTTGGCATTTCAGAGGCAGTGGCCTAGACTTGGTGACGTCACACATCAATAGGTTTTGAGAGAACAGACCTTATCTATTTCGTAGGTCTCAGAGCACAGAAATGTACTTGGTAAACCCAGATGGTTGTCCCAACAAAAGATTCACCATCTTCAGCTTATGTCAAAAGTTCTCCAAAGACAGATACTGGAATTTCTTCACAGGGAGCTATGGGATGCTGTACTGATTGAAGATCAGGATACTTGAGGAGGCTGCTCTGATTCTTTTTTGTTGATCCTGGTTACATCAATAGCGCACAAGTAGAAGTCAGTGTAATGGTTTGTCGGCTCCCTCCAAACTTCAGATAACTGAATGACTTTCTATTTATTTATACTGTTGGCCTTAACTCAATACTAATAACCTGTAATTGAGATTATATATATATATATATATATATATATATATACACACACACCTATCTCAATTACAGGTTATTAGTATTGAGCTAAGGCCAACAGTATAAATAAATAGAAACACACACAAATAGTGGTTTACAGTGTGAACAGGAAGGCTAATTTGCATACTGATCTTAAATTTGATTTTAGTAAATATTTGGTTGGTATTATTGATTTCTAAATGTTTGGTTTTATCTGAATGAATATGAGCAAAGGTTTTGTTGATAAACCTTAAGAAATCCATTAACAAAAAGAAATAACTAATTTTATTCTTTACTGTCTAATTTAGTTGGTTAAACAAGGAAAATTTACCAATGAAGGTCAGAGTGATGGGAAGTGCTAGGGGTTATATATCACCAAGAAATAAAAGTTTACATAGTATGGATAATTTGCATACTGGTTTTGTTAAAAACCAGTATGCAAATTACCCATACTGGTTTTTAACAAAACCAGGTTTAATTATTTGGTGTAATTGGCTTCTAATAATTTATTCTCAAACATTAAAAGAAATCCTATGTATAATTATATCTATAATAAAAAAAAATTTTTTTTTATAGGCATCCTTATTTACTGACATTAGAATTTACATTTGAATGTAATAAAATATAAACTAACACCCAATGGAGGGTTACATTTTTTCTAGTATATATAATTAGCAAAAAAAAAAAAAAAAAAAAAAAAAAAAAATCAGGAACATAAAAGACTAAATATTGTTAAAAGAGTAAAACCAAAATTTAAGTTCTCTTTAAAAGACCTATGTTACCCAAACATAATTAGGCAATATTCTATAAAAAAACAAAAACAAAACCCATTGCCACAGTAATTCTGACTTTTCTTGCCCAGTACCCACTTTAAAACATTTTACCTTATAAACAGTTTAAACAACAGAAATTATTTTTCATGTTTAATTTCTACTTTTTCATGCTTTAAATGACATTCCAGATGGGGGGGAAAAAAAAAAAAAAAAAAAAAAAAAAAAAAAAAAAAGGAAAAAAAAGGAATCTATCTTGATTAACTGTTAATTTCAGTTTCAAATATGATATAACACAAGTGTCTTGTTAATATTGAAAATGTATCAGGGAATAATGGAAGAGATAAAGATAATCCTGAATGTGTTATTCTCTGCAGGATTCATAATCAGTAAATTCATGAAAAGATTTTTCTGCTTGGACAAAATAAGTGCATACTTGAAACTAAAAAAATAATTCTATGTTAAAACAATTTGACAATTTTTTTTTTGAGTCAATGCTTAGTACTTTCAGTGGTGAAGGACAAAAAAAAAAAAAAAAAAAAAAAGAAGAAGAAAAATTCATATTTGTAAAGTTTTATTTCACCTAAAAATATTAAATTGATCTGCATAAAGAAAAAACACAATTTGCAACATAAAATTTGTATCATACAAAATTTATGAAGTACAGTGTATTTGATGTCAATTTCATTTGAAAGCAGTTTTGTTTAAACAGATAAAATTGAGCAAATGAATTGGAAAGTCTTAGGTGGTCCAACTTTTTTTCTGATCCATGCTGATTTATAAGATGTTGTAGAGTGTATAAAAAAGCATGGTGAAGCAACAAAAATAAAAGTTTAAAATTAATGAGAACTATATTTTGAGTTAAAATGATTCACATTTAAACTAAGTTTCAAAATACCCAAATTCAAACGATGACTTAGAATGAGCCTTAAAAAAAAAAAAAAAAAAAAAAAGTGATGTTTGAAATTTATACTTAAGGGTAAATTATTAATTTAAAACTATTTATATACAGATAGTAAAATTGTCCAACCTCTGTTAGATTTAAGAGAATAAAGTAGATTATCTGAAGCTTAATTTTTTTTTATATAATCCTGGCCTTTTCTCTATCCTCTTGCCTTAGTACTAAAATCAAACTTTCTATTCTAAGAGCAATCAAATATAATGATTATTAAACCAATAGTGATAGCACTATTTGATTTAAATATTTTAGAAGTCTTGAATATAATTTAACAAGACAAGGAGAAAATGTTCCTGTGTGATATTTATCTTAGTAATTAAGATAAAATGAGAATTTCAAAACTAAAGTTGAATCTGAAATTCAAATTCAGTTGATAAGAGCTTATTGCATTCAAGAGAAAAAACAAAAAAACAAAAAAAACAAAAAAAAAAAACCAAACCAAAAGCAAAACAAAGACAAAGAATTGAATATTTTGCATGTTTATTTAGAAGAATAAAAAAATAATAAGTA
Source organism: Doryteuthis pealeii (assembly GCA_023376005.1). NCBI lineage: Eukaryota > Metazoa > Mollusca > Cephalopoda > Myopsida > Loliginidae > Doryteuthis > Doryteuthis pealeii. The sequence goes on along the minus strand of CM042179.1, from coordinate 35,052,887 downwards.
CCATAAAAACATCAATGACAATGGGCATTTATGTCCATTTGGTTAACTTTAGATGAAATATATAAAACTGTCACAGACATCTTAATTTCACAGGAAAGTCTACTTGTTCAAGAACCAACATTTCAATTAATAGAGTTCAACCAAAAGGCCATCATTTATAGTATTGCTGCCTATATTGTAGACATGAAAAGTATCAGGCCTGGGTTTTATCAAATTTTTCCTATAACACTAATCATTAAACCTTATCTCACTTCCAGAGATTATGGTGAAGAAAGAGAAAGGAAAAAAAACAAAAAAAACAAAACACCTGATCATTTAATTTGAACAGGTTTGAAAAATTCTCATAAGACGCATTTTCCGGGAGAAATAATAGTCTAATTGTTCTAAAAAGGTCAATTTTTTCTAGAGATATCAACCTGTTTTGTCGAACAATTCCGGTAGCACCAAAGTGGGCTATTAGAATGCATCAAAGAAATTCACCAAGATGATCAACAGTTAGGACTGGAATGACTTTGGGATAACACACACACACAACTTAAGCCTAACAATTTATTCATGTAGAATTACATCACAATTTATGTTTAAAACATTCTTAAAATTTGTTACAAAGCACTTTCAATAAAATTAGCTTTCATTTCTTTATTAAACAAAACATAACAAAGAGTACAATCAGGCCTGAGTAATATTCAAGATTTATTTGAAATAAATAAGTTTTATAGTTTTAGGAAAATACATATAAGGCCATATTTTATTTTATTTTTTTTATTATTTTTTTTTTTTTTTAGATGTTATTTATTCAGGTGTAAAAATCAATACACTTAGAAGCATTTAATTTTCTATAATGCAGAGTAAAATGAAGAACGAAGGAAAAATGTTTTAAAAGTCTTTCTGCTCTGAAAAATAATAAAATTTCAATTTTTATTCTTACACCTACTATGAGTTATATTCTATGTACATAATTTATAATATTAAATTCTATGCTTTTGCTAACATCTAAGATATCAAACTAAAATCTAATTTGCCAGCCCAAGAGAAGGAACTTCTGAGAAGTGTTTTGCAACTGTTGCACTTTAATTTCTAGGACATACAATTCTTAAAGAGATTAATTCCAAAATGAAACTATTGCAAATATTTATTGGATATTTAACAACCAAAATATAAAAAAGTTGAGCAAATATTTAGTATATAGTCAATTCTGGAAAAAAAAAAAAAAAAAAAAAAAAAAAAAAAAAAAATTCTGACATGGTAATAATCAAGGAACCAGCTATCAACTGGTTTTGTTAATTATTCCTGCTCATCTAATGAAATATTCAACCATATCCAATTATCAGGATTAAGAATAAAGTTGATGAATTTGGAAAGCTGTATGGTATGCAAACATATTTCCTCTCCATAAGGAACTTTATAAAGACTGTTCCCTGAGTATTTGAGAAAGTTTTCACTATCCCTTTATTAGTCTAAGTTCTTAAAATGGTATCAACAACTCACAAATATATTGTAGCTCCATTATTATTAGAGCTAAAATTGTTTGTTGTGTTGCAAAAATGGCAAGACAAGTTGTCAATTTTGCTTTACAAAAAGGAGAAGACATTTGATCTCAATACACACCACAGTGCTATACACTTTAAATCAAATTGCAGAACATTTCATATAGATTTCAGAAGAGAATGGTTTAAAACCAGTTTATTAAGATTCATGAACAAAACCCCCATAAGATGGAATACAATTTTATGGATACGTTTACATGTGAAAATTTGAACAAACATTTATATTCAGATCAACTTAATTTAATGAGTGAGGCACTGCTTTTATGACAGAACAAAAATAGTGCACAGATCATATTTGGTAAAAAAAAGTCTTATGCATAACAAAGATAAATAGATAACCAAGAAACAAATTGAGCTAGTAAAAATACAAACAGATTTGTAGATTTCCCTAAAATAATGGATGAAGTATCAAACATTTCACAAAGTTCAGTTATGTGCTTGTGAAACTGAACAGCACTGGGATAATTTCAAAAGATTTAACTTTTTCACATCTACAAGAATAGTCAATCTTTTCAGATTTTGTATATGACTCTTTCCCCCTCAATACCTAATAGAAAAAAAAAAAAAAAAAAAAAAAAAATCACAAGTTATTACTACAATACTGCTTAAGATTTACCAACCATAAAATGTGTCAAGTAAAGTGCATCTATAGCTATCAATTATACATTCAGAGTTTTTAGTAGTTACAGAATACAAATCTAAATGAGCTTGAAAGTATTTTTCTTCAAGAATATTTAATGTTACTGAAGCAGATCTTTGTGAAAGGCACTAAGATAAATATATAGAATTATATTAACTATTTTCTCTGAAAAGAATTTAATATCAATGTTTAATACTTTGATTTGAGTTGGTATTTGATAGTTTATAAAGATGAACATTCCATGTGATATTTATGATGCATAAGCAGATATTTCTGCAATGTGCGACAGTATTTGTTGGGAAATTTTAAACAGTAAAATAAAATACAGATGTTGAGAGTAAAATGTTGCTTAAAAAATATACAAATGTA
>CM042179.1:35012831-35047831 GCA_023376005.1 Doryteuthis pealeii | reverse complement strand
AATTTGAAAAGCATTGAAAAAAAAAAAAAAAAAAAAAAAAAAAATCTTGGCAACTTCTGTAAATTGTACAATAAAAATGACTTATGAAGCCCAAATTGGAAGATTTAGTAACAAAGTGGAGTAAAAACAAATTTGGATTTGTTAAATATAAACATTTAAAATACACGTGTATACACACACACAAAATATATATCAACATTTTACAACCAACATTACATTGTATTCAGGTCTTTAATGTGTAAAACTGCTTCAATTTTATCACTCCTTGTTCTAAATCTTACATTTTGATTTTCTGTGGTACAATAGTTATAATAAAAAAAATTAAAAAAAAAAAAAAAAAATTAAAAGATTTTTTTATATGATTGGATTAAAATAAATTACTTTTAAGAATTGGTAAGTTGAGCAATAATTCATAAGTACATAAATATGCAATCTGATAATTAGATAGAAACCATTTCTATACAGAAGGAATAACCAGAAAAAAAAAACCCAAAGACAGTTTTCACTTAGCCTAGAAAGAAGCTTTGCTTAAGTCTAGAAGAAGAAGAAAAAAAAGAAAAAGAAAAAAGAAAAAAAAAACCCCCACCGCCCACATAAAACAAAAACAAACAAAACAGGTTACAAATACACAAACATGCTTTGTTTTTCACATATGTTCCATAAATAACACTTGCTTTTACAAGTATGCATCATTGAAGATAATTCAAAAGGTAACTTCATGTAAAAATATATTTATATAAATTGAGGTCTACAAATTTTAAATTAGGATATATAAATAGATAAAAATAAATAGATAAAAAATAAATAAAAAACTTTTAAAATGGAATAAGAACATGCATGTTAATTGGCTTAAGTGAAATTAAATTCTCTAATATGGTTTTCCTTAAAACATTATCAAACATGAAATTGTTGCTAAAGGCAAATAAAAAAATTTGAATTTCAAGATATTAGAATTCAATTGTAAGTGCAGTAACAAATAGAAGTGGTTAGTGTAGAAAATTCCAATTTTGGACTAGACTTTTCATTTCATTTTGCACTAATTCCTTGGGAAAGGCATGAATCCATCTCTTCCTTTCCCCTAGCTATAGTTAATAGTTCAGTCTAGGAAAAGGAAAATTGAATTTAAACCCTTACCAACACATTGTGGCAGAGCAACTTACTATAGTGGAGTAGGATAGTCAGGGTTATCTGGTTTTAGAGGGCAGATATAATATATAATAGAGAGAGAAAGAGAAACCAAGAGATGAAAACAAACAGAAAATGACAAAGAAAAAAGTAAAATGGCAAAGCAAGCTATAAAACAATAAGAACAATTATAACAAACATTTCTATTATAATTGTCAGGTGAAAGATTTATCATTAATATGCTATCAGGATATAGTGTGAGTAGAGTTATCAGTGGTGATGTAAAACCTTTTGAAAGAATTGATATTAGAAATAGTGATAGGAAAGTGAAGCTAATGATAGAACCTCTTCCCACATTTTCAAGACTCAATAGGCTGAGTCTTGGTGTACTTTTTTTTACCTTTTTTCTGAGTTTCACCAATAGCATCTTCACTAGTTCCATATGGTGAACCTGTTATAGGATTGTGAGTTGATTCTAAAGGAAAAATAAGGATCAAAAATAAAAATTGAAAATATACCTTTGAAGTCTTATTTATTACACTGATTGATTTTGAAACTTAAATACCATGTCAGCTTAGCAACCGAAATCAAAATTTGCATGAACAGAAGCATATTATAAGTATTATGTTATTTTAAATATTGTTTAAAATACGATTTATACTTTTAGCATTATCTAATATAGATACTTTAATTTTTGAAGTTTAATATATAAAGTTTAATAGTTGTATTAAATTGTTTTATACATACATATAAAGATAAAATATATGTATACACACACACACACACACACACACACGAAATACTTCAGGAAGTGTACGAGATAACAACATTGTATGCACACAGGTTTTTGAGTGGCACAAAAATGTCAGAGGCGCAATGAAGTGGAAGATGACTCCAGGACCAGGGTCAACATTAAATAGATAAGGGAGGTGGTGTGTGACAATCATCAGTTGACTGTTCAAATGATCAGCTGGATATGAAAAGGGACAATGTTTGGAAGATTATCACTGAAGATTTTGGGCATGTGGAAGGTTGGCACTAAAATGTTGTCAAGACTGCTGAATAATGATCAAGAGGATCACATGCAGGTGTGTCAGGACATCATCAAACTGAATTAGATTTGTTTCATAGAGTCACCACTGGTGGTGAATCAGGTTTTTTTTGAGTACAACCTGGAAACAAAGTTCCAGAGCAGTCAGGTCTTTGATGTTGCTTACTTCAAAGAAAGCAAGACAGTCAAAGTCATGTTGAGAAAAAGGGATTAGTAGAGATGAAAAAGTTTAGCACATGAAAAAGGAATTTCAGCCGTGACAATTCAAACAGAAGATTTGAAAATAAGATTGTATGTGAGACCTGTGAGGATAGGTTAGATGGTTGGAGAGGGCAAAGATTATCTTGAACAAGGTGAAACATGATCCTAGAGTGATCATTTACACAGATGAGAAGAATTTAACTCAGGATGTGCACAGACACAACAGCTATGTTCTGGCTTCAGATCCTGTCAAGAGAGTCAAATATCATTTTCAAATGCAAAAACCCAGTCACGGTGATTGTTTTTGTCTGCATAGCCTCTAAAGGCAACAAGATGCCATTGATCATGTTTGAATAAGCTGAGAGACTGACGAGGGATTTGATATATTCAAATTTTGAAAGTAGTAATGACCTGGATTCTTTCTAAATATCCAGAAGTGAGAAACCTCAGCAAGATCAATAAGGAATGAAAGTTAACATTCCAGTAGGATGGAGCTCCTTTTCACATAAGTATAGTGGTAAAAAAAAAAAAAAAAAAAAAAAAAAAAAAAAAAAGTATCAGGGATGAGTTTGGGAACAGGTTTGGAGATAAGGACACTTGGCCCCTTTTATCACTTGATCTGAACTGGTCAGAAAAAACTTGTAAGAAGCTCCACAGTAAATTGCAAGCCCTGAAAAACTCCATCAATAGGATGTGGGAGGAGAATTCATTAAGAAAGTTTGTGGTGCATTCAAAAAGATGGTTGATGAAGTCATTTGCCAAGAGGAGCAACTATTGATACCTAACAGAATTTTTGCCAAGATTCTCCCTTGCACTTTGAAATAGATATTTAAGCTTCCATTTGAAATCTATTCTAATTCTTTAAGAGCTTCTATCATAAGTTATGGTTAATTAATAGTGAATGTCATTTTTGTCCATCAAGATTCTCCTGGTGAACTTTGAGAGTAATCAAACATTTTTCGCACTCAAAGTAGATTCCTCAGAAAATTCATGCAAGATATCTTTAAGCATTCCTGAAATACAGAGGTTCAAAGTTGAATCTAAAATTTGGAATATCTTGCCATTACACCTGGGATATATATATATATATATTACATACACACATGTGGACAAATATGGAAATAAATCTAACAGTATGTAGAAATATGTATACACACACAATCATATTTGCACACATATACGCATACATTAGGTACGTGGGGTAATGGTCACCGTCGCAGGAAATGAACATGGCAAGATTAGTTTAAATCCTGGATGAGTGTTTGCATTTCATATATTACTAATACCCATGAGTAAGGTATGAATCCAACTATTCTGCCAGTTATGGGTAAATAGTCAGGCAGACTGGACTCTTTAACCTTGGTTAGGCAACCAGTCTAGGAGAAGGAAAACGGAATTCAAACCTGTTCAAACTGCTTAAGAAATTGACCTTTTGTCCCATCCTACTCAGGTTGGTAAATATACAGATACATATATAAAAACACATACACACAAAGTTTACTAATTAACAATCACCTGATGTATAACTTTCATGTAATATACTAATAAATTTGAATGTAAGCACTCATACTAGCAAAGATTAATAATGAAATTTATGGTCAGCTGAGCTATAATTGTTTAGTCATATAATCCTAAGAAGATTAGGATACTCTTCTGAAAACATGTTAGCTTTCCTACAGATTAAGCTTTCTATTGGTTTTGTTTTCATTCATACCACCCACTTCAGCTACCATAATCCTGTAAAAAATTGCTTAAAGAGATTTAAGAGTCTTTACTTAGTAAATAAATAATCCTCTACTAACAGACATAGAAAACCTTGTTTCTAAAAATGAAACATTTATTAGAGAAAAAATACCCAAGAGTTAATTATACTAGAAAAATAATAAACACAAAAAGATTAATATAAATATTGTTTTTTAAAATAAGCTTAAATTACCTAATAAAGAATTGTTTTAGGCAAGTATACAAGGTAAACTAAAAGTTAAAAAAAAAAAAAAAAAAAAATATCAAGGTGTGTCAACGGCATGCATTTACTTGACTATTGCCATCTAATGGCCATTACTCTTGGCAATCCTCTAGATGGTATCCAGTGTTCACACAGCTAATTAATGCAAATTTTTGTTGGTTGTCCAACACTGACAAGTCCATGTAGAGAAGTCCAAATTGCTTATGAGTTTGTCCTTACTTTCACAGCAGGATTTGTTCAAAATAGTATGCAGAATCTTTGTATAGTTCCCATCTAGTTTTTTCCCTAGGAGTTTCGTTAAAATCTAAATGGTAAAACCATATAGTACTGACAGATACAGCTTGGAAGAATTCCCATTTTATTTTATCAGAGATCAGGTTTCCATGAAGTTAACCTGTCAATGGCAGTCTATGCGTTACATATGCATATGTTGACATCAGTTTTAGTCAATGCAAAAAGTATATGAACTGGTCTACTAATTTCAGAGGCATACCATTTAATGAGGTACCATTTTGATTAAAACATGAACACAGAGTTCACGTCAAGACCGATGCCTCTTGCTGTCTGCTCCAGGCTATGCAGTAGGGATTAGTTTTGGATAGGCGTATTTGCAAGAATTGCTAAAACTTAAAGTATCAAATAATTTTCAATCTGTTTATTTCCAAAATCCAAATAAATCTAAAACCGAATTACTAGAGGAAACGGATTTAAGAAATATTTCTTACATAACCCCCTTTTTACATTAAACATGCTTCAAATTCAAAACAAAATACAATAAAAACATGCACAAATGAAAACAGGCATTGGCATAAAAATTGAAAACCAGTAGTGGACAAAAAAAAATAAAAAAAAAAAAAAAAAAATTTTTAAATTCAATTCGTAAACCACAAAATTATACTAATTAATGATAAAAAAGGAAATTCATTTAGAATAAATCAAAATACAAAGTGAGAATTATATCAAATCTCACAATGAGTGTCGCATAATATGGGTTGTCCACTCCAGGTTTAAATAACAAAAGATTCAAATTTATAAAAATACTAGGGCAAGTTAACAGTTTTGCAATATTTTGGTAATGTGAAGAACAATTTGGCAGCTCCTGATGCTTTTGTCAAAGTGATGAACTACACTGGATTGTGAGATTCAAGTTCAAGTGATCGCTTATCAGACTTGTCTCAATGGATTGAAGCACAGATTTGGGATTCAGTTTTAGGCCTACCTGAGCTAACCTGATTGTTGAGGTTCTTGCAATCTGATTGAAATTTCTTGAACCATCTGGTTATTGTCCCATTACCTTCTGCAGAACAAATGTTTTTGGTTGCTTCTGCAGTGTTATGGCCCAGTTTGAATTCGTAAAGTATAAATTCCTGAATTAGGACACAATGCATATTTAACTGTGCAACTTTCAAATTACCCATTGAGTGCATAATATGTCAGCACAACAAAATATTGCAAAACTTTTGTTCCACCCTAGTAAATGCAAAAAACTTGAGTACAAACTTTAGTCAACATAGAGACATTTACTAAATTTAATACACAAATATAAATGTCCTTAAGAGAAATTTAAGTGAAAAAGTTAAAAAAACATGCATAGAAATTGGCAAAAACATAACATTTATTTCATCACAACATCAAAAGCCACAAACAATATTGGTTGGACACTAAAAGGATAAATAAGAATAAAAAGATGTATAATAAAATAATACCATCTCAAGTGTTTGACAGAAGTCTTTTTTTCAATAACTAAAAGGCTTAAAATAAATTAATGCTCAGTTTCAGTTTTGTTTTGGTAAAAGAAAATTAAGTGAATGCCATGAAAGTAAATTCCATAATAGGAACCTACTAAAATCTTGAGATATTGTCCCTTTTTTAATGTGCCAGCAAATATAAAATATACAAATTCCATAATCTATGATAGATTTAACTTATTTTTATTTGAAGTACAAAAAAAATAAAATAAAAATAAAATGCAAATTTAATTAAAATTTCTCAGAATCTACACAATAATGGAACATACCATCTATGTGAACAATTCAAGTAGAAAAAAGAAAATAAATACAATGTATATAAATACAGATTAGAGACATGCCATAATGGATCATTCCATCTTAAATAAATCAATTTTTTTTTGTGGCAATTTTTAGCATCAACATGTGACTATTTCTTGATAATATGTTGAATAATGTAGCAGTGAAAAAATAAATACAACCCTTATAAATTCTTTAAGAAAAGTTTCTGTTCACATAAACAAATCTGCTTTTCAATGCTATCATTGGGCCAACTCTTTTTTCCTAAGAAATATCCATGAGGACTGCCTCTTCTGTGACAACAATTTGGTGTCCCCTATCAATATTCTATTATCCCTAGGACAACAGGATATGTTTAATCTCAAGCCCTGCACAAAACACTGCTGAAACCCAGGCTTCAAGGGACCACTAAGCAGTTTGATAGGGTATTTATGCATCAAAACATTAATTAATGATGGCAATTCAATTTCTTTGCAATATTGCAAAGTGGAAATATACAATCAATGGATGCCACAACTTTATCTTTTTCAAACTGGAACAACTACTTACTAGCCAATAGAAAAGTACTAATCACAAATTAGAATATGAAATCATGAAAAAGAAAATTCTAAGAAATTTCCTATTTTATTGGTATTTGAGAATTTAGAAAATTATGACTTACAACTAAGGGAACTTTAACAATAATCAAAGAAAATATGTGTCTAAGCCATTGAAGTTTCATTAAAATTTGTGGCTATAATAAAAAAAATGGCTCCAGTTTTCTCAGTATTTTTTTTGTCTAATACTATATTTTACACTGATTCGGGGGATCAAACATGGATTCCAAGCAGACTTCAAGTAGGAGCATTTAATCAATACTGTTATTCTGTAAATCTAGCTTGTATTGAAGTTGGTTCAGTCTAGTAAATATATATTATAAAGACAATGGACATTGTCATGTTATTAATCTGTTCAATTCATCAGAAAGTCCTACATTGTAAAGAAATTAGTGTAAACTATAGGATAGAGAATACTAATAGGATGTGCAAATACATAATGTAAAATTCCATTACATCAGTGTGAAACAAATATTCATGTGGGGAAAGGCTGACATTTTTAGGTTAACAACCCCAGGGTGTATAACATTTTCACAATATGTGTACTAATTAAACTTTTTAAAAAATCCCATTTCGTTGTATCAAATGTAAGAAAACTAAGATCAAATAATTTTAATAAATTTCCATAAGAAGCACCAAATGATTTTTTGTAAAAAGTTGCAATCATTAAATTATAAAAAATCTATTTTCATGGGAAAAAAGTGTGAATAACATCAATACAAATATAAATTTTCATTTTCCTATCTATAGTTTTATTCCTAGTTTGATATTTTTGGAAGATCTAAAGCTAGAAGTAAACTTGACATAATTCCAACTTCAAAATATATTAGTAGCCTCAAGAAAATAGCTAAAACATTCTATATGCATGTACATTTATTTTTCAAAGTTATTTAGTTTCCTACCCTTTAAAAGGAGATATAGAAAATATTTCAATTAATACTGAAGTTGGAGAAGAAAGATTCATACCATATTAGAAGAAAGGATCAAGCTTTTAAATAAAATTAAAATATTTTAATTGCCAGAACAATTTGGTAATAATTATCAAGTTACCAGACATTGCACTATTTTTTTTAAAACTATAACAATTTGCCCTGGAGTTGTTACCAGCATAGAATTAAAATACATGACAACCTGCCCACTTATATTTTCGTCTTCTATAAACTTGCTGATACTCATCAACAAATGATGGGTGACAAAGAAGAAGTGGAGAAGAAGGTGGTACCACATTTTCATTAACAGGTGGAAGGGTAGTTTTTTCAAGGACACTCCAAGTTAAACATTCATGGACTGAAAAAAAAGTATTTTTGTAAAATTTTTAATATCCAGTATGTTCTGACTTGTATGATTAAAATAACATTAAAATAGTAAACTACACTGCTACCAGTGAGGGCCATTTAAATTGACATTTCCTTGCAAGGGAGGAGCATTTTTCTGGATTTAATGCTGAACTGAATTGAGTCAGTTTTATTGGCTCAGGACTTGGTGCCAATAATTTGTGAGTTAACTGAAACTAAAACCATTTTTACAAGTATATTCTTTGTATTGCCATTTATTATGTCCTACCCACCAAAACTCATTTGATGGAGATTAAAGTAAAGTAACATTTTTTAGGATATAAGAATTAAAAATTACTTGGTGTCATTTTATCGACCCACAACCATAGTAATGGTGGCAATTTAGTGGAAAAATTGCTAGTGTTTGCACAATTAATTCAATATCTTGATGACAGAAATCTGTCTAGTAATGCGAGATGATAAAGATAACAGGAAACGTCAAATTAAATGACCCACAAGAGTCATAGTAATTAGAAGATTCATTTTACTTAGAAGGCAACATTGATGGCTATTTATTTCAGACAGAAAATTGTTTATGGCTTATACCAAGAAGATAATCCAACACCCAGAAAGAGTTAAAATTAGGAACATAATGTACTAATAAAATAAAAACAGTCAGAAACACTTGAAAAATATTTGCCTATCACCTTGTATCCAGAAATAGATAAATTAGAGAGTTTGTAGCAATAAAATTACTTTTTGTAATTAGTTTTAAAGATCTATGATTTAAAAAGATTAAAATACTGCTTATTTAGTTAATTTAATTTTAATTTTATCAGTTTATTAGAAAATAAAGATAAAAAAAAAAAAAAAAAAAAAAAAAGATTTTTTACTACATAGCTAAAAATCTGTTTTAAGAACAATTTTTTTTTCTAATGACAATATCTTTAAATTTGACATTAGTTAACATTTTTGTATTTACCTGAATATATAAAAGGCAAGCAGATGGTATCGCACAGTAACTATTACTGATGCAGACTATGCAAATGAGTATGTTTCTTGCAAAACACCTGCTCAAGCCAAATCTCTGTGGCATAGCCTGAAACAGGCAGCAAGAGGCATTGGTCTATGTGAACTCAGATAAAATAGTTAATGTGTTTTAAACAAAATGGCAAGCCTCTTAAATTAGTAGACCAGTTCACATATCTTGGTAGCAATATACCATCTACAGAAAGTGAAGTCAACATACGTATAGAAAAAGCATTGATTGTTATTGACAGGTTAATGACCATTGAAATTCTTCCAAGCTGAAACTGTATCAGTACTACTATAGGGTTGCACCACTTGGACTAATAAAATGCTTGGAGAAAAAAAAAAAAACTAGATAGGATCTACACAAGGATACTGCATACTATTTTAAACAAATCCTGAAAGCAGCACCCTATAAAACAGCAGCTGTACAGCCATTTACCTCCCAACTCAAACCATCCAAGTAAAACATGCTGGGCACTACTGGGAAAGTAAGGACAAACTCATAAATTATGTTCTCATATAGACTCCTACACATGGACATACTATTTTAAATATGAAGAAAAAACATTGAAAAGCATATTGGTCAATACTGTAAAGGAACCTTTAAGAAATAACTTAAAATCAAACAAATATTTAGATAAAATGTTAAACCTAGTCACTGTTATATATATATATATGCTGGCAATTAAAAAAGGAAATTATATATGTCCTAACATTTACAGGAGATATATTCTAGACAATATCAGATTTTCATAATTGTCACATACCATTTAGATGACAGTATATTTTTTCTTTTGCAAATTTTAGTTTTAGTTGTAAGTCAAAAAATAATTGTCTTTCAAGTAGTATCCTTAAGATTGACAGATTGGAAACCGAATTTTGAACCTGTGCATAGTGAAATACCAAATCTAAAAAATTATAACTTTTCTAAAATAAAAATACAAGTCAGATAAAAATGGGAAACTAAACTATGAAAAGTGGATCGCTGATCAGTTTATCTCCTGAGGAAGCATTTTATTTATAAACTCATTTGTTAACTTAAGGTAAGACAGTGATTTTGTGGGTAATATTTTTATAATTTTGAAAAATTCTTATAGAAAGATCTTATAGTTTATGTTCTAAAAAAAAACAAAACAAAAAAAAACATTGTTTATTTTCAGCTTTTAAGTGGATCCTTTGAACCAATTTGAAATAATCTATAGTATTTGGACCCCTCTAGCTGGTGTACGTCTTAATTCAATGAGGCTCTTTGAAGAGGTCCAATTTAGATTGATGCATCTTTAGTTTTGCAAAATTGTTCAAAACAAGATTTCATACATAATGAAGGAGACTAAAATTCTTTCAGCTCAGTGGATTCTTAAGGCCTAAATCCAGCTCTGGTTACAAGATTCAGAAATAGGAGTCAAATTAAAAAAAAAAAAAAAAAAATTAAAAAAAAATATAGAAATATACCTTGTCCTTTCAAAGTTGCAGGATTGAAATCTTTTTTTACTCTAGCCCTTTCTTCTCCAAATAAATTGTTGTGTGTATCTTCTTTTGTAGAAGATATAGGTGCTGGACCACTCTCTGGTTCTTTGAAGACATTTGATTCCATACGATTAACCTTTGACTGAGGAGTTGGTGATGGAGCAGCAGCACCAAAAATATTACTACCTCCACCACCTGGAGGTTTAAGTACCCTGAAAAATAGATAAATGAATAAAAATAAGTGTATGAAGAAGGAATACTGAATCAATTTTAGGATATCTGGAATTCAAATTTCAAACAGCTAATACTAATTCAAACTCAAAGCATAAGGGGTGAAGCAATGCACACGATTCTTCTGTTGTATTTTAGTTTGAGGTATTAAAGAATTAGATCGAATGGGGATTCAAAGTTTATTCAGAAATTACATTAAAACACCAGGTTTCATTTAAAATTAACGATTTTGCAAATCTGGAAAATTTGTCACCCTAATTATCTAATCATTAGGCATATTTAAAATGTGTACTTAAAAAGTAGATGTGATGTTTTACATTTGGTCAGTGAAAAAAAAAAAAAAAAAAAAAAAAAAAAAAAAAAAAAAAAAAAAAAAAGAGTGCCTTAGATTTCAATTTAATACAGCAAAGTTACACCGGTAGCTAAATTCACTATTAAATTTCTAAGTGAATAAAAATAGGTCAATTGTATAAAAAAAAAAAAAAAAAAAAAATAAATAAATAAAATTTTCAAATAACTTTAAATAACCAAGTTTTATTTTTATGATGTGGTCTTATGGATTTGATCTTTCTAGGAATGTAAAGATTAGGGACTAATTTTTACTCTTTAAAATGACCAAAGTTTCATTCACGCCAACCTACAATCTGAATTGAAAAACATTTCAAAATCTATTAATAATGGAGATTCGCTTCTGGTTTTTGTAACAAAAACTATGTCACACTACCTAAAATCGTCATAGCATAGAATAAATACTCTAAATTTGAGCATGCAATGTTAGACAGTCCTCATTGTTTTTTAAACAAGTTTTAATAAATACATACCTGGTATTATCTATCTATATAGATAGTATTATTTTAATATATATATATATATATATTTAGTTATCAGAACTAAGTTTCCATTTCAATTTTTTTTTACTCTTAATTTATTTTATTTTTTTACTCCTTTAATAAATTTGATGATTTTACTTTACTTATGATACAAACTGATATTAAATTTTCAACTCCATCCGCTCAGGCAATATTTATTTTATGTCGCCCAAAGGGCGTTTTTATTTTATTTTGCTAGTTACCCCCCCCCAAAAAAAAAAAAACAAAAAACAAACTATTCATTATAAGATGAAGCCATTAATAAAGTACTGAAAATTAAAATTCCCTGATTTTTTGGTAATTTTAAAATTAAGAAATTAAATTTTTTTATTATTACTTCCCTTTAATATTTTGGAAAATATATATCCGGGAATATACACTTTAAAACTGAAATTAAGAACTATTTTAATTTTTCTTACTATCTAATTTTAGATCTTGCATCCTAGTAAATGACCAATGATGGTCCAAAGTACATGTACTCTGGTTATAATATCGGAAACTTTAGACCATTTTTCAACAGCAAATTTTTTTCTTCAGCGAATTGAATGATCAATCAAGATGGGCTGACAGCAAAGATTCTCTTAACAGTCATATGTCCCCATTGGTCATTGCTCTTGGCAAGTCCTCTAAGTATCCACACAGAGCTGATGAATACGAGTTTTTGCTGGTTGGCCCAAACTTGCATTTTCATATGGAGTCCATAAGAGTTGCTTACGAGTGTTCTTCTCTAGCAGTGACCAGAATGTCTTGCTCATCATACTTGAATAGTTTAATTTCAAGTTCACTATAATAATATTTCTGTTCCTATACGCAAATGATGTCTATATTCTTTTTTGCTATAGAAGTAGCAAGTGAGAGCAGCTGGTTTATTGTATTTATGGTTCAAACGTTAAAAGTTGCTAGGATGAACATGTTTTTGCATCTAAGTTTAGTTTGGACCTTGTAGCTAATTTTTCGAATACTGGGACAGAGCTCCCTCAGCAAAATGTGTCCCTTGTTGACCCATGTAAAGGGCAATGCAGTTTGCATATCTGGTTTGAATTACGGTCATCTTTTGAGGACTATTTTTCTTATCAATAGACAACCATTATCAACTATTTAACACTCACTGTTGACCACTGAAGTTCCCCTGCCCAGCATTAGATGAAGCATGTCATTAATCTGCTTTTGGATTCATCTGCCTTGCTTTCCAATCCTAAACATTTATACAACTCATAACATTCTCTCCTCCCCTAGAATCTAACATCCAGTCACTAGCTGGGGCATGAAGATTGATTATGGAGGCTTGCAGATTTGGAGTTTAACCGGGTGGCTGTCATTGTCACATTTATACATCTATACACTTGTAGAGTTTTGATCATGTGATTTTTTCCTTCTCAAAAAAAGTTTAGTTAAATTGAATATAAAATCTTGATGTCTGTTTGACAATTAAATTGAATCCAACTAGGAGATTGTTATAGCTAGATATTATGGATAACAAATTATTTAAAGTTAAAACAATTTGGTGATGATAAAATCAGTTCAAACATTCAGGTTATAAAATTTAGACTTGAACTTGTGCAAGTCTGCTTTGTCATTCAAATAAGGTTGGTCTGGTTTACACACTGCATAGTGCTATGATTATATAAAATATAGTCAGTGCTTTAATATATCTCTAGTCACTGATGAACAGATTGCCTTGTAGCTGGTTGTTATTCATCTAACATGCAATAAAATTAAATATTAGTTGTAAAAAAAAAAAAAAAAAAAAAAAAAAAAAAAAAAAAAAAAAAAGAAAAAAGTCTGTCAAGGTTTCAGTGTTCCAGACACACATCCTAAAGAGGTGTCTGGAACACCGAAATCTTGGCAAACTGATACAAATAGATTCAGATATTTAGAAAATCACCCTCAGGATACTCCATTGTGATTTAAAATATGTATGACAATCAATATAAAAATAACCAGATTCAATCTGTTACAATGATATAAATCAATTACTTAAAGCTATAATTAAGTGAAATGTGAATTTACTACATAAACCTAGGTTGTATATTTTATGTAATGCACATCAAAAGAAAATGACATCTATATTTCACTGCAGCTGAACCAGGACTATGCCACTATGTGCTCAGTGCCCTCACTTAATCAGGAAGGAGAGAGAAATAATCAAGTTGCCAGCTAGGAATTATGAGCATTAATTAAAAAAATATTGAGGGTGCCAAAACAATCTGGAGATTAACAAATAAAAAAATTCTTAAATTTGATAAAATTAAAAATTGTTAAAGAAAAAGCATTTCAAGTATGAAGTAGATTGACATGAATGAGTAGATTCATAGAAAACTCAAGCAAATTCTTTGGTAGGATTGAAAAAAAAAAAAAAAAAAAAAAAAAAATTGACAATATCCATAAGGATTTTGTTTTTGCACATTTTTTTATATTATTTTAATGCTGACCATCTGCAGGGTAGGATTTACCAACAGTGGACCCAGCGCTGGACTTTAAGCCTTAAGAGTCCCCTAAATTAATAGAATTTGGAGCCCATTTATTAGATAGGTTTTCCCTCCTTTGTTCTTTTGGTGTAAAATGAAGTAAAATTTAGTGTAACTAAAAAAAAAGCTACAAAAATCTATGTATATAATAAGCACTGCCAATTCTTTACTCATTTTCATTTTAAAAATGAATTAAAATTAACTATTATTTAGGATCAAATTTTTGTCAAAGTCAAGTAGTAATATAATGAGCATCAGTAAAGAAAAAAAAAAAAAAAAAAAAAAAAAAAAAAAAAAAAAATTACAAATGTAATTTATTTTTTAATACATTTAAAACAATTACGCTCAAAAACTTTGCAAACATGGATACTTTTTGTGATGAATCTAGGACTAAGAAAACCATATTATTTAGGATTTTAAGGCTTATAACAGTTTTAGAAGAAAAAAAAAAAAAAAAAAAAAAATACACCATGTATAGAAAGATTAATAAAGTCGTCGGGGTGGCCTAAAGTCGGTATTAGCCAGTCATCGAGGGAGTCTATCCCCTTTTCAATAGCGCTAGACCCAGGATTGTTTTAGCATCTGAGGCGGAACGCTACACGAGCTGAAATATCTTTTCCTTTTTGGTCTAAACACACGAGAAAAAAAAAAAAAAAAAAAAAATAAAATAAAATAAATAAAAAAAAATAAAAATAAAAAAAAAACAACTCAGGGAATTATCTGATTTTAATAAAATAATTCTGTGTTGACTTAAATTCCCTTTTAAATCACTGAATCATTTCAAACTGATTCAATGGAAATCAATCGAAAATCTTTAAATATTACTATTAGCGACATCCATACTAGCGTCTAGAACAATTTATATACTTAATTAATAAATAAAATTCATTTAAAATATGAAACGCCTAATTTTAAATTCCAAATTTTCAAAAATATTTAATAACCGGTCTATTTTTGTTATTTAATCATTTTTTTGTATCATTTTTTTCAATTACAATATAATAGGCAATTATATACACTTAAACAGTAAAATTTTTTTCAAAAATGTTTCAAATTCAATTTTCCAATACTTATATTCTACCAGAGTAGTTCCCTTAATTTGTTTATTTTCTATTCACACCAGTCTTGTCTTTATACTGTAATTAGTTTCAATAACCGATATAAAATATCGGTTATTGAAACTAATTACAGTATAAAGACAAATATACGATTTAAAAAAAAAAAAAATTCTATAAAGACAAGAGTCTGAATAATTATATCAGATCTTATAAATATCTATAAGAGATTTATTTTAGGAAAAAATAATTAAAAAGTCATTATTCATTGAAAAATTTTACTTGCTTTTTTTTAAATTGAATTGCCAAAAGGAAAAAAAAAAAAAAAAAAAAAAAAAAAAAAATCAAGAATCGTTTTTTATCACTTTCTTTCAAATTTCTTAAAATGAAATGGGGAGGGGAATATTTAAGAAAAATCAACAGGTGAATAAGTATCGAAATTTGTGAAAATTTGACTCTTAATTGATTTTTCCTAGAATTTAAAAATTCTTCCAGTAGTCATAACTTGTTTTTGGCTACGTTAAATTTCAATTGATTTAACGGTGCGAAAATGTAAACATTGTTTTCGTTCATAATTTTCATTTTTTCCGTAAGCCGATTTTTAAATAAAAAAAAATAAAAATAAAGATAAAAAATCAGTTTTACTTGTTTTGTTTTTAGATGTTTCTTCTTTTGAAGGGTCCCAAAATGTTGATAATATTAATCTTTATTCAAGTTTCATTGTGTTAAATATGGGTGGTGGGGATTTTTACACGTTAAATTGAACATCCTTATATTACATTGTGTTGAAATTTGCACTTGCGTTATATTATGTAGTAATTGTTGACAGTTGGCTATTGCAAAAATAAAATAAAATAAACATGTCAACATTTTTATAAATTTGGGGTCCACTCAATGGTGGATTTGTCTTCTCTGATTGGAGTGGGTCTTTTGAATTTGATGGGACCCCATTTAGATTCATATATATATATATATATATATATATATATATATATATATATATATATATATATATATATATAGGTCTGCCAATTCTATTACCATAGGCGTATTTTTAAAAAAAAAAAAACAAAAAAACAACTTTAACCCCTCCGTTTATAATTTTTATTATTTCTGTAAGCTGAAGTTTTAATGTTTTTCTTTTGAATGGTCCAAACATTTTGAAGATAAAATTAACCTTTATTCAAGTTACATTGTGTTAAATATAAAGTGTGTGTGTGGGGGGGGGGGGTAAATTTTGGACGTTCCTAATGTAACAGTTATTTTTAATCAAATTAGTTTTATATCATGCCCATCTTATAAGAAAAGAAATACAATAAACTTTAATATAATCTATTTTGCAGCACAGTAAATTGTGTGGATTTCAAAATAACTTCCTCTTCCTGCTTTTTTTTTTTCATGAAAAATTTATCAATGATACTTTTTGTTTCAATGGATTGTAGAAGGGCAAATTTAATTAATAATAATGAAAATGAATTTAATCTGGTTTGTCCCACAGTAGTTCAGTTTCAGTGGACCCACGGATATTTAGGGGACCGATGCCTATTGGGAACTCCGACTGTCCATAAATGACCAATACTTTCACTTAAGCGTTTGAAAAAAGTTATTTAAAAAAAAAAAAAAGAAAAAATGACAAAAAACCGTTTATTTAATTCTATTTTTCTAAAATTAGTTACTAATTTTAGAAAAATAAGAATTAAATAAACGGTTTGTCATTTTTTAAAATAACTTTTTTTCAAACGCTTAAGTGAAAGTATTTGAATTCGTCTAGATAGCACACTATCACCAATAATATAAATTTTGAAAAAATTAAAGTCAACCGATCATCTAATTGAATAAATAAATGATATTGTATCACAAAAATACACCCATGCTTATTTTCATTGAATAGGCATTTAATTTAATTATTTCTATAGTTTCTGCATGTCATGCAGAAACTATAGAAATGATTAAATGTTCTAAATCCATTGTTAAATAGTTTTTCGCTAAAGAGTTATAAATTTGGATATCTAAAAGAATGCTAAATATCGTGAAATCAGTAGTTATATAGAAATTCTTTTAATTCAATTGGAATTTCAATTTAAATACACTTGGTGTAAATGCACCATCTAAAAAGTAGAATATGAATTTAAATGGCCTACTATGTCTATTTGGTAAATCCGATTTTGACCCATCTGTAAAAATGGTCATTACCCAATAAAATCTATAATATAAGAAAGAAAAAAGAAAAAAAAAAAAAAAAAAAAAAAAAAAAAAAACCGTTGTTTAAAACATCAGTATTTTCTGGGGAAAAAAAAAAACAAAAAACGTCCAGATTCAAACTTATTTTTTCCGCCATACAAAGAATCCAGTTCATTCAAAAACATGACAACTAAAAATCAAATTAAACATTTTAAATTAAGAGTTTTAAAGATACCCGTCTTTTCTTCATTACTTTGAATTTAATATTTAAAAAAAATAAATCTATAATAAAATACATTTTTATGTCTTTTAATTTGACAATTCACTTATTTATTGACAGACGCTTAAAATAATTTTTTTCTTCTTTTTTTTTTTTTTTTTTAAATAGTTCGTAACAACCAAGAAATTAAAATTTAATTAAAAAAAATCATACTCTTATTCTGCAGATGTCAAGGAAATACAGTTTAAAAATCTACAAATTCAAGCAATCATCAGTATTTAAAAAAATAAATAAATAAAAATTGCCCTGATTCTAACTTATCTTTTCCGCCTTACAAAGAAACCCAGTGAGTGTTCATTATTCAATAAGATGTCAACTAAAATTAAAGCAAACATTTTAATCATTTTGAATTAAATGTTTTAAAGAGATCTGCCTATTCTTAATTACCGTGCCTATAGTATTCTTTTAACATTAGATATTTAAGAAATTACATTTTTTTCTAAGTCTTCTTCATTTTGACAATTCTCATCTTATTTTTTGACAGACGCTTCAAAAAATGGCAGTTCGTAACGAACAAAAAATTCAAATTTAATTTTTTTAAATCATTCCCTTACTCTGCAGATGTTAAGGAAATATAGCTGGAAAAAAATATAAATAAAATTTATCACATTATACAGGCAATAATAACGAAAAAGTTTTTAAAAATATACAAATAACTGATGTGTGGTTTTGAGGAAGATACTAGGAGACTCATGATTATGATGTAAAGAGGCCAAATGGATTTTTGTTTCCAGCTTTTTTTTCTTTCTTTCTTTACATAGGAATAGATAAGGAGTGACAAATCAGAAATTATTAATCACTTTCAGAAATGGGTTGTTATATATAAGGTAAAAATTACCTTGAAGAAGGCTTGTTTTCGGAGTAACCTTGTCTAATTTCCGTGGAAGTCATAGTCGTCACTTTTTAATTCGGGCAACAAAGTGAAAGCCTTCAAGTCGATCGTCCCAGTACGACTAGAGATGATCTGATTTAGTATTCAGCAAGAAAAACTATTATATGTATGTATGTATGTATGTATGTATGGATATATATATATATTTATATATATATACGTGTTTGTGTATGAATGTATATATATAGGATGCTTGTGACTGCAGTAGTGGCGGCTTGATCGTTTCTCACTGATCTGGTGGCTGCGACAGAATTCGGGTGAGTTTATTGTTGTTAAGTAAGGAATTGACGAAGTAGGAGGAAGAAAATGAGGAAAGATAGTTAGGAAGGGGGAGGAGAATTAGGTGTGAAGAGAGAGGAGGAGTATAAGCGGCGAAGGAGGTGGTTAAAAGAGAGCAGAGAGGGTAGGAGAAGAGACGCGGAAAGATGGGACAGAGTGGGAGGAGAAATAGAGATAGAGAGAGAGAGAGAGAAAAAGAAAGGAGTAGAACTTTCTACCGCCACCAGCAATACTTTTTTTGAAACCTCTCGTTTTTTAATAATTTTATTTTTAATGTTTCTATATTTATCATATAATTTTATTTTTACTTATGTGAATAATAAGCATTACAATTATTGTAATTGTGTAAAAAGGCTCCCTAGAAATGACGTATTGCCCACGTGACTTTAGGAATGACAAAAGCTAATGTCGGCTGCTTTTTAATTTTTTTTTTTTTAACCCTGCGTTAGTCCCCTGGGGTGTTTTGGCATCTCACTTTTTCTTTTTAAATGCTCATAAATCCTAGCTGGCAACTTGATTATTTCTCTCCTCCCCAGTAATCTCGTGATTAACCCTGCGTTAGTCCCCTCGGAGGTTTTGGCACCCCACATTTTTAAAATGCTCGTAAAATTCCTAGCTGGCATTTGTTTCTCTCCTTCCCAGTACTGTTCTAATTAATGATTTCATTTTTGATATCTCTATTTTTATTATATAATTCTAATTTTTACTAATGTAAATGATAATTTTTACAATTATTGTAATTGTTTAAAGGCTCCCTAGAAACGACATCGCCAGCTTCATATATAGTAGTAAATAGTAGTATAGGCTGGAGAGCAGGGGTCCCAAGGCTAGAGGGGCTCCTAAGGCCCTCTAGCATTGGACCCCTGATAAAAATTTAAAAAATAAAAATATAAGAACAGAGGAGATTTGTTTATTTTAAAATTTAATGTTGCACTAATTTGATACAACTGAAAGTATTTTGGCCCCTCAAGTTGGACGTTTTATTTTATTATTTATTTTTTAAAATTCAATGGGGACCTTTGAAAGGGACTAATTTAGATTTTGATGCATTTTTTTAAA
Organism: Doryteuthis pealeii; assembly: GCA_023376005.1. Classification (NCBI taxonomy): domain Eukaryota; kingdom Metazoa; phylum Mollusca; class Cephalopoda; order Myopsida; family Loliginidae; genus Doryteuthis; species Doryteuthis pealeii. The sequence goes on along the minus strand of CM042179.1, from coordinate 35,027,778 downwards.
TATAGATATACATATATTTACCAACCCCTCCGCACTAGCAGAATGCGACACAAGGTCAATTTCTTAAGCGGAGTTCAGCAGGTTTGAATTCAGAGTTCCTTCTCCTAGACCGGTTGCCTAACCAAGGTTAAAGAGCCCAGTCTGCCCTACTATTTATCCATAGCTGGAGGGAGAGTAGGATTCATACCTTTCCCAAGGGTATTAGCGCAAAGTGAAATGCAATTACCACGTCCAGGATTTGAACTCGGGGCGACAAGTCCATTTCCAATGACTTTAACCATTACATCACGCGCTTCCTATTTTAATATACATATAGATTTTTGATGTAGCTTTTTTAGTTTAGCAAAATTTTCCTGGCTTATCTCAATTTTAAACATTTAAATATTTAGCTCAGTCAGTAGAGTGTTGGACTAGGAACCTTAAGGTTCCTGGTTCAATACCGACCCTCGCCAACTCAGCGTATGAGTAACACGTGGATCTGTGTGGTAAAGTAAGGAGCTGATGGTAGGTGTGGCGCTCCACCTCAGACGCATAAACAATCTCCTTAGTCTAGCACTAGTGAAAAGGGGATAGACTCCCTCGCTGATTGGCTGATACTGATACTGACATTAGGCCGCCCTGACAACTTTACTTTACTTATTATACCCAAGGTAAGGTTGGTTTAGCTCAGTTGGTAGAGTGTTCGGCTAGGAATCACAAGGTTCTTGGTTCGATATCGGCCCTCGCCAACCCAGCGTATGAGTAGCACATGGATCTGTGCGGTAAAGTAGGAGCTGATGGTAGGTGTGGCGTTCCACCTCAGATGCAAAAACAGTCTCCTTAGTCTAGCACTAGTGAAAATGGGATAGACTCCCTTGCTGATAGGCTGATACCGACTTTAGGCCACTCCGATAACTTTACTTTTTTTTACTTATACTTAGCTCAATTTTGCTTCATTTTATACCAAAAAAGCATCATCTAAAAATGTGTCTTTTTTTTATAGACACAAGGAGGCGGGGGTAAACATATGTAACAAAAGGGCCCCAAATCTGATTAGCCTGTGGGCCTCTTAAGGCCTAAATCCAGCTCAGATTATCACCTTTTTTTTTTAAATTCTTAGTGACATATTTGATTGTTGTTAAAGGTTGATATGTCATTAAACAAAGAAACCATACCTAATAATGTATAATGGATTATACCATTTATCTATACAACTATAAAGGTCAATTGGTGTATATCTATGTAAGTATGTCCAGATGAAACTACGAAAATAAAACAATTAACAACAAAATAAATATATATATAAAAATATAAATATATATATAGACACGATTATAAATATAATATAAATATATATATAGACACTATTCTTGATTTGATTTATATTCAAAGATATCTAAAAATTGAAATATACATAGAAATAGCATTGAAATTCTACTTATAAATGTTCAGCATTTGTAAATTATGAAGATTTGATTTATATTCAAAGATATTTAAAAATTGAAATATACATAGAAATAGCATTGAAATTCTACTTATAAATGTTCAGCATTTGTAAATTATGAAGATTTGATTTATATTCAAAGATATTTAAAAATTGAAATATACATAGAAATAGCATTGAAATTCTACATTAGAATGCCCAGAATTTGTAAATCTCTAAAGTAAACAAATTAATACAACAGCCCCCCCACCCCCACCCCGCTGGGTACCCCACTTCTAGTCCTATATATGTGAACAATTCAAGTAGAAAAAAGAAAAAGAAAATAAATACAATGTATATAAATACAGATTAGAGACATGCCATAATGGATCATTCCATCTTAAATAAATCAATTTTTTTTTGTGGCAATTTTTAGCATCAACATGTGACTATTTCTTGATAATATGTTGAATAATGTAGCAGTGAAAAAATAAATACAACCCTTATAAATTCTTTAAGAAAAGTTTCTGTTCACATAAACAAATCTGCTTTTCAATGCTATCATTGGGCCAACTCTTTTTTCCTAAGAAATATCCATGAGGACTGCCTCTTCTGTGACAACAATTTGGTGTCCCCTATCAATATTCTATTATCCCTAGGACAACAGGATATGTTTAATCTCAAGCCCTGCACAAAAACACAGGCTTCAAGGGACCACTAAGCAGTTTGATAGGGTATTTATGCATCAAAACATTAATTAATGAATGATGGTGATTCAATTTTAATGCTCAGTTTCAGTTTTGTTTTTAGTAAAAAGAAAAAAAATTAAGTGAATGCCATGAAAGTAAATTCCATAATAGGAACCTACTCTAAAATCTTGAGATATTGTCCCTTTTTTAATGTGCCAGCAAATATAAAATACAAATTCCATAAATTATGATAGATTTAACTTATTTTTATTTGAAGTAAAAATTAAGAGCTGAAAAGTGAAAATGTTTAAAATCATTTTAATAGGAACCTACTCTAAAATCTTGAGATATTGTCCCTTTTTTAATGTGCCAGCAAATATAAAATACAAATTCCATAATCTATGATAGATTTAACTTATTTTTATTTGAAGTAAAAATTAAGAGCTGAAAAGTGAAAATGTTTAAAAATCATTTTGATAGAATTAATGCACTAACTATAAAATTGTAAAATAAAAAATTAAAAAAATAAAAAAAAAAGCATATTTAATTAAAATTTCTCAGAGAATCTACACAATAATGGAACATACCATCTATGTGAACAATTCAAGTAGAAAAAATATAAAAAATAAATACAATGTATATAAATACAGATTAGAGACATGCCATAATGTGACTATTTCTTAATAATATGTTGAATAATGTAGCAGTGAAAAAATAAATACAATCCTTATAATTTCTTCCCAGGAAGTAATCTACCTAAAAAAAAAATGTTGTTTTTTAAAAAAATTGAAATAGATCACTAAGTAGGCCAGAGCCTATTCAAGTAGTGACCAGGTTTGAATTCAGAGTTTGCCTTCTCCTAGACTGGTTGCCTAACTAAGGTTAAAGAGCCCAGTGAAATAGATCACTAAGTAGGCCTGAGCCTATTCTAGTAGTGACCAGGTTTGAATTCAGAGTTTTTCTTCTCCTAGACTGGTTGCCTAACTAAGGTTAAAGAACCCAGTGAAATAGATCACTAAGTAGGCCTGAGTCTATTCTAGTAGTGACCAGGTTTGAATTAAGAGTTTTCCTTCTCCTAGACTGGTTGCCTAACCAAGGTTAAAGAGCCCAGTGAAATAGATCACTAAGTAGGCCTGAGTCTATTCTAGTAGTGACCAGGTTTGAATTCAGAGTTTTCCTTCTCCTAGACTGGTTGCCTAACCAAGGTTAAAGAGCCCAGTGAAATAGATCACTAAGTAGGCCTGAGTCTATTCTAGTAGTGACCAGGTTTGAATTAAGAGTTTTCCTTCTCCTAGACTGGTTGCCTAACCAAGGTTAAAGAGCCCAGTGAAATAGATCACTAAGTAGGCCTGAGTCTATTCTAGTAGTGACCAGGTTTGAATTCAGAGTTTTCCTTCTCCTAGACTGGTTGCCTAACCAAGGTTAAAGAGCCCAGTGAAATAGATCACTAAGTAGGCCTGAGTCTATTCTAGTAGTGACCAGGTTTGAATTCAGAGTTTTTCTTCTCCTAGACTGGTTGCCTAACCAAGGTTAAAGAGCCCAGTGAAATAGATCACTAAGTAGGCCTGAGTCTATTCTAGTAGTGACCAGGTTTGAATTCAGAGTTTTTCTTCTCCTAGACTGGTTGCCTAACCAAGGTTAAAGAGCCCAGTGAAATAGATCACTAAGTAGGCCTGAGTCTATTCTAGTAGTGAATAAGACATGCTGGATAATGCTGGAGAGGTAAGAACAAACTCATAGAGTGATCTTCTCCTGTGGATACTTAAACGTGGTCATACCAGAGTATAAACAGTTGTATGGCCACTTACCTCCTATCACACAAACCATCCAAGTAAGATGAATAAGACATGCTGGATAATGCCGGAGAGGTAAGAACAAACTCATAGAGTGATCTTCTCCTGTGGATACTTAAACGTGGTCATACCAGAGTATAAACAGTTGTATGGCCACTTACCTCCTATCACACAAACCATCCAAGTAAGATGAATAAGACATGCTGGATAATGCCGGAGAGGTAAGAACAAACTCATAGAGTGATGTTCTCCTGTGGATACTTAAACGTGGTCATACCAGAGTATAAACAGTTGTATGGCCACTTACCTCCTATCACACAAACCATCCAAGTAAGATGAATAAGACATGCTGGATAATGCCGGAGAGGTAAGAACAAACTCATAGAGTGATGTTCTCCTGTGGATACTTAAACGTGGTCATACCAGAGTATAAACAGTTGTATGGCCACTTACCTCCTATCACACAAACCATCCAAGTAAGATGAATAAGACATGCTGGATAATGCCGGAGAGGTAAGAACAACTCATAGAGTGATGTTCCCCTGGATACTTAAACGTGGTCATACCAGAGTATAAACAGTTGTATGGCCACTTACCTCCTATCACACAAACCATCCAAGTAAGATGAATAAGACATGCTGGATAATGCCGGAGAGGTAAGAACAAACTCATAGAGTGATGTTCTCTTGTGGATACTTAAACGTGGTCATACCAGAGTATAAACAGTTGTATGGCCACTTACCTCCTATCACACAAACCATCCAACTAAGATAAATAAGACATGCTGGACACTGCTTTAGAAGTGAGGACGCGCTCATAAGTGACATTCTTACATAGGCATCTACATATGGACATACCAGTGTGGGTCAACCAGCAAATATTCACATTGATAAGCTCTGTGCAGATACTGGATGCCATGCAGAGTACCTGCCAGATTTGGTCCATTAGGCTAATAGAATTTGGGGTTCTTTCATTATAATCCCCATTAAACCTGAAAATAAACATCTCTTCTGTTCTTATATCTTTATTATTCTTTTGTTTTATCAGGAGCTGAAGACTTGAGGGCTCTTGTGGTTCTCTTCTAGTCTTGGAACCCTTGCAGCCCATACTAACCCTTATGTAAATCTGATACTGGCTCCCCCACATGGATACACCAGTGTTGGCTGACCAGCAAACGGACCATATGACCTTGAGGCACTCCTTTTGGATCTCGATTAAGAAAGGACATTTACACCATTAATATCCGGTTGTTTTAACAGACGATTTTTAGATTTAAAAAAAAAATTTATAAAACTATCCCATAACCCTAACCCCTAACCCTAACCTTAACCCTAACCCTAACAAACAACCAGATATTGACAGTGTAAATGAAAAACATGTCCTTTCTTAATTGAGATCAAAAAGGGGTGACTAAAGGTAATATGGTCCCAAACACTGGATGCTGCCATAAGCAATGACTGATAGGAATGGATAGTGAGAGAGAGTCAAGGAAATCCATGCTGTAAGCATGCCTTGATGATGATGATGATGATGATGATGATGATTAGATTAAGCTTTAAAAATTTTTTTAAGCTTTAAAATTTCAGTTAACATTTTTTATCATTACTTTTTGCATCAGTATTCACTTATTTTTTTTTTAAATTATGCAAAAAGAAAAAAAATTAAGAATTTTTTAAATTTTTTTTTTTAGAAATAATGTAAAATTAAAAAAAAGAAGAAAAGATCTCTCTACCCCCCCCCAAAAAAAAAAGAAGTTCATAAGGGGAGATAATCCAACAAAGCATTTTTTAAAAAATCAGGCTGCAGGGATAAGGGATGATGTCGACTCATCCTGTTGCTATGACTACCAGCAATTCTTTTTGATACTGCAACTACTTGAGTGAGTCAAATGTTTTGCAATGTTTTAATAATATAATTAATTCATTCATTCATTCATTTAGACTCCATTTCTGTTCTACAATCTATTAAAAGTAGAAAACTAGATAACCCTCTAATCACTAAACTTTTAAACAAACTTAACTCCATTAGCCATAGCAAGATAATGATATTCTGCTGGATTCCAAGCCATATAGGAATCCAGGGAAATGATAAAGCAGATTCATTAGCTAAATCTGCACTTGACATGATACCAGACAAAAAACTTGATTACAGTAAATAAACCCCAATATATTTTTGAATACCTAATTACCAATAGAAGTATTCAGCATAAAATAACCCAAGGGGTTGACATGCCGTAAAACCCAACCAAACCAACCAACCAACCAAACCTAATAATATAATGCACAATTTGGCAGCACTGGATGTGTTATATACCCAACATCAAACATCAGGTTTATAATAGAGAGAGAGAGAGAGAGAGACATATTAGAGAATATTTACCACGTACCCCACGGGTGTACGGGTTAAGCACAAGGCCCTATTAATGTGGGACCACCCACAAGCCGTGACTCATGGTGTGACGGGTGCAAAAAATGTGTTGATCCTGTCAGCATTCCCCCCTCAAGGGGGCGCCTCAGGCACCGGGCAATAAACCCAGCCCTGCCCCTTTAAATTGAAGGAGCAGGTGTTGATTATTTCATTACTCTGGTTACTTATTGCTAGTTCCTGCTTCTTCTTCTCCTATCTGCTATGGCTGACATCTTGTTGTTTTGTTGACTTCTAATTCATCTGTTCTTCAATCTTCTTTCCTAATTCTTCTACTGGGCTTCTTTGGGCAAGTCATTGTTTTTATATCTAATCACCAGCAAGACTTAAGTTTTCTTGATCAAGTTTTATTAGCCCATATTGGTTATTCACTGCACAGGAGACTGATCTCAAAGCACATCTAAACTCTCTGACGGTTGGGTCGAATCTGATAACTAAACTAATTATTCCCATGTCTCTGTTCCGGAGGTCAGTTAGGGGTCATCTAAAATGTCAATCATAACCCAATGGTTATGGAAAACTACCCACCGCCGGTTTCAAATCTATTACAATTCAAGAGAGTTCATGAATTGTAACAGCCATTTTGGTTTCTACACTACTGTACATAAATATTAGGAATCTAATAATTATGTAACATATCATCATTTTATTATCCAAATAAAATATCTTCTCATGCTAAAATAATGTCAACCAATTCATAATGTTCATCTCTTTCATACAATACTTCTTCCTTGTCTGAATTTTTTTTGAGATGCGATTTGACGATTTGTATTGTTTAGATTCTTCGGACTGTTGCTCCCATCTTAATTGTTACTCTAGAAGTGGCTACCCGGGCATCGCCTGGGTAGAGATGTGAGTGGGCAAAAAGTTAGTCTTGCAGATCCATTATTAGTGAGTCTTGAGACGGATCCTCACAGGATGTCCCATTCAAATCCCTATGTAAAAAAAAGGGCCCTGTGGGGCTTGAGAAAAAAAAAAAAAAAAAAAAAAAAAGTTAGTCTCACAGAGATCCATTATTTCTGAATTGTGAGTTGGATCCTCATAAGATGCCGCATTAAAATTCCTATGTAAAAAAGACCTTGTGTTGATCCAGCTTGGTGGGGCATCAGAAAAAAACAAAGTGCACAGACATTCCAAAAAGAAAAATTAATGTCTTCATGAATATGAATTAAATCTTCATTAATTTTGCTCAGAAAGCAAGATCTGGTGATAGTGATATGTATATATATATTTGATAGGTACTTGTCGTCTACCTTGTTTTGGTAAACAATAAATATTTTGTAGTTTCCGAGTTCCCAGGATCACCACGATTACTGTTATGACTAACTACGACAGTAATATATAACCATAATACTATCACCAGATCTTGGCTTTCTGAAGGCAAAATTAATGAAGATTAATTCAATATTCATAAACATTAATTTTCCTTTTTGGATGTCTGTTGCACTTTGGTTTTTCTGATCCCAAGCTGCGATCAACACAAGGTTTTTTACAATAGGAATTTTAATGCGCGCATCTTATGAGGATCAACCACAATTCAGAAATAATGGATCTCGAAGACTAACTTTTTTCTTTTTTTTTTTTTTTCTCAGCCCCACAGGGCCTTTTTTTTACATAGGGATTTGAATGGGACATCCTTGAGGATGCCGTCTCAAGACTCACTAATATGGACGCAAGACTAACTTTTTTCCCACTCCACATCTCTACCCAGGCGATGCCCGGGTAGCCCTTCTAGAGTAACAAATTAAGATGGGACAACAGTCCGAAGAAATCTAAAACATCGTCAAATCGGCATCTCAAAAAAATTCAGACAAGGAGAAGTATTGTATGAAAGAAGATGAACATTATTGAATTGGTGACATTATTTTAGGCATGAAGAAGATATTTTATTTGGATAATAAAATGATGATATGTTACATAATTAATTAATTCCTAAATATTTATTACAGTAGTGTAGAAACCAAAATGGCTGTTAATTCATGACTTTGAATTGTATAGATTTGAAACCGCGGTGGGTAGTTTCCATACCATTGGGTATGTTGACACTTTAGATGACCCTAACTGAACCTCCGGAACAGAGACATGAATAATTTAGTTTGTTATAGATTCGACCAACGTCAGAGAGTTTAGATGTGCTTTGAGATCAGTCTCCTGTGCAGTGAATAACCAAATGGGCTAAATAACTTGAGTCAAGAAAACTAAGTCTTGCTGGTGCTTAGATTAAAACAAAGGGGGGGGGGGGGGGGGGGGGGGGGGGGGGGTGCTGCCCAAATTGAAGCCCATAGAAGATTAAGGAAAGAAGATTGAAGAACAGATGAAATTTAGAAGTCAAGCAAAACAAAAGATGTAGGCATAAGCAGATAGGAGAAGAAAAGCAGGAACTAGCAATAAGTAACCGCAGAGTAATGATAATCAACACCTGCTCCTATCAATTTAAAGGGCAGGGCTGGGTTTATTGCCCGGTGCTGAGGCCCCTTGAGGGGGGATGCTGACAGGATCAACACATTTTTTGCACCGTCACACCATGAGTCACGGCTTGTGGGGTGGTCCCACATTAATCAGGGCCATGTTGTTTTTTTGGTTGGTTTTGTGCTAACCCGTACACCCGTGGGGTAGACGTGTAAAATATTCTCTAATCATGTCTCTCTCTCTAAATCTCTCTCCTATTTATAAACCTGATGTTTGATGTTGGGTATATAACACATCCAGTGCTGCCAAATTGTGGCATTATATTTTAGGTTTGGTTGGTTGTGGTTTGGTTGGGTTTTAACGGCATGTCAACTTGGGTATTTTATGCTGAATACTTTCTATTGGTAATTAGGTATTCAAAATTATTGGGGTTATTTACTGTAATCAAGTTTTTTGTATGGTATCATGTCAAGTGCAGATTTAGCTAATGAAATCTGCTTTATCATTTTCCCTGGATTCCTAATGGCTTGGAATCCAGCAGAATATCATTATCTGCTATGGTAATGGAGTTAAGTTGTTTTAAAGTTTAGTGATTAGAGGGTTATCTAGTTTTCTCTTTTAATAGATTGTGAACAGATGGAGTCTAATGATGAATGAATGAATTAATATATTATTAAAACATTGAAACATTTGACTCACTCAAGTGTTGCAGTATCAAAAGAATTGCTGGTAGTCAATAGCAACAGGATGAGTCGACATCATCATTATCCCTGCAGCCTGATTTTTAAAAAATGCTTTGGATTATCTCCCTTATGAACTTCTTTTTTTTTGGGGGGGGGGTAGAGAGATCTTTTCTTCTTTTTTAATTTTACATTATTCTAAAAAAAAAAATTTAAAAAATTCTTAATTTTTTTTCTTTTTGCATAATTTAAAAAAAAATAAGTGAATACTGATGCAAAAGTAATGATAAAAATGTTAACTGAAATTTTAAAGCTTAAAAAAATTTTTAAAGCTATCTAATCAATCATCATCAAATCATCAATCATCATCACAAGGCATGCTTACAGCATGGATTCCTTGACTCTCTCTCACTATCCATTCCTATCAGTCATTGCTTATGGCAGCATCCAGTGTTTGGACCATATTACCTTTAGTCACCCCTTTTTGATCTCAATTAAGAAAGGAATGTTTTTCATTTACACTGTCAATATCTGGTTGTTTGTTGGGTTAGGGTTAAGGTTAGGGTTAGGTTAGGGTTATGGGATAGTTTATAAATTTTTTTTTTAAATCTAAAAATCGTCTGTTAAACACCGGATATTAATGGTGGTAAATGTCCTTTCTTAATCGAGATCCAAAAAGGAGTGCCTCAAGGTCAATATGGTCCGTTTGCTGGTCAGCCAACACTGGTGTATCCCATGTGGGGGAGCAGTATCAGATTTACATAAGGGTTAGTATGGGCTGCAAGGGTTTCCAAGACTAGAAGAACCACAAGAGCCCTCAAGTCTTCAGCTCCTGATAAAACAAAAGCAATATAAAGATATAAGAACAGAAGAGATGTTTATTTTCAGGTTTAATGGGGATTATATGAAAGAACCCAAATTCTATACCTAATGGACCAAATCTGGCAGGTACTCGCATGGCATCCAGTTCTCTGCACAGAGCTTATCAAATGTGAATATTTGCTGGTTGACCCACACTGGTATGTCCATATGTAGATGCCTATGTAAGAATGTCACTTATGAGCGCGTCCTCACTTCTAAAGCAGTGTCCAGCATTTTTATTTTATCTTAGTTGGATGGTTTGTGTGATAGGAGGTAAGTGCCATACAACTGTTTATACTCTGTATGACCACGTTTAGTATCACACAGAGAACATCACTCTATGAGTTTGTTCTTACCTCTCCGGCATTACCAGCATGTCTTATTCATCTTACTTGGATGGTTTGTGTGATAGGAGTAGTGGCCATACAACTGTTATACTCTGGTATGACCACGTTAAGTATCCACAGGGGAACATCACTCTATGAGTTTGTTCTACCTCTCCGGCATTATCCAGCATGTCTTATTCATCTTACTTGGATGGTTTGTGTGATAGGAGGTAAGTGGCCATACAACTGTTTATACTCTGGTATGACCACGTTTAAGTATCCACAGGAGAAACATCTCTATGAGTTTGTTCTTACCTCTCGGCATTATCCAGCATGTCTTATTCATCTTACTTGGATGGTTTGTGTGATAGGAGGTAAGTGGCCATACAACTGTTTATACTCTGGTATGACCACGTTTAAGTATCCACAGGAGAACATCACTCTATGAGTTTGTTCTTACCTCTCCGGCATTATCCAGCATGTCTTATTCATCTTACTTGGATGGTTTGTGTGATAGGAGTAAGTGGCCATACAACTGTTTATACTCTGGTATGACCACGTTTAAGTATCCACAGGAGAAGATCACTCTAATGAGTTTGTTCTTACCTCTCCAGCATTATCCAGCATGTCTTATTCATCTTACTTGGATGTTTTGTGTGATAGGAGGTAAGTGGCCATACAACTGTTTTATACTCTGGTATGACCACGTTTAAGTATCCACAGGAGAAGATCACTCTATGAGTTTTGTTCTTACCTCTCCAGCATTATCCAGCATGTCTTATTCACTACTAGAATAGACTCAGGCCTACTTAGTGATCTATTTCACTGGGCTCTTTTACCTTGGTTAGGCAACCAGTCTAGGAGAAGAAAAACTCTGAATTCAAACCTGGGTCACTACTAGAATAGATCAGGCCTACTTAGTGATCTATTTCACTGGGCTCTTTAACCTTGGTTAGGCAACCAGTCTAGAGAAGAAAAACTCTGAATTCAAACTGGTCACTACTAGAAAGAACTCAGGCCTACTTAGTGATCTATTTCACTGGGCTCTTTAACCTTGGTTAGGCAACCAGTCTAGGAGAGGAAAACTCTGAATTCAAACCTGGTCACTACTAGAATAGACTCAGGCCTACTTAGTGATCTATTTCACTGGGCTCTTTAACCTTGGTTAGGCAACCAGTCTAGAGAAGGAAAACTCTTAATTCAAACCTGGTCACTACTAGATAGACTCAGGCCTACTTAGTGATCTATTTCACTGGGCTCTTTAACCTTGGTTAGGCAACCAGTCTAGGAGAAGAAACTCTGAATTCAAACCTGGTCACTACTAGAATAGACTCAGGCCTACTTAGTGATCTATTTCACTGGGCTCTTTAACCTTGGTTAGGCAACCAGTCTAGGAGAAGGAAACTCTTAATTCAAACCTGGTCACTACTAGAATAGACTTCAGGCCTACTTAGTGATCTATTTCACTGGGTTCTTTAACCTTAGTTAGGCAACCAGTCTAGGAGAAGAAAACTCTGAATTCAAACCTGGTCACTACTAGAATAGGCTCAGGCCTACTTAGTGATCTATTTCACTGGGCTCTTTAACCTTAGTTAGGCAACCAGTCTAGGAGAAGGCAAACTCTGAATTCAAACCTGGTCACTACTTGAATAGGCTCTGGCCTACTTAGTGATCTATTTCAATTTTTTAAAAACAACATTTTTTTTTTAGGTAGATTACTTCCTGGGAAGAATTATAAGGATTGTATTTATTTTTTCACTGCTACATTATTCAACATATTATTAAGAAATAGTCACATTATGGCATGTCTCTAATCTGTATTTATATACATGTATTTATTTTTATATTTTTTTCTACTTAATTGTTCACATAGATGGTATGTTCTTATTGTGTAGCATTCTCTGAGAAATTTTTAATTAAATATGCTTTTTTTTTTTTTTTAAATTTTTTATTTTACAATTTTATAGTTGGTGCATTAATTTATCAAAATGTTTTAAACATTTTCAATTTTCAGCTCTTAATTTTTACTTCAATAAAATAAGTTAATCTATCATAGATTATGGGAATTTGGTATTTATATTGCTGGCACATTAAAAAAGGGACAATATCTCAAGATTTTAGAGTAGGTTCCTATTAAAATGATTTTAAACATTTTCACTTTCAGCTCTTAATTTTATTCAAATAAAATAAGTTAAATCTATCATAATTAATGGAATTTTGTATTTTATATTTGTGGCACCATTAAAAAGGGACAATATCTCAAGATTTGAAGTAGGTCCTATTTGGAATTTACTTTCATGGCATTCACTTAATTTTTTTTCTTTTTCTAAAACCATGAAACTGAATTAAAATTGAATCACCATCATTCATTAATTAATGTTTTGATGCATAAATACCCTATCAAAACTGCTTAGTGGTCCCTTGAAGCCTGGTTTTGTGCAGGGCTTGAGATTAAACATATCCTGTTTGTCCTAGGGAATAATAGAATATTGATAGGGGACACCAAATTGTTGTCACAGAAGAGGCAGTCCTCAATGGATATTTCTTAGGAAAAAGAGTTGGCCCAAATGATAGCATTGAAAAGCAGATTTGTTTATGTGAACAGAAACTTTTCTTAAAGAATTATAAGGTTGTATTTATTTTTTCACTGCTACATTATAACATATTATCAAGAAATAGTCACATGTTGATGCTAAAAATTGCCACAAAAAAAAATTGATTATTTAAGATGGAATGATCCATTATGGCAGTTCTAATCTGTATTTATATACATTGTATTTATCTTTTTCTTTTTTTACTTGAATTGTTCACATATATAGGACTAGAAGTGGGTCCCAGCGGGTGGGGGTGGGGGGGCTGTTGTAAAATTAATTTGTTTATTTAGAGATTTCAAATTCTGGGCATTCTAATGTAGAATTTCAATGCTATTTTATGTATATTTCAATTTAAATATCTTTAAATAATCAAATCTTCATATTTACAAATGCTGAACATTATAAGTAGAAATTCAATGGCTATTTCATGTATATTCATTTAAATACTTTGAATATAAATCAAATCTTCATAATTTACAAATGCTGACATTTTATAAGTAGAATCAATGCTATTTCTATGTATATTTCAATTTTTAGATATCTTTGATATAAATCAAATCAAGATAGTGTCTATATATATATTTTATATTAATATTTATAATCGTGTCTAATTATATTTATATTTTATTATATATTTATTTTGTTGTTAATTGTTTATTGTAGTTTCATCTGGACATACTTACATAGATTATACACCAATTGACTTTATAGTTGTAGAGATAAATGGTATAATCCATTATACATTATTGTATGGTTTCTTTGTTTAATGACATTCAACCTTTAACAACATCCAATATGTCACTAAGATTTAAAAAAAAGGTGATAATCTGAGCTGGATTTAGGCTTAAGAAGGCCCACAGGTAATCAGATTTGGGGCCCTTGTTTAACATATGTTACCCGCTCCTTGTGTCTATAAAAAAAGACAACATTTAATGATGCTTTTTTGGTATAAAATGAAGCAAAATTGAGCTAAGTATAGTAACAAAAAGTAATAGTTATCGGGTGGCCTAAAGTGGTATCAGCCTATCAGCAAGGGAGTCTACCCATTTTCAAACTAGTGCTAGACTAAGGAGACTGTTTTTGCATCTGAGGGTGGAACCCACACCTCCATCAGCTCCACCTTTACCGCACAGATCCATGTGCTACTCCATACGCTGGGTTGGCGAGGGCCGATATCGGAACCAAGACCTTGTGATTCCTAGCGACACTCTACCACTGAGCTAAACCAAACCTACTTGGTATAATAAAGTAAAGTAAAGTTTGTCAGAGGCGGCCCTAATGTCTATCATATAGCCAATCAGCGAGGGAGTCTATCCCCTTTTCACTAGTGCTAGACTAAGGAGATTGTTTATGCGTCTGAGGTGGAGCGCCACACCTACACATCAAGCTCCTTACTTTACCAACACAGATCCACGTGTTACTCATACGCTGAGTTGGCGAGGGTCGGTAATTGACCAGGAACTTAAGGTTCCTAGTCCAACACTCTACTGACTGAGCTAAATATTTAAATGTTTAAAATTTGAGATAAGCCAGAAAATTTTGCTAAACTAAAACAGCTACATCAAAATCTAATATGTCATATTAAAATAGGAAGCGCGTTGTAATGGTTTAAAGTCATTGAGAATGGACTTGTCGCCGATCCGAGTTCAAAATCCTGGAACGTGGTAATTGGCATTTCACTTTGCGCTAATACCCTTGGGAAAGGTATTGAATTACTCTCTCAGCTATGGATAATAGTAGGGCAGACTGGGCTTACCTTGGTTAGGGCA
>CM042179.1:34955272-35012731 GCA_023376005.1 Doryteuthis pealeii | reverse complement strand
CGTTGGTGTTATGGGTTCCTCAGACACCATATTATGGAATGTGGTGATGTCGAATTTTAAATGGGCTCAGTTTCAGTTTGGTTGTTTAGTAAAAGAAAAAAAATTAAGTGAATGCATGAAAGTAAATTCCAAAAGGAACTACTCTAATCAGTTGAGATATTAGTCGGCTTTTTTAATGTGCACAATATAAATACAAAAATTCCATAAATTATGATAGATTTTAACCTTATTTTATTTGAAGTAAAAATTAAAGAGCTGAAAAGTGAAAATGTTTAAAATCATTTTAATAGGAACCGTACTCTAAAATCTTGAGATATTGTCTTTTTCATGGGCGCAGAAATATAAAATACAAATTCCATAATCTATGATAGATTTACTTATTTTTTATTTGAAGTAAAAAATTAAAGAGCTGAAAGTGAAATGTTTAAAAATCATTTTGATAGAATTAATGCACTAACTATAAATTGTAAAATAAAAAATTAAAAAAAAAAAAAAAAGCATATTTAATTAAAATTTCTCAGAGAATCTACACAATAATGGAAATACCATCTATGTGAACAATTCAAGTAGAAAAAATATAAAAAATAATACAATGTATATAAATACAGATTAGAGACATGCCATAATGTGACTATTTCTTAATAATATGTTGAATAATGTAGCAGTGAAAAATAAATACAATCCTTATAATTTCTTCCCAGGAAGTAATCTACCTAAAAAAAAAAATGTTGTTTTTTTAAAAAAATTGAAATAGATCACTAAGTAGGGCCAGAGCCTATTCAAGTAGTGACCAGGTTTGAATTCAGAGTTTGCCTTCTCCTAGACTGGTTGCCTAACTAAGGTTAAAGAGCCCAGTGAAATAGATCACTAAGTAGGCCTGAGCCTATTCTAGTAGTGACCAGGTTTGAATTCAGAGTTTTTTCTTCTCTAGACTGGTTGCCTAACTAAGGTTAAAGAGCCAGTGAAATAGATCACTAAGTAGGCCTGAGTCTATTCTAGTAGTGACCAGGTTTGAATTAAGAGTTTTCCTTCTCCTAGACTGGTTGCTAACCAAGGTTAAAGAGCCCAGTGAAATAGATCAAAGTAGGCCTGAGTCTATTCTAGTAGTGACCAGGTTTGAATTCAGAGTTTTCCTTCTCCTAGACTGGTTGCCTAACCAAGGTTAAGAGGCCCAGTGAAATAGATACTAAGTAGGCCTGAGTCTATTCTAGTAGTGACCAGGTTTGAATTAAGAGTTTTCCTTCTCCTAGACTGGTTGCCTAACCAAGGTTAAAGAGCCCAGTGAAATAGATCACTAAGTAGGCCTGAGTCTATTCTAGTAGTGACCAGGTTTGAATTCAGAGTTTTCCTTCTCTAGACTGGTTGCCTACCAAGGTTAAAAGAGCCCAGTGAAATAGATCACTAAGTAGGCCTGAGTCTATTCTAGTAGTGACCAGGTTTGAATTCAGAGTTTTTCTTCTCCTAGACTGGTTGCCTAAACCAAGGTTAAGAGGCCCAGTGAAATAGATCACTAAGTAGGCCTGAGTCTATTCTAGTAGTGACCAGGTTTGAATTCAGAGTTTTTCTTCTCCTAGACTGGTTGCCTAACCAAGGTTAAAGAGCCCAGTGAAATAGATCACTAAGTAGGCCTGAGTCTATTCTAGTAGTGAATAAGACATGCTGGGATAATGCTGGAGAGGTAAGAACAACTCATAGAGTGATCTTCTCCTGTGGATACTTAAACGTGGTCATACCAGAGTATAAAACAGTTGTATGGCCACTTACCTCCTATCACACAAAACCATCCAAGTAAGATGAATAAGACATGCTGGATAATGCCGGAGAGGTAAGAACAAACTCATAGAGTGATCTTCTCCTGTGGATACTTAAACGTGGTCATACCAGAGTATAAACAGTTGTATGGCCACTTACCCTCTATACAACACAAACCATCCAAGTAAGATGAATAAGACATGCTGGATAATGCCGGAGAGGTAAGAAGACAAACTCATAGAGTGATGTTCTCCTGTGGATACTTAAACGTGGTCATACCAGAGTATAAACAGTTGTATGGCCACTTACCTCCTATCACAAACAAACCATCCAAGTAAGATGAATAAGACATGCTGGATAATGCCGGAGAAGGTAAGAACAAAACTCATAGAGTGATGTTCTCCTGTGGATACTTAAACGTGGTCATACCAGAGTATAAACAGTTGTATGGCCACTTACCTCCTATCACACAAACCATCCAAGTAAGATGAATAAGACATGCTGGATAATGCCGGAGAGGTAAGAACAAACTCATAGAGTGATGTTCCCTGTGGATACTTAAACGTGGTCATACCAGAGTATAAACAGTTGTATGGCCACTTACCTCCTATCACACAAACCATCCAAGTAAGATGAATAAGACATGCTGGATAATGCGGCGAGGTAAGAACAAACTCATAGAGTGATGTTCTCTTGTGGATACTTAAACGTGGTCATACCAGAGTATAAAACAGTTGTATGGCCACTTACCTCCTATACACAAACCATCCAACTAAGATAAATAAGACATGCTGGACACTGCTTTAGAAGTGAGGACGCGCTCATAAGTGACATTCTTACATAGGCATCTACATATGGACATACCAGTGTGGGTCAACCAGCAAATATTCACATTGATAAGCTCTGTGGCAGATACTGGATGCCATGCAGAGTACCTGCCAGATTTGGTCCATTAGGCTAAAAGAATTTGGGGTTCTTTCATTATAATCCCAATTAAACCTGAAAATAAACATCTCTTCTGTTCTTATATCTTTATTATTCTTTTTTTTTGTTTTATCAGGAGCTGAAGACTTGGAGGGCTCTTGTGGTCTCTTCTAGTCTTGGAACCTTGCAGCCCATACTAACCCTTATGTAAATTTATACTGGCTCCCCCACATGGATACACCAGTGTTGGCTGACCAGCAAACGGACCATATGACCTTGAGGCACTCCTTTTGGATCTCGATTAAGAAAAGGACATTTACACCATTAATATCCGGTTGTTTTAACAGACGATTTTTAGATTTAAAAAAAAAATTTATAAAACTATCCCATAACCCTAACCCCTAACCCTAACCTTAACCCTAACCCTCTAACAAACAACCAGATATGACAGTGTAAATGAAAACATGTCCTTTCTTAATTGAGATCAAAAAGGGGTGACTAAAGGTAATATGGTCCCAACACTGGATGCTGCCATAAGCAATGACTGATAGGAATGGATAGTGAGAGAGAGTCAAGGAAATCCATGCTGTAAGCATGCCTTGATGATGATGATGATGATGATGATGATGATTAGATTAAGCTTTAAAAATTTTTTTAAGCTTTAAAATTTCAGTTAACATTTTTTATCATTACTTTTTGCATCAGTATTCACTTATTTTTTTTTTAAATTATGCAAAAGAAAAAAAAAATTAAGAATTTTTTAAATTTTTTTTTTTAGAATAATGTAAAATTAAAAAAAAGAAGAAAAGATCTCTCTACCCCCCCCAAAAAAAAAGAAGTTCATAAGGGGAGATAATCCAACAAGCATTTTTTAAAAAAATCAGGCTGCAGGGATAAGGGATGATGTCGACTCATCCTGTTGCTATGACTACCAGCAATTCTTTTTGATACTGCAACTACTTGTGAGTGAGTCAAATGTTTTGCAATGTTTTAATAATATAATTAATTCATTCATTCATTCATTTAGACTCCATTTCTGTTCTACAATCTATTAAAAGTAGAAAACTAGATAAACCCTCTAATCACTAAACTTTTAAACAAACTTAACTCCATTAGCCATAGCAAGATAATGATATTCTGCTGATTCAAGCCATATAGGAATCCAGGGAAATGATAAAGCAGATTCATTAGCTAAATCTGCACTTGACATGATACCAGACAAAAAACTTGATTACAGTAAATAAAACCCCAATATATTTTTGAATACCTAATTACCAATAGAAGTATTCAGCATAAAATAACCCAAGGGGTTGACATGCCGTAAAAACCCAACCAAACCAACCAACCAACAAAAACCTAATAATATAATGCACAATTTGGCAGCACTGGATGTGTTATATACCCAACATCAAACATCAGGTTTATAATAGAGAGAGAGAGAGAGAGAGAACATATTAGAGAATATTTACCACGTACCCCACGGGTGTACGGGTTAAAGCACAAGGCCCTATTAATGTGGGACCACCCCACAAGCCGTGACTCATGGTGTGACGGGTGCAAAAAATGTGTTGATCCTGTCAGCATTCCCCCCTCAAGGGGGCGCCTCAGGCACCGGGCAATAAACCCAGCCCTGCCCCTTTAAATTGAAGGAGCAGGTGTTGATTATTTCATTACTCTGGTTACTTATTGCTAGTTCCTGCTTCTTCTTCTCCTATCTGCTATGGCTGACATCTTGTTGTTTTGTTGACTTCTAATTCATCTGTTCTTCAATCTTCTTTCCTAATTCTTCTACTGGGCTTCTTTGGGCAAGTCATTGTTTTTATATCTAATCACCAGCAAGACTTAAGTTTTCTTGATCAAGTTTTATTAGCCCATATTGGTTATTCACTGCACAGGAGACTGATCTCAAAGCACATCTAAACTCTCTGACGGTTGGGTCGAATCTGATAACTAAACTAATTATTCCCATGTCTCTGTTCCGGAGGTCAGTTAGGGGTCATCTAAAATGTCAATCATAACCCAATGGTTATGGAAAACTACCACCGCCGGTTTCAAATCTATTACAATTCAAGAGAGTTCATGAATTGTAACAGCCATTTTGGTTTCTACACTACTGTACATAAATATTAGGAATCTAATATTATTAACACATCATCATTTTATTATCCAAATAAAATATCTTCTCATGCTAAAATAATGTCAACCAATTCATAATGTTCATCTCTTTTCATACAATACTTCTTCCTTGTCTGAATTTTTTTTGAGATGCGATTTGACGATTTGTATTGTTTAGATTCTTCGGACTGTTGCTCCCATCTTAATTGTTACTCTAGAAGTGGCTACCCGGGCATCGCCTGGGTAGAGATGTGAGTGGGCAAAAAGTTAGTCTTGCAGATCCATTATTAGTGAGTCTTGAGACGGATCCTCACAGGATGTCCCATTCAAATCCCTATGTAAAAAAAAGGGCCCTGTGGGGCTTGAGAAAAAAAAAAAAAAAAAGAAAAAAAAAAGTTAGTCTCACAGAGATCCATTATTTCTGAATTGTGAGTTGGATCCTCATAAGATGCCGCATTAAAATTCCTATGTAAAAAAGACCTTGTGTTGATCCAGCTTGGTGGGGCATCAGAAAAAAACAAAGTGCACAGACATTCCAAAAAGAAAAATTAATGTCTTCATGAATATGAATTAAATCTTCATTAATTTTGCTCAGAAAGCAAGATCTGGTGATAGTGAATATGTATATATATTTACTTTGTCGTTAATTGTTTTATTTTTGTAGTTTCCTCCAGACATACTGTTGCTCCCAGTTTTATTGTTACACTAGAAGCGGCTACCTGGCATCGCCTAGGTAGAGGGAGGTAAAAAAAGATAATCTCTGAGATTCATTATTGTTGAATCGCGAGTTGGATCCGCACAGGATGCCCTCTTAAAATCCCTATGTAAAAAGGTCCTTGCATTAATCCAGACTCTCTAAAAAGAAAAATTAATGTCTCCTATTTAAAATAATAAATGCAAAAAAAATTCCATGCTGTTATCATTTAAATTTTATTTTTATAAATTTTTTAAATTTTTATTTTCTAATTATCTTCATGAATATAAATCAAATCTTCATTATTTTTATTTAAAAAGTGCTTGTGAATGTGTATATACATTTACTTTGTCATTAATTGTTTTATTTTCATAGTTTCCTCTGGACATACATACACACACAACTGCCCTTTATATATGTATAGATATTGTTTTATTTTCATAGTTTCCTCCGGACATACATACACACAAACTGCCCTTTATATATGTATAGATATTGTTTTATTTTCATAGTTTCCTCCGGACATACATACACACAAACTGCCCTTTATATATGTATAGATATAATTGTTTTATTTTCATAGTTTCCTCCGGACATACATACACACACAACTGCCCTTTATATATGTATAGATATAATTGTTTTATTTTCATAGTTTCCTTCGGACATACATACACACAAACTGCCCCTTATATATGTATAGATATTGTTTTATTTTCATAGTTTCCTCGGACATACATACACACAAACTGCCCCTTATATATGTATAGATATTGTTTTATTTTCATAGTTTCCTCCAGACATACATACACACAAACTGCCCTTTATATGTGTATAGATATAATTGTTTTATTTTCATAGTTTCCTCCGGACATACATACACACAAACTGCCCTTTATATGTGTATAGATATAATTGTTTTATTTTCATAGTTTCCTCCGGACATACATACACACAAACTGCCCTTTATATATATATAGATATTGTTTTTTTTTCATAGTTTCCTCCGGACATACATACACACAAACTGCCCTTTATATATGTATAGATTACATACACATTCTCTCCTACCTTCTTCGTTTCAAAATTCAAAAAAGGTCAGAGGTCACAGCAACCAAAATATTGTGAATGTTACAATAAAGATGAGGACAACAGCCTGAAAAATCTAAATGGTACAAACTGTATTTTGATTTTGACTTTTTAGACTGTTGTCTTCATCTTTATTGTGGCAATGTTTCGACCGCTGTATCCTCTTCAGGTATTCCCTGTCTACACGAGCGTAGCAAATCATTTTGAATAGTTTGACTGTGAGATCAAACGAGACGTCAAAGAACTTTTGAAGATTTCATTCAAATAATGATGTCATTATTTTTGGATACTTATCTTCAATGCTGTTGTATCCGAGATGTAGGGATAACAGAAATGACAATAAAAACAGGGAAATTGTTAACAATAACTATACTTGTTTTATTTATTCTCACTGACAGGAAAAAAAAAAGTGGATGGTTTTGGATTAGAGTTCTACTTGATGAGGATAAAAGTGTATGACCTGCTCGGTTCTGATCTGCTGTGCAGTCTGTTTTTCCCTCCTCTTTAGAGAGTCCAGTTTGAATCGTTAGGGGGAGATAACTCTCCCTAACAAATGCCTTATCTGATCAATAGTCAAACTATTCAAAATGATTTCCCAGGTTAGGTCATTGCTATGCTCGTATAGACAGGGAATACCTGAAGAGGATACAGCGGTCGAAACATTGTGTTTTTACATCTATCTATATCTATCTATACATATATAAAGGGCAGTTGGTATGTATGTGTATGTCCGGAGGAAACTTCAAGAATAAAACAATTAATGACAAAGTAAATATATATACACATTAAATATCACCAGGGCTTGGTTTTCTATACGTATATAAAGGGCAGTTGTGTGTATATGTGTGTCCGGAGGAAACTTCAAGAATAAAACAATTAATGACAAAGTAAATATATATACACATTAAATATCACCAGGACTTGGTTTTCTATACATATATAAAGGGCAGTTGTGTGTATATGTATGTCCGGAGGAAACTTCAAGAATAAAACAATTAATGACAAAGTAAATATATATACACATTAAATATCACGAGGGCTTGGTTTTCTATACATATATAAAGGGCAGTTGTGTGTATATGTATGTCCAGAGGAAACTTCGAAAATAAAAAAACAATTAATGACAAAGTAAATATATATACACATTAAATATCACCAGGGCTTGGTTTTCTATACATATATAAAGAGCAGTTGTGTGTATATGTATGTCCGGAGGAAACTTCGAAAATAAAACAATTAACGACAAAGTAAATATATATACACATTAAATATCACCAGGGCTTGGTTTTCTATACATATATAAAGGGCAGTTGTGTGTATATATATGTCCGGAGGAAACTTCGAAAATAAAACAATTAACGACAAAGTAAATATATATACACATTAAATATCACCAGGGCTTGGTTTTTGAGCAAAAATAATTTTAGATTTGATTTATATTCGTGAAGATAATTAAAAAATAAAATTTAAATGATAACAGCATGGATTTTTTTTTTTTTCATTTAATATTTTAGATAGTAGACATTAACATTTCTTTTCAGAGTAGCTGGATCAATGCAAGGTCTTTTTTTTTTAAATAGGGATTTAAATGGGGCATCCTACAAGGATTCAACTCACGATTCAGTAATAATGGATCTGCGGGACTAACTTTAAAAAAATCCCCCTCTACCCAGGTGACGCCGGGTAGCCACTGCTAGTATCACAATAAAGATGAGGAGTGAAAAAAACAAAAATCAAAATCAAAATCAAAATAATGCATATCAATTCTCAGGTTAAAGATTCAGACAAATAGTACAATCCTTCTCGTAAGAAATAAATTTTATTTATTCATTCTTGATTTGGTTTAGCTTGTTGGGTTTTACGGCATGTCAACCCTTGTAGGGTTATTTTATGCGAAGACATTTTGTTTTATTCATTCACTTGTTTTAGTTTAAGTTTAGTTGGATTTTACGGCATGTCAACCCTTGTTGGGTTATTTTATGCCGAAGACATTTTGTTTTATTCATTCTTGGTTTGGTTTAGTTTAGTTGGATTTTACGGCATGTCAACCCTTGTTGGGTTATTTTATGCCGAAGACATTTTGTTTTATTCATTCTTGGTTTGGTTTAGTTTAGTTGGATTTTACGGCATGTCAACCCTTGTTGGGTTATTTTATGCCGAAGACATTTTGTTTTATTCATTCTTGGTTTGGTTTAGTTTAGTTGGATTTTACGGCATGTCAACCCTTGTTGGGTTATTTTATGCCGAAGACATTTTGTTTTATTCATTCTTGGTTTGGTTTAGTTTAGTTGGATTTTACGGCATGTCAACCCTTGTTGGGTTATTTTATGCCGAAGACATTTTGTTTTATTCATTCTTGGTTTGGTTTAGTTTAGTTGGATTTTATGGCATGTCAACCCTTGTTGGGTTATTTTATGCCGAAGACATTTTGTTTTATTCATTCTTGGTTTGGTTTAGTTTAGTTGGGTTTTTACGGCATGTCAACCTTGTTGGGTTATTTTATGCCGAAGACATTTTGTTTTATTCATTCTTGGTTTGGTTTAGTTTAGTTGGATTTTACGGCATGTCAACCCTTGTTGGGTTATTTTATGCCGAAGACATTTTGTTTTATTCATTCTTGGTTTGGTTTAGTTTAGTTGGGTTTTACGGCATGTCAACCCTTGTTGGGTTATTTTATGCCGAAGACATTTTGTTTTATTCATTCTTGTTTGGTTTAGTTTAGTTGGATTTTACGGCATGTCAACCCTTGTTGGGTTATTTTATGCCGAAGACATTTTGTTTTATTCATTCTTGGTTTGGTTTAGTTTAGTTGGGTTTTACGGCATGTCAACCCTTGTTGGGTTATTTTATGCCGAAGACATTTTGTTTTATTCATTCTTGGTTTGGTTTAGTTTAGTTGGATTTTACGGCATGTCAACCCTTGTTGGGTTTTTTATGCCGAAGACATTTTGTTTTTTCATTCTTGGTTGGTTTAGTTTAGTTGGATTTTACGGCATGTCAACCCTTGTTGGGTTATTTTATGCCGAAGACATTTTTGTTTTATTCATTCTTGGTTTGGTTTAGTTTAGTTGGATTTTACGGCATGTCAACCCTTGTTGGGTTATTTTATGCTGAAGACATTTTGTTCTATTCATGCTTAATGGATATTCAAAATTTTTTTAAAAGTCATTTTTTTTATTTAACCCATAGATGGGGCCCTAACAGGTACTACCTCTCCAAGTCATGAGTGAACCTGGGAGTAATGGTGATGAAGGGGTACTCCATGCTCCCCAGAACCCCAGAATTGGTATTTCACCATTAGATGCAGTTTGACGTCATCCCTAGGAGACTTTATTGGTGGAGTGGCTACTGTTATTAAAGTGGTGTTAGTAATAATTATTTTTTTAATTGAAATAGATCACTAAGTAGGCCTGAGCCTATTTCTAGTAGTGACCAGGTTTGAATTCAGAGTTTTTCTTCTCCTAGACTGGTTGCCTAACCAAGGTTAAAGAGCCCAGTGAAATAGATCACTAAGTAGGCCTGAGTCTTTTCTAGTAGTGACCAGGTTTGAATTCAGAGTTTTTCTTCTCCTAGACTGGTTGCCTCTAACCAAGGTTAAAGAGACCAGTTTGTCCAACTATTTAACCATAGCTGGAGGGAGAATAGTTGGATTCATACCTTTCCCAAGGGTATTAGCGGTATGTGAATTGTGGCTTCGTCCAGGAATTGAACTCGGGTTTGACGCGTCCATTTCCTTCAACTCTACCCAGTACACCACTGTGCATTCTCACTTGATAGTTAAACTGTTTTCATTAGTATCATGATTTAATATATAAGTAGTGATTATTACTAAGCAGTCATTGATTGGTATGGTAGGTTGTAATGGGCTGAGAGTTTTATTGACACTTATAATATTGATAGTGGTTTTAAAGACAGTTTATTTTTATAATAATAAGTAAGTAGAGTCGTTGGGGTGGCCTAAAGTCGGTATCATCCAGACAGTGAGGGAGTCTATCCCCTTTTCAATAGGAAAGGACAATACACTATAGTCAGTATCAGCCAGACAGTGAGGGTCTATCCCCTTTTCACTAGGAAAGGACAATACACTATAGTCGGTATCATCCAGACAGTGAGGGAGTCTATCCCCTTTTCACTAGGAAAGGACAATACACTATAGTCGGTATCAGCCAGACAGTGAGGGAGTCTATCCCCTTTTCACTAGGAAAGGACAATACACTATAGTCGGTATCAGCCAGACAGTGAGGGAGTCTATCCCCTTTTCACTAGGAAAGGACAATACACTATAGTCAAATTTGATTGAGTTCAATCCTCCCTGGATGCACAATACTTGTAACTTTGTGTCACATCCTACCCATGGCAATGGGTTAGATAAATTCCTACAATCAAACTTGATTATGTTAAGATTATCATTAAGTTAGAAAGCAACGTAGTAAAAGTAAAGTTGTCGAGGTGGCCTAAAGTTGGTATCAGCCAATCAGCGAGGGAGTCTATACCCTTTTCACTAGACCAAGGAGATTGTTTTTCGCGTCTGAAGTGGAAACCATTTGGTTTCTAGTCGCACGCTCTACCGACTGAGCTAACAATGTAGTCAGAGATAAACATGTGAACTTCAATGAAAGCATATACAAAGGGCACACAGCGAAAGAGTAAGTAAAGTAAAGTCGTTCGAGGGGGGAGGTGACCCAAAGTCAGTATCAACCAGACACTGAGGGAGTCTATCCCCTTAATATTAACATTAAGTTAGAAAGCAATGTAGTCAGAGGTAAACATGTGAACTTCAATGAAAGCATATACAAAGGGCACACAGCGAAAGAGTAAGTAAAGTCGTTGGGGGGGGGGTGACCTAAAGTCAGTATCAACCAGACACTGAGGGAGTCTATCCCCTTAATATTAACATTAAGTTAGAAAGCAATGTAGTCAGAGGTAAACATGTGAACTTCAATGAAAGCATATACAAAGGGCACACAGCGAAAGAGTAAGTAAAGTCGTTGGGGGGGGGGGTGACCTAAAGTCAGTATCAACCAGACACTGAGGGAGTCTATCCCCTTAATATTAACATTAAGTTAGAAAGGCAATGTAGTCAGAGGTAAACATGTGAACTTCAATGAAAGCATATACAAAGGGCACACAGCGAAAGAGTAAGTAAAGTCGTGGGGAGGGGGTGACCTAAAGTCAGTATCAACCAGACACTGAGGGAGTCTATCCCCTTAATATTAACATTAAGTTAGAAAGCAATGTAGTCAGAGGTAAACATGTGAACTTCAATGAAAGCATATACAAAGGGCACACAGCGAAAGAGTAAGTAAAGTAAAGTCAGTATCAACCAGACAGTGAGGGAGTCTATTATATATATATATATATATATATATATATTTATTTAATTTGCTGAGTTTTTATAGATCAATGTTTATTATAAACAGCTACCCAGGTTTCTGGGTAGCTGTTTATAATAAACATTGATCTATAAAAACTCAGCAAATCAAATAAATATTAGCTCTCACAATTTGTGATTGAGCACTGTATTTTCTTTGTTTCATCACAAAAAAAATTTGTTTTTATATATACCTATATATATATATATATATATATATATAGTGGGTCATTAATTCAATATGAATTGAAGTAATTTTTAGTAGTTACATGCAAAGGTCATAATTATATATATCTGATTAGAAAAATTTTTTAATCTTTATGTCATAGTCACAATTTTTTTATTTGTTTTACGTATACATGTTATCATTGTTAATATGACTAACTAGAATACAACTAGAGTGAGTCAAAAGTTTTGCAATATTTTCGTAATGTGAGGTACAATTCGACAGTTCTGGATGCTTTTGCTGAGTCGTGAAAGTGACTAACTGTGGTATATTGGTTAATAAGAAACGGAAACACTGTTTCAGCCATTGTTTTTGATAAGAAACGGAAACACTGTTTCAGCCATTGTTTTTGATAAGAAACGGAAACACTGTTTCAGCCATTGTTTTTGATAAGAAACGGAAACACTGTTTCAGCCATTGTTTTTGATAAGAAACGGAAACACTGTTTCAGCCATTGTTTTTGATAAGAAACGGAAACACTGCAGCCATTGTTTTTGATAAGAAGGAAGCACCGTTTCGGCAATCTTTCAGTTGTGATAATAAAAAGGCGGAAGTGGTTACTCCACCAAATGACGTTCAAATGGATTACTTGTTGTGTTAGTTATTCGATAAGCAAGCTGTGAAACTAACCATACTGGACTGTGAGATGCCAAGCTCGCTTGATACTCTCTGAGTGCTACTTCACGGATTTTCCTATATGGCTCCAATTTTTTGTATTCTTGCTCATCTTACATTTTTTGACATTTGACATTTTTTTTACATTTTTTTATCTTTATTTTTTTATCTTATTTTTTATCTTATTTTTAATTTTTTAATTTAAAAAAAAATTCTTTTTTTATCTATTCTATTTTATCTATTTTTTAAATCTTTTTTTACATTTTTTTTTTACATTTTTTATCTTTTCTTTACATTTTTTACAATTTTTTATCTTTATTTTTTTATCTTATTTTTTACCTTTTTTTACCTTTTTTTAATTAAAAAAAAAATCTTTGTTCATCTATTCTATTTTATTTTATTTTATCTATTTTTTATCTTGCTTTTTTACATTTTTTTAAACATTTTTTATCTTTTTTTCATCTTATTTTTTATCTTTTTTTATCTTTTTTATTTTTAATTTTTAAAATTTTTTAATCTTTTTTTGCATCTATTTTATTTTATTTTATTTTATCTATTTTTTACCTTTATTTTTTTACCTTTATTTTTTTACCTTTATTTTTTAATTTTAAAAAATCTTTTTTCAATCTTTTTTAAAATCTCAAAAAATCTTTTTTCTATCTATTTTATTTTATTTTATTTTATCTATTTTTTACATTTTTTAAAACATTTTTTTTTACATTTTTTATCTTTTTTTTTTTTTTTTTTTTTTTTTTGACATTCTTGATACTCTCTGAGTGCTACTTCACGGATTTTCCTATATGGCTCCAAATTTTCCATTTTAACCCCCATCCCCCTTTTTAACTAAACATATATTACCTTTGGCATTTAAACAATTAAGCAGCAGTTTCTTTTAAAAGTGATTCTGATTGAAAAAAAAAGGGCCTTTAAATTCCTCATTTTTTTTTAATGTAATCGATCAGTTTTTTTTAATGCAAATATGATTCGTCTAATAAAAGTTATTATCGCTTTTTGCTGTATCAAAAATTTGATACAAATGAAACTAATGTAAGAAGAGTGCAAAGATATAGATACTTTGCATACAAAACTCCGACGAAGGTTAACAGACAAAACATTTAATATAATACAGCACATGGATATAAAGAGATACAAAGTACATAGGTAAAAAGATAGATACAAAGTACATAGGTAAAAGGGTACATAAACAAAGAGTACATAAATAAAGATGAAGACACATTCATGAATGGTACAAGATAACATATAAAAGTACAGACATGAGACTAGGGATAGTACATGCTGTGTGAAGAACTTACAGTAATGTAAGTGGGGCCAAAAGCCCCAACGAGAAGGAGTAGACCGTATCTACTCCATGTGGCTCGAAGTTACTGGAACAGGAAAAGAGGCCGAAAGGGTTTGAACCCGGCGCTTAAATACTATAGCCCCCTAGCGGGCACCAGCAAACTAAACCTAGCAGACAACTCTCCCAGGCAAATACGAAACTAACGCTAGACTATGTATAAAGTTTTGCGGAACCCATGGAGATATTTTCAAATAATACATTCTCTTCAGCTATGCTTCTTGGCAAAATAATC
Source organism: Doryteuthis pealeii (assembly GCA_023376005.1). Lineage (NCBI taxonomy): Eukaryota > Metazoa > Mollusca > Cephalopoda > Myopsida > Loliginidae > Doryteuthis > Doryteuthis pealeii. Next base: position 34,998,353 of record CM042179.1, on the reverse strand, counting down.
TTGTGCTGTGACAGATGTTATCATACATGTCATACGAGCATGTAGTACCAAAAACCATGGGTGGCAGCATGGTGGATGTAAAGCAAGGCAGATGAAATCATAAAGGGTCAAAAGTGTGCTTCACATTGTTATATCAGAAATAAGATATCTCTTATGATTCACAATCCTTACACACAATATATCCACTCACTAACAAAGCAAAACAAAACACGAGTCACGGACACCTACCAGTGGAAGTTAACCCAACGGTACCCTAAAACAAAGTGACCAAATTGACGCAGTTCTGCACATAGGCTCGGATTGAGTTACGCTTGAAAGGAATTCCAAAACAACAAAAATAAATATTATGAACGGAATCCGGATTTTCGGCCAATGGGCTTCCTGCCAAACGCTCCAAAACTATTTCTGGAGCCTACCCGTCAGTATATAGGGCTGGCGTTTTGAAGACCGAACCAGTTGACCGGAGGGCTCCGACCCATGAATGTCGCGGTCGGCGAGATAAAAGAGAATACGTCGAAACCTCGACCAATGCACACCTGCATTTACCCTAACCAACTCAACCTGCTTCACCCCCACACCAGCAACCATGATCAACTACCGCACAACCGGCCCGACACCCCTTACCTTCCCTGACCACCACGTCACTATTCCTGACTTATCATCCACACCACGAGTGACCATATCAACTTACATCGCACTCTACCGACACGAATCTACTACTGACCATCACGGGTCCATCTGCCTACGTCACTATTCCTGACTTATTATCTACTACTACTATTATCCACACCCACACCACGCAGAGCCAGAATTGACCTCACCTGACCTTCAACCACACGTGCCTTCCCCCACTTCACACACCAGGCTTAAGGCGAATTTCTTTCACAGCATTTCCAGTTTTTGTTTAATTTTAATAAACGATATAAATCCAAAACCTTTTGTCCATTTTTCCTTTTGCAAACCATACACGCATATAAAAAATACTTCATTTTATTTCAACATGATGCTGGGCAGAAGGAAAGTATTATAAGAACTATACAAGTGTGTAGCACCAAAAACCATGGGTGGCAGCATGGTGGATGTAAAGCAAGGCAGATGAAACCAAAAGAGGTTCAACAGCACACTGGATGGATGAACTCCAAAGGTTGGTTGGTTGGGTTTTACGGCATGTCAACCCATTGGATCATTTTATGCCGAAGATGTCTTTTGATTTAAACACATTTTGTACTATCTAATCCATAGATGGAACCCTAACAGGTTCTTCCACTCCGGGTCAGAGTGGACCCAGGAGCAATGATGATGAAGAGGACACTCCACATTCCCCAGAATTCCAGAAAGAGAACCTCACCACCAGATTGAATTCAACGTCATATGCGGGACGTGGAGAATCTCAACCACTGCCTTTACATATATGATAGAAAGGGTTGGGGGTTGCCATAAGGGCAATAGGATTGGGACAATCGTATAGGTGCTAGGGCTTGACCGATTGTATCTGAAAAAAAATAAAGATGAGGATAACAAAATTTAAAAAAAAAATTGAAATGGATCACTAAGTAGGCCTGAGTCTATTCTAGTAGTGACCACCCTAAGCAGATATTTAAGAGGTTTGAATTTAGAGTTTTCCTTCCCCTAGACTGGTTGCCTCACCAAGGTTAAAGAGCCCAGTCTGCTCTACTATTTACCCATAGCTGGATGGAGAATAGTTGGATTCATACCTTTCCCATACCTGTAGCTTCGTCCAGGAATTAGATGAGTTCATTTCCTGCGACTCTAACCAATACACCACCATGCTCCCTAACAGTAAAAAAAAAATCTAAATAATACAGATTATCAGTCCTCATTTAAAAAATTTGATACAAACGATACTACTTATAAAGTTTTGCAGAAACTGTTGGAGATGTTTTTTTAATAATCCATTTCTTTTTAGATATGCTTCTTGGCAAAATAATCTTGTGTTGCAACAGATGTTATGATAATGAATGCAGTGAAATATTGATGATAATTTTAGCTACTCAGAGTAGCGTTGAGATTGAGGAGTCATTAAATTACAACCAATGTATTATTAGTGATACTAGCAAGAATATGTGCATCTATGAGAGTAAGTATTAGAAAGACTCACAAAATTAAATAAGAACACATATAAAAAGATTAAGTCATTAAATTACAACCAAGGTATTATTAGTGATACTAGCAAGAATATGTGCATCTATGAGAGTAAGTATTAGAAAGACTCACAAAATTAAATAAGAACACATATAAAAAGATTAAGTCATTAAATTACAACCAAGGTATTATTAGTAATACTAGCAAGAATATGTGCATCTATGAGAGTAAGTATTAGAAAGACTCACAAAATTAAATAAGAACACATATAAAAAGATTAAGTCATTAAATTACAACCAAGGTATTATTAGTGATACTAGCAAGAATATGTGCATCTATGAGAGTAAGTATTAGAAAGACTCACAAAATTAAATAAGAACACATATAAAAAGATTAAGTCATTAAATTACAACCAAGGTATTTAGTATACTAGCAAGAATATGTGCATCTATGAGAGTAAGTATTAGAAAGACTCACAAAATTAAATAAGAACACATATAAAAAGATTAAGTCATTAAATTACAACCAATGTATTATTAGTGATACTAGCAAGAATATGTGCATCTATGAGAGTAAGTATTAGAAAGACTCACAAAATTAAATAAGAACACATATAAAAAGATTAAGTCATTAAATTACAACCAAGGTATTATTAGTATACTAGCAAGAATATGTGCATCTATGAGAGTAAGTATTAGAAAGACTCACAAAATTAAATAAGAACACATATAAAAAGATTAAGTCATTAAATTACAACCAATGTATTATTAGTGATACTAGCAAGAATATGTGCATCTATGAGAGTAAGTATTAGAAAGACTCACAAAATTAAATAAGAACACATATAAAAAGATTAAGTCATTAAATTACAACCAATGTATTATTAGTAATACTAGCAAGAATATGTGCATCTATGAGAGTAAGTATTAGAAAGACTCACAAAATTAAATAAGAACACATATAAAAAGATTAAGTCATTAAATTACAACCAATGTATTATTAGTGATACTAGCAAGAATATGTGCATCTATGAGAGTAAGTATTAGAAAGACTCACAAAATTAAATAAGAACACATATAAAAAGATTAAGTCATTAAATTACAACCAATGTATTATTAGTAATACTAGCAAGAATATGTGCATCTATGAGAGTAAGTATTAGAAAGACTCACAAAATTAAATAAGAACACATATAAAAAGATTAAGTCATTAAATTACAACCAATGTATTATTAGTAATACTAGCAAGAATATGTGCATCTATGAGAGTAAGTATTAGAAAGACTCACAAAATTAAATAAGAACACATATAAAAGATTAAGTCATTAAATTACAACCAAGGTATTATTAGTGATACTAGCAAGAATATGTGCATCTATGAGAGTAAGTATTAGAAAGACTCACAAAATTAAATAAGAACACATATAAAAAGATTAAGTCATTAAATTACAACCAAGGTATTATTAGTAATACTAGCAAGAATATGTGCATCTATGAGAGTAAGTATTAGAAAGACTCACAAATTAAATAAGAACACATATAAAAAGATTAAGTCATTAAATTACAACCAAGGTATTATTAGTAATACTAGCAAGAATATGTGCATCTATGAGAGTAAGTATTAGAAAGACTCACAAAATTAAATAAGAACACATATAAAAAGATTACTCTTATTTTAATTATACTAGCAAGAATATGCGCCCTCTGCAGGGCATAAGTATTTAAGTTTTAATGTAATGAAATATATTGAATTAGAAAGACTCACAAAATTAAATAAGAACACATATAAAAAGATTACACTTATTTCAATTATACTAGCAAGTATATGCGCCTCTGCAGGGCATAAGTATTTAAGTTTTAATGTAATGAAATATATTGAATTAGAAAGACTCACAAAATTAAATAAGAACACATATAAAAAGATTACACTTATTTCAATTATACTAGCAAGAATATGCGCCCTCTGCAGGGCATAAGTATTTAAGTTTTAATGTAATGAGTATCAAAGGGATCTGTGCGGTATAGTAAGGAGCTGATGGTAGGTGTGGTGCTCCACCTTATTTATTCACATATAAACTCAATAACAGTCAATATAACAAGTACTTAGGGGCAGTACTTACAGTTCATATAACTCCCTCGTTGAGGGGGGTGTCAGGTTGAGTCTTCAGTTGTTACTCCCTCACTGGGGGGAAAGTTCCTTCAGTCACAAGAGACTGAGACAAGAGCTCGTTTCTACGAGGCTCACACGTTGGTACCAAAACCGTAAAGAGGGTTCTTCACCCAACCTGACAAGGGACGTTACCTTTTTATACTTCCTGTCCCCGAAGGCACGGGAGAGTTCTAGTCCCTACATTATATTGGCGGTCCGTTTTTTTTGTTGTTTTTTTTCTCTGTTCAATATCGTACGACATCTTGATCAGTTCCACCAGCTCAACATTACGTCATCAAACCCTGACAACCTGCCTGTCCCACATTGGTCTTATGAGCCACGAGTGTGCTTGCAATCAACATGGATCACCCCTTTCTTAATCTTCATTCATAAAAACTAAGTGATGAATAATGAGGAGAATCATCGCTTGTTAAAACAATAATAATCTTAATAGCGATCATGTGATAATGGTAGTGATGATATGTATCTATTAATAATGGAGATTCGCTTCTGGTTTTTGTCTGTAACAAAAATTACGTCACTGCTTACATCACATTACCCAAAATCATCATAACATAGAATAAATACACTCAAAATTTGAACATGCAACATTAGACAGTCCTCATTGTTTTTTAAAACAAGTTTTAATAAATACATGACTGGTATTATATATCTATATATAGTTTGTTTTATTTTAATACATATTTAAAATTTACATTTCAAATTGTTTTATTTTTTAATCCTTTAATGAATTTGATGATTTTACTTACTGAGGGTACAAACTCGCTGACATTGAATTTTTTACTCCCAACCCTCAGGCAATATGTTTCAAAAATCTATTTTTACATCGCCCAGAGGGCGTTTTTTATTTTGCTAGTAATCTTAATAGCGGTCATGTGATAATGGTAGTGATGATATGAACTGATAATAAAAAAAATTGTAATTCATAATCAGTATATTAATACTTGTGTTTCTTATTATACAAATATACTGTTATAATCTTGCAACACCCTCTGGTTAAAAAATGAGACCGTCTGAATCGTCCAAGATGAAATGCAAAAAATATGAATCCTGATTTTCTGGTGTCACTTAATCGTTGAATTCTTATTTCTTATAAGTGTCATCACCTCAGTTAAATAATGGACCAATCCAAAAAAAAATAGCTTCTTTCATTGACGCAAGAACCATCTATATATTAATGCGCTTGTTCCTTAATCTTCTGACTGTTATCATCTTGGTTAAAAATGAGACCGTCCAAATCGTCCAAGATGAAATGCCAAAATGTAAATCCTGATTATCTGGAGTTGCTTATCTGCCAAATTCTTATTCCTTATGAGTTTTGTCACCTCAGCTCAATAATGGACCATTCCATTTTTATTATAAAGAAAGGGAAGAAAAAGGACATACTACACAGATAAAAAAAATATCATAAGAAAGAAAGAATGAAAGATAGAGAGAGGGAGGGAGCGCACAGAAGTGATAATGCTAATGTGTTTCAATCAAACATAAGGAAAAGATGAAAAGATGAAAAGAAAGAAAAAAAGGAGTGAGAGAGAGTTGATTATTTTACTTTTTACATATTGCAATAAGTAAACATATCAAATGCTGTAATAATACTGTGGTATATATATTAATAATGGAGATTCGCTTCCGGTTTTTGTCTGTAACGTCACTGCTTACGTCACATTACCCAACACATAATCCAACGTCATAACATAGAATAAATATACTCAAAATATGAGCATGCAACGTTAGACAATCCTCATTGTTTCAATAAATAGATTCCCGGCGTTATATATTTATATATAGATTGTTTTATTCTAATATAATATTTAAAGTTATCGGAACTGTTTCCATTTCAAATTGTCTTTCTCTCTTTCTTTTCTTTTTTAATCCTTTAATAAATTTGACAATTTTACATACTTATGGTACACACTCTAAGACATTGAATTTTCAGCTCCCATCCCCTCAGGCAATATCTTTCAAAAAATTATTTTTACATCGCCCGGAGGGTGTTTTTTATTTTGCTAGTCCATATCTTATTATAATGGAGTGTGGGTTTGTCTGTCTGTAACCGAAACTACACAAGTCACAATTCCCTTTGTTATTTACACACATTCTCCATGATTTTATTTTTTATTTAAACCTCAATTATTAGTAAAATTGTTTTACATCATTAAGACTGTTAACAATATCTACATACTAATAACATGCAATTATATTTATATATTCAACGAAATAGCGGTTTACAGTGTGAATGGGAAGGCTAATTTGCATATTGATCTTAAAAAATTTGATTTTAATAAATATATGCTTAGTATTATTGATTTCTAATTGTTTGGTTTTATCTTAATAAATATGAGCAAAAATCTCGGGGGATAAATCTTAACAGAAATCTATTAACATAAAGAAATAACTGTAATTTTATTCTTTTCTTCCTATTTTAACTAAATAGTTAAATTAGGGAAATTTACCACTGAAAGACGGGAGTAAGGGAAAATGGTGGAACAGTTAGTTTCAAAGTTGTTCTATTTTCCGATTATACCCCCTCTGTTCCAAATCTTTTTATCTGAATTCTTATTCAGTTTCATTAGCCTTTCTAATTTAACATGAAATTTTATTATATTAAAACTTAAATACTTGCACCCGGAGGGTGCATATATTTGCTAGTAATAGTAATAATATATTATGCCAGTGTTGATTATTATTAGTATTGATTAATATATTATCATGACAGTATTGATTATTTCTTTTAATGTCACTGATATTGTGTAAAAAATAATAAATAAATGTAAAAAATAAGAGTTATAAAGATGATTCATTCATATTTGAAAACTTAGTCAACATTCAAAATACACGTATTGCATTTTCAAATAAGGGATGCTAGTTAAAATCAACCAATTAGAAGTCATATTTTCAAAACAAGTAATCAATAATGCAAATCAAATGGACCAAATAACTAATAGGCACCCCAAATCATCAACTTAATGAAAGGTTCATATTTTAACTCATCACCTGCAAGTTTCGCTTTCAAATATTTGAAAATAAACAAACAGACGATTTTTGCAATTATCTTGTATCTGACAAAGACAAATTTTACAAATACTATTTCTGAACAGCATCCTTTTATTCAAATAAACATAAAAAGATATTTTGCAAATAAAAACTGTATTTCTATTCAAATAAACATACTTGCATTTCTTTTCTGATTAATTAAAAACTATTTTAGTATAAAAATGTCTTTCTTCTTTTTTTAAATCATTGTAAGTGTTGAAAAATATTCATAAATTTCTGATTAAAAAGTATTTATTTAAAAAAAAGATTTTGCTATTGAATTTTAATTTGATTATGTGTACCAACCATCTATTTATTTAATTTATTGTGAATTCAACATCTCCATAAATTTCTGATTAAAATCATTTGTTTACAAAAATTTGAAAGCGGAAGTTACCGGTGACGAGTTAAAATGTGAACCTTTCATTAAATTGATGATTTGGGGTGCTTATTGGTTACTTGGTCCAATCAAACATACAAAACTTTCTCCACCCCTTCTCGTATTATTTGAAAAATAGATATGCCCATGTCACCAGGCAATATTTGAATGTCCTTATGAAAATTATATATATATATATATATATAGGTATATGTAAAAACAAAATTTCTTTTGCGATGAAACAAAGAAAATACAGTGCTCAATCACAGTTTGTAAGAGCTAATATTTATTTATTTTACAATGTTTTCATAGATCAATGTTCATTATCAACGACCGCGGTTTCATGCCAAAGCAATCATCAGGTTGAGAAGCAAGATCCAATGGTGTTTGTTGTGGTTCTTTACTCAAAGTCACATTTAGGATTGTAAATAACGTCGGTTAAATTTTCCCGAACGCTGTTATTATTTTTAAAATTCAAATCTTTTAAAAATAATAACAGCGTTCGGGAAAATTTAACCGACGTTATTTACAATCCTAAATGTGACTTTGAGTAAAGAACCACAACAAACACCATTGGATCTTGCTCCTCAACCTGATGATTGCTTTGGCATGAAACCGCGGTCGTTGATAATGAACATTGATCTATGAAAACATTGTAAAATAAATATATATATATATATATATATATATATATATATATATATATATATATATATATACAGAGATGCTGATAGGGTGGGGAGCATATGTATTATCATCTACATACAGTTGTGCCCTGTTGGTTGGGGCGTTAGAATGCACCGACTGCACCTCTGCAGATAAGTAAGACTTTCCCAAATGGGGCCACCAGTTGCCCGTGGGTGGCGACCTGTGATGCTTAAGGACGGAATCCTGGTGGATGAGCAGTCCATGACCTGCAACACTCCACTTAGATCCTTACTTAGGCTAGATGGGCAGCCGGAGAGGCCCCCTCCAACCAATCAGCTGGTCATGTCAAGCCCTAGCACCTATGTGATTGCCCCAACCCTATTGCTCTTATGGCAAGCCTCAACCCTTTTTATCCTATGGGTGCTAGAAGACCGTAGCTGAGGGTCTACATGTCCTGGGAATGACGTTAAACTCTATCTGATGGTGAGGTTCCAGTTCTGGAGGTTTGGAGAATGTGGAGCACCCCTTCATCACCATTGCTCCCTAGTCCACTCTGACCCGGAGTGGTAGTACCTGTTAGGGTCCCATCTATGGGTTAAATAGAAAAACATGAGTTGATAAACAAAATTTGTTATCCATTAAGAATGACTTTATTTCAAAACTTTATCGGCATTAAATGACCCACTGAGGTTGATATGCCATAAAACAAAACAAACCAAATCAAACCAAACCAAACCAAACCACATACAGTTCTGTTTTGCCATTTCACGGCTACTCAGTATAAATAAACAAAGCAGGCTGCTTCAGGCCAATTGCCTGGTGATATGAACATATTTATTTTTTAAATGATACGAGAAGGGATGGAGAAAGTTTTATACATTTGATTTGCATTATTGATGACTTATTTTGAAAATACAGCATTTTTACTGGTTAATTCTAATTAGCGTTCCTCGTATCATTTAAAAAATAAATATGCCCATATCACCAGGCAATATTTGAATGTCCTGATGAAGATTATATATATATATATCTATTAATAATGGAGATTGTCTGTATTTCTGTCTGTAACAAAAACTACATCATAGCTCTATGTCACAGATTGCGTCACAATTATCTTATGCTATATACACCCAAAATTTGAGTAAGCAATTTTTAAAAATTGTTTTTACTCTTGTTCTTTTTTTTTTTTTTTTACAGTAGCAAGAAGTTAACTAAAAAGTTTACAAATAAATAAATACCTACGATTTTGGGTAAAATTGATGTGGAAAATATTCAAAATAATTGTTTTGATTATTACATGCAAGCAACATTTTATTTGAGAGGGACGGGGCTCAGTTTTCATTTCAAATTGTTTTATTTTTTTTTTTTACTCCTTTAATAAATATGAGGATTTGTCTTACTTATGATACAAACCCTCTGACATTGAATTTTTAACTCCTACCCTCTCAGGCAATGTCTTTTTACAAATTAATTTTTACGATGCCCGGAGGGTGTTTCTGTTGCTAGTATATCAAATATATATTTAGTACCGTATTTGACGGCATATAGGACCCCCTTTTTTTCCAAAATTTTGGCTCAAAAAATTGCCCTGGGTCTTATACATTGTAGATGTACTCAGACCTCCCGTAGGCCTAGGCTAATCTTCTCTATGATGCTCACTAATCCAGCTTATGCTCAGAAATTTTATCTACCCTAAACTCCATGCATCCTTATTTTAGTACTGGTATTGTTATAATCAAGGTTAACAGCTTGACTGTTTTCAACAATATATGCTTAAATACACTAAAAACCTTTTTCCTGCTGAAATGGGGGTGTCTTATGTGCCCGTGCGTCTTATATGTCATCAAGTACGGTAATTGAAATATTTTAAACATCGACTAAGCTTACAAATATGAATAATCATCTTTTTTTCACATTTATTTATTATTTTTTCCTCATACTGTCAGATTCATTTCCATTTCTTCCTACTACTACATCAAGCCAATGAAAACAGAAGTTGTGCTGTAAGAATTCAAGTTGTAATGTGAAAGAAGGCCTTCAAAAAGCGTGTTCACCACGTCGGGTCGTCACCACTTGTAAGATTCAAAGTGAATATTTGAAGAACATACAACTCCGACAAGGGTTGAGGGACAATACATTTAATTGATAACAGCACATGAATACAAAGGATACATAATAGAAGAATACATGGATACATAAGATACAAATACAAGAGTAGATAAACCTACATATATAAAAGGACTGGAGCGTCCATAGATAGAAATGACTTACAAGGAGGGGGGCTGGAGCCCCACTGAGAAAGGGGTAGACCGTGTCTAACCCATGTGGTCTCGTAGCGAGGAAAGAGGAAGAGAAATTCGAATCAGCCGCTTAAATATCATACGTCCCCTGGTGGGAACAAGCGACAACAAGCTGGGCAGATAACTCCTCCACCCAAGGGAAGATAATCCCCTACAGTGCGAATGACTGCCGAGTCAAACCAAAACACGGCCAAACAACTGGTCGAAACCAACCCAAGCAGCATCAGTTAGCGTCAGTCACTGTCTTGAACGAGTGTCTGTGATTAATATATTATCATGACAGTATTGATTATTTTTAAATGTCCTGATATTGTTAAAAAATAATAAATAAATGTAAAAAATAGTTATAAAGATGATTCATTCATATTGAAAACTTAGTCAACATTCAAAATACACGTATTGCATTTTCAAATAAGGGATGCTAGTTAAAATCAACCAATTAGAAGTCATAGATTTAAAAAACAAGTAATCAATAATTGCAGAATCAATGGACGACAAATACGTAATAGCACCCAAATCATCAACTTAATGAAGGTTCATATTTTAACTCATCAACCTCAGAGTTTCGCTTTCAAATATTTGAAATAAACAAACGAACGATTTTTGCATTCTTGTATCTGACAAAGACAAATTTTACAAATACTAATTTCTGAACAGCATCCTTTTTATTCAAATAAACAATAAAGATATTTTGCAAATAAAAACTGTATTTCTATTCAAATAAACATACTTGCATTTCTTTTCTGATTAATTAAAAACTATTTTAGTATAAAAATGTTTTCTTCTTTTTTTAAATCATTGTAAGTGTTGAAAAATATTCATAAATTTCTGATTAAAAAGTATTATTTAAAAAAAAGATTTTGCTATTGAATTTTAATTTGATTATGTGTACCAACCATCTATTTATTTAATTTATTGTGAATTCAACATCTCCATAAATTTCTGATTAAAATCATTTGTTTAACAAAAATTTGAAAGCGGAAGTTCCGGTGACGAGTTAAAATGTGAACCTTTCATTAAATTGATGATTGGGGTGCTTATGGTTACTTGGTCCAATCAAACATACAAAACTTTCTCCACCCCTTCTCGTATTATTTGAAAAATAGATATGCCATGTCACCAGGCAATATTTGAATGTCCTTATGAAAATTATATATATATATATATATATAGGTATATGTAAAAACAAAATTTCTTTTGCGATGAAACAAAGAAAATACAGTGCTCAATCACAGTTTGTAAGAGCTAATATTTATTTTTACAATGTTTTCATAGATCAATGTTCATTATCAACGACCGCGCGTTTCATGCAAAGCAATCATCAGGTTGAGGAAGCAAGATCCAATGGTGTTTGTTGTGGTTCTTTACTCAAAGTCACATTAGAGGATTGTAAATAACTCGGTTAAATTTTCCGAACGACTGTTATTATTTTTAAAAAATTCAAATCTTTTAAAATAAGGACAGCGTTGGGAAAAATTTAACCAGACGTTTTAAAATCCGAAATGTGACTTTGAGTAAAGACCGACACAAAACACCATTGGGACTCTTGCTCTCAACCTGATGATTGCTTTTGCATGAAACCGCGGTTCGTTGATAAATGAACTTGAGTCTATGAAAACATGTAAAATAAATATATATATATATATATATAATAATATATTAGTATATATCTATATATATAAGTTGATCAGTTCCACCAGCTCAACATTACGTCATCAAACCCTGACAACCTGCCTGTCCCACATTGGTCTTATGAGCCACGAGTGTGCTTGCAATCAACATGGATCACCCCTTTCTTAATCTTCATTCATAAAAATCTTCATTCATAAAAATCTTCATTCATTAAAACTAAGTGATGAATAATTAGGAGAATCATCGCTTGTTAAAACAATAATAATCTTAATAGCGATCATGTGATAATGGTAGTGATGATATGTATCTATTAATAATGGAGATTCGCTTCTGGTTTTTGTCTGTAACAAAAATTACGTCACTGCTTACATCACATTACCCAAAATCATCATAACATAGAATAAATACACTCAAAATTTGAACATGCAACATTAGACAGTCCTCATTGTTTTTTAAAACAAGTTTTAATAAATACATGACTGGTATTATATATCTATATATAGTTTGTTTTATTTTAATACATATTTAAAATTTACATTTCAAATTATTTTATTTTTTAATCCTTTAATGAATTTGATGATTTTACTTACTGAGGGTACAAACTCGCTGACATTGAATTTTTTACTCCCAACCCTCAGGCAATATGTTTCAAAAATCTATTTTTACATCGCCCAGAGGGCGTTTTTTATTTTGCTAGTAATCTTAATAGCGGTCATGTGATAATGGTAGTGATGATATGAACTGATAATAAAAAAAATTGTAATTCATAATCAGTATATTAATACTTGTGTTTCTTATTATACAAATATACTGTTATAATCTTGCAACACCCTCTGGTTAAAAAATGAGACCGTCTGAATCGTCCAAGATGAAATGCAAAAAATATGAATCCTGATTTTCTGGTGTCACTTAATCGTTGAATTCTTATTTCTTATAAGTGTCATCACCTCAGTTAAATAATGGACCAATCCCCAAAAAAATAGCTTCTTTCATTGACGCAAGAACCATCTATATATTAATGCGCTTGTTCCTTAATCTTCTGACTGTTATCATCTTGGTTAAAAATGAGACCGTCCAAATCGTCCAAGATGAAATACCAAAATGTAAATCCTGATTATCTGGAGTTGCTTATCTGCCAAATTCTTATTTCTTATGAGTTTTGTCACCTCAGCTAAATAATGGACCATTCAATTTTTATTATAAAGAAAGGGAAGAAAAAGGACATACTACACAGATAAAAAAAATATCATAAGAAAGAAAGAATGAAAGATAGAGAGAGGGAGGGAGCGCACAGAAGTGATAATGCTAATGTGTTTCAATCAAACATAAGGAAAAGATGAAAAGATGAAAAGAAAGAAAAAAAGGAGTGAGAGAGAGTTGATTATTTTACTTTTTACATATTGCAATAAGTAAACATATCAAATGCTGTAATAATACTGTGGTATATATATTAATAATGGAGATTTGCTTCCGGTTTTTTGTCTGTAACGTCACTGCTTACGTCACATTACCAACACATAATCCAACGTCATAACATAGAATAAATATACTCAAAATATGAGCATGCAACGTTAGACAATCCTCATTGTTTCAATAAATAGATTCCCGGCGTTATATATTTATATATAGATTGTTTTATTCTAATATAATATTTAAAGTTATCGGAACTGTTTCCATTTCAAATTGTCTTTCTCTCTTTCTTTTCTTTTTTAATCCTTTAATAAATTTGACAATTTTACATACTTATGGTACACACTCTATGACATTGAATTTTCAGCTCCCATCCCCTCAGGCAATATCTTTCAAAAAATTATTTTTACATCGCCCGGAGGGTGTTTTTTATTTTGCTAGTCCATATCTTATTATAATGGAGATTGTGGGTTTGTCTGTCTGTAACCGAAACTACACAAGTCACAATTCCCTTTGTTATTTACACACATTCTCCATGATTTTATTTTTTATTTAAACCTCAATTATTAGTAAAATTGTTTTACATCATTAAGACTGTTAACAATATCTACATACTAATAACATGCAATTATATTTATATATTTAACGAAATAGCGGTTTACAGTGTGAATGGGAAGGCTAATTTGCATATTGATCTTAAAAATTTGATTTTAATAAATATATGCTTAGTATTATTGATTTCTAATTGTTTGGTTTTATCTTAATAAATATGAGCAAAAATCTCGGGGATAAATCTTAACAGAAATCTATTAACATAAAGAAATAACTGTAATTTTATTCTTTTCTTCCTATTTTAACTAAATAGTTAAATTAGGGAAATTTACCACTGAAAGACGGGAGTAAGGGAAAATGGTGGAACAGTTAGTTTCAAAGTTGTTCTATTTTCCGATTATACCCCCTCTGTTCCAAATCTTTTTATCTGAATTCTTATTCAGTTTCATTAGCCTTTCTAATTTAACATGAAATTTTATTATATTAAAACTTAAATACTTGCACCCGGAGGGTGCATATATTTGCTAGTAATAGTAATAATATATTATGCCAGTGTTGATTATTATTAGTATTGATTAATATATTATCATGACAGTATTGATTATTTCTTTTAATGTCACTGATATTGTGTAAAAAATAATAAATAAATGTAAAAAATAGTTATAAAGATGATTCATTCATATTTGAAAACTTAGTCAACATTCAAAATACACGTATTGCATTTTCAAATAAGGGATGCTAGTTAAAATCAACCAATTAGAAGTCATATTTTCAAAACAAGTAATCAATAATGCAAATCAAATGGACCAAATAACTAATAGGCACCCCAAATCATCAACTTAATGAAAGGTTCATATTTTAACTCATCACCTGCAAGTTTCGCTTTCAAATATTTGAAAATAAACAAACAGACGATTTTTGCAATTATCTTGTATCTGACAAAGACAAATTTTACAAATTTTGTGATACTATTTCTGAACAGCATCCTTTTATTCAAATAAACATAAAAAGATATTTTGCAAATAAAAACTGTATTTCTATTCAAATAAACATACTTGCATTTCTTTTCTGATTAATTAAAAACTATTTTAGTATAAAAATGTCTTTCGTCTTTTTTTAAATCATTGTAAGTGTTGAAAAATATTCATAAATTTCTGATTAAAAAGTATTTATTTAAAAAAAAGATTTTGCTATTGAATTTTAATTTGATTATGTGTACCAACCATCTATTTATTTAATTTATTGTGAATTCAACATCTCCATAAATTTCTGATTAAAATCATTTGTTTACAAAAATTTGAAAGCGGAAGTTACCGGTGACGAGTTAAAATGTGAACCTTTCATTAAATTGATGATTTGGGGTGCTTATTGGTTACTTGGTCCAATCAAACATACAAAACTTTCTCCACCCCTTCTCGTATTATTTGAAAAATAGATATGCCCATGTCACCAGGCAATATTTGAATGTCCTTATGAAAATTATATATATATATATATATATAGGTATATGTAAAAACAAAATTTCTTTTGCGATGAAACAAAGAAAATACAGTGCTCAATCACAGTTTGTAAGAGCTAATATTTATTTATTTTACAATGTTTTCATAGATCAATGTTCATTATCAACGACCGCGGTTTCATGCCAAAGCAATCATCAGGTTGAGGAGCAAGATCCAATGGTGTTTGTTGTGGTTCTTTACTCAAAGTCACATTTAGGATTGTAAATAACGTCGGTTAAATTTTCCCGAACGCTGTTATTATTTTTAAAATTCAAATTTTTTTAAAATAATAACAGTAATCTTATGCTATATACACCCAAAATTTGAGTAAGCAATTTTAAAAATTGTTTTTATTCTCGTTCTTTTTTTTTTTTTTACAGTAGCAAGAAGTTAACTAAAAAGTTTACAAATAAATAAATATCTACGATTTTGGGTAAAATTGATGTGGAAAATATTCAAAATAATTGTTTGATTATTTATTACATGCAAGCAACATTTTATTTGAGAGGGACGAGGCTCAGTTTTCATTTCAAATTGTTTTTTTTTTTTTTTTTACTCCTTTAATAAATATGAGGATTTGTCTTACTTATGATACAAACCCTCTGACATTGAATTTTTAACTCCTACCCTCTCAGGCAATGTCTTTTACAAATTAATTTTTACGATGCCTGGAGGGTGTTTTCTGTTGCTAGTATATCAAATATATATTTAGTACCGTATTTGACGGCATATAGGACCCCCTTTTTTTCCAAAATTTTGGCTCAAAAAATTGCCCTGGGTCTTATACATTGTAGATGTACTCAGACCTCCCGTAGGCCTAGGCTAATCTTCTCTATGATACTCACTAATCCAGCTTACGCTCAGAACTTTGACCTACCCTAAACTCCATGCATCCTTATTTTAGTACTGGTATTGTTATAATCAAGGTTAACAGCTAGACTGTTTTCAACAATATATGATTAAATACACTAAAAACCTTTTCCTGCTGAAATGGGGGTGTCTTATATGCCCGTGCGTCTTATATGTCATCAAGTACGGTAATTGAAATATTTTAAACATCGACTAAGTTTACAAATATGAATAATCATCTTTTTTTCACATTTATTTATTATTTTTTCCTCATACTGTCGGATTCATTTCCATTTCTTCCTACTACTACATCAAGCCAATGAAAACAGAAGTTGTGCTGTAAGAATTCAAGTTGTAATGTGAAACAAGGCCTTCAAAAAGCGTGTTCATCACGTCGGGTCGTCACCACTTGTAGGATTCAAAGTGAATATTTGAAGAACATACAACTCCGACAAGGGTTGAGGGACAATACATTTAATAGATAACAGCACATAATAGAAGAGTATGTGGATACATAAGATACAAATACAAGAGTAGATAAACCTACATATATAAAAGGACTGGAGCGTCCATAGATAGAAATGACTTACAAGGAGGGGGCTGGAGCCCCACTGAGAAAGGGGTAGACCGTGTCTAACCCATGTGGTCTCGTAGTGAGGAAAGAGGAAGAGAAATTCGAATCAGCCGCTTAAATATCATACGTCCCCTGGTGGGAACAAGCGACAACAAGCCGGGCAGATAACTCCTCCACCCAAGGGAAGATAATCCCCTACAGTGCGAATGACTGCTGAGTCAAACCAAACACGGCCAAACAGCTGGTCGAAACCAACCCAAGCAGCATCAGTTAGCGTCAGTCGCTGTCTTAAACAAGTGTCTGATATTGTTTTTGTGCAAATTTGCAATTGTGTTTGTTGGTTGGTTTCTTTGTTTAATGGCATATTAACTTTTGTGGGTTATTTAATGCCAAAGAAATCATGGCAGTGGTACTATATAACCGATAGCTGGATCAGAAGGTTCATACCTTTGCAAGAATATTAGGTAATTTTCACCTTTAGTTGTCAAAATTCCTAGCATAAAATTGTGCGTGCGCATTATCTGAAATGAACTTAATTGTTATTAAGAACACTTTATGATATTTTTGTGTTAAAGCATGCAGTTGTATTGTTTTCGAAAAAGTTTCTAAGATTTGTATATTTTGCCTGGACACATTCAAAATGGCTACCGGCTTGTTTCAAAGTGAAAGTCAGTTGGCTAAATTCCTAGCATAAAATTATCTGAAATGAACTTAATTGTTATTAAGAAGACATTTTATGATATTTTTGTGTTAATGCATGCAGTTGTATTGCTTTCAAAAAAGTTTCTAAGATTTGTTTATTTCGCACGGAGACTTTCAAAATAGCTACCAGCTTAGTTCAAAAGTGAAAGTCAAGGGAGGTTACTCTAATTGCCGTATTTGCTAGGAATTTTGACAACTAAAGGTGAAAATTACTGAATATTAGTCCATAATAGTGTGACTGGAGTTCAAACTCATTTACTATGATGTCACAGTCCAGTACATTATCCACTACTCTATGTGAACGACCACTCCACATCTATTAATAATGGAGATTCGCTTGTGGTTTTTGTCTGTAACAAAAACTATGTCACTGCTTATCTCACACTACCTAAAACGTCATAACATAGAATAAATACACTCAAAATTTGAGCATACAGTGTTAGACAGTCCTCATTGGTTTTTTAAACAAGTTTTAATAAATACATACCTGCTATTATCTATCTATATATAGTTTGTTTTATTTTAATATATTTTTAAAGTTATCAGAATTAAGTTTCCATTTCAAATTTTTTTTTTTTTTACTCCTTTAATAAATTTATTTTATTTTTTACTCCTTTAATAAATTTGATGATTTTACTTTACTTATGATACAAACACTCTGATATTAAATTTTCAACTCCCATCCCCTCAGGCAATATTTATTTTATGTCGCTTTTTTTTATTTTGCTAGTTGTAATAATAAAGGCATGATGTTATTTTTGAGTAATGCTGAATTTCAGTGCTACACAGCAATTGCTGTGACACTACCATTGCCAAACAGCATTGGTTTCTTACCTTTTCTTTGGACCACTGCAGTAGTGTGGAGAGGGAGGATCTGCTGCTTAGGCAACAGCACATGCTCCATATAAATGCTGAATTTCAGTGCTACACAGCAATTGCTGTGACACTACCATTGCTAAACAGCATTGGTTTCTTACCTTTCCTTTGGACCACTGCAGTAGTGTGGAGAGGGAGGATCTGCTGCTTAGGCAACAGCACATGCTCCATATAAATGCTGAATTTCAGTGCTACACAGCAATTGCTGTGACACTACCATTGCCAAACAGCATTGGTTTCTTACCTTTCCTTTGGACCACTGCAGTAGTGTGGAGAGGGAGGATCTGCTGCTTAGGCAACAGCACATGCTCCATGTAAACCCGCCCAGACTACGTAGTTCAAAATAGAAATAAAAAAATTGGGGGAACACTACGCCATCATCTTTACCAAACAGAAAGATGCCAACACAACATTTTTGTATAGTTAGTATCTCTGGTAGAACGAGGGTGAGTCAAAAGTTTTGCAATCATTTAGTACATATGGGCCGAGTTAGCTCAGTCGGTAGAGTGTTCGGCTAGAAACCACAAGGTTCCTAGTTCGATACTGGCCCTCATCAACTCAGCATATGAGTAGCACAGGGATCTGTGCATTAAACTAAGGAGCTCATGATAGGTGTGGCGCTCCACCTCAGGTGCTAAAATAATCTCCTTGGTCTAGCGCTAGTGAAAAGGGGATAGACTCCCTTGCTGATTGGCTGATACCGACATTAGGCCACCCCAACGACTTTACTTTCCTTAGTTTACTGCACATATGTAATGTGGCTGAAGGAGATCAAGTTGTACAAGGTATCTGCTGTGGTAGGTAGTGTTGTGGTAGTTGGTATGCTGACACGTTGTGCATCTCTTCACTTTATGTATGATTTGAAAACTGCACAGGCTAGCATGCAATTGTAGTCTAATTTGGAAACAGTTTATGAGTTTAACCTGGGCCATAATGCTACGGAGGTAACCAAAAATATCTATTGTGTGAAAGATGAAGGCACAGTTGATTACAGTATATTAATCAAATAATTCAAGAAATTTTGCTTGGGTTCCAAGACCTAACGAATTAGCAAGGACAGGTAGGCTTAAAACTGTAGTTTCTGAAGCTGTGCTCCAGGCTATAGAGGGAAATCCAGTGAGTAGCACTCAGAGAGTATCAGGCCAGTTCGAAATCTCACAGTCTAGTATGGTTTGTCATTTTTCCAACCTCAGCTACTGAATTGTGACTGCTATTACCAAAATATTGCAAAACTTTTCAAAAATTTTGCTCAGGTGGTGAGCACCTCAATGATCAGGCAAGGTGGGGTAAGCCTAAAACTGTGGTTTCTGAGGCTGTGCCCCAAGCCATAGAGGCAAATCTAGCAAGTTGTACTCAAGCTCCACACCAGTGTGGTTTGTCATCTTCATGACCTTGGCAAAAGCATTCAGAACTGCTGAATAATATTACATTGATAAGGGCGATGATTATTAAACAGATAATGATATAGTGTTCATGGTAGTACTGTTATTTATTATATCACTCTTTCTGAGCTTTCAAACTAGTACTAGGTGATGGCCTTCACTAGACTACCAAATGACAGCAAGTCTCATCAACTCCCCAGGACTCTACTCAGTATTCTAGAATAAAATTGAAATAAAAAATAAATTGAAAAAATAAACTCCCATGAGCCTTCACCGGAAGAACCCTCTGTGCATGTGTGAGAAAAAGGACTGACTTCCGACCCCCGAGAGAATATCTCGGCCATTCTAGTTTAGGCCTTAACTGGGTCTAGTCGCCACAACTATCCAGGGAGATATTCCCTTGCCACAGGTGACTATGTGTTGTGATGTTAGTCCCAACAGTAAAAAGAAGTCAAGTCGAGATGGGGTAGAATAAGACAAGTGTATTTACAATTAATGGTACATGTACGACTAGGGAACAGTCCTCCTTTCCACTCGGTGTCTCACTATTTATAGTGAGAACCGGTGCATGTTCTCCACTGTAGGAACGGCCGGTACAACACTATGACAAGCCAATAAAGCCTAAGTCATAAAACCACCTTCAGTCTTTGTCTCTTTCTTTTTTGTTTTTTTAATTTCCTTCCTTTTCAGCGCGACCACCAAATGAGATGGGATTAAAAGCGAAACGCCTAAGAACATGCAACAAGAATATCCAGCTACCTTCAAACCTTAAAACACCAAAACCTCTTACCATTCCCATAATTATAAATGTTCTCCATGTGGTCTGAATGGTTTCAGTTCTTCTATGAAGTTCTAGTTGGCCCAGTCTTTTTTACAGGTTCTTTAGGATTGTTCCAAGTGTACCGACTATTATCGGTACTACTATCATCTTTATGTTCCATAGTTTTTTCAGCTCTCTGGTAAGGCCCAGGTTTGTTTATTATTACAGTTTTTCACACCAGCATTAGCTGATGGTATTTCCATGGAGTCTGAGAGACAACAAGTCTCCTCAGGTCTCCAGGACTCTTCTGAGTATTCTGGCAGATTGCAACAGTGCAGTATTCTGGATGGTCTCAATTCTTCTTCTGATTTCCAGATTTTCCAGTCCTTTTTCCAAACTTTTTGGGACCGTTCCAAGTGCACCAACTACAATTGGTATCACTTTGACTTTCATATTCCATAGCTTTTTCAGTTCTCTGGCAAAGTCTAGATATTTGTCCATCTTTTCATTTTCCTTCATCTTCACACTGTGATCTGCTGGAACTGCAAAATCAAACAGTTGACAAGTTCTTTTTTTTTTGTTAATCAATACTAGGTCTGGTTTTCTTGCTGGGAGAAGGTGATCCGTTTTTATTATTATTTACTCCTTTTGAGTTTTCACATCAGTGTTAGCTGATGGTCTTTCACTGGAGTCTGAGTGTCAGCAAGTCTCCTCAGGTCTCCAGGACTCTTCTGAGTATTCTGGTAGATTGCAGCAGTGCAGTGTTCTGGATGGTATCAATTCTTCCTCTGATTTCCAAACTTTCCAAACCCTTTTTCAATCCTTTTGGGACCGTTCCAAGTGCACCAACTACAATTGGTATAACTTTCAATTTCATATTCCATAACTTTTTCAGTTCTCTGGCAAGGTCCAAGTATTTGTCCATTTTTTCATTTTATTATCATTGTTATTATTATTATTATTATTATTATTATTATTATTATTATTATTAGTAGTAGTAGTAGTAGTAGTACTAGTAGTTTTTCAAACCAGTGTTAGCTGATGGTATTTTCACTGGAGTTTGAATGACAACTTGTCTTCACAGATCTCCAGGACTCTTCTGAGTATTCCAGCTGATTTCAACAATGCAGTAGTCTGGATGGTCTCAATTCTTCCTCTGATTTTCAGATTTTCCAGTCTTTTTTCCAAGCCTTTTGGGACTGTTCTCAGGGTACCAACTACAATTAGTATCATTTTGACCCTTATATTCCATAGCTTTTTCAGTTCTCTGGCAAGGTCCAGGTATTTGTCCATCTTTTCGTTTTCCTTCAACTTCACCCTATTATAAATATCATTATTATTGTTGTTGTTGTTGTTGTCATCATCATCATAATCATTATTATTATTATTATTATTATTATTATTATTATTATTATTATTATTATTATTATTATGTGCTTTTGAGTTTTCACATCAGCATTAGCTGATGGTCTTTCACTGGAGTCTGAGTGACAGCAAGTCTGCTCAGGTCTCCAGGACTCTTCTGAGTATTCTGGAAGATTGCAGCAGTGCAGTGTTCTGAATGGTTTCAACCCTTCCTCTGATTTCCAAACTTTCCAGAACCGTTATTATTATTATTATTATTATTATTATTATTATTATTATTATTATTATTATTATTATTATTTCATCCCTTGCAACTTTTCTCATCTGCATTAGCTGGCAGTCTTTCACTGGAGTTTGAGTGACAACAAGTTTCCTTAGATCTCCAGGACTCTTCTGAGTATTCCAGCTGATTTCAACAATGCTGCTGTCTGGTAGAAACATATCACCCAATCCCAGTCTGAAGACCTAGTGTTAATTAACAAGAAAATGGAGAGGAAACAAAGAAACTGAATTGATCTTAATGGCTGTCCAAAATAAAGCTAAAAACAAAAACAAAAACAAAAAAAACTAATTACATGAAGGCTAAAATAGCAAATGTACGTGATTTGGATAGGAACAAAAGCGTGCTAATTTTCTGCATTTGCTTATTAAACAGTAGTTCTACTGAAAGCAGTACAAGAGCAGGCACGACTGGGTGGAGTGGGTGATCCACTAGGAATTGTGCAAGTGACTAGTATTTGACAATACAGACAAATGGTATATGCACATGAGATAAAAATGGATCATTGAATCCAGAGCAGAAGACAAGATCCAGTTTTGATTAACAAGAAAGAAAGAACCTATCATATAGACACGACTGGGTGGAGTGGGTGATCCACTAGGAATTGTGCAAGTGACTAGTATTTGACAATACAGACAAATGGTATATGCACATGAGATACAAATGGATCATTGAATCCAGAGCAGAAGACAAGATCCAGTTTTGATTAACAAGAAAGAAAGAACCTATCATATAGACACGACTGGGTGGAGTGAGTGATCCACTAGGAATTGTGCAAGTGACTAGTATTTGACAATACAGACAAATGGTATATGCACATGAGATAAAAATGGATCATTGAATCCAGAGCAGAAGACAAGATCCAGTTTTGATTAACGAGAAAGAAAGAACCTATCATATAGACACGACTGGGTGGAGTGGGTGATCCACTAGGAATTGTGCAAGTGACTAGTATTTGACAATACAGACAAATGGTATATGCACATGAGATAAAAATGGATCATTGAATCCAGAGCAGAAGACAAGATCCAGTTATGATTAACGAGAAAGAAAGAACCTATCATATAGACACGACTGGGTGGAGTGAGTGATCCACTAGGAATTGTGCAAGTGACTAGTATTTGACAATACAGACAAATGGTATATGCACATGAGATACAAATGGATCATTGAATCCAGAGCAGAAGACAAGATCCAGTTTTGATTAACAAGAATGAAAGAACCTATCATATAGACACGACTGGGTGGAGTGGGTGATCCACTAGGAATTGTGCAAGTGACTAGTATTTGACAATACAGACAAATGGTATATGCACATGAGATAAAAATGGATCATTGAATCCAGAACAGAAGACAAGATCCAGTTTTGATTAACAAGAAAGAAAGAACCTATCATATAGACACAACTGGGTGGAGTGGGTGATCCACTAGGAATTGTGCAAGTGACTAGTATTTGACAATACAGACAAATGGTATATGCACATGAGATAAAAATGGATCATTGAATCCAGAGCAGAAGACAAGATCCAGTTATGATTAACGAGAAAGAAAGAACCTATCATATAGACACGACTGGGTGGAGTGAGTGATCCACTAGGAATTGTGCAAGTGACTAGTATTTGACAATACAGACAAATGGTATATGCACATGAGATACAAATGGATCATTGAATCCAGAGCAGAAGACAAGATCCAGTTTTGATTAACAAGAATGAAAGAACCTATCATATAGACACGACTGGGTGGAGTGGGTGATCCACTAGGAATTGTGCAAGTGACTAGTATTTGACAATACAGACAAATGGTATATGCACATGAGATAAAAATGGATCATTGAATCCAGAACAGAAGACAAGATCCAGTTTTGATTAACAAGAAAGAAAGAACCTATCATATAGACACAACTGGGTGGAGTGGGTGATCCACTAGGAATTGTGCAAGTGACTAGTATTTGACAATACAGACAAATGGTATATGCACATGAGATAAAAATAGATCATCAAATCCAGAGCAGAAGACAAGTTCCAGTTTTTGATTAACATGAAAGAAAGAATATATATAAATATATATATATTATATATATACATATATATAGTGCACTGTTACCATAACTATCACCTCACAACCTCAATCAGTATCACTATGATTGTCATTATGACAATAATAAGGACAAGGAAACTGATGATGAGGCACCCAGTGAGAATCAAACTCATTAATAATGGTCAGCATGCTAAAGTGAAAATGAAAGTTAAAGATGGATGAATCTTGCCAGAGAGCTGAGATGGTTGTGGGACATGCAGAAGACAGTGATACCGATTGTAGTTGGTGCACTTGGAACAGTCCCCAAAAACATGGGAAAGAGACTGGAGGAATTGGAAATCAGAGGAAGAATCAAAACCATACAGATCAAAGTATTTTTAAGATAAGCTATAATACTTAGAAGAGTCCTGGAGAGACCTGAGGAGACTCCAGTGAAAGACTCCAGTGAAAGACTGCCAACTAATGCAGATGAGAAAAGTTGCAAGGCATGTCCCAGCAGATCACAGGGTGAAGATGAAGGAAAACGAAAAGATGGACAAATACCTGGACCTTGCCAGAGAATTAAAAAAGGTGTGGAATATGAGGGTCAAAGTGATACCAATTGTAGTTGGTGCCCTGGGAATGGTCCCAAAAAGCTTGGAAAAAAGACTGGAGGATCTGGAAAATCAGAGGAAGAATTGAGACCATCCAGACTACTGCATTGCTGCAATCAGCTAGAATACTCAGCAGAGTCCTAGAGACCCGAGGAGACTTGTTGTCACTTAAACTCCAGTGAAAATACCATCAGTTAACGTTGATGTGAAAACTCAAAAGGAGTGAAAATAATAATAATAATAATGATAAATTGGTGCCCTTGGAATGATCCCCAAGGGTTTGGAAAAGAGTCTGGATGAATTGGAAATCAGAAGAAGAAATCAGAAGAAGAATCGATACCATCCAAAGACCACATTGTTATAATCAGAATACTCAGCAGAGTACTGGAGGCCTGAGGAGACTTGCTGTATCTCAGCCTCCAATGAAAGACCATCAGTTAATTCCAGTGAAAAACTCTATAGAAGATATAGGATCAATATTACTAATACCAATACTCTTTGATAATCAATGTAATTCTGTGACCATCACAAATGTATTTTTCTAAATTTTCAAAATAATATGAAAGAGATATTTGAAAAAGTCAACATAGATGAGATTCTGTCCTTTTTGAAAGAAACAAAATTATACCCCCAAAAATATAAATATAAACCTGATCAATACCATACAAAACTAATTCCCTCAACACAATTCTTGGTGATGCTAATATATCATTTAAAATATTAACTACAAAAGACTAACAAAAAGATCTATTTGAAAATGTCAATATAGATGACATTCAGTCCTTTTTGAAAGAAACAAAAGTATACCCCCCAAAATATAAAAGTAATATTAACTACAAAAGACTAACAAAAAGATCTATTTGAAAATGTCAATATAGATAACATTCAGTCCTTTTTGAAAGAAACAAAATTATACCCAAAAATATAAATATAAACCTGATCAATACCATCCAAAAGTAACCCTTCAACACAATCTCTGATGATGCTAATAAAATATATCATTTAAAATATTAACTACAAAAGACTAACAAAAAGATCTATTTGAAAATGTCAATATAGATAACATTCAGTCCTTTTTGAAAGAAACAAAATTATACCCAAAAAATATAAATATAAACCTGATCAATACCATACAAAAGTAACCCTACAACACAATCTCTGATGATGCTAATAAAATATATCATTTAAAATATTAACTACAAAAGACTAACAAAAAGATCTATTTGAAAATGTCAATATAGATGACATTCAGTCCTTTTTGAAAGAAACAAAATTATACCCCAAAAATATAAATATAAACCTGATCAATACCATCCAAAAGTAACCCTTCAACACAATCTCTGATGATGCTAATAAAATATATCATTTAAAATATTAACTACAAAAGACTAACAAAAAGATCTATTTGAAAAAGTCAATATAGATAACATTCAGTCCTTTTTGAAAGAAACAAAATTATACCCCAAAAATATAAATATAAACCTGATCAATACCATCCAAAAGTAACCCTTCAACACAATCTCTGATGATGCTAATAAAATATATCATTTAAAATATTAACTACAAAAGACTAACAAAAAGATCTATTTGAAAATGTCAATATAGATAACATTCAGTCCTTTTTGAAAGAAACAAAATTATACCCAAAAAATATAAATATAAACCTGATCAATACCATCAAAAGTAACCCTACAACACAATCTCTGATGATGCTAATAAAATATATCATTTAAAATATTAACTACAAAAGACTAACAAAAAGATCTATTTGAAAATGTCAATATAGATGACATTCAGTCCTTTTTGAAAGAAACAAAATTATACCCAAAAATATAAATGTAAACAAAAAAATTATTTACCCAACCCATTCACTACGGGTAGGATTTGACACAAGGTCTCAAGTATGGAGCATGCAGCGAAGATTGAACTCACTTTTCAATAGTTATGGATCTGCGGGACTAGCTTGTTAACCATTACACCATGATGGAATTACCATTATTTGAACTGGTATCATCATTTATAGAAATGTCAACATAGATAACATTTTGTCCTTTTTGAGAGAAACAAAATTATACCAAAAAAGGGGTCGGGTTAGCTCAGTTGGTAGACTGTTCGACTAGAAACCACAGGATACCTAGTTTGATACCGGCCCTCACCAAATCAGCGAATGAGTAGCACAGCTTGGACCTGTGCGGTAAAGTAAGGAGCTGATGGTAGGTGGGGCGCTACATCTCAGACGCAAAAACAAATCTCCTTCCTCTAGCGCTTGTGAAAAGGGGATAGATTCCCTCGCTGATAGGCTGATACTGACTTTAGGCTAACCCGACGACTTTATTTATATGTGCAAACCTGATCAATACTGTACAAAACTAACCCCTCAATACCATTCCCAACAAAACTCCTCAATACCATTCCCTCAATACCATTCCCAACAATATTAAAGTAAAGTAAAGTCGTCGGGGTGGCCTAATGTCAGTATCAGCCAAACAGCGAGGGAGTCTATCCCGTTTTCACTAGCGCTAAACCAAGGAGATTGTTTTTGCATTTGAAGTGGAGTGCCACACTACCATCAGCTCCTCACTTTACCGCACAGATCCCTGTTTTACTCATACGCTGAGTTGGCGAGGGCCAATATCGAGCCAAGAACCTTGCGTTTCCTAGTCCAGTGCTCTACCGACTGAACTAAACTGGCCCCTTTTTTACTATCATTAAAACCATTGGACCATATGACCTTAAGGCACCCCTTTTGCGATTTCAATTTGTGGGGACATTTTTTCCATTTATACCGTCAAAATCCGGTTAATTGTTTACAGATGATTTTTACATTTTTTTTTTAAATTATAAAACTAACCCCTAACCCTAACCCCTAATTCTAACCCTAACCCCTAACCCTAATCCCTAACAAACAACCGGATTTTTATGGTGTAAATGAGAAAAGTGTCCCCACGAGTTGAGATCGCGGAAGGGGTGCCTTAAGTTCATATGGTCCAAACCATTAAATACAAGTGTAAATCGAGGGTAATGAAGGACTATTTGCTCGTAAATTCCTACCATTAAATAAACTGAACCCCCATTTTATGTCCGTGTTTTTTCAATAAATGTTTTATTTTTCTTGCACCCATTATGTTACAATAATAAATATATTTTATTTATTTATTTTAATATACACTTCAATTTTTATATTCTAAAAGTTTTTATTTTGTGAGAATGCTTAGTTTTAAAGTGGGGGTTCGTTTTTACACTTCAACTTTTTACTCTTAAGTTCCTACGATAAAATGCCCAAGCCTAATTTTATGGCAGGAATTTACGAGTAAAAAGTTGAATATTACTTTTTGTTGTTGTTATTTCTTTTCTTTTTGGCTTTGGTACTCTAAAATAAAAACGTCAGATTTTAATCATCGTCGACGAAAAAACAAAATTACGGTCATAAAAGGAGGATCCAATTTATGCCTAAATTGTAAAACGAGCCCCCACTTTAAAACTAAACATTCTCACAAAATAAAAACTTTTAGAATATGCACATTGAAATGAATATTAAAATAAGTAAATAAAATATATTTTGTATTGTAAAATAACGGGTGCAAGAAAAATAAAACATTTAATACAAAAACACGGACATAAAATGGGGGTTCAGTTTATTTTATGGTAGGAATTTACGAGCAAATAGTCCTTCATTACTAAATATAGATGTACAACGTATATTATTCGCTGACCTCTAGGCATAAAATAACCCCCAGACGGGGTGGGGGGGGGGATATACTGCTAAAATCCATCAGCCAACCAACACAGTGCCGTAGCAGAGATATGTGTGTGAGGTAGGGGGGTGAGGGTTGCAGTTTTTTTTTTTATTGTATTTTTTGTTTGGCTGCTATGGTCCTGCAACAAATGCAACATAATTACAATCACTATGAACACCACCTCCACCACCTCCACCATTCTTTTTACCATCATTATAGCTATCTCCGATAAAGCTGAGTCGGTAGAGCGTCGGACTAGGAACCACAAGGTCCCTTGTTTGATACCAGCCTTCGCCAACTCGGCGAATGAGTAGCACAGCTTGGATCTGTGCAGTAAAGTGAGGAGCTGATGGTAGGTATGGTGCTCCACCTCAGACGCTTAAAAACAATCTCCTTTGTCTAGCGCTAGTGAAAAGGGGATATAGACTCCCTTACTGTCTGGCTGATACCGATTTTACTTTACTATATCTATCTAAACGACCCATGAAACCACAGTGGTCTGTGGAGGTATTGATTCTTTTCTTTAAGAAGGAATTAATGATTCTAATTATCATTTTGTAACCATCTCCATTATTGGAAACCCAGATGATTACCAGATGTTACTGCGCATAAAGGCAGACCACACAAAATTATCTTTTAGTTGCAAATTTGGCTGGAAATTGGTTTATTTTCTAAAAATTAAAAGAATTTAAAATTTGAATTTCTGTAATAAAAATCTTGCTATGATTTGCCATTTTTTGTTGGGTTATGGTTATATACACACAGAAACACACACACACACACAAACACGCACACATAAATGATATACAGATAAACGCAAATACACAAATAATGTACACACAAATACACACAAATAATACACACACAAACAAACACACATCTATTAATAATTGAGATTCAGTCTCAATTTGTCTGTAACCAAAACTACATCACTGCTTGTGTTCCATTACCCAAAATCGTCAATACATACAATAAAGAACAACGTTATATATACTCAAAATTTGAATATGAAAACTTATTGTTTTTAAAACAAATTTTTATGATACATGCCTGGTATTGTATATTTACATATAGTTTGATTTATTTAAACTAGTACAAAATAAAAAACGCGCTCCGGGTGATGTAAAAATAGATTTTTGAAACATATTGCCTGAGGGGTAGGAGTAAAAAAATTCAATGTCAGCGAGTTTGTACCCTAAGTAAGTAAAATCATCAAATTCATTAAAGGATTAAAAAATAAAACAATTTGAAATGTAAACTTTAAATACGTATTAAAATAAAACAAATTACATATAGATATATAATACCAGTCATGTATTTATTAAAACTTGTTTTAAAAAACAATGAGGACTGTCTAATGTTGCATGTTCAAATTTTGAGTGTATTTATTCTATGTTATGATGATTTTGGGTAATGTGATGTAAGCAGTGACGTAATTTTTGTTACAGGGAAAAACCGGAGGCGAATCTTCATTATTAATAGATATGTATATTTACCAACCCCTCTGCACGAGCAGGATGCGACACAAGGTCAATTTCTTAAGCGGAGTTTAACAGGTTTGAATTCAGAGTTTTCCTTCTCCTAGACTGGTTACCTAGCCATGGTTAAAGAGTCCAGTCTGCCCTGCTATTTACCCATAGCTGGAGGGAGAATTGGATTCATACCTTTCCCAAGGGTATTAGCGCCATGTGAAATTCCAACAGCTTCGTCCAGGAATGGAACTCGCATTGACGAGTCCATTTCCTACGACTCTAACCATTAGACCACGCGCCTCCATAAATTATTATTAATAGATATAAGTTTAAAGTTATCTCACGTATAGAGTTTTACAAGAAAATTATTTACAAACAAGAAATAGTCATTTTTTTTTCAGTATCAAGAGGTTAACTAAAAAAAAAATAGGATTTTTATCTCCAACAGGAAAAATCCTTCAAAAATTAATTTTTATGCCGCCTGGATGGCATTTTTTTTTTTTTTTTTTTGCTAGTATAAATAAGGGACATACACATGTACAAATAATGCTCACGCTAAAGCATACATGTAAAAATAATGAACACACAAACATACACACACATACACACTCACACTCACACACACACACTCACACACACACACATACAGATGTACTAGAGTGAGTCAAAAGTTTTGCAATTATTTGGTAACATGAGACACAATTTGGAAAATGTGCATTCAGTATATATAGATATTAATGTATATATATCATATGTATATACATTTTATATGTTGTTATTGTTAGCATTTTTATTATCAGTAGTTGTATTACTCACATGCCCATTCAGAATCGTGATAGATGCACAGACATACACGTATATATATATATATATATATATATATATATATATATATATATATATCAAATCAGATTCTTTCACTTCTCCTGATTTAGATATAAAAGAACAAATTACACTATATCTTATTTATTTTATGTTTTTTACGAAATCAAAGTGTTTGATGAATTGGAATTAAAGAAAAGAAAATTAATAAACGTTTATTTAAGTGCACAAGAAAATACACATGACCCGGGTAAAAGTTCTTAAACACGAAAGTGAAAGTAGAAATCCAAAACTGAAAAGAGAAACGAGAAATAAATCATGTGATTTGAGGAAAAGATTCGATTGGTGAAATGTAACGTGTTTCAAAAGATGAATCTGTGGTTTTCTAATTGCTAAGACTGGATTGTGAGTTGATGAGCTCACTCAGCACTCTCTGAGTTCTACTCACCAGATCTTCATAAAGGTTATGGACTGTGAGTTGATGAGCTCACTCAGGACTCTCTGAGTTCTACTCACCAGATCTTCATAAAGGTTATGGACTGTGAGTTGATGAGCTCACTCAGCACTATCTGAGTTCTACTCACCAGATCTTCATAAAGGTTATGGACTGTGAGTTGATGAGCTCACTCAGCACTCTCTGAGTTCTACTCACCAGATTTGCATAAGTTTGCTGAATTAGAGTACATGTTTCTAACACACGTGGGCATGCCTACAAGATCAGAAAACAGCATAGCTCACATGACTTTCAGAAACATTTTTTCACGCTCAGAGCTGCCAATGTATAGAATAAGCTGTCTGTGTCCGTTGTAGGCTGCCGAAACACTACATCTTTCAAAGCCTCCATGCTTCCTGTAGTCTGCCAACACTATACCTGATACTTCCATGCACACACATATGCATGCACATACACATACATGTATATCATTACTGTATGCTGTTTATGTTCCTGACACTAATACATTATTCTGTGTACTAGACAGGAGACTTTGATGAGTTGTGGTACACCTGAGCACTGTACACATACATGTATATTATTACTGTACGCTATACATGTTCCTGACACTAATTATTCTATGTACTAGACATGAGACTTTGATGAGTTGTGGTGCACCTGAGCACTGTACACATACATGTATATTATTACTGTATGCTATTCATGTTCCTGACACTAATACATTATTCTATGTACTAGACATGAGACTTTGATGAGTTGTGGTGCACCTGAGCACTGTACACATACATATATATTATTACTGTATGCTATTCATGTTCCTGACACTAATACATTATTCTAACCACTTAACCATTTAAACCTGTGTTTTTTCATTTTCCTTGATATATTACATACCGTCGGATTCACTTCCTTTCTTCACACATGTATATATATATCACTATTACGATTCACGGTCAGATAGAAGGGATGTCACTGTCCTGAAAATTTACCACTACGTCTAAATAAAAAAACTCAAAAAAAAACTACAGTTTTCTGATATTTATTCCTTGACTAACATATTATGGTAAAAACATTAGCATAATATAGTACATTAATGCTTCACACCTATGCCCAAACCTGGTATATGTATTTCCAGCAACGGATACAGATACAAAAATACATCTCAAATATATATATATATATATATATATATATATATTATGGAGGTTCATAGTGTAATGGATATCATCATAGGAAATGGACACTATGAGTAAATAGTAGGGCAGACTGAACTCTTTAACTGATTAGGCAACCAGTCTAGGAGAAGGAAAACTCTGAATTCAAAGCTGTTAAACCCCTTTTAAGAAATTGGCCTTGTGTCACATCTTGCTTGTGTGTGTTTGTGTGAGGGGTTGGTATATATATATATATATATATATATATATATATATATATATAACATGAAAGAAGAAAATATTCAGAGGATGTATTCTTTAGATGAAAATTTTTTTTTTTTTCATATTTTATATTTACATACCTACCATCAGATCTATTTTCATCTTTCATATATATATATATATATATACACACAAACATAATGAACATTTTAATAAAATATAGATACTGGGATCAATTGTCATTAATGCAAAACACTCCCTTCAACCCCCAGTAGTATCCCCACCATCCCATCACCACCATCCCCACCATCAACTTCTATATCATTATATCACACCCCACCCCACTGTTGTTATTCCTGCTACTACCAATGTTATATAACACTATAATCATTGTCATCACCAGCAAGCACCATGGTTGTTGAAGATATTGTTTTTTCCTGATGATGATGATGATGATGATGATGAATAATTGCTCACTGAGATGGTGATACTGCTGCTTCTGCTGCTGCTGCTGCTGTTGCTCTGGTTGCTGCAGTCGCTGCTGCTGCAGAAAGTCTCCGCCGTTGTTGCTGGGTGCATTTTTGTTTGATTGCCCATTGATTTATTCACTGCGGTAAAATGTCATAAAATTGGTAAATGTAGTACTGACATACTGCAATGCCATAGCAGCGATCACCGCATCTTGCTTTTACTAAAGCCGCCTCTAGTTTTTATCATTGATTGTTCAGGAATAAACGAATGACACATCCACTTCTCTACAATGGTCATCATCATCATCATCATCATCATCATCATCATCATCATTAATATTACTTTTGAGATGCGCAGTTTTTGTTGCATTGGACATCGGAATTCGACAGAGCAATGTCATTTACTTTGAAAAATTAGTTAGTTTTTTTTTTTTTTTTTTTTTGTTTTTTTTTGTTGTTTTTGAAATGCAATGAAAAATCTGTTATATGAAATATAAATAAAAAATCTGTTATATGAAAAATTTGTATATATGAAATTTGTATATATGTAAAATCTGTTATATAAAAAATCTGTTATATGAAATATAAATAAAAAATCTGAAGTAATGAAAAATCTGTACAGAATAATTCAAGATTCTTTAAATGATCTGATGTTCTCCAATAACAAAAAGTTATGAAACTGAAGGATCCTGAAACAAAAACTTTATAAAAACAGGAAAAGAAAAAAAAAAAAAAAAATTCAGATCTAAAATTTTTTTTTTTTTTTTTTTTTTATAATCCATCTTTATCTCTTTTCAAAAGTAGAAAAAGAAAAGAAAAAAAAAAGACAAAAAAGAAAATTATCATTTTTAACTCATTTTCCTATTTAACCCATATATGGGATACTAACAGGTACTACCACTCCGGGTCAGAGTTGACCTGAGAGTAATGGCGATGAAAAGGTACTCCACACTCACCAGAACTCAAAAGCTGGAACTTCACCACTAGATTTTATAACAGACTTAAGTTTTAACAATGGTATATAGATTCAGGGCATTCCCATCGTAGTGTAAGGGTTAGCAAGCTAGTCTTGCAGATTCAGTACTGCTGAATAGTGAGTTCAATCCTTACTAGGTGCCACATACTTGCGACCTCGTGTCACATTTTAACCACGGCAAAGGATTATGGTAAATACTTTTTTTTATATATAAAAGTATACATACAATTGGTTTTAAAACATTTAGGAATAAAACAATAATAATAATCATTAGGTCATGTTGTCAGCACAGATTCCCATGAATCTCTCTTGCCAACTGTCCCTATCAGCTATTGTCCCTGACAGAATCCGCACAGAGCTGATTGATGTAGGCTTTTGCTTTTTGGCCTACACTGGTGTGTCCATGTGTACGTGTCCACAGAAGAATGTCACTTATGAGTTCGTCCTTGTTTCTCCAGCTGTGTCCAGCATGCCTTGTTTGTCTTATTTAGTATGAGTTTATGTTTGATACCAGCATAACTAAACCTTCATACTTGACAGCATGGGGGGGTATATAGGTCCAGATTTAGGCCTTTATGCCCCCCCTGGGCAAGTAAAATATCTTTCGTTCATGCATTTTTGGTGTAAAATGAAGTTTGGTTTGGTATGTCTTGTTTTATGGCATATCAGCCTATATAACTGCTATATGACTGATTTTTAAGCCATGTTTTACGGCATATCAACCTAAGTGGGTCATTTAATGCCTGACAAAGTTTTGAAATAAAGTCATTCTTAATGGATACTCAATTTTTTTTTTTATAAACACATTTTTCTATTTAACCCATAGATGAGACCCTAACAGATACTACCACCCTGGGTCAGAGTGGACCAGGGAGCGATAGTGATGAAGGGCCATTCCACATTCTCCAGACCTCCAGAACTGGAACCTCACCATCAGATAGCGTTTAACATCATTTGCATGACATGAAGACCTTCAGCCACTGCCTTCTAGCATCCATATGATAAAAAGGGTTGGGGCTTGCCGTGAGGGCAATAGGGTTGGAGCAATCATATAGGTGCTTGGGCTTGACATGACCAGCCGATTGATCAAGGGGGCCTCTTCGACCGCCCATCTAGCCTAAGAGGATAAAGTGAAGTGTGAAATTGAGCAATTTTCAAACCAAGTATTATATATATATATATATATATATATATATATGAGGAAAAATGAGTAAAGAAAAGAAAAGTAAATGGATAAAATGAATTTAATCGATCACTTACACATGTGTTTCGGTCAGTTTCATAAACTGACCAAAACACATGTGTAAGTGATCGATTAAATTCATTTTATCCATTTACTTTTCTTTTCTTTACTCATTTTTCCTCATATTGTTGGATTCAATTCCTTTTCCATTTTTACATATATATATATATATATATATATATGAAGAAAATGTTTTCAAAAAATATAACAGACACCGGATGTTACGATCAAAGGAAAAATTTATATGTCTATACTTAAGTATTTCGGTTTATGATAAACATTCATCAGGACAATGCAAAGGAAATTTTGTAAGGAGAAAAATGTCAAGTGTATGGTGAATGTGTGAATATAATGAATAATATAGTGAATATATATATAAGAGAGAGAGAGACAGACAGACAGAGAGAGAGAGAGAGAGAGAGAGAGAGAGAGAGAGAGAGTGCGTGTGCGTGTGTGTGTGTGTGTGCGTGTTGATAATAATACTTAGTTAATAAAAACTCAACATGTGTAGAGCAAATGACGGGAATATACAGAAACCTGTTGAGTTTTTAAAATCCATATAAAAAAAAAGATCCAACAAAATGTAGATTTTGATGCTTCTTTTGCTATTATATATTTTTTGAGAGAACCCGGTGAGGAACAACTTCCTTCTACCAGCACTGATGGAACTCAAGCAGGTCTTAATTTAAATAAGTAAAATTGGCAGAGTGGCCTTTGTTGGTATCAGCCGGACAGCGGGGGAGTTTATCCCCTTTTCACTAGCGCTAGACTAAGGAGATTGCATATTTTTTTGCTTAGGTGGAGCACCACACCTAATATCAGCTTCACACTTTACCACAAATATTCAGATTACCCAATTTGTGCTACTCATGTGCTGAGTTGGTGGGGACTGGTATCGAATCAGGAAACTTGCAATTCTTAGGCAGGTGCTCTAACGACTGAGCTAAACCAGTTTTACTTTAAAAATGGTTAAAGATTCCTGTAACCACTCTCCAACAATTAAAGAAATAACTGTAGTTTTATTCCTTACTTCCCAATTTAACTGAATAGTTGAATTAGGAAAATTTACCAATTAAAGATATGTGATTATTAATAAAATGGCGGTTGCCGATTGTTTTTAAAAAAAAAAGGGGGAGTAAGAATTCCAAAAATGCCGTAACGGAACCGACAGATGCTGAATTCAAAAATCGAGCGCCAAAAAGAAGAAGCGGGAACTGAGAAGTTTTTGAGGATGACAAGCAAGTAGTCGTCACGCAAACAAGTCAGCTCCATTATCGGAAAATGAAAGAAGATAAAATATGAACTGTTAAAACAAGAACATATAAAAAGGACTTTACCCAGTATGCTGTTCTACATTTCTGTAACTTTGTTTAATACAGGTTGTTTATTTTAATACGACTTTGTTATTTTTCCATTGTGTTGAGTCATGTTTAAAGTTAGTAAGATGTGTATAACCTATATATAAAATATATATAACTCCACGACTTACTACAGACAGGAGTTTAATTTTTTTTTGTTCAATTATAACCCCTTCTGTTTCAAATCTTTTTATTTGCATTCTTATTTAGTTTACTTAGCCTTTTTAATTTAACATAATAGTTTATTGCATTAAATCTTAAATACTCGTGTCCGGAGGGTGCATATATTTGCTAATGATAATAACAATTAATAATTATATTATAATAAAAATAGGTGGTGTTAGTGATAAAGATACTAGTAATAATAATAATAATAGAAATGAAAGGAAAAGTTAAAAAAGAATATCTCAGGAGAACTAGAAAACTTCTAGAAACCAAACTTAACAGCAGAAATCTGATCAAAGGAATCAATACTTGGGCTGTCCCCATTATAAGATACTCAGGACCATTCTTAAAATGGACAAAAGAAGAACTCAGACAGATAGACCAAAGGACGAGAAAATTAATGACAATGCACAAGGCTCTCCACCCTAGAGATGATAGAGATAGATTATATGTGTCAAGAAAGGAAGGGGGAAGAGGTCTTGCCAACATAGAGGAATGCGTAGAAACCACAATCCAACAACTTGAAGATTACACAAGAAAGAGCAAAGACAAACTACTTATGGCGGCCAACAATAGTAGAGGCGACCGATGGACAATCAAAAAAACAACAAAGACTAGAAAACAAAAATGGGAAGAAAAACAATTATATGGATGCTTCAAACGACAAATTGAAGAGGTTGCCCATGAAAAGACTTGGACATGGTTAAGAAAAGGAAACCTCAAAAGAGAAACGGAATCATTTATAATTGCTGCACAAAATAATGCCATAAGGACAAACTACATCAAAGCGAAAATCGATAGGACCCAACAAAATAGTAAATGTAGAATTTGCACTAATAGAGATGAGACTGTAAACCATATACTCTGCGAATGTAGCAAACTAGCACAACGAGAATACAAAACTAGACACAACTGGGTTGGGAAGGTGATCCACTGGGAATTATGCAAAAAATTAAATTTTGACCATGCAAAAAAATGGTATATGCATAAACCAGAATCTGTTCTTGAGAATGAAATGCATAAAATTCTCTGGGACTTTGAAATAAAAACGGATCACCTTATCCCAGCAAGAAAACCAGACCTAGTGTTGATAAACAAAAAAGAAAGAACTTGTCAACTGGTGGATTTTGCAGTGCCACCAGATCACAGGGTGAAGCTGAAGGAAAATAAAAAAATAGACAAATATCTGGACCTTGCCAGAGAACTGAAATTTAGTTATGGAATATGAAAGTTAAAGTGATACCAATTGTAGTTGGTGCACTTGAAACAGTCCCAAAAGGATTGGAAAAGGGTCTGGAAAGTTTGGGAATCAGAGGAAGGATTGAAACCATTCAGAACACTGCACTGCTGCAATCTGCTAGAATACTCAGAAGAGTCCTGGAGACCTGAGGAGACTTGCAGTCACTCAGACTCCAGTGAAAGACCATCAGCTAATGCTGATGTGAAAACTCAAAAGGAGTAAATAATAAATCAATTCCTTGTAGAATGGAAGCACTTATTGGTGCTAATAAAAAAAAACAAAAAAAAAACACTTCAATTCATGGGACCAAATACTCTGTAAATTGAGTAAAGTAGATGGAGTGGCCTAAAGTCAGTATCAGCCAACAGCGAGGTAGTCTATCCCCTTTTCACTAGCGCTAGACCAGGGAGATTGTTTCTGCATCTGAGGTGGAGCACGACTCCTACCATCAGCTCTCTACTTTACTGCATAGATTCAAGCCGTGCTACTCATATGCTGAGTTGATGAGAGCCAGTATTGAACCCAGAAACTTGTGGTTCTGAGCTGGGTACTCTACCGACTGAGCTAAACCTGCCCTTTAGATACTCTGTAATTGTTTCAAATCAGTTCAAAAGAAGCTCTATTAATTGTGAAATTAAATAATTCTCCTCTGTTCTTATATCTTTATTTTCTTTAGTCTTATCAGAGACTGAAGACTAGAGGGTCCCTCGGGACCCCTAGGCTGCAGCCCATACATCCATACAAACCTATACTAACCCATATGTAAATCTGATACTGGGAGTACTGCCATTGCTCCCAGGTCCACTCTGACCCTGAATGTAGTACCTGTTAGGGTCTCAACTATTGGTCAATTAATCTGTTTAAAAATTGCCACTTAACAGGAATTCTTGATACTATTTAACTGTAAATTATTTGTAATAGTACAAAATAAAAAAACCCCTCCGGGCGATGTAAAAATAGATTTTTAAAATATATTGCCTGAGGGGTGGGAGTTAAAAAATTCAATGTCAGCGAGTTTGTACCCTAAGTAAGTAAAATCATCAAATTCATTAAAGGATTAAAAAATAAAACGATTTGAAATGTAAACTTTTAATATGTATTAAAATAAAACAACCTATATATATATATATGTTGTTTTTTGAAGGCAAAAAATAATGCAATGTATGTTGGAAAAACATATTTATTTACTTTTGTTGTTCCTCTTTTCTTTTTTTAAACATACTTAATATTTTTGGACAAAATCCATCATCAGAGTAGTAAGAAGTTTTCATCCCATTCATGTTTGGTAAAAATCAACATTTGTTATTAATACGTTGATGAACACTGAAATTGAAATTTGAAAGAACGGCTAAGTTCGTGAATGTCTTTCTTTTACTATAAAATAGCCTCGCCCAGGCATATTGAATAAAGGGTTTATAATACCAGTCATATATTTATTAAAACTTGTTTAAAAAAAAACAATGAGGACTGACTAATGTTGCATGTTCAAATTTTTAGTGTATTTATTCTGTTATGACGATTTTGGGTAATGTGACGTAAGCAGTGATGTAATTTTTGTTACAGACAAAAACCGTAAGCGAAGCTCCATTATTAATAGAGATTAAGAATAGTTATCTGAAATTATAGTTGTTTCTAAAGGATTATCATTATTACTCATTGAAATCATGTGATTATGTGCAAACAAATGCTTATTGTTAAATAGAAATAATTAATTCCAAATTAAATAATAAAACTGTATATTTAACAATATGTTTCAATTATTTCATCAAACCACTGGACATGTATACAATATTACTCATAAGTAAGAGACCATGTGCTAGACTAAGTTTTTTTAAATACAGTATAGCCCATAAATAAACTCCTAACAATTTTTTATGAAAAGTGAATTTTCTGCTGAACCAAAGATACCAGGATTTTATCATTTCTAATGTAACATTATACAATCAAAATGGTTATTATTAGGTATTATTTACAGTATTCCCTATAAATAAGTATACCTATTTTCTTAATAAAAATGTTATTTTTCTTCTAAACCAAGGATACTAGGATTTTATCCTTTCTAGTGGAACATTATACAATCAAAACGGATATTATTAGGTATTATTTATAGTACACCCATTTTTAATAAAAATGTTATTTTTCTTCTAAGCTTAAGATACAAAATTTTTATCCTTTCTAAAATGTATCAAAATGGATTTTATTAGGTATCATTTACAGTATCACCAATAAATAAGTACACCCCAAACAAATTGTTTTATAAAATGTTAAATTTCTTTTATAACGAAGATACCAGGATTTTATCATTTCTATTGGAAAATTATATGATCAAAACGGATATTATTAGGTATTATTTACGCTATCACCCATAAATAAGCAGATAGAGCACTTGCCTAGGAATCACAAGGTTCCTGATTCGATACTGACCCTCGCCAACTCAGCATATGAGTAGCACAGGGATCTGTGTGGTAAAGTAAGGAGCCAGTGGTAGGTGTGGTTCCACCTCAGACGCAAAAAAAATCTCTTTGGTCTGGCACTATTGAAAAGGGGATGGAATCCATCACTGTCTGGCTGCTCCAACATTAGGCCACCCCGTTGATTTTACTTACTTTACTTACTACATATTCATATTTTGGGTTACAGAGGTTCAATGATGTAGAGTTTGGTAATAAGTAATAACCAATAATATACATTTTGTATAATACATATATATATATATATATATATATATATATATATATATATATATATATTC
Organism: Doryteuthis pealeii; assembly: GCA_023376005.1. Taxonomy (NCBI): domain Eukaryota; kingdom Metazoa; phylum Mollusca; class Cephalopoda; order Myopsida; family Loliginidae; genus Doryteuthis; species Doryteuthis pealeii. The sequence goes on along the minus strand of CM042179.1, from coordinate 34,957,142 downwards.
ATGCATGTATATATATTTGTGTGTAATTATTTACATATGTATATATACATATGTCTTTATGTAATATATATATACATCTGTATATATATTTTACATATTTATATAATAGAAGTGGCTACCCAGCATCACCCGGGTAGAGGTGGGGAGACAAAAATAACCTGGTGTATTGATTTGTTTATTTTTGAGATTTACAAATGCTGGACAATTTTTAAGTAGAATTTCAATGCTATTTCTATGTATATTTTAATTTTTAAATATCTTTGAATATAAATCAAATCTTCATAATTTTTTTCACGAAAACCAAAGATCCGTAATATTCAATGTGTATATATATTTACTTTGCAACTAATTGTTTTGTTTTTGTACTTTCATCTGGAAATACATACACTCCAACTGTCCTTTATATATGTATAGATGTATTTGTGTATATATACATGTATCTATGTAGCATATATATATAAATATCTATATAAGTATTTATATATACATGTATGTATGTATTTATGTAAGTGTACATATGCATACATATATATACATATGTATATACATATATGTATGTGTGTATCTTAAATGTGTGTGTGTATGTGTGTATATATACATATACATATATCTTCATAAATTGTCAGCAAAAAGCCATTCAAACATACCTTGTTTACAACTTATCATATCGTCGTGTAATAAAAGTCACTAGAAGAGGAATATTAACCTACTCTAAACAAATCGTAAAATCTAAGAAGTCCGTTTGGTGTAGGGGTTATGATATCGGCCTGTCAGCTTGGCAGTCCGGTTTCAAATCACGCACAGGCGGCCTTCCTATCTATAGCTCTGCTGATGAGGCCTAATAGGCCGAAATGTACATACAGAGATTGATTTTTCTCGATTTGTTTAGCCATACATTTAAATAGGCATTCCCGCCTAATTCATTATTAATTAATTAATTTTCAAAATTAGGTACGACTCCAATTAAGCACTTATTCTCCCAAAAATTGTCGGCAAAAAAGCCATTCCAAACATACCTTGTTTACAACTTATCATATACATATATATAAATGCATGTATTTATATCTGTGCATATGTAGATGTATGTTTGTGTATATGTGTATGTGTGTGTATGTGTGTGTGTGTGTGTGTGTGTGTGTGTGTGTGGTTTAAATATGTATGCGGATCAGTGTGCATGTGTATAAGGCCAAGGTTTTTGATTAGTCATATTCTTCTATATTTTCCCTGAATGTTGCCCTATTTTTCATATTAGCTGATTATTTTTTTTTTTTTTTTTGTGTGTGTGTGTGTGTGTGTGTGATTATATCTGTTTTATCCCTGGCGGGAAAGAAGCAAAAAAAGGTATCTTATCATGAGTCTTGATAACCAAAAATAAGCTCAGTAAGTAGCATATACATACGTACATATATATATATATATATACCTCTCTTTATTTTTGGCATTTGAAATACACTGATGAATTTCAGATTCTATGAAAGTACAAAGATAAATATGAATATTTTAACAAGTATATACAAAGAAGATACACTGAAGATAAGATATCTGTATGTTTATGTTGTATATAATATATATATATAAATATATAAAGAGTCAGACGAACCTACTATTAGTTTCGCATAAAGCTCTTCAGGGCTAAAATCTTTATCTTTATTATTGGCTCTACTTAGGTATCGAGCACTTTTTACTTATTAGCTTTCTCCTAGCGGTTATATGAATATATATATATATCTTATATACATATATATACATATAAATTGTTTTTTCTTTTGGCCAAATACTATACCAATAGATTATTTTTTGTTGGTCGAATATCTTGGTCTTTCTTTTTTTCAAAAATTTTTTCTTCCTGGTTGATGTTTGGTAGTATATT
>CM042179.1:34947772-34950272 GCA_023376005.1 Doryteuthis pealeii | reverse complement strand
TACATAAATCTAATACATTTGGAAAAGGTATGAATCCAACAATTCTTCATCCATCTATGGGTAAATAGTAGGGCAGACTGGGCTCTTTAACTTTGGTTAGGCAACTAGTCTAGGAGAAAGAAAATCTTGAATTGGTAAATATGTATTGTATTCTCGGGTCAAAATTTTCAGATAAAAAAAACACCAAAGCTTCAGATACACTTATGTTAATAGGTTCATTATAAACATTTAAGTTTTCAAATTCATTACTATTTTTCATCCATTTATGGGTAAATAGTAGGGCAGACTGGGGTCTTTAACATTGGTTAGACAACCAGTCTAGAAAGAAAATCATGAGCATGCTTCAAATACACTTATGTTAATAAGTTTACTAAAAACATTTAAATTTTCAAATTCATTACACCAAATAAAAATATTACTTATAAAAAATTAAACATTAAAACATATTACAGCACATAATTAATTCCATTGTATTCTATCATTAAGCTGTTGGTAGAGTATTCGGCTCAGGAACATAAGGTTCATGGTTCAATACTGGCCCTCGCCAACTCAGTGTATGAGTAGCACGGTTTGGATCTGTGCGGTAAAGTGGGGAGCACATGGTAGGTGTGGTGCTCCACCTCAGTCACAGAAACAATCTCTCTGTCCGACTGATACCAACAATAGGCTACTCCATGTTTTTAAACAATACAGTGCTATTTTTATTATTTAAAAATATGTAACAAAAAATATTAGTGTTTTTTTTTGCAGGGCGGGGACAGATGGAATGGATTAATGGCATTTCAGTTTATTTCAATGGGAAAATTGATTTAATATAAGAGGAAATTGAGTTACAAGTGGAATGAATTAAACGTAAGTCAAGGTACACTTGGGGGGCTGGAACGGATTAATGGCATTTCAGTTTATTTCAATGGGGAAAATTGATTTGATATACAGGAAATTGAGTTACAAGTGGAATGAATTTAAACTTGTAATCAAGGTACAATTTGGAGGACTGGAACGAATTAATGGCATTTCAGTTTATTTCAATGGGGAAAATTGATTTGATGATTAACAAGAAATGAGTTACAAGTGGAATGAATTAAACTTGTAAGTCAAGGTACAATTTGGAGGGCTGGGATGGATTAATGGCATTTCAGTTTATTTCAAAGGGGAAAATTTATTTGATATACAAGAAAATTGAGTTACAAGTGGAATGAATTAAACTTGTAAGTCAAGGTACAATTTTGGAGGACTGGAACGGATTAATGGCATTTCAGTTTATTTCAATGGGGAAAATTGATTTTGATATACCGAGAAAATTGAGTTACAAGTGGAATGAATTAAACTTGTAAGTCAAGGTACAATTTGGAGGGCTGGAATGGTTAATGGCATTTCAGTTTATTTCAATGGGGCGAAAATTGATTTGATATACAAGAAAATTAGAGTTACAAGTGGAATGAATTAAACTTGTAAGTCAAGGTACAATTTGGAGGAGCTGGAATGGATTAATGGGCATTTCAGTTTATTTCAAAGGGGAAGAATTGATTTGATATACAAGAAAATTGAGTTACAAGTGGAATGAATTAAATTGTAAGTCAAGGTACAATTTGGAGGACTGCGAACGGATTAATGGCATTTAGTTTATTTCAATGGGGAAAACCTTGCATTGTAATACAAGAAAATGAGTTACAAGTGGAATGATATTAACACTTGTAAGTCAAGGTATCAATTTTAGGGGACTGGAACGGATTACCACTGGCATTTCAGTTTATCTTCAATGGGGAAATGATTTGATATACGAGGAAAATTGAGATTACAAGTGGAATGAATCCTAAACTTGTTAAGTCAAAGATACAAATTTGGGGGCTGGAATGGAATTTATATGCATTTCAGTTTATTTCAAAGGACCGACGTAAATTTTATTTGGATAATCAAGGAAATGAAGTTACAGTTGGAATGAATTAAAGCTTGTAGTCCCAATAGGTCTCACAATTTGGAGGACTGCACGGTTTAATGGGCATTTTCAGCTTCTACTTTTCAATTGCGGGAAATTTGCAAGAATTGAATACGAGAAAAATTTGAGTTACAAGCTGCGAATGATATTTAAACTTGTAGTCAAGGTACATGGAGTCTGGTAATGGATAATGGGCATTCAGTTTATTTCAAAGGGGAAAATTGATGTTGATATACAGAAGAGATATGAAGATATAACATAGAATATATAATATAAATGAAGTCAAGGTACAATAGTCTGTAAGAGGTGCGTGAATGAATTAATGGGCATTTCAGTTATTTCAAAGAGAAAATTTTGATTTGATATACAAGAAAATGATCAAGATGAGAGAATTAAACGTAAGTCAAGGATAATACGAGGAAATTAATGGCATTTCAAGTTTTATATCATGAAGAGAAGATATGATAATTGATATACGAGAAAATGAGTAATAAGTTTACAAGTGGAATGAATTAAAACTTGTAAAGTCAAGGTACAATTTGAGGGCTGGATCTCTTACTTCTT
>CM042179.1:34811929-34947672 GCA_023376005.1 Doryteuthis pealeii | reverse complement strand
ACGAGAGAGATTAATATTTATAGATATACAATGTGATATACATATATTTTTATCACTAACCTGATTTTACGCACCATTTTTGCTCCTCACCATCAAAAAATAGAGGGCAGAAAATGAATATATATTGGGATATATATATATATACCTTTTCTTTTTCCTCTAATGAATAAAATGGATTATTTGTCTTAATGTTCAGCATAATCTTTCTTCAATGAGCATATGCTTTTAATCTTATTTCTGCAGAGACACTTGTTTTTAGGATTTTACCTGCACACGAGACACATATTGTTTTTTTTTTTAGAAATTATCTTCACCAGACAATTCTTGGTTTTCTTAGATTTATCTTGAAGAGACATTTGTCTTTTAGATCTTGCCAAGAGACAATATTGTTTTTCTAGATCTTATCTTGCAAGAGACATTTTTTTTTTTTTTTTTTAGATGAGGCTTGATGTGTATAATTTTGATATTTCGTACCTAGATTTCTAGAATTTTAAACCTCACCCACTAATGCTGTTTAATGTCATACCAAGAACGCTCTGTTATAGCTTGTGATATATTTTTAGTAAATAGCACACACATACATGAAGACATGTAAGGTTTCTTTTGTAGTGTAATGGTTAACAAGCTAGGCTAGTGACCATAACTGAGTTAAATTCTCACTCATCTGATTTCGTGCCATAACTGCATTAAAGAAGAATCTGAATTTAACCTGTTAAACTCTGCTTAATAAATTGACCTTGTGTCGCATCCTACTCGTGCAGAGGGGTTGGTAAATATATATATGAGAAATATAAGCACAATAAGGTAGAATTGTTAAGTAGTAGTTGAATGTAACGATTTTATGGGCATCCTTTAGGCTTTAAAGCAAAAGTACTTGTCCAGCGGAAATCCTTGGTAAAGAATCCTTTGGTTGTTCTTAGTGCTCCTCACTATTGCAAGTCTTCGTCAATTATTGCAAATGGACATCTTCAGTATCGGTGATAAAGTAGTCACCAGCCACGCATTTGGGCTGTTGATCTGGCTGAGGTTTAAACCATGTGACCTGCTTAGTCTATAAATTTAATGGTGGATTGTAGCACAGCTTATATCACAAAATATCCACAGACCAACATGTTGAGATTTAGTTTGTTTGTTTTTTTGTAAAAGGAACCCAAAAGAAAGAGAAAAAAAAACATCAAATTTGGTTTTCAGACAAGAGTCTATGTCACTTGGATTTAAATATTAAAAATATTCACTATTCTCTGAATTTTTTAGATGAGGCTTGATAATTTTATTCAATTTGCCACTAAAAAATATGCACTCTCCGGGTACAAGTATTTTTTTTTAGTATACTAATGAATATATGTTAACGAATAGAAATGGATGAGATAGGAAACAGAGGTGAGTGTGATATAAAAAAATTTGAAACAGAGGGAGTATAATCAAAGATACAAACAACGAGAATAATATGAGCACTGGTGATCTACTTATGGGAATTTTATCAGTAATTTGAGTAATTAATAAGTTAGAGGTGTAATAAAATGACAGTTATTCTTAATGGATTTTTAGATTTATTGAAGAGATTTTTGCTAATATTCATTAAAATTACGCACAGTTAGAATTCATAATGAGCCACATATTATTATGATTTTAATATCAATATGCAATATTCCCGTTCACACTGTGAGCGGAGGTTGTATATATAATATAATGATCTTATTAGTTGATTAGAGAAGCGTTTCAATTAATTATAGTTAATGAAATTAGTTTAAATCAATCATTGAGAATGTGATGTTAATAATATAGAACAATTGTGATTTGAGTAGTATATAGTTGGTACAGCACAAAGAACAGACAATCTCATTATAAATAAGATTATTCAGCTATTACACAATGGCATAGTGGATTAGGCATTGAGTTATGCAGTTCTAGTGATGCAGGTTCAAAGCGGCAGCTGATCGGCGGTAGAGCATAGAATAATCACACAACTTAACACTTGTACAGTCATGGTTAACAGAGTCTACCCGTGGATTGAATAAAAGGTTAGGTTCAAAGTTCCGTGAAGGCTCCGACAAGAAGGTTCCTGAGTTTGAGAAGGTTCCCAAGTCGGACAAGAAATACCTGAAGAAGACCGGAGGATACATAGGCCAAAACGTTGTACATAACAATAAAGGTAAGGACAATGGTCGAATAATCCAAATAATACTAATTATCTTCATTATCATGTTCACATTCTTTACTTTTCCATCACCATAAGATTGTACTTAATAAAGAATAAACAAGATCATCCAAATTGAAAAGTCTCTGTTCCTTTCTGTTACATGTAAATAGGGTAGATCGATTTTTCACTTTTTTGAAATATCAAATTGTCGATTTATGCGAAAGTTGTGTGTTAGTATACTGAATAATGATATAAAAAATTAGATATTTTACTTGCACCATTGTTTGAAGAAATAGAATCAACCATCATTTACTAAAATACACTAACAATCTTCATTTTCGCAAAATTTACCCTTTAGAAAACTAAAAGGATTTTTAGTGCATTTTAGTAAAAGATGCTTGATGCTATTTTCTCAAACAATGGTATGAGTAAAAGATCAAATTTTTGGTCTCAGTATATAACTTTTGCATCAATGGACAATTTGATTTTTTTTTTTTTTTTTTAAGTGAAAATCGACCTACCCTAATGTACAACTTATATTCTGATATATGTTGAGAAGCGCGGTGGTGTGTAATGGTTAAAGTTTGGGAAATGGACTCGTCGCCCGAGTTCAAATCCTGGACGTGGTAATTGCATTTCACTTAGCGCTAATACCCTTGGGAAAGGTATGAATCCTACTCTCCCTCCAGCTATGGGTAAATAGTAGGGCGGACTGGACTCTTTAACCATGGTTAGGCAACCGGTCTAGGAGAAGGAAAACTCTGAATACAAACTTTTGCATCAATGGACAATTGATATTTTAAAAAGTGAAAAATCGACCTACCCTAATATCCTGATATATGTTGAAATAGAAAAGGAAAGAAACCACTACCTAACTTACAGAATACATGGTTTTTCCTTGTACAGATGATATCCATCCTCAAGAGAGTCCAAATACTCCTGCATACAAATTTATTTTTGCATATAAAAACATGTTTGACATTATGTTCTTATCAAATTAATAACATTTAAATTTAGAAGAAGAAAAAAATCAAATTAAATTGACATCAGTATAACTCCAACATTTTTTTAACATTCATTTTTTCATTTTTATAAAAGTATTTTATGCTTCAAATTTTTTAAAATGCATAAAAAGGTATTTCTCTGAATTTTAAGATAGTTCTATGTGACAGTTATCTCTAGACTGTAGGTTCAATCCTGGTCATGGCGCAGCAGCAGCATAGAATAATAATTAACACCTGTACACCATCTATGGTTAGCAGAATGAGAACAGGATACTCCTGTGGACTGAATAAAGGGTTAGGTTTAAAGTTCCGTGATGGCTCCGATTACGACAAGAAGGTTCCTGAGTCCAAGATGGTTCCTGAATCTGAAAAGAAATACCTGAAGAAGGCCGGACGGCACATCAGCCGAAACATTGTACAGATAACAATGAAGATGAGGACAATAGTTTGAGTAACACAATAATGCATAAAAAGGGTGTGTTTTTTTTTAAAGTAAGGAGTGAAAGATTTTATCACTGAAAATGTGTTTAATTTTTTTTTTAAATGATTATTTTATTTGAATGAGAACAGGATACCTGTGGACTGAATAAAGGGTTAGGTTTAAGGTTCCGTGATGGCTCCTGATTACAACAAGGTTCCCGAGTCTGACAAGAAATAACAATAAAGATGAGGACAATAGTCTGAATAATACAAATAATGATTACTTTTTTTAAGTAAGGAGTGAAAGATTTATCACAGAAAAATGTTTTTAATTTAAAAAAAATTATTATTTTATTGGCTGTAAAAAATGAATAAGCAACAATGTGCAAATTTTGAAATATTTTTTTTTACACAATTTATTATTGCAATTAAAAAATTTCATTTCAATTTTTTTTTTTTTTTTTTTTTGGCCATTAAAAAAATATATATATGTGGAGAATTTTCCATCAGACAAAGGCAATCTGAAATATTTGATATGAAGTAGTGATTTCATATTTCCTTTAATCTCTTGAACATTCTGATTTCTTAAATTTTCAGTTTAGAAAACTGAAAGTCGAATTAAATCTGCTGACTCATAATTGGTCTGTCCATTTTTACAATGCACAGCATCATAGAGAGTATAAAACTTTCAAGTAATACTCTTTTGGTGACATTTCAACCTTCAGGAGTATATTCAAAGTGAACTACACCCTCTTTGTCAAAAAAAAAAAAAAAAAAAAAAAAACACTGAGCAGCACGTTTGGTCTTGCTCTGAACTTGACAAGACTTCTTTTGCTTTGGTGATGACCTAGACTTCCACAGATGACTGAACCTTACTTTCAGGATCATAGCCATATACCCACAATTCATCATATGAGGCTTTTTTTTAAAAAAAAGGCTGTATGGGCTTCTCTATACTGAAGCAAATCTGTAGCTGTGGTCATCCGTAAAACACCTCCTGCTCTTGTGTGAGAAGCTCTGGAACAAGCTTGGTTGCAACTTGTCACTCATCCCAAATTTTCTGTAAGAATGGCTTGACATAACACAATGGAAATGCCACCTCATCACAAAACTCTCTGACAGTCAATCTTCTATCCGCCTTCAGCAGACTGTACACCTTCTCAACTGTTTCAGCAGTTAGTTAGGGCTGGTTTAGCTCAGTCGGTAGGGCGTCGGGCTGGGAGTCACAAGGTCCCGGGTTCGATACTGACCTCGCCAACTCAGCGTATGAGTAGCACAAGGATCTGTGCGGTAAAGTGAGGAGCTGATCGTAGGTCTGGTGCTCCCCTCAGATGCCTAAAATCTTCTTGGTCTATTGCTAGTGAAAAGGGGATAGACTCCCTCACTGTCTGGCTGATACTGACTTTAGGTCACCCCAACAATGACAACTTTTTTAATTTATTTAATAACATAGTTTATTTATTACAATGGAAAGGATTCAAACGTTGAAATATAAGGAACAGCTTTTATTTATTTTATCAATATTAATTGTTCTTTGTAAGCAGTGACATAGTTTTGGTTACAGACAAATAGAGACTGATTGTCTGGACAGTTCATTTTTCTGAAGCCAGTTTTCAATTTATTTTGTGATATAGTTATTTACTAAGGTTAGCTTAGATGTGGCACAAGGCCAAAAGTATGGGGAGCCCAATAAGAATCAAACTCACTAACGATGGTCTGTAAATCTAGCTTGCTAACCATTACACCACATGAGGTGCCCTTATTTTTGTGATAAAGGTGTGCTGCAATCCACCACTTAAATTTATAGACTAAGCGAGGTCATGTGGTTTAAACCCCAGCCAATCAGCCTGAATAATGGTTAGTTAACTATTAATCGCTGATATTGACAGTCGTTCATTTGCACTTTGACAAACAGACTTCAACATGAGGACTCATACCAAGGGACACACCAAGGAGCAACCAAAGGATCATACCAACAAGGGACACAAAGGAGCAACAAAGTCAGTGAGGGACACCAAGGAGCAACCAAAGGATCATACCCAACACTGAGGGACACCAAAGAATCATACCCAACATTAAGGGACACCAAGGAACAACCAAAGGATCATACCCAACATTGGGACACCAAGGAGCAACCAAAGGTTTTCTCACTAAGGATTGCGCTCTGCTTAACACAAGGGATCTCCGCTGGGGAGTGCTCTTGCTTGAACCCTGAGGATGGCCACAAAAATCGTAACACCAATCAATTAAAAGAGTTAGCAAATATGATTAGTTGTGTAAAACAAACACTTTTAATTAACAAAAATCAGAAACAGATCCAGGTAGACTGTTTAGATACCAGTCACTTTTACATAGATTTCTTTTTGTAACTATCTATAAAAATGATGGACTCTCCGTCGATCGACATATGAGTGTTCATACAATGAACATCCACACAGTGATTTGTTTATAGTGGTGAAGGTTTGTGTTGGACCATCCACACTTTTTGGCACAGTCGATAGAAAAGAATTGGTGCATCAAGGGTTGCCACAAACCTAATCAACGACCGACCTCAGGAATTTTGAATTCAGAGTTATCCCTCTCCTAGACTGGTTACCTACCCAAGGCTGAAGGGCCCAGTCTGTCCTACTATTTAACCCATAACTGGAGGGAGATTAAATGGATTCATACATTTCCCAAGGGTATTAGTGCTATGTGAAATGCCAACAGCTTCGTCTAGGAAATGAACTCAAATCGACGAGTCCATTTTCTACGAGTCTAACCACTAGCCCACGCACCTCCATATATATATAAAAATACACCTATGAAAAGGAAACTCGAGTACCAACTTTTGTCTCACACTAACAATTAGTTTAAAAACAAAATATTTACCTACATACAAACCAAACAATTTTGTAACTATTATTGGCATCCTGCGAGAGACGATGGAGCAGTGTCCAATTATTTTTAGGCGGGTTCATATGAAGGATGAGCTGTTGTCCAAGCAGTAAATCCTCCCTCTCCACACTGCCGCTGTGAACCAATGCAGTTTGCCAGTGGTAGTGTCGCAGGAGTTGTTGGGTAGCACTGGATTTCAACATCACACCTAGGAATGAGCCCTATGAGAATGAATGACTTCTTTAAGTGTGGTATAGCCACCAGTCAAAGAGAGCCCAGTGTGCCCTACTATTTACCCATAGGTGGGGAGAGGGGGATAGTTGGATTCATTCTTTTACCATGGCTGTTTTAGGAATATTCTGTAGCTAAAAAAATTTGGTACTCTTTGCAGAGAACCGTCCCGGACTCAAAAATCACTAGCCAGTGGCTGCTGAAAAAAAACACCAGCTACGATTCAAGTCCATAGCCGAAGCGGTGTCACTTAAAAAAAAAAATAGGGTTAGGGTTAGGGTTAGTTTAATGGGAAAATAAATAAATTATTTGGGCTGTATACAGGGTGACCCAGAAAAAACAGAACCCACAAATTGTAATAAAACTGTTAATTTTAACTAGGGGGGTTTAGGGTTAGGGTTGGGGTTGTGGTTTTGGAAAAAACGCCCTAAGTTGTTTTGTTTTTTTTTCAAGTGACACCGCTTCACCTACGGACTTGAATCATAGCTGGTGTTTGTTTTTTTCAGCAACCACCGGCTAGCGAGTTTTGAGGCAGGAGGCCGGGACGGTTCTCCATGAAGAGTACCAAAAATTCTTTGGGTTTATACATTCTCAATTGTTTTGGCTAAGGTTGTGGATTGGAAAACTGACTTTTAAAAATTGTGTCATTATTTTGGATGTTAGATACCAGAGTCAAATTTGATTTTGAAATAGAAAGAAATCAAAAAGATTCAAGAATAAAATAAGTTCTGAGAAAAATTTTTTTATTTTAATTTTTTTCTATTTTTATTTAATTTATTTATCTGTTTATTTATTTATTTTTTAAACTTTTTGTGGACCATATGACCTTTAGGCACCCGCTTTTACGATCTCGATTCATAAGGTCATTTTTTTCATTTACACCGTCAAAATCCGGTTGTTTAAAAGACGATTTTTAGAGTTTGTTTTTTTTAAATTATCAAACTAACCTCTAACAAACAACTGGATTTTGACGGTGTAAATGAAAAAAATGACCTTATGAATCGGGCTCGCAAAAGGTCATATGGTTCCTTTTTGTTGTCTTGGCAACAGACCAAAATAAAGCTCACTTGTGTAGACATGTTATTTGCTAAGCATACATTACAAAAAAAATCAACAAAAAAAAGAAAAGAAAATCACTGAATTTTAGACAAAGAGCTTATTTAGAAATAATGAAAATATTAAAAATAACAAGATATGAACAGAAATTTGGTAATATAAGAATTTAAACAACTGTATAAGCCTGTAGTTGGGGTAGCAAGACCCTCCCCCTGCGCGCCCCAAGTCCAAGTAGACAGAGACACAACTTGTCTAGTCTAGTGCATATCTGTAGAGATAGAAGAGAGGGTTAATTTTCCTGGAGCTGTGTTCAAATAACCAGATTGCAACGTCCCCTAGTGGCAAGGGAAGATAACCCTTTGTCAATCTCTACTCCAACCACACAAGGGAAAATATTGTTACAATATAAGCAAGGCAGTAGCAGAAAAAAAGAGACAAGGTAAATGAAAACAATAACAAAGGGAAAGTTAAAAATTGGAATTGATAAAAAAAAAATTTTGGTTAAATCCTACCTAACGGACATAAATTCCACTATCATATGTCACCCCGCCGAAAGAAAAATATACTAAAAATCAGGGAATAAACCGAATTTAATGAAATTTTAAGGGTTGATATATTAATAAATAAACAATATAATGCACCAGTTATTTTATTTAAAAACTTTTACATTTTTTCACGTCAGTTAACTTTGTACCACGTATCTTTGAGGTGTAACACAGATTCACAAACATACATGGTTCAAAGTTAGTTGACCTGAAAAATGTAAAAGTTTTTAAATAAAATAACTGACACATTATATCTTTTATTCATTAATATATCAACACTGAAAATTCTTTATACATATAACACTAAAATATCATTTATCAGATAATAATGGTTGAACGCTACGTTATTATTAAGATTGAGAGAAAAATAATGTAGCATTCAGCTATTATTATCTGATAAATATCTTCAATTTAACTAAGGAATTACATCAACTTAGTTAACGTAGGGTAGGGTCCTGAGGAAATCATTTCAATTTGATTGAAACCATGGTAGACCCTTTATTTTCCCTCTAATATAATATCATTAGTATTATATATTATATATATATATATATATATATATATATATATATATATATATATTATTATTCCTTCTTAACTCATCCGTCTCTTTATGATTTGTACTGATGTACCAGATATATCTTTGTGTAGGATGGGCTTCTTTTTTTTCTTTCTTTTTTTTTTTTTTAAGATAGCACTGTTGACCAAACCCTAACCACAAACGACCTCAATAAATAACTAATTCACTATAGTCCTTTATTAAATTTGTCTGTTAAGTAGGATTTAACCAAAATTTTCAAAAAATTGAATGGAAAAAGAAACAGATTAAAAGACTAGGACTAAAACTGATCAACTAAAAGAACAAGAAAATAAAAATTATAGAAAGTTAAAAAAAAGGAAGAGGAAAAAGTTTCATAGGCTTTGAAAAAAAAATATTACTAATTCATTCCAGTAGAAAATATGGTCATTTCAAACCGAGAATATTATTTTTCCCAACCCTATTGCCCTTATGGCAAGCCCCAGCCCTTTTTATCATATGGGTGCTAGAAGGCGGTGGCTGCGGCTCTACATGTCCTGGGAATGACGTTAAACTCTATCTGATGGTGAGGTTCCAGTTTTGGAGGTTTGGGGAATGTGGAGCACCCCTTATCACCATTGCTCCTGGGTCCACTCTGGCCCGGAGTGGTACCTGTTAGGGTCCCATCTATGGGTTAAATAGAAAATGTATTCATAAAAAATGTATTATCCATTAAGAATTGATTTATTTCAAACTTTATTGGCATTAAATAACCCACTGAGGTTGATATGCCGTAAAACAAAACAAAAAATCAAACCGAGAGTACCAGTTCCTGCTAGATTACCAAAGTTAAGCAGCAATGAGCCTGGTTACTAATCATCTGGGTGACTACTAAGTATTTACCAACCCTTCGCACGAGAGAGGATGTGATACAAGGTTATTTTGTAAGCAGAGTTTAACAGGTTTGAATTCTGTTTTCCTTCTAGAAAGTGGTTGCCTAACCAAGGTTAAAGAGACCAGTCTACCCTACTATTTACACATAGTTAGTGGAAGAATAGTTGGATACATACCTTTCCCAATGTTATTAGCACTATATGAAATGCTACCAGTCTTATCCAGGATTTGAACTCTTATCACCATGTTCATTTCCTACAACAATAACCATTACACAACAGCCACCTCCAGGTGACCACTTAGTAACAGTAGGTACTGTAAACAATCTCAGAACTATATGCCAGATTAAAAACTTAGTAAATAATATTGTTTCTAGTTATAGTAAACAAGCATACCCCCAAAAGTTAAGCGGCAGTACTTAAATGTTTAGAACTAGCCTGGTTTGGTTTATTTGTTTAATGGCATATCAACCTTCGTGGGTTATTGTTATATTTTTAACATACAGATAAATTATATGGAGGATAGGAATTTTGATCTTTTTTTTTTTTTTTAAATCAGTATAATCTGCATTATTCGGACTATTGTCCCCATTTTCATTGTTATTTGTACAACGTTTCGGCCGATATGCCCTCCGGCCTTCTTCAGGTATTTCTTCTCAGACTCTGGAACCTTCTTGAACTTGGGAACTTTCTTGTCGTAATCGGGAGCCATCACGGAACTTCGAACTTAACCCTTTATTTAGTCCACGGGGGTATCCTGTTCTCATTCCATTAACCATAGCTGGGGTAGGAGTTGTGTTAATTATTTTTCTATGTTACTGCCTCTACTCAGGATTGAACCCAGAGATAACTGTCACTTAGAACTGTCTTAACCTAACTACCTTATCCACTAGGCCATGTGTCCAATTTTTAAATCAAGTTTTTATGACTAAAATCATTTGTTTATACACTTATATAACCATTCCTATTTATTTATAATAATGATCCTTTGTTTGCACACAGCTATATGATTTCAAGTACGATCTAATACAAATTCTTTTCAAACATCTATTTAACCTATAGATGGGGGGGGGGCCCCTAATTCTGGGTTAGAGTGAGCCAGAGAGCAATGTTTTTTTTATTTTTTAAATTTTTTTTTACTTGTCTGAATTTTTGAGATGAGGCTTGATTTGTATTTAAATTTTTCGGACTATTGTGCTCATCTTTATATGCATACTTTAGCTAATGTGCCCTTTGGCCATCTTCAGGTGTTTCTTATTGAACTCTGAATTGACCCCAATTGATTAAATAAAGGGTTAATTTTGAAGTTCCACAAAGGCTTCCAATTCTGACAAGAAACACCTGAAGAAGACCAGTGAAATGTTGTATATATATATAACAAAGATAAGACCAACAGTCCAAGAAATCTAAATAATATGTTTGTTTTGTTTTTATTAGAATTGAATCTTTTATTGAGTTTATTATATAATTGTTAAAAAATAAAATATTTTTCTTATTGTATAAGTCAGGAGAAAAAAAAAATTTAAAAATAGAAATAAAATAAATAAAAACAAATGAATTTAAAATTTAACATTTATAAAATGCAATATTTTGTCAAATTAAAGACAAATAGAAAGAGAAAAAAAAATTCCCAAATTCAATTATTTTCATGGATCATGTTTTTCTTAACATGAAAAATGTATCTGTTGTTGGTAGTACTATAGATTCCTTCCATTGGAAGGGATATTTGTTGAAGAAAGACTGTGTTCTAAATAGATTATGTTTTAGAGAACAAGTATGAACAGTTTTCGGAGTCAACAGAATTATTGGACACACACAAATAAATAAAAAAATAAAAATTAAAAATTAAAAAAAAACCCTAAAACTTGTGTGTATGTTTATGTACCTATGTATGTATATACGTGTGTGTGTGTGTGTGTGTGTGTGTGTGTGTGTGTGTGTGTGCCCCCAACATTTCTGTTATGTTTTAGCAATCTGTTCATCAGACGTTTCCAGACAATCTTGAAGTGAATCTGAAATTTCTGACAACAAAAAAAAAAAAAAAAAAAAAAAAAAAATACTCTTCAAGATATTTACATGAATTTGTTCTTTTTCATTGACTGAATAAAAAAATAAATAAAAAATAATAAAGCAGTTTCTGAAGACATCTTTAAAAAGAATTTTACAAACTGGCTTTATTGAGGAAAAAAAGTTTTTTTTTTTTTTTTTTTTTTTTTTTTTTAAAGTTCCCCATTATTCCTCATCTTTCTTGTCCCTGTGTTCAAAGAAATACAGGTATTCATTATTTAATTGTCTGTAATGACAAAAAAAATATTAGATTAACAGAACCGATTTTGGGTGTTAAACAATGATTTATAAATTATATTGCTTGGTAACAGTTGTAAGAGTCCACAAGATTTTAGAAGTCATTTTAGATTCTTGAGAAGAAAACAAGAGCAAAAGAATCTTTCATATTTTTTAATGATTAAAAAAAAAAAAAAAAAAAAAATATTTTTCTTTTTTATCCCTTAAAATTTCACTTTATTTAATTTTTCAGCCATATGCCTTGGTTTTGGTGTTTTTTTCGTCTGAAAGAAATTAAAGATGATTAGTAGATATATTTCAAGAAGAATTTTAAAGAACAAACAATAAAAGTTTTTAAAAAAAGGACAAAATGATTTATTTCTGCTCTGATGAAAACTGAAGAAATTATCACACACACACAAATACAAATTTGTTATACCGTATTTGACGGCATATAAGACGCATTTTTTCCCCAAAATTTTTGGCTCAAAAAATTGCCCTGCATCTTATACATCGTAGGTGAAGTTCAAGACCTCCGTAGGCATAGGCTAATCTTCTCTATGATGCTCGTTAACCCAACTGCCCTTTATATATGTATAGATAGATTACCAAAAACCCCAAGCCCATAGGTTTTCTACCGCAGTGAGGAGCTGGCATCCTGGGAATGAAGCATCCCTACATCTGCTTCCTTCAACTAACGGCCAAAATCCCACTAACTAGACCCGTTCCCTTTCACAAGCCTTTCCTTCAGCCAATCAGAAAGAAGTTGGCGTACAGGTCAGTGAAAGGTTAACTGCTGTCAATAACATTTTTTCAACAGTTAATGGTAATTTTCCATTTTCCATAATTTGAATTTTAACTATACTTACATACATAATTCATAGGCTACCCACGAATTACCATATATGACGGCATATAAGACGCATTTTTTTCCCAAAAATTTTGGTTTAAATAATTTCCCTGCATCTTATATATCGTAGGTGAAGTTTGAGACCTCCCGTAGGCATATTTTTATTATTATTATTATCAGTATTATTTCCTGCTATTGAGATGTCTTGTGTATGCTTATTGCTTGCCAGTACTGCCAAATTGCTTTTATACAGCTATGTTTCTGCTTGTGTAATGTACAGCTAGACTCTTTTCAACAATATATGCTTAAATACACTAAAAACTTTTTTTTCCTGAATCTGACCTGCTGAAATGGGAGTGCGTCTTATATGCCGTCAAATACAGTAAGTACAATTTTTTTTTTTTTTGTTAGAAAATTTGTATTTAAAAAAAAAAGAAAAAAAAAAAAAAAAAGCAATAATTTAGCATAGGCCTCTTCCTTATGTCTGTGTGTCTAGAAAGTAATGATATATTCTGAAAGGTCAATATAAATTGAATGTTTTTTCAAAGTCCACATTGATCAACTGATTATTCAATAGGGGTTGCTAATCTCTCTCATCCCCACCCCCAAATATATATATAATCTATATATAAAGATATATATATATATCTTTATATTCTACTCACTCTATATATGATTATGTTTATATAAAATTTATGCTTATATTTTTAAAATATATTTAATCACGAAATTTATTTAAATTTATTTATCCTTTAATTAAAATAATTTTTTGGCTCTCTTGAACATCCGCATTATCTTAGTTTCTCTTTTTCTTTTGTGGCATATCAACCTCAGTGGGTCATTTAATGCTGACAAAGTTTTGAAAATAAAGTCATTTTTAATGGATAATCAAATTTTGTTTTATAAATATGTTTTTCAATTTAACCCACAGATGGGACCCTAACAGGTACTACCACTCCAGGTCAGAGTGAACTGGGAAGCAATGGTGATGAAGAGGTGCTCCACATTCCCCAAACCTGGAACATCACCATCAGATAGAGTTTAACGTCATACCCAGAACATGTAGACCATCAACCACTGCCTTCTAGCACTCATATGATCAACAGGGTTGGGGCTTGCCATAAGGGCAATAGGGTTTGTTTTGTTTGGTTTTACGGCATATCAACCTCAGTGGGTCATTTAATGCTAATAAAGTTGTGAAATAAATTCATTCTTAATGGATAATCAAATTTTGTTTATAAACTCAGGTTTTTCTATTTAACCCATAGATGGGACCCTAACAGGTACTACCACTCCAGGTCAGAGCGGACCTGGGAGCAATCGTGATGAAGGGGAGCTTCTATCCTTAAGCAATGATTATCAGGTTAACCACAAAAGACACTTGACTCTTTACTCTCTTATTCCTTTTTTATGTTATGTTTATGTATGAATTGGCTGGGTTAGCTCAGTCGGTAGAGCGTTTGACTAGAAACCACAAGGTTCTTAGTTCAATACTAGCTCTCACCAACTCAGCGTATAAGTAGCAGAGGGATCCGTGCGGTAAAGTGAGGAGCTGATGGTAGAACACGACACCTACCTCAGACGCAAAAACAATCTCCTTGGTCTATCACTGGTGAAAAGAGGAAAGATTCCCTCACTGGTTGATACCAACTTTAGGCCACCCTGACGCCAATTAATTTTTACACTCTCATTACTTTGAACGTGCAAGGGTTATCATTGTTGGAAAAGGGACACAGCAACCAGATGTGGAAGATGTATTTGCATTTCACATGTCACTTAATACCTTTGGTAAACGTATGAATCAACTAGTTTGGTTTGTTTTGTTTTACGGCATATCAACCTCAGTGGGTCATTTAATGCCGATAAAGTTTTGAAATATATCAATTCTTAATGGATAATACAATTTTGTTTATAAATACATTTTTCTATTTAACCCATAGATGGGACCTAACAGGTACTACCACTCCGGGTCAGAGTGGACCCGGAGCAATGGTGATGAAGGGGTGCTCCACATTCCCCAAACCTCCAAAACTGGAACCTCACCATCAGATAGAGTTTAACGTCATTCCCAGGACATGTAGACCCGCAGCCACCGCCTTCTAGCACCCATATGATAAAAAGGGGTTGGGGCTTGCCATAAGGGCAATAGAGTTTGGAAAATCATATAGGTGCTAGGGCTTGACGTGAACAGCCGATTGATCGGAGGGGGCCTCTCCGACCGCCCGTCTAGCCCAAGATAGGGCCAAAGTGGAGTATTGCATGTCATGAACTGCTCACCCACCTGGGCTCTATCCTTAAGTATCACGGGTCGCCACCCACAGCCAACAGGTGGCCCAATTGGGGGAGTCTTACCCCTCTGCAGAGGTGCATTCTAACGGCCCAGCCGACAGGGCGGGAATCCAACTAGTCTCCCTCCAGCTATGGGTAAATAGTAGGTCAGACTGGGCTCTTTAACTGTGGTATGTGAACAAATCTAAGAAAAGGAAAACTGATTGGTAATTTATGAGGAAGACCATCCCGGTCTCCTGCCTCAAAACTTGTTAACGGTGAGTGGTGAAAAACCAACCCCAGCTACGATTGAAGTCCGTAGCCGAAGCAATAGATAGATATGAAGACGACTAGATAGATAGATAGTTTTTTTTTTTTATTAAAATATAAAAGAATATCTAAATACTCAGATTTTCTTTTATTCATGTTTGTTTAATGTCTTGTTTTTAGTTTAAATAAACAAGAATATCTAAATATTTTGATTTTTTTTTTTACTTGTAATTGATTGTTGGAATAAAATATGAAAATACTGAAAAAAATAAACATTTTGGATTTTTTTTATATGTAAGTGAATGTCAAAAAAAACAAAACAAAACGCCCCAAGTTGGTTGTTTACTTTCAAGTGACACTGCTTCGGCTACGGACTTCAATCGTAGCTGGGTTGGTTTTTCAGCAATCACCGGTAGCAAGTTTTGAGGCAGGAGACCGGGACGGTCTTCCTCATAAATTACCAACTGATTTTAAATCAGTTGTACTCCACTTAAAAACAAAATTGACCCTGAGGCAAAAGGGGTTGGCAAAATACACAGTATCAAGAAATACACCTAGAAGATCCAGCAATGTGATCCAAGGATCATTAGTTATTTCGGGTCTTACAACATCCAACACCTGCACACAGGTCAGGGATTCCCAATCTTTTTCAGCTCATGGCCCACTTTGAAACCAGAATTATTTTCTGGCCCATAGAAATTATTATAATAGAAAAAATATTTCCATTTTACATAAGATATTTATGTTAAGTTTTTAAATGCCATCCTTGGCCAGTTGAAAAGGACTTAAGTAAGTAAATCCTGAGTTATGGAATCCTTTGGTAAGTGAATAAGTCCTATCCTGTGTATTGTTAAAGGTCCAGTGATTTAATCCTATGTCCGTTGTCTGCGAAGGTTCAAAGTAGTTATGGCCAGTACTGTTGGTTTAAGTATTATATCAGCAGCAGAGTACTGCCAGTGACTGGCCAAGAGAGATCACATGGTTCTTGCCGAGTCTATAAGTAAAAGCAGGCGTCTAGCACATACCTTATATAGCAAAAATCGCAACAATTTATTCAATCAAGATACAACCATATTGACACACACACACTTTATCTCAAGTATCTAAACTACATGTACTTTTCAGTTCCAATTTAACGACTATTTATTATCAATATTTAATTTTGCCTATATATATGTGCAAAAAACCATATAGAATTATATTTCCTTGCCCCACTTGAAATTTGCTGTGGCCCATTTTGGCCATAGGTTGGGAACCACTGACCTAGGTGACTCAACTGGTGTTGATCAAGCACAAGTTTATGGTCAGATAATGAGGTCTCAAAAAAGCAAATGGAACTGATGACTAAAATTCTTTTCCAGGTTCTCTCCCCACTAATAGGAATCCAAGAAGAATGTATCATTACTTTCTAGACAAACCTTCTAAGATTCAATTTAAAACTTCTTTGTGACTGGTTTCACTCTCCAGTTGTTAAAGATTAAACATTCTGTTGAATGGGAAAGTGACATTTACAAATTTAGAAGTAAACAAAAGAAATTTAATTATTAAAAAAAAAAAAAATTAAAAGTAAAATAAGATGATTAGAACATCAGTGTCCAATTTTTTATTTATTTTTAATTTCCTATATATATTTAAATTACTTTAATTATTAATTTATAGAGCCAAATTCGGAATACATGTCTGGTTTAACATGATTATCAAACTTACTTTTAAAAATATTTCATGTTGGGTAAAAAAAAGTTATATATTTAAATATTATGGAATTCAAATGAGCAAACATTGACTACCACCACTGTTTAAGTGAAAGTTTTCTTTGGGCTTAAAAGTTTGTTTTAGTTAAAACTAAAACAAACTAGACTGACTTCTGATTTAGGTCGGTAAAATTAAAACGGAAAGTTTTTTGCTGGTACCAATAACAGTTTAACTGCAGTCTATGAATTAACATTTTGCGAATTTGGTTACGGTTTTAGAGGATTAAGGTTGTTTTTAATTACGTATTGCTTAAAAAAATAACAACAAAAAACACAAATTACTATACATTTAATGTTGAAAATATCTTTTAAACTAAGTTTAATTGAAATTATACATTGCTATATTAACACAAACAACTGTCTCAATAATAGATTCAATAATTAATTTCAATGGTTAATTAAATGTATAGTAATTTTGGGTTTTTGTTGTTTATTTTTTAAAGCAATACGTAATTAAAACAACCTTAATCCCCTAAAAACTGTAACCCAATTCGCAAATGTTAATTCATAGAATGTAGGACTGACTTCTGACTTAGGTTGGAAATTAAAACGGAAAATTTTTTGCGATTGGGTTACAGTTTTTAGGGGATTAAGGTTGTTTTTAATTACGTATTGCTTTAAAAAATAACACAAAAAACCCAAATTACTATACATTTAATTACCATTGAAATTAATTTATTGAATCTATTATTGAGACAGTTGTTTGTGTTAATATAGCAATGTATAATTTCAATTAAACTTAGTTTAAAGATATTTTCAACATTAAATGTATAGTAAATTTGTGTTTTTTGTTGTTTATTTTTTTAAGCAATACGTAATTAAAAACAACCTTAATCCTCTAAAACCGTAACCAAATTCGCAAAATGTTTAATTCATAGACTGCAGTTAAACTGTTATTTGGTACCAGCAAAAAATTTCCGTTTTAATTTTAACCGACCTAAATCAGAAGTCAGTCTAGTTTGTTTTGTTTTAACTACATCTCTTTAAGCCCAAAGAAACTTTCACTTAAACAGTGGTGGTAGTCAATGTTTGCTCATTGAATTCCATAATATTTAATATATAACTTTTTTTTACCCAACATGAATATTTTTAAAGTAAGTTTGATAATCATGTTAAACCAGAATGTATTCCGAATTTGGCTCTATAAATTAGATAATTAAAAGTAATTTAAATATCTATAGGAATTAAAAAAATAAATAAAAATTGGACACTGATGTTCTAATCATCTATTTTACTTTTAATTTTTTTTTTTTAATAATTAAATTTCTTTTGTTACTTCTAATTTGGTAATGTCATTTCAATTCACAGAATGTTTAATCTTTACAACTGGAGAGTGAACCAGTCCACAAAGAAGTTTTAAATTTGAATCTTAGAAGGTTTGTCTAGAAAGTAATGATACATTCTTCTGGATTCCTATTAGTGGGAGAGAACCTGGAAAAGAATTTTAGTCATCAGGTTCCATTTGCTTTTTGAGACTCATTATCTGACCATAAACTTGTGCTTGATCACACCAGTTTGAGTCACTAGGTCAGTGGTTCCAACCTATGGCAAAAATGGCCACAGCAAATTTCAAGTGGGGCAAGGAAATATAATTTTTATGGTTTTTTGCACCATATATATAGGCAAAATTAAATATTGATAATAAATAGTCGTTAAATTGGAACTGAAAAGTACATGTAGTTTAGATACTTGAGATAAAGTGTGTGTGTGTCAATTGGTTGTATCTTGATTGAATAAATTGTTGCGATTTTTGCTATATAAGGTATGTGCTAGACGCCTGCTTTTACTTATAGACTCGGCAAGCAACCATGTGATCTCTCTTGGCCAGTCACTGGCAGTACTCTGCTGCTGATAATACTTAAACGCAACAGTACTGGCCATAACTACTTTGAACCTTCGCAGACACGGGGACATAGGATTAAATCACTGGACCTTTAACAATACACAGGATAGGACTTATTCACTACCAAGGATTCATAACTCAGGATTTACTTACTTAAGTCCTTTTCAACTGGCCAAGGATGCATTTAAAACTTAACATAAATATCTTATGTAAACATGGAATATGTTTTTCTATTATAATAATTTCTATGGGCCAGAAATATTCTGGTTTAAAGTGGGCCATGAGCTGAAAAAGATTGGGAATCCCTGACCTGTGTGCAGGTGTTTGGATGTTGTAAGACCCGAATAACTAAAATGATTTGGATCACATTGCTGGATTTCTAGTGTATTTCTTGATACTGTGTATTTTGCCAACCCCCTTTTGCCTCAGGGTCAATTTGGTTTTTTAAGTGGAGTACAACTGATTTAAAATCAGTTGTAATTTATGAGGAAGACCGTCCGGTCTCTGCCTTCAAAACTTGCTACCGTGATTGCTGAAAAAACCAACCCAGCTACGATTGAAGTCCGTAGCCGAAGCAGTGTCACTTGAAAGTAAACAACCACTTGGGGCGTTTGTTTTGTTTTTTTTGACACTTCACTACATATAAAAATCAAAATGTTTATTTTTTTCAGTATTTTCATATTTTATTCCAACAATCAATTACAAGTAAAAAAAAAAATCAAAATATTTTAGATATTCTTGTTTATTTAACTAAAAACAAGACATTAACAAACATGAATAAAAGAAATCTGAGTATTTAGATATTCTTTTATATTTTAATAAAAAAAACTATCTATCTATCTAGTCGTCTTCATATCTATCTATTGCTTCGGCTACGGACTTCAATCGTAGCTGGGGTTGGTTTTTCACCACTCACCGTTAACAGTTTTGAGGCAGGAACGGGATGGTCTTCCTCATAAAATTCCAATCAGTTTTTCCTTTTCTTAGATTTGTTCACATACCACAGTTAAAGAGCCCAGTCTGACTACCTATTTACCATATAGCTGGAGGGAGACTAGTTGGATTCCCGCCCTGTCGGCTGGGCCGTTAGAATGCACCTCTGGCAGAGGGGTAAGACTCCCCCAATTGGGCACCTGTTGGCTGTGGGTGGCACCCGTGATACTTAAGGATAGAGCCCAGGTGGGTGAGCAGTTCATGACATGCAATACTCACTTTGGCCCTATCTTGGCTAGACGGGCGTCGGAGAGGCCCCTCCGATCATCGGCTGTTCACGTCAAGCCCTAGCCCTATATGATTTTCCAAACTCTATTGCCCTTATGGCAAGCCCCACCCCTTTTTTATATATGGGGGCTAGAAGGCGTGGTGCGGGTCTACATGTCCTGGGATGACGTTAACTCTATTGATGGTGAGGTCGCAGTTTTGGAGGTTTGGGGAATGTGGAGCACCCCTTCATCACCATTGATCCGGGTGCCACTCTGACCCGGAGTGGTAGTACCTGTTAGGGTCGCCATCTATGGGTTAAATAGAAAAATGTATTTATAAACAAAATTTGTATTATCCATTAAGAATTGATTATATTTCAAAACTTTATCGCATTAATGACCCATGAGGTTGATATGCCGTAAAACAAAACACCAAACTAGTTGGAATTCATACGTTTACGCAAAGGTATTAAGTGACATGTGAAATGCAAATTACATCTTACATCTGGTTGCCTGTGTCCCTTTTCCAACAATGATAACCTTGCACGTTCAAAGTAATGAGAGTGTAAAAATTAATTGGCGTCAGGGTTGGCCTAAAGTTGGTATCAAGTGAGGGAATCTTTCCTCTTTTCACCAGTGATAGACGCAAGGAGATTGTTTTTGCGTCTGAGGTAGGTGTCGTGTTCTACCATCAGCTCCTCACTTTAGCCGCACGGATCCTCTGCTACTTATACGCTGAGTTGGTGAGAGCTAGTATTGAACTAAGAACTTGTGGTTTCTAGTCAAACGCTCTACCGACTGAGCTAACCCAGCAATTCATACATAAACATAACATAAAAAAGGAATAAGAGAGTAAAGAGTCAAGTGTCTTTTGTGGTTAACCTGATAATCATTGCTTAAGGATAGAGCTCCCCTTCATCACGATTGCTCCGCAGGTCCGCGCTCTGACTGGGAGTGGTAGTACCTGTTAGGGTCCCATCTATGGGTTAAATAGAAAAACCTGAGTTTATAAACAAAATTTGATTATCCATTAAAGATGAATTTTATTTCACAACTTTATTAGCATTAATGACCACTGAGGTTGATATGCGTAAAACCAAACAAACAACCCTATTGCCCTTATGGGCAAGCCCAACCCTGTTTGATGCATATGAGTGCTAGAAGGCATTGTGGTTGATGGTCTACATGTTCTGGGTATGACGTTAAACTCTATCTGATGGTGATGTTCCAGGTTTGGGGATGTGGAGCACCTCTTCATCACCATTGCTTCCAGTTCACTCTGACCTGGAGTGGTAGTACCTGTTAGGGTCCAATTTCTGTTGGGTTAAATTTTGGGAAAAACATATTTATAAAACAAAATTTGATTATCCATTAAAAAATGACTTTATTTTCAAAACTTGTCAGCATTAAATGACCCACTGAGGTTGATATGCAACAAAAGAAAAAGAGAAACTAAGATAATGCGGAATGTTCAAGAGAGCCAAAAAATTATTTTAATTAAGGATAAATAAATTTAAATAAATTTCGTGATTAATATATTTAAAAAATATAAGCATAATTTTTATATAAACATAATCATATATAGAGTGAGTAGAATATAAAGATATATATATATATCTTTATAATAGATTTATATATATATTTGGGTGGGGGATGGAGAGAGATTAGCAACCCTATTGAATAATCAGTTGATCAATGTGGACTTTGAAAACATTCAATTTATATTGACCTTTCAGAATATATCATTACTTTCTAGACACACAGACATAAGGAAGAGGCCTATGCTAAATTATTGGCTTTTTTTTTTTTTTCTTTTTTTTTTTAAATACAATTTTCTAAAGCAAAAAAAAAAAATTGTACTTACTGTATTTGACGGCATATAAGACGCACTCCATTTCAGCAGGTCAGATTCACAGGAAAAAAAGTTTTTAGTGTATTTAAGCATTATTGTTGAAAAGAGTCTAGCTGTACATTACACAAGGCAGAAAACATAGCTGTATAAAAGCAATTTGCCAGTACTGGCAGCAATAGCATACACAGACATCTCAATAGCAGGAAATAATACTGATATAATAATATAAAATATGCCTACGGGAGGTCTCAAACTTCACCTACGATATATAAGATGCAGGGAAATTATTTAAACCAAAATTTTTGGAAAAAAATGCGTCTTATATGCCGTCATATAATGGTATTCGTGGGTAGCCTATGAATTATGTATGTAAGTATAGTTAAAATTCAAATTATGGAAAATGGAAAATTACCATTAACTGTTGAAAAAAATGTTATTGCAAGGCAGTTAACCTTTCACTGACCTGTACGCCAACTTCTTTCTGATTGGCTGAAGGAAGGCTTGTGAAAGGGAACGGGTCTAGTTAGTGGGATTTTGGCCGTTAGTTGAAGGAAGCAGATGTAGGGATGCTTCATTCCCAGGATGCCAGCTCCTCACTGCGGTAGAAAACCTATGGGCTTGGGGTTTTTTTGGTAATCTATCTATACATATATAAAGGGCAGTTGGTTAACGAGCATCATAGAGAAGAATTAGCCTATGCCTACGGAGGTCTTGACTTTCACTACGATGTAAAGATGCGGGCAATTTTTTGAGCCAAAATTTTGGGGAAAAAATGCGTCTTATATGCCGTCAAATACGGTATAACAAATTTGTATTTGTGTGTGTGTGATAATTTCTTCAGTTTTCATCAGAGCAGAAATAAATCATTTTGTCCTTTTTTAAAAACTTTTATTGTTTGTTCTTTAAAATTCTTCTTGAAATATATCTACTAATCATCTTTAATTTCTTTCAGACGAAAAACACCAAAACAAGGCATATGGCTGAAAAATTAAATAAAGTGAAATTTTAAGGGATAAAAAAGAAATTATTTTTTTTTTTTTTTTTTTTTTTTAATCATTAAAAAATATGAAAGATTCTTTTGCTCTTGTTTTCTTCTCAAGAATCTAAAATGACTTCTAAAATCTTGTGGACTCTTACAACTGTTACAAGGCAATATATTTATAAATCATTGTTTAACACCCAAAATCGGTTCTGTTAATCTAATATTTTTTTTGTCATTACAGACAATTAAATAATGAATACCTGTATTTTCTTTGAACACAGGGACAAGAAACGATTGAGGAATAATGGGGACTTTAAAAAAAAAAAAAAAAAAAAAAAAAAAAACTTTTTTCCTCAATAAAGCCAGTTTGTAAAATTCTTTTTTTAAAGATGTCTTCAGAAACTGCTTTTATTTATTTTTATTTATTTTTTTATTCAGTCAATGAAGAACAAATTCATGTAACTCTTGAAGAGTATTTTTTTTTTTTTTTTTTTTTTTTTTGTTTGTCAGAAATTTCAGATTCACTTCAAGATTGTCTGGAAACGTCTGATGAACAGATTTGCTAAAACATAACAGAAATGTTGGGGGCACAACACACACACACACACACACACACACACACACCACGTATATACATGCATTAGGACATAAACATACACACAAGTTTTAGGGTTTTTTTTTTATTTTATTTTTAATTTTTTATTATTTGTGTGTGTCAATAATTTGTTTGACTCGAAACTGTTCATACTTTTCTCTAAAACATAATCTATTTAGAACACAGTCTTTCTTCAACAAATATCCCTTCCAATGGAAGGAATCTATAGTACTACCACAACAGATACATTTTTCATGTTAAGAAAAACTGATCCATGAAAAATAATTGAATTTGGGAATTTTTTTTTCTCTTTCTATTTGTCTTAATTTGACAATATTGCATTTTTATAAATGTTAAATTTTAAATTCATTTGTTTTTATTTATTTTATTTCTATTTTAAATTTTTTTTTCTCCTGACTTATACAATAAGAAAATATTTTTTTTAACAATTATATAAATAACTCAATAAAAAGATTCAATTCTAATAAAAACAAAACAAACATATTATTTCGATTTCTTGGGACTGTTGGTCTTATCTTTGTTATATATATATACAACATTTCACTGGTCTTCTTCAGGTGTTTCTTGTCAGAATTGGAAGCCTTTGTGGACTTCAAAATTAACCCTTTATTTAATCAATTGGGGTCAATTTCAGAGTTCATTAAGAACACCTGAAGATGGCCAAAGGGCACATTAGCTAAAGTATGCATATAAAGATGAGGCAATAGTCCGAAAAATTTAAATACAAATCAAGCCTCATCTCAAAAATTCAGACAAGTAAAAAAAAATTTAAAAAATAAAAAAAACATTGCTCTCTGGCTCACTCTAACCAGAATTCGGGGCCCGCCCCCATGCTATAGGTTAAATAGATGTTTGAAAAGAATTTGTATTAGATCGTACTTGATCATATAGCTGTGNTACCATGGATCATCTCCGCTCATGGGCTGTGTATCAATCAATGGGGGTCCCTCCTAACAACCACACACAGTCATTTGTTTAAAGAATGAATGCTACACACATTAGAGAGATTATGTACCACTGTTTTTAATTCAAGCCCTAACAAGATTGCCTGTACATCACCTAACTCCTAATTACCACCTATTTACCTTGTTATCTGCTTAGTAAACCCTTTTCCCTCTATCCTAATAACTTGTGTCCTTCTATTATTTCTCTGTTAACTCTGATACTCTAATACAACACACAGTCTCTTGTTAGAAGATGTACACACTGTTAATTCAACCTAACAATTCCTAATTACCCTATTACCTTGTATCTTTGCTTAGTAAACCCTTTCCTCTATCCTTAATACTTGTGTTCCTTCCTATTATTTCTCTGTTAACTCTGATACTCTAATTACAACACACAGTCTCTTGTTAGAAGATGTACACACTGTTAATTCAACCTAACAATTCCTAATTACCCTATTTACCTTGTATCTTTGCTTAGTAAACCCTTTTCCCTCTATCCTTAATACTTGTGTTCCTTCCTATTATTTCTCTGTTAACTCTGATACTCTAATTACAAACACACAGTCTCTTGTTAGAAGATGTACACACTGTTAATTCAACCTAACAATCCTAATTACCCTATTTACCTTGTATCTTTGCTGAGTAAACCCTTTTCCTATCCTTAATATTGTTGTTCTTTCCTATTATTTCTCTGTTAACTCTGATACTCTTATTACAACACACAGTCTCTTGTTAGAAGATGTACACACTGTTAATTCAACCTAACAATTCCTAATTACCCTATTTACCTTGTATCTTTGCTGAGTAAACCCTTTTCCCTCTATCCTTAATACTTTGTGTTCCTTCCTATTATTTCTCTGTTAACTCTGATACTCTAATTACAACACACAGTCTCTTGTTAGAAGATGTACACACTGTTAATTTCAACCTAACAATTCCTAATTACCCTATTTACCTTGTATCTTTGCTGAGTAAACCCTTTTCTCCCTTTAATATTGTGTCTTTCCTATTATTTTCTCGTTAATCTGATACTCTATTACAACACACAGTCTCTTGTAGAAGATGTACACACTGTTAATTCAACCTAACAATCCTAATTACCCTATTTACCTTGTATCTTTGCTGAGTAAACCCTTTTCCCTACCCTTAATACTGTTGTTCTTCCTATTATTTCTCTGTTAACTCTGATACTCTATTACAAACCACAGTCTCTTGTTAGAAGATGTCACACTGTTAATTCAACCTAACAATTCCTAATTACCCTATTTACCTTGTATCTTTGCTGAGATAACCCTTTTCCCTACCCTTAATAGTGTTGTTCTTCCTATTATTTCTCTGTTAACTCTGATACTCTATTACAACACACAGTCTCTTGTTAGAAGATGACACACTGTTAATTCAACCTAACAATTCCTATATTACCCTATTTACCTTGTATCTTTGCTGAGTAAACCCTTTTCCCTCTATCCTTAATACTTGTGTTCCTTCCTATTATTTCTCTGTTAACTCTGATACTCTATTACAACACACAGTCTCTTGTTAGAAGATGTACACACTGTTAATTCAACCTAACAATTCCTAATTACCCTATTTACCTTGTATCTTTGTCTGAGTAAACCCTTTCCCTCTATCCTTACCTTAATACTTGTGTTCCTTCCTATTATTTCTCTGTTAACTCTGATACTCTAGTTACAACACACAGTCTCTTGTTAGAAGATGTACACACTGTTAATTCAACCTAACAATTCCTAATTACCCTATTTACCTTGTATCTTTGCTGAGTAAACCCTTTTCCCTCTATCCTTAATACTTGTGTTCCTTCCTATTATTTCTCTGTTAACTCTGATACTCTAGTTACAACACACAGTCTCTTGTTAGAAGATGTACACACTGTTAATTCAACCTAACAATTCCTAATTACCCTATTTACCTTGTATCTTTGCTGAGTAAACCCTTTTCCCTCTATCCTTAATACTTGTGTTCCTTCCTATTATTTCTCTGTTAACTCTGATACTCTAATTACAACACACAGTCTCTTGTTAGAAGATGTACACACTGTTAATTCAACCTAACAATTCCTAATTACCCTATTTACCTTGTATCTTTGCTGAGTAAACCCTTTTCCCTCTATCCTTAATACTTGTGTTCCTTCCTATTATTTCTCTGTTAACTCTGATACTCTAATTACAACACACAGTCTCTTGTTAGAAGATGTACACACTGTTAATTCAACCTAACAATTCCTAATTACCCTATTTACCTTGTATCTTTGCTGAGTAAACCCTTTTCCCTCTATCCTTAATACTTGTGTTCCTTCCTATTATTTCTCTGTTAACTCTGATACTCTAATTACAACACACAGTCTCTTGTTAGAAGATGTACACACTGTTAATTCAACCTAACAATTCCTAATTACCCTATTTACCTTGTATCTTTGCTGAGTAAACCCTTTTCCCTCTATCCTTAATACTTGTGTTCCTTCCTATTATTTCTCTGTTAACTCTGATACTCTAATTACAACACACAGTCTCTTGTTAGAAGATGTACACACTGTTAATTCAACCTAACAATTCCTAATTACCCTATTTACCTTGTATCTTTGCTGAGTAAACCCTTTTCCCTCTATCCTTAATACTTGTGTTCCTTCCTATATTTCTCTGTTAACTCTGATACTCTAATTACAACACACAGTCTCTTGTTAGAAGATGTACACACTGTTAATTCAACCTAACAATTCCTAATTACCCTATTTACCTTGTATCTTTGCTTAGTAAACCCTTTTCCCTCTATCCTTAATACTTGTGTTCCTTCCTATTATTTCTCTGTTAACTCTGATACTCTAATTACAACACACAGTCTCTTGTTAGAAGATGTACACACTGTTAATTCAACCTAACAATTCCTAATTACCCTATTTACCTTGTATCTTTGCTTAGTAAACCCTTTTCCCTCTATCCTTAATACTTGTGTTCCTTCCTATTATTTCTCTGTTAACTCTGATACTCTAATTACAACACACAGTCTCTTGTTAGAAGATGTACACACTGTTAATTCAACCTAACAATTCCTAATTACCCTATTTACCTTGTATCTTTGCTGAGTAAACCCTTTTCCCTCTATCCTTAATACTTGTGTTCCTTCCTATTATTTCTCTGTTAACTCTGATACTCTAATTACAACACACAGTCTCTTGTTAGAAGATGTACACACTGTTAATTCAACCTAACAATTCCTAATTACCCTATTTACCTTGTATCTTTGCTTAGTAAACCCTTTTCCCTCTATCCTTAATACTTGTGTTCCTTCCTATTATTTCTCTGTTAACTCTGATACTCTAATTACAACACACAGTCTCTTGTTAGAAGATGTACACACTGTTAATTCAACCTAACAATTCCTAATTACCCTATTTACCTTGTATCTTTGCTGAGTAAACCCTTTTCCCTCTATCCTTAATACTTGTGTTCCTTCCTATTATTTCTCTGTTAACTCTGATACTCTAATTACAACACACAGTCTCTTGTTAGAAGATGTACACACTGTTAATTCAACCTAACAATTCCTAATTACCCTATTTACCTTGTATCTTTGCTGAGTAAACCCTTTTCCCCTATCCTTAATACTTGTGTTCCTTCCTATTATTTCTCTGTTAACTCTGATACTCTAATTACAACACACAGTCTCTTGTTAGAAGATGTACACACTGTTAATTCAACCTAACAATTCCTAATTACCCTATTTACCTTGTATCTTTGCTGAGTAAACCTTTTCCCTCTATCCTTAATACTTGTGTTCCTTCCTATTATTTCTCTGTTAACTCTGATACTCTAATTACAACACACAGTCTCTTGTTAGAAGATGTACACACTGTTAATTCAACCTAACAATTCCTAATTACCCTATTTACCTTGTATCTTTGCTGAGTAAACCCTTTTCCCTATCCTTAATACTTTGTTCCTTCCTATTATTTCTCTGTTAACTCTGATACTCTAGTTACAACACACAGTCTCTTGTTAGAAGATGTACACACTGTTAATTCAACCTAACAATTCCTAATTACCCTATTTACCTTGTATCTTTGCTGAGTAAACCCTTTTCCCTACCCTTAATAGTTGTGTTCTTTCCTATTATTTCTCTGTTAACTCTGATACTCTATTACAACACACAGTCTCTTGTTAGAAGATGTACACACTGTTAATTCAACCTAACAATTCCTAATTACCCTATTTACCTTGTATCTTTGCTGAGTAACCCTTTTCCCTACCCTTAATAGTTGTTGTTCTTCCTATTATTTCTCTGTTAACTCTGATACTCTAGTTACAACACACAGTCTCTTGTTAGAAGATGCACACACTGTTAATTCAACCTAACAATTCCTAATTACCCTATTTACCTTGTATCTTTGCTGAGTAAACCCTTTTCCCTCTATCCTTAATACTTGTGTTCCTTCCTATTATTTCTCTGTTAACTCTGATACTCTAGTTACAACACACAGTCTCTTGTTAGAAGATGTACACACTGTTAATTCAACCTAACAATTCCTAATTACCCTATTTACCTTGTATCTTTGCTGAGTAAACCCTTTTCCCTCTATCCTTAATACTTGTGTTCCTTCCTATTATTTCTCTGTTAACTCTGATACTCTAGTTACAACACACAGTCTCTTGTTAGAAGATGTACACACTGTTAATTCAACCTAACAATTCCTAATTACCCTATTTACCTTGTATCTTTGCTGAGTAAAACCTTTTCCCTCTATCCTTAATACTTGTGTTCCTTCCTATTATTTCTCTGTTAACTCTGATACTCTAGTTACAACACACAGTCTCTTGTTAGAAGATGTACACACTGTTAATTCAACCTAACAATTCCTAATTACCCTATTTACCTTGTATCTTTGCTGAGTAAACCCTTTTCCCTCTATCCTTAATACTTGTGTTCCTTCCTATTATTTCTCTGTTAACTCTGATACTCTAATTACAACACACAGTCTCTTGTTAGAAGATGTACACACTGTTAATTCAACCTAACAATTCCTAATTACCCTATTTACCTTCTATCTTTGCTGAGTACACCCTTTTCTCTACCCTTAATAGTTGTTGTTCTTTCCTATTATTTCTCTGATAACTCTGATACTCTAATTACAACACACAGTCTCTTGTTAGAAGATGTACACACTGTTAATTCAACCTAGCAATTGCTAATTACTCTGTTCACATTGTATCTTTGCTTAGTAAACCTTTTTCTTCTATCCTTAATACTTGTGTTTCTTCCTATTATTTCTCTGTTATCTCTGATACAATACATAGTCTCTTGTTGGTGTACAGACTGTTAATTTAACCTAACAATTCCTAACTACCCTATTTACCTTGTATCTTTGCTTAGTAAACCTTTTCCCCTATCCTTAATACTTGTGTTTCTTCCTGTTATTTCTCTGTTAACTCTGATACTTGAGTTACAGCCAGACTCTTAAGCCAGACTAGGCTAATACTAAATAAGTATTTGCCTGGGAGGATAGCCCCCAGGCATCAACACTATTAGCTTGTAAGATCCAGGGCCAAAGCCACTGGACCCACAACTTACGGGTTTACATACATGTATTTTTTATGTGTTATGTTACATTATATCGTTACCATTGATTTGTCTTAATAGCAATTTATTAAAACGTTTTTTAACTCGTTTCTTTTTTTTTCTGTTTAACCCATAGACGGGATCCTAACAGGTACTATCATGCTGGGACAAAAATGTGAGAGAGAGACAAAAGAAGAGGGGGAGAGAAAGAAGCAAAGTGGGAGAGAGAGAGAGAGAGAGAGAGAGAGAGAGAGAGAGAGAGAGAGAGAAGCAAAAGAAGACAGGGAAAGATAGAGACAAGCAAAAGGAAAGAGACAGAAAGATAGATAGATAAATAGATACTTTTAAATATACGCTCCTACATTTGGGGTGCTGGTGGTTGTCATCAGTGATATAATCGACATGGTTCATTGGGAAGTTTCGGGTCTTCCAACATCAGACATCCCTCACCATGCTGACCCTATCAGAGGTGATCAAACTCTGGTACAACCATCAACAATAGACGCTAAAAGACGTTTGACTTTTTATTCTTTTGGACAGTTGTAAAATTCTAATCCCGCTCATCTGATTGGTTGTCGCTAACAACCAATCAAATGCGTGGTACAATAGATAGATAGATAGATAGATAGATAAAGAACGAGAGATATGAAACTATTAGGGACAGAGACAGAAACAGAGAGACAAACATAAACATCTTCCTATTATTTCTCTGTTAACTCTGATACTCTAGTTACAACACACAGTCTCTTGTTAGAAGATGTACAGACTGATAATTCAACCTAGCAATTGCTAATTACTCTGTTCACCTTGTATCTTTGCTTAGTAAACCTTTTCTCCTATCCTTAATACTTGTTGTGTTTCTTCCTATTATTTCTCTGTTAACTCTGATACTCTAGTTACAACACACAGTCTCTTGTTAGAAGATGTACACACTGATAATTCAACCTAACAATTGCTAATTACTCTGTTCACCTTGTATCTTTGCTTAGTAAACCTTTTTCCTATCCTTAATAAATGTTGTGTTTCTTCCTATTATTTCTCTGTTAATTCTGATACTTGAGTTACACACAGTCTCTTGTTAGAAGATGTACAGACTGTTAATTCAAGCTAGCAATTGCTAATTACTCTGTTCACCTTGTATCTTTGCTTAGTAAACCTTTTCTTAAAGAAAGAGAAATATGAAACTATTAGGGACAGAGACAGAAACAGAGAGACAAACATAAGTGTCAGTTTCCAACTGAGCTAAACCAGCCCTTTAATTAATGTATAATTGAATTAGATTTTTTTCTGCATTATTTTTTAAGTTTAAGAATTGTTAGTTGGCATTCTTGAATGAAGAATTTTTTGAGAAAATTATTTGTATAGGTTTGGTTTGTTTTGGTTTGGGTTTTGTTTTATGGCATATCAACCTTAGTGGGTCATTTAATGCCGACAAAGTTGTGAAATAAAGTCATTCTTAATGCATAATACAATTTTGTTTATCAACTCATGTTTTTCTATTTAACCCATAGATGGGATCCTAACAGGTACTACCACTCTGGGTCAGAGTGGACTAGGGAGCAATGGTGATGAAAGGGTGCTCCACATTCCCCAAACCTCCAAAACTGGAACCTCACCATCAGATAGAGTTTAACGTCATTCCCAGGACATGTAGACCCTCAGTTACCGCCTTCTTGCACCCATATGATAAAAAGGGTTGGGGCTTGCCATAAGGGCAATAGGGTTGGGGCAATCATAATGGTGCTAGGGCTTGATGTGACCAGCTGTATTTGTATAGATTTACACATGTAGAAATTTTTTAATTAAAAAGTTATTTGAAAATATTTCTGTTCCATCACGAAAAGCATTGAAATTAAAAAGCAGCATATTTATTAAATTTTTTGTAGGGCAGTTTGGTGGAGTTTAAATTGATGGTCGTAGGTTCTTTATAAAAAAATTTGTAGGGCAGTTTGGTCGAGTTTAAATTGACGGTTGTGGGTTCTTTATAAAAAACATGAATTTTGAGTTCTCTTTTTCTGGGACAGGCAACCACTTCATATGGGTTAGACACTTTTGCCTCTTACCCTTAAGTGGGGAGCTTTTCCCCCCCAACCAGCTATCAGTAAGTGACATTCCTTAGGTCAAAGTCCTACATCCTACTTCCTTTATAATGTGTTCATGTATCTATTTTGTATATGTATTCGTGTCTTGAATGTATTTCTCCGTTTGCTCACAGAATAAAGTCTGTCATTATCTTATAAATTTGTCGGAGTATTTCATGTACACACATGTACCCACGTTGGAGGGTTACTTTAAGCCTTTCAACTTATTATAAGAACTTTACCCCTTACAATTGTTTTATAAAAATATTTTATATTGTAAACAGCACAGAAATATGATACATAAAATAGGAATACAAGATAATACAAATGAGATACAATAAAGACACATTAAAGTGTTACGTACATGTACATATAAAAAGAGTTACAGATAGTCCATATAATGGAAGTCACTTACTGACTTAGTCCGTACGTGGGGACCAGA
The DNA here is from genome assembly GCA_023376005.1 of Doryteuthis pealeii. Taxonomy (NCBI): domain Eukaryota; kingdom Metazoa; phylum Mollusca; class Cephalopoda; order Myopsida; family Loliginidae; genus Doryteuthis; species Doryteuthis pealeii. Next base: position 34,915,031 of record CM042179.1, on the reverse strand, counting down.
GGCCCCACAAGGGTGGGGTGTAGTCACAAAATGTCTAACCCAGGTGGTTGTATGAGAAGATGTAGCTAAAAGAGGAAGAAGCGTTTGAACCAGTCGCTTGAATACAATAGCCCCTGGTGAGAACAAGCAACAGCCCAACGGAAAGATAACTCTTCCAGGCAAAGGGAAGATAATCCCAACATAGTATATATATTCCTGTCTTGAATGTATTTCTCTATGTGTTAGCTCAGGTATTAAAGTCTATGTTTGTTATTATATATATAACATCTTTGTTGGAGTATTTCATGTACACACATGTACCCACGTTGGGAGGTTACTTTGAGCCTTCCAACTTATTATAAGAACTTTACATCTAATAGTTAGCTCAGTCGGTAGAGCGTTTGGCTAGAAACCACAAGGTTCCTAGTTCGATACCGGTCCTTGCCAACTCAGCGTATGAGTAGCACAGGGATCTGTGCGGTAAAGTAAGGAGCTGATGGTAGGTGTGGCGCTCCACCTCAGATGCTAAAAAAACAATCTCCTTGGTCTAGCGCTATTGAAAAGGGGATAGACTCCCTCACTGAGTGGTTGATACCGACTTTAGGTGATGTGCTTTGTTAGGTCTCTGTTGTTTGGGACTCATTGTTGTGGCCTTGTTAATGGCCTGAATAAAGACACAAGAGAGGAAATGAGTTAAGCAAATATATTAACAAAGAACAGTAGTACAAACATATACAAATGAGAAGGTTACTCGCAAAGCGGTCTATCAACTGTCTGAGCATACCACTGGAATATTGACTCTTTATACAAATGAGAAGGTTACTTGCAAGGCGGTCTATCAACTGTCTGAGCATACCACTGGAATATTGACTCTTTATACAAATGAGAAGGTTACTTGCAAGGCGGTCTATCAACTGTCTGAGCATACCACTGGAATATTGACTCTTTATACAAATGAGAAGGTTACTTGCAAGGTGGTCTATCAACTGTCCGAGCATACTACTGGAATATTGACTCTTGCTTAAGAGCAGTACCTGCTGCTATTAATAGTTGGAAGAGTTCATGCGTGTGTGGTAAATTACCATAACACTTATATCAGATTTTGGTTGTATATGGTCTTCCTAAAGAAACTGTTAGCACTATGATTAAACGGACAATGTCACCTTTAAGCACCCCAGGTGCAATCTAGATTCAGAAGGACATCTTTTTTTCTTTACACCATCAAAATCCTATTGTTTGTTACCAGACGCATACTTTTTTAATTATAAAACTAATTGCTAACCCTAACCCTAACCCCTAACCTTAACACTCACCCTAACCCTAACCCTAACCCTTAACCCTAACCCTAGAAAAATCTTTTTTTAATTAATACTTTTTTATATTAACTATCTGTAGAGGCACATGAAAAATAAATAAACATGTCTTTCGTTTTTTTTTGTTTTTTTTTAATTACAATATTAGTTTATCTTTAGTGCAAAATCAATTTTTTCACATATGCTAACAACAACATGAAATAGCTAATTTTTTTTAATCAAAATCAAAAACTATTTTATCAGATTAAGAATTGAAAATTAATATTTTTTCCTAATTTAAAAAAAAAATTATTGTTAGTGTTGAAAAATATTCATCAACTTCTGATTAATAAGCAAAACTTGTGATTTATTAAAAGTAATGCTTTGGTGCCAGAGCAGCGATTGAGTGTGATTTAGGATTGGCCCATAAAACTGTTAACTATTCCTGTGTAAACTTGTTTTTTGTTTAAATTTTTTGTAAAAAAAAAAATATCTTTATCTAAAAAAAAACTATTGAGATAAACAAATCTGCATGCATTTCTCTTCTGATTAAATAAAAACTATTTTAATATGAAACATGTCTTTCATTTACAGTTTTATAATTTTAAAAAAAGTAACAATAACACCATAAAAAAAATTGCTACTGAATTAACAACAATATGAAATAAGTAAAAAGAAAAAGTGTCTTTACTACTAAAAAATAAAAAACATGCTTCTAAAAAACGTCTGGTAACAAACAACCAGATTTTGACGGTGTAAATGAAAAACATGTCCTTCTGAATCTAGGTCACAGCTGGGGTGACATGGTCTGATTAAACTCTACAAAAACACAAAGGCAATAGTTTACTCGCTTGTGGCTATACTGATTTCTTTGACATCATCATTGGAATCTTGCAAGGAAATACTTTAGCGATATTTTTATTCATGAACTACGAATTTCAATAGATATGCTGAAATGAAACACAAAAAAATGGTAAGAAGCAAATGATATCTTGCAAAAACTGTTACTGATAAAGACTATGTAGATGATCTAGCGCTTCTTGCAAATACACCTTCTCAAGCCTGAAGTATGAGAACAAACTCAGGAGACCTGTTAATAAGGCTTTAATGGCAAATAAAAGACTACGTAACTCTACAAAGGAGAACGGTAGTAAGGGGGGTTAACCCCGAAGGGTCAAAGGGAGACAAGTTCAGAGTTCAAAGGGCAGGGAGTAATATAGAATACTACAAAGCCAATATCTGCTGCATATCCTGGAGAAGGCAGCTCAATATCTCATCTACTGAATCTACTGTATCTCTGCTGCATATCCTGGAGAAGAGAGCAAAAGGCATTGTGAACTCAGATAAAACAGAATTCATGTTTTTTAATGAAGATGGTACCATATACTCATTAAATGGCAAGTTACTGAAATTAGTAGACCAGTTCATATACCTTGGTAGCAATATCTCATCTACTGAAAGCAATGTCAACATACACATTTAAAGCATGAACTGCTATTGACAGATTAAAAACCATAAGGAAATCTGATATCTCTGATAAAATAAAACAGGAATTCTTCCAAGCTGTAGCCGTGTCAGTACTATTGTATGGTTGCACTACTTGGACTTTAACAAAACACTTGGATAAAAAGGAAATCTGATATCTTTGATAAAATAAAACAGGAATTCTTCCAAGCTGTAGCCGTGTCAGTACTATTGTATGGTTGCACTACTTGGACTTTAACAAAACACTTGGATAAAAAGGAAATCTGATATCTCTGATAAAATAAAACAGGAATTCTTCCAAGCTGTAGCTGTGTCAGTACTATTGTATGGCTGCACTACTTGGACTTTAATGAAATTCCTGGAGAAAAGGCTAGATGGGAACACAAGGATACTGCTTGCTGTTTTGAACAAAAGGCTGCAACTGTTTGGACACTTACCTCCCAGCTCACAAACCATTTAAGTGAGATGAGTCAGTGCTGGACACTGGATGCCATCTAGAGGACTTTCAAAGAGTGATAGCTGATATAGAAAGATGACAAGAGCCAAAGGAATCCATTTTGGCAGCACGCAATGATTTTTATTTAGACTAGCAAAAATATGCGCTCTCTGGTAGCAAGTATTTAAGTTTGGACCATATGACCTTTAGGCACCCCTTTTGTGATCTCGATTAATAAGGACATGTTTTTCATTTACACCGTCAAAATCTGGTTGTTTGTTAACAGATGATTTTTAGATTATTTTTTTAAATTATAAAACTAACCCTTAACCCTAACCCTACATACAAGACCAGTATACATACTGATAGTTAGTTGGGGGCAAAGCCTCACACTTAATGGATATAGACAACATGTGTTTATGCCATGTGTAGTCGTTGCTAGCCTGAACGAGAGAGTTAGAATTTCCAGGGCTACTACTTAAATACTCTAGCTCTCTACTGGCAAAAATCTGCAGTAAGGGAAGATAACTCTATTGAACTCATGTCCATCCGGAATTACCATTTTACTGACCAACAGATTATTTTTTTAAATTTCTAAAAATGTAAGGATTTTTTTTTATTTGGAGATCCTCCAGGTAAAATATTAGGGCGGATGAGCTCCCTAGTTTTGGTTTGTCATCCAGTCTGGGAGAAGGATTACTTTGCAGTTGGAATTCTCAAGGAAGTCTGATATTGTTTGTACCTTCATTTATATAGATAATGTTGGTGCCAGGCATGTGTGTGGTGTAATGGTTATCATCATAGGAAATAGACATGGTGAGGAAGGTTGGGTTCCTGTGTATCTAAAATGACCATAGTCATTGATGTTGACCCAGCTGATGATGTTTCTGGTGGGTTGGGGTTGGGAGCTTCTGTGGTTTCAACCAGGAGTACTTGGTAAATGTGTGGTACTCAAGAATTATGGGTTTACCACGGTTGCGTCTATTGAATGTTGTTGAGTCATTCTTTGATTTGCTGAGCATGCTATTAGGAGTTACAGATTGGGTAAAATAAGACAAAAATGTGATTAAAAATTGAAAAATAACGGATAAAACGCAAACAACTTCATTCAATTGATATTTCAATTCGGTATGTTAATGAAGCTTCGTCAGAAATATCTGGTACCTTCCTCCACTCCAGCCTTTCAATTACCCTGACCGCACTGCTTTGAACACACAAGCCACTGTACCTGTTAGGGTCCCATCGATGTTTTTTTTTAATTAAAAATGACCTGACATTTTTTTTTTTTAAATATAAAAGAATATCTAAATATTCAGATTTTATCATTGGATTGAAGGCGTTTTTATCAACAAAATATTTTTTTCTTTTAGGGGTTTGAAGGCGTTAAAAGTAAGCCATATTTTTATCAACAAGTAAATGTAAATATTTAGGCCCCCCACCTTAAAATATTTACATTTACTTGTCGAAAAAAGACTGGAGAGTGTAAATTATCACATCAACTTTTCGGGAAAAACGCCTTAAGCACTGGTTGTTTTTTTCAGCATGCACTTCATTTGTAGAGCAGGTTGTTTTCTCAGCTATCAATGCCTAGCGTTTTTTTAAGTCAGGAGGCTGGGACGCTGTTAGGTTCAAGGTTATAACTATGTTATAACTAGTTGAAACAACAAACTCCGACACGTTTGTGGGACAAAACATTTCATATTTATAACAGCACAGGAATATGACAAGATACTGAAAATAATAACATACATGTACATAACATTAAGAGTAGAGATAAAAGGACAGGAGAGTCCATTACATACAAAATCACTTACTAGTGATGGGGGTCCGAAGCCTCCAGCGGAGTAGCATAGCGTTGGGGGCCGAAGCCCCAACGAGAAGGGGTCACATAAGTCTAACCCATGTGGTTCAGCAGAGAAGAAGGAGAAAAGAGAGGGAAGCATTTGAATCAGCCACTTATATACCAGAGGTCCCCTGGTGGCCACAAGCGGTAACACAGCGGGAAGATAACTCTTCCAGGCAAAGGGAAGATAATCCCCTACAACGCATCTGTTTCCTTTGCAGGTCAGATTAATATGATATTTCTCTTAACGTTGTGTGTTATTTACTGTGGAAAATAATATTACGTTATTTTCACCTTATGCAAATAATGAAGATCATAAGTGAAAAACAATTAAAGTTACCTCCCTTTGACCATAGCAACAGAGCTCAAGGGTCTTAGCCATAAACTGATGAGAAACCTCATGCGATTGGCTAAGGGCCTTTGTCAGCAACCAATTAGAGCACACGTTACGACAGCTCACTGATAACCGCCAATTTTGAGGCTGATACCTTGAAATCACCCTCTTCAGCTGGGACCCTGGTCGAAGCACGACGTAGTTTTATACACAGCATAGACATTGGGAATAATAGGGTCTTTTGAACAGCATGGGGGAGCCGCCGACTCGTAAAATCAAACAAACAAACTAGCAAGACATTCTACCTGATTCAGATAAGTCACGCGAGAGCATTACCTCGCAACCTTAGCAATTCATACATTTCATTCATTTTGCATACATTTTCTACTTGTGACTTTTGCAACTCATACTTACATACATTTTCTATTGTAATACATTGTAAAACTTACACACACATTTGTACCACAAGTTATACTTTGTATTTGTATTGTATCTTACGTCTTGCTATGATAAATGCTTTTTGTTTATAAGCCTTGTTGTTGTGTCATTACCCTATTCTTTACCCTTATCTGACTGTTTTCTTTATATTACCTCGCATCCCACGGGTGTGACTCAAGGTCCTTTTAATGAGGGACCGCCCACGAAACGAAGCTCATGGGATGGTGGGAGCAAAAAATGCATAGATCCCATCGGCATTCTCCCTCAAGAGGGCACCTCAGGCACTGGGCATTAAATCCAGCCCTGCCCCTTTAAATCAAGAGGAGCAGGTGTTGCCTGTGGGGGTAGCATCCTGGGATCAACGCTGTTAATATACATCACAGGTCCAGTGGCTGAAGCCACCAGACCCACAGGCCCTGAAGAGCTCATGTTATTAATGTATCTTAGTGCTGTGTGTTAACTCTCCACAGTTGAGACAAAAGTTGATGCCTGGTTGATTTTTTTCTGGTGCTAATCAGATAAATTCTATTTTATTTTATGAAATAAGAGATGTAATCAACAGTACACCCTTACAGTCGCTGAAAATCAGTGTGTTGAACAAAGAAGTTCATGTACCGTATTTGACGGCATATAATATTGGAAATTCCATCGCTAATTATCTCCCCCTGCCACCAGAGGGCAAATGCCAACATCGTATGTTGCGCCAAATACCAAAACTTCACTTATCAGGGAACCGTTACGAGAGAGAGACGTCAAAAGAAACGCTCTCATCACTTAGCCCAAAAACAGGGCTTACTTATCACAAAGCAGTACTGGAGAAGAGACAAGCTCTCATTACCAAGTCCCAAAACAGGGTCCACTTTTCTCAGAATCTTACAACCAGATTCTGTCTAAGGCATTGTATCAGCATACTGCATAAAGGCCGGTACGACAGCACACTGACTAAAGGAAGGAGATGAAGTGTTTTATCTACATTTCCCACCGACACAGAAAACGAGAAGAAAACCGTGTTATCACCAGTACTACAATAAATTCCTCCACAGATAATTCTTGTAACAAATACGATTAAATTTGCAACAATTATATGTAATTTTTTGTCAATACAAGTGTCTGCATTTACTTTGTGTTTGTTCCTTCTTTGTCTGACAATTTGCCTACAACTACGGAGAAATAAGGGCTCCTTCGAAGCCGTGAATACTCTTAATAAGACACACCCCTATTTCAGCAGGTCAGATTCAGGAAAAAAAGGTTTTAGTGTATTTAACTCTTAATGTCCTACACCACCTCATTCCACCTAACAGTAACTTTAAAGGAAAAGACCATTTTTAGCTATTTTTTGATAAATCCTTATAGGAATGGGGCTCTTTATTTGGAAAATTCTCATCAGGATGTTAAGAGTTAAGCATATATTGTTGAAAACAGTTGAGCTGTGAATTGCACAAGTAGAAACATAGCTGTATAAAAGCAATTTGGCAGTTTAGGGTTGGTAAAAGTACTGAGGCAAGCTGGGTTAGTGAGCATCATAGAGAAGATTAGCCTAGGCCTATGGGAGGTCTCAAACTGCACCTACGATGTATAAGATGCAGGGCAATTTCTTGAGCCAAAATTTTGGAGAAAAAAAGTGCGTCCTATATGCCGTCAAGTACGGTGCCTTTAAAATAGATCGACATGTTCTCATTAATTCCTGAGAATTTTCCTGGCAACTAACTGCTGGAGCTACATTTCAGGAAAAAGACTGTCTAACCTTTATCTTTGCAACAGCAAAAGAATCTGCTGGTATAGCTCAGTCGGTAGAGTGTCCACCTAGAAACCACAAGGTTCCTATTATAGTTTGCCTTTTTATATCCCAGTTCATAAAAAGGGTAACTGTGAGTTCTTTAAGCGAAAATAAAAACAGGACAGGATAAGAACTGAGTTTTATTTCAAAGATTTGGCGCCCGTCAGTCTATGTATGTGTGCGCATGTCCGGAAATGAATCCTTTATTTATAAGGTTACAACAGTTCCTGGTTCAATACTGGCACTCGCCAACTTAGTGTATGAGTAGCACAGGGATTTATGCGTTAAAGTGAGCAGCTGATGGTAGGTGTGGCGCTCCGCCTCAGATACCAATACAATCTCCTTGGTCTAGTGCTAATGAAAAGGGTGTTGGGTCAGTAAAATTGTTATTCCTGTATATAGAGTGAGTGAGGGAGAGACTGTGTGATTGGATATACCAATCACGTGATAGCCCAGAGTTTAGGCGCAATATCCAAAAAGCCAAGGCAGACAGATTCTACCAGCGCTACCACGAGGCAACGAATTCAGGGGCTCTAAGAAACCACCCTAAGATATCTTCTCCAACGCGCCGGTAAGTCCCTTAAACTCAACTTTATATACATGAAGGACTTTATATTGTTGTTTGTTGTTTTATGTCTAGCCAATAAATTGTTTGAATTAGAGGAAATATTAATTCCTCTCCTTTTGTTGTTAGTCTTAGAATTGAATGCTATACTAACACAATAAGGGGATAGACTCCCTCGCTGTATGGTTGATACCGACTTTAGGCCACCACCACCCCCCGACAACTTAAGGCATTTAAGATTACTTGATCTTTCGTTCATGATTCAATAGGAGTGCCGTATTAAGATTTGAAAAATTCCTCCAGCTTCTTCTGAATAGCAAATGTCATACAATACAAAAATGTGATGAAATTGTTGTAGAGTATTAAAAAATTACTCACTGAGAAACCCCAAGAAAATAAAGAGTCTCTGGTTAAATTGAACTTAACAGACCTAAATTCCACCATCGTATGTCACCCCACCGAAAAAAAAAAAATACCAAAAATTAGGGAATTAACCGAATTTAATGAAATTTTCAGTGTTGATATATTAATGAATAAAGGGTATAATGCACTAGTTATTTTATTTAAAAACTTTTGCATTTTTTTAGGTCAGTTAACTTTGAACCACGTATCTTCGAGAATGAATATTACGCCTCAAAGATACGTGTAAGCTTTGTCCAGGATTTGAACTCGGGTCGTAGAAAATGGACTCGTCGACTTAAGTTCAAATCCAGTACAAAGCTACAGTTTACATAGTGCTAATACCTTTGGGAAAGGTATAAATCCAACTACTCTCCCTCCAGCTATGGATAAATAGTAGGGCAGACTGGGCTCTTTAACCTTGGTTAAGCAACCAGTTTAGGAGAAGAAAAACTCTGTATTCTGCTGTGTTTTTTTAAAATTTTACTGCTTTAGGTATACTTTATTTTATTCGAGATGTCATTGAGCCATTTCTGGAAATAAAATCACAGTAAAAAGTCACAGCTTTGACAATGGAAAAAAGTCACAATTAATTTATGGTGACTATTTAGGGTTAGGAGTTAGGGGTTAAGTCTTATTGAGAAATATGTTGTTTTTTTTTAAATCTAAATGGGAAGTAAGTAAACAGTTTTGGTTTAAGATTTGTTTTCTTTTTCCTATGAATATTTTTCCTGAACTCATAGTCAAAGATACCAATGAGAATAATTTTTTTCTTAGGAACAAACTGATTTAAATGGGGCACTGTGACCTAAATTTGATTCTATTATTATATATGAGTGGCCAGTAATAAAATCTCAGAAAAAAAGTAATTTAAAATGTCACAATTAATTTATGTTGGCTGGTTAGGGTTATAAGTTAGAATTAAATTGTGTTGGGAAATATATTTTTAATTTGAGTGAGACATGAAGGATTGATCAAGTAAACCCTTTTGTTTAAAATTCATTTTTTTCCTCCAACGTTTTTACCTGTGAATTTTTCTTCCTGGACTCATAGCTAAGGAGCCAAGTCGGCATGATTTTAGGAATTGACTAATTTAAATGGGTCATTATGATCTAGATTTAATTTAATTATTAGACATTTATATATCATACCATTTTGTGTCTCGTAATGAAGTTGTGGGAAAAAATGTCACAATTTTGGCCAGAAAAAAATGTCATCAGAAAAAAAGTCACAATTAATTTATGATGGCTGAATAAGGTTTTTTTTTTTTTTAGAAATCAAACAATCATTTCATTTATTTATAAATAAAAATGTAAATAAAATAAAATTTGTAACTAAAGAAAAAATATTAATAGAACCAGAAATTTACATGATTAAAGAGAATTATGTTTTCATAAAAGTTTGTGGGCATGTCTAAATCTGATGTCATAGGCCGAACTCGAACGAGTGGCAGTTGGTCATACCAAAAAAGTATTACTGCATTTTAAGATTCGTTTTTCCTATGACTTTTTTTCACTGTGACTTTTTTCCTGTGACTTTTTATCCCCTGGATTAAAATAAGTACATCCTTACTAATTTTTCATAAAAAGTTAATTTTCTTCTAAACCAAAGATACCAAGATTTTTATTTTTAGTGGAACAATATGTTGGGTCAGTAAAAATACATTTATTCCTCTGCGTGGAGTTATGTGAGGTAGAGTCTTTCTGTGATTCGATATAGCAATCACGTAATGTGCCCAGATGTTTTTGGCGCAAAATACCAAAACAGATTCCATACCAGTTCTAGGGTGCAGGTCAACTAGAAATTCTACCAAAGAAACCACTAAATCAGAAGATACCAGATATCCTCTTTATCACACTGGTAAGTCTCTCAAAGGAAGGACTTTATTTTGTAAGTAATTGTTTTATTCTTAAATAAACCGTTAGAATTGAACTAGGTTTTAATTCATCTATTTGTTGCTGTTATTCTTAGAATAAATACTGTACTAACACTAATAAATCAAAATAGATTGGGTAATCCTTAACTTGTTCCTTGTAAATTCCTACCATAAAATAAACTGAACCTTCATTTTATGTCCATATTTTTGCAATAAATGTTTTATTTTTCTTGCACCCGTTATTTTACAATACTCAATATATTTTCTTTATTTAAAAACATTTATTGCAAATATATATATTTTCTTTATTTAAAAAATTTATTGCAAACATATTTAAAACATTTATTGCAAAAACACGGACATAAAATGAGAGTTCAATTTATTTTATGGTAGGAATTTACGAGGAACAAGTTAAGGATTACCATGGATTGTTATTAGACTTTAACTAAAAATAAAATTTCATCAATATATACATGAGGGTTATGCCTATTTTTGAACTGCTACTTTACATATTCATATTTTTGGTCACAGGGTTTCAATGCTAGAGAGTTCGGTAATGAATTATAGTTAGTTCCCTCATGCTTTTTATGCTGTAGAATTTTCTTTGAGTGTGGGAAAGATTTCTGCATTCCATCAAAATGTGTTGCATCACAGTTCACATAGCGCTAATACATTAGGGAAAGGTATGAATCCAACTATTCTCCCTCCAGCTATGGAGAAGAAAAACTCTGAATTCAAACCTGGTCACTACTAGAATAGACTCAGGTCTACTTAGTGATCTATTTCACTGGGCTCTTTAATCTTGGTTAGGCAACCAGTCTAGGAGAAGAAAAACTCTGAATTCAAACCTGGTCACTACTAGAATAGGCTCAGACCTACTTAGTGATCTTTTACATTGGTTAGGCAACCAGTCTAAGAGAAGAAAAACTCTGAATTCAAACCTGGTCACTACTAGAATAGACTCAGGCCTACTTAGTGATCTATTTCACTGGGCTCTTTAATCTTGGTTAGGCAACCAGTCTAGGAGAAGAAAAACTCTGAATTCAAACCTGGTCACTACTAGAATAGACTCAGGCCTACTTAGTGATCTATTTCACTTGGCTCTTTAACCTTGGTTAGGCAACCAGTCTAGGAGAAGAAAAACTCTGAATTCAAAACCTGGTCACTACTAGAATAGACTCAGGCCTACTTAGTGATCTTTCACTTGGTTTAACCAGTCTAGGAGAAGGTAGAATAGACTCAGGAGGCAACCAGAGAAAAACTCTGAATTCAAACCTGGTCACTACTAGAATAGACTCAGGCCTACTTAGTGATCTATTTCACTGGGCTCTTTAACCTTGGTTAGGCAACCAGTCTAGGAGAAGAAAAACTCTGAATTCAAACCTGGTCACTACTAGAATAGACTCAGGCCTACTTAGTGATCTATTTCACTGGGCTCTTTAACCTTAGGCAACCAGTCTAGGAGAAGAAAAACTCTGAATTCAAACCTGCTCACTACTAGAATAGGCTCAGGCCTACTTAGTGATCTATTTCAATTTAAAAAAAAATTAAATTTTGTACATGGTGTTCTGTGAAAATTTATTTTGAATAAAAAAAAAATGTTGACTGAAAATGATGTGGCAATTTTAAGAACTTTAGTGCTATCAGAGTCAAAAATGTGACTAGGACAGTAAGGTGCCAAGAGATTCCTCTACCATTTTTGCTACATCATGGATATCACTCCTCTTGAGGTCAGCTGTTTGGAAAAAGTCAGTGTTAACAGAAATAAATTCTGTAATGAGAAAGGGATGAAGACAAGACAAATATTATGTATGAAAGGGGGTATTTTATTATGTTTGGTGCACATGGTTTGCTAAAACTTAATAGCTTTTAGCGATCTTTGAGTCACATACACATATATATAGTAACAAGTAATACACTTATCTTTGTTGAGTTCTTTTAGGGTGAAGAGTTCAGTTGTAAGCTGGTGTGTTCTGTCAGGAGAGACCTGTTATCTCTCCGACTACTGTTCCTGTTCTGAGGATTTCTAGGGTCCTTGCCCTCACCCTTCCGGTCTCAAATCAGGGGAAGATAACCCATATTTTCCAAAGTGTATTGTTTGGCTCCGGACTGTGAGGATCTGAGTTTTCTCCCTCCAACTTGAAATGACCAAGAAATATAGTTGACACTTGCTCTTAAACTTTAAAAAAAAACATCTTTAAGAAACAATTTATAAAAAAAAAAATAGATTACAGTAGTTAAAAATACTGATCAAAGTCCTGCAGAATATGCTTTTTTAAAAGTTCATGTAATTAGAAGAAGAAAATGTTGGATTCCCTTAAATAGAGAAAAAAGGAAGGGGTAATGTTCTATATATCAGCAGTGAGGTAACTTGTAGAGAGAGAAAGATATAGCTTGTAATACCTTCAGCGGTAGGCAAATATTTCAGAGTCAAGCGACATGGAATATATAAACAAAAGTTTGTCTTCTCTGTTTTTTGAAAATGTTCGCTTTTTATAGGACTCCCTAGGATCGAAATAGGTCTTTTTTTTACTCCTTTTTTTAGGCATGAACGCTTCTGATTGGTTTGAAAATTATCATTTTTAATATTTCTATTTTTTTCTTTCTACCTGCACTGATCCTATGCGCAGAATTCTTACTTTTGTCATTTTATTTCTGCTTTCAAAACGTTAACTAACAGCTCACGACACTTTCAATGAAAATTGACCAAAATTGAAAATACATCTACCTTCAAGGAATTTCTTGTTAACCGGACATTCAGCAAAGTTTGTTGCACACAAATTACAAAAAATTTGCAAAACTTACTCTCAAATCGGTGCCGTTATAGTTAGTGGCCTAACTTTTTGATTCTGTTATAGTATGTGGCCTACCCAGTTTGAATGTGTCCTACCTCAGTAAGAGTATATTTATAGATATAAGTAGTAGGCAATTTATTGAAACTAATTATTTTTCACATATATTCAATTTCAAGAAATGTAATTCAGTCATAAGCTGTATGTAGTAATTAATTGCTCTATGCAACTCCAGAGGAGAAAGACAAAATCTACGAGAACTTGGATGCAGTGTTAACCGAGATCCCGAACACTGAAAATCTATACCTGCTTAGTGACTTCAATGCAAGAGTGGGGTCTGACCATGAGGCTTGGCCCACATACCTTGGTGTATATGGACGGGGAAAGATGAATGAGAACGGCCAGAGACTGCTAGAGTTGTGCTGCTACCATGGCTTATGCGTTACCAACACGTACTTTATATGCAAAGATATCCATCAAGTGTTGTGGAGACACCCGCGTTCCCACCTTTGGCACCAGCTAGATCTAGTCATTACTAGAAGTGTGAATCTAAAAAGTATCCTCCTTACCCGCACTTTCCATAGCGCAGATTTTGACTCAGACCACTCCATGGTGGCCAGCAGGGTGAAATTGACACCCAAAAAGATCCACTACTTCAAGAAGAGGGGTCGCCCTAGGATAAACATGCAGTGTAGACAACCCAGAGAAAACACAGCACTTTCTAGGCAACCTTCAAGAAGCCCTTGCAAATGCCCGATGAAACCTCCATCGACGCCAATTTGTTTCACCTCAGGGATGCTGTGTATAACTCGGTCATCACTGCCTATGGAGAAAAGGATAAAAAAACGCTGACTGGTTCGAAGCCCACTGGGAGGAAATGAAACCTGTGATTGGGTCAAAGAGGAGAACTCTCCAAACATACAAGGCAGCACCAAATCATAGTACTCTCACTGAGTGCTAGAAATAAAGCCTAGCAGACTGCTCGACACTGTGCCAACACCTACTGTGTCGTGGCATAGAGATAGCTGCCAATATGGGAGATGCAAGAGGCTTGTACGAGGGCATCAAAAAAGCAACAAGCCGACCCATTATAAAAACTGCACCACACAAGACAAAGATGGGAGAAGTCATCACTGACCAAAGGAAGCAGCTGCAACGTTGGGTTGAGCACTACCTAGAACTATACAAAACCCAAAACGTTGTGACGGACAATGTTCTAAATGTCATCACAGATCTACTAGTCAATTAAGAATAATTAAAAAAGAATTTATCCATAATTTACATGAATCAGAAATTTATCTAATTCTAAAATATTCTAAAATTCTGAAATAGGGTTAGGGTTAGCAGTTATTATTATAACCTTATAATACATATTTTATGGTAGGCCATATATTATAAGAGAGACATGATTTCGTAGGCCACATTCAAAAGGTAGGCCACATACTATAAGAGAGACATTATTTCGTAGGCCACATTCAAAAGGTAGGCCACATACTATAAGAGAGACATTATTTCGTAGGCCACATTCAAAAGGCAGTCCACATTCAAAAGGTAGGCCACATATTATAAGAGAGACATGATTTCTTAGGCCACATTCAAAAGGTAGGCCACATACTATAGAGAGACATTATTTCGTAGGCCACATTCAAAAGGCAGTCCACATTCAAAAGGTAGGCCACATATTATAAGAGAGACATGATTTCTTAGGCCACATTCAAAAGGCAGTCCACATTCAAAAGGTAGGCCACATATTATAAGAGAGACATGATTTCTTAGGCCACATTCAAAAGGTAGGCCACATACTATAAGAGAGACATGATTTCTTAGGCCACATTCAAAAAGATTAGGCCACTATAAGAGAGACATGATTTCGTAGGCCACATTCAAAGATTAGGCCACATACTATAAGAGAGACGAGGCCACATACGCCACATTCAAAAGGTAGGCCACATACTATAAGAGAGACATGATTTCGTAGGCCACCACATACTATAAGAGAGACATGATTTCGTAGGCCACATTCAAAAGATTAGGCCACATACTATAAGAGAGACATATTTCGTAGGCCACATTCCACATTCAAAAGGTAGGCCACATTATAAGAGAGACATGATTTCGTTGGCCACATTCAAAAGATTAGGCCACATACTATAAGAGAGACATGATTTCGTAGGCCACATTCAAAAGGTAGGGTAGGCCACATTCAAAGGTAGGCACATACTATAATGGTACCCTCAAATCTATCTTTACTTTTTATTTTTTTTATTATAAATTAAATTGGTTATAATATATCTTGTTTTCTGACTTATTCTTTCATTCAGTATCAATACTTGAAAGTTGTGTGAATTTACCTCCCAAAGCACCTAAAATATTTCCCAATATATTAAGTAATTCAGTATTTTAACCGTATATTGGAATTTGGAATTATTTCTTCAACATATTAGAATTTGGTAATTTTCCAGTCTATTGAAACTTGAAAATCACTCCCCCCAAATTAATTCTCCTCCCGTATTAATTTTCATTGCTCCAGATGAAAATTTTCGTGGTGGTTCTTGTTTTGGTAATCTGAACATTTGCTACATAAATGAGAGTAAACTCCCCTTGTTTGTTTCACTTTGAGGATGACATATGTTTTGGTCGGCCATTTTCATTTCACTGTAAATCTACACTGAAAATACAAATGTTTGAATCACTACAACTGCATGTTTAAAAATGAAAATATCATAAAATGTGTTCTTAATTGTGCTTGTGCATTATTTGAAATGAACTTAATTGTTATTAAGAACCCATTTTATGACATTTTCATGTTAAAACATTCAGTTGTATTGATTCAAACAAATTCGTATTTTCAGACACATATTCGTATTTTCCACATATTTTGCTTCCTCAAAGTGAAACAAACAAAGGGGGATTACTCTCATTTATGTAGCTAATGTTCAGATTACCCTTGTTTTATCATGAAAGAGTGAGTTAATTTGGTGTGGCTAATACATAGCTGAGTCAAGGTGGTCTCTTCTCTTCTCTTCTCTTCTCTTCTAGTCATACTAGGATCTGGTTTTCTTTCTTTTAATATGGATTTTATTTTGTATTTTCATCCCATTGCACTTGCCATGTCAGTATTTTGTTGATTTTAGGTTTTAGGACAGTGTATTGTATTTTGGATTTTTATTGGGTTCCATATCAAGTACTATAGAAAATAATACTACCATTACACAGTTACCTCCCTTTGACCATTGCCAAACACATAGTCGATGGGCCTCTTAGCCATCATCTGATGAGAAACCTCATGCAATTGGCTAGGGGCCTTTGTCAGTGACCAATCAGAGCACATGTTACTAGGCTTAGTTTGGCCGCCAATTTTCGACGGTTGATACCATCAATCTCGCTCTTTTGCTGCGAATGCCATCGAAGAATGACGTGCTTTTTTGAAGCCAGTTTATGGAAGGGCCATTGACGCGTAACGTCAAACAAACGAAGCTAGCAAGACATTCCTACCTGAGACAGATAAGTCACGCAAGCATTATTTTGCAACCAAACCATACCCTGATGGTGAGGTTCCACTGACTTTAACTTTTAGTCGGCTTGTTTTTATAGCAAAGGGGTAGGCTCCAGAAAGCCCTTTCCACGAATTTTGGGGGAACGTTTTTTATTGGTCAGAAATCCAAATTCTGTTTCTAATATTATTTTTTATTTCTAGGATGCGCGAGCCTCGGTGCGCAAAGACGAAAATTTGTCACTTGATTTAGTTCCTCGTCCCGTTCACATCCGGTTGGCACTCCGTTCGTTGTGGTGCGTGAGCGACTTAAATTTGGTGACTTAGTGAATCGGGGAGATATCTATAGTTGTGTATATAACATATTGCTCTAATGAAAATCTCTCTATGATGTGCCATTTTTGATGGGTTATCATTGCATATATACAAAATATAGATATTATACTAAATGAGGATTTACTATGGGGTGGCATCTGGTTATGTGTTTTAAGGTTTAAATGTATCTGGTTATTTTCGGTGCGTATTTTTAGGGTTTTGCTTTTAACCCCCATCTCATTTGGTGGTTGCGCTGAAAAGGAAGGAATTCAAGGAATGAAAAGAAAGAGACTAAGACAGAAGGTGGTTTTATGACAGGCTTTATTCACAGGTCATAGCCGCCTGTGGCAATGGAATATCTCACTGGCAACTAAGTAGCGATCAGACACAGTTAAGGCTAAGAAATTATCTTGGGGGGGTCCTTTTTCTCGCACATGCGTGGAGGGTTCTTCCGGCGAAGGCTAATGGGAGTTTGTTGTTTCTTTTATTTCAATTTTATTTTATTTTTATTTTAATCCCCACATCCAAGTATGTGTATATGGGTATCTATTTGTGGGTGAGGTTTTTTTCTACATCTTTAAATATGGCCAATTTTATCAGGTAGTCGATTCAAATATTTTTTTCATGGTTTTTATGATGTAGAATTTTCTTCAGGTGGTAAATCTTGTTGTGGTTTGGTTTGTTTTGTTTT
Source organism: Doryteuthis pealeii (assembly GCA_023376005.1). Taxonomy (NCBI): domain Eukaryota; kingdom Metazoa; phylum Mollusca; class Cephalopoda; order Myopsida; family Loliginidae; genus Doryteuthis; species Doryteuthis pealeii. The sequence goes on along the minus strand of CM042179.1, from coordinate 34,897,316 downwards.
ACGGCATATCAACCTCAGCGGGTCATTTAATACCGATAAAATTTTGAAATAAATTAATCTTTAATGGATACTCAATTTAAATGGATACTCACATAAAATGTGTTCTTAATTGTGCTTGCACATTATTTGAAATGAACTTAATTATTATTGATGTTGTATAAGTTAAGTCCCTTGGACTAACCCTTAAATGAACCCTAATTGTCCGCCCCTTAATTCTATGTACTTCCACCCCCATCAGCCATGAATAAACACATGTGAAAACGAGCTCCTGTTTCCGACTTCTTAATCTGAAGGCCTCCTTGTTGGATAACGCCGAATAACGTAACAATTAAGAACACATTTTATGATAATTTCGTGTTAAAACATGCAGTTGTATTGATTTGAACAAATTTGTATTTGCAATGTAGATTTACGGTGAAATGAAAATGGCTGACCAAAACATACAACTTCCTCAAAGTGATACAAACAAGGGGAGGTTACACTCATTTATGTAGTTAATGTTCAGATTACCAAGATAAAAATGTATGTCTCTTTTTTATATGAAATTAAGTTTGTAAATTTCCAAAATTCTGGTGGTAAGAGTGTGGGACTCCTCACTTGCCGTGCTTGCTGCATACCTGTTGGCAGATCCGCTTATTGTGTTAGTATAGCATTCAATTCTAAGGCTAACAACAACAAGAAAGGAATTAATATTTCCTTTAATTCAAACAATTTATTGGTCAGCACATGAAACAACAAATAACAATATAAAGTCCTTCCTGTATATAACGTTGAGTTTAAGGGACTTACCGGCGCGTTGGAGAAGATATCTTTGGGTGATTTCTTGGAGCCCTTCAAATTGCTGCTTCGTGGTATCACTGGTGGAATCTATCTGCCTGGGCTTTTGGATATTGCGCCTAAAACTCTGGGCTATCACGTGATTGGTATATCCAATCACAGAGCCTCTCCCTCACTCACTCTATATACAGGAATAACCATTTTACTGACCCAACACCCTTTTCCATGTATGCGATTATTCCACAATTGAAACATGCCATCTTGGTTGCCGGACAGTCCTTACGATCCATCAATCCATTGGGATGTGAATGCTGGATCTTATCTTCTTTATTTGTTACCTGTGTAAGAATGGCTCAAAGTTATATATATACTTTGAATGCAAAACTCCGACGAAGGTTAACAGACAAAACATTTAATATAGTACAGCACATGGATATGGCGAGATACAAAGTACATAGGTAAAAGGGTACATAAACAAAGAGTACATAAATAAAGATGAAGACACATTCATGAATGGTACAAGATAACATATAAAAGTACAGACATGAGACTAGGGATAGTCCATGCTGTGAAGAACTTACAGTAATGTAAGTGGGACCAAAAGCCCCAACAAGACGGGGTTAGACCTTAACTAACCCATGGTGTCTCGTAGTATCAGGCATGGAAAAGAGAGCGAAAGGGTTTAAACCCGGCACTTAAATACTATAGCCCCCTAGCGGACACCAGCAAACTAAATCGGGCAGACAACTCCACCAGGCAAATACGAAACTAACGCTACACCTGTATGGATGTTATCTTATCTTTAGATTCTGCTATTTTCGTTGTGCTGGTAGATGTCATTTTTAACTGGATCTATCATTGGACCTGGACAGGTAGATGTTAATCTGAGAAGTGTTCTTTGTCGTAAGATTTAACTTTCAGGGACTGCTGCTCACAACCTCTGCATGTTACCCACCCTGTCGGCTGCACCTCTGCAGAGAGGTAAGACTCCCCCAAATGGGGCCACCTGTTGGCCGTGGGTGGCGACCCGTGATGCTTAAGGACAGATTCTTGGTGGATGAGCAGTCCATGACCTGCAACACTCCACTTTGGCCCTTACTTAGGCTAGATGGGCAGTTGGAGAGTCCCCCTCCGATCAATCGGCTGGTCATGTCAAGCCCTAGCACCTATATGATTGCTCCAACCCTATTGCCTTTATGGCAAGCCCCAACCCTTTTTATCATATGGGTGCTAGAAGGCGGTGGCTGAGGGTCTACATGTCCTGGGAAGAACGTTAAACTCTATCTGATGGTGAGGTTCCAGTTCTGTAGGTTTGGGGAATGTGGAGAACCCCTTCATCACCGTTGCTCCCTGGTCCACTCTGACCCGGAATGGTAGTACCTGTTAGGGTCCCATCTATGGGTTAAATAGAAAAATGTATTTATTAAAAAAAATTGAATATCCATTAAGAATCAATTTATTTCAAAACTTTATCAGCATTAAATGACCCACTGAGGTTGATATGCCATAAAACAAACCAAACTAAACCAAACCAAATGCCTACTTTACTACTTATTGCTTAGTTAGGACTAACAACCTGGGCACAGCATTATTGTTTAATTTAGACTAAAAAATGAAAACAGTAGAAGGAATTTTAAACAACTGACTTTTAGTCTTGATTAGTCTATGACAAAAGTCTTGTGCTATTACCCTATGTAGATGGATACTTTGGCTAGTTTTAAAAGCTTTGGGGGGGTATAATAGGTTAGGTCGATTTTTTTTCTTTTTTAAAATGTGAAATTGTTCATCTATGCAAAAGTTGTGTTAGTATTTCTGGGTTAATGGAATTTCCATAATTTTCCTTCAAAGCTATTCAGAACTTGTGTTGTTGTTGTGTCCTGGTTAGGGGGCAGAATAAAGACGAAAGAGAGGAAATGAGTTAAACAAATATATTAACAAAGAACAATAGTACAAACATATACAAATGAGAAGGTTACTTGCGAGGGGGTCTATCAACTGTCTGAGCATACCGCTGGAATATCGACTCTCGCTTAAGAGTAGTACTTGCTGCTATTTATATTTGGAAGAGTTCATGTGTGCATGGTAAATTACCATAACAGTTGTATTTATAAAGTTGTTTAGTATTTTGAAAGTTGCATTGGGTCTTCTTGTTTAATTTTATTTGCAGCGCCATGTAAAGTGAAATGGAACTAGTATAGTAACCAGTGGCAAACAGATTTAGTTGAGATCAGAATAGGGTGTCAATAGTAATCGGAACGACGTGTCTGCAAGCAGAGAATCAACTGCTTAATGGCTACTGACCGCCGTTTATATCTCACCTGTATAGCTGCATGTGCACATATTTATGCAAATATATAAGTCTACCTGCTAGTGGTAGCACCTCAACAAAACGTCCTCTCTCATTTTCAGCCACTCTACACAGAGTTGATTTTTAGGTTGAAGAGGGTCACTGATAGTATAACACCCTGTTGGCTGGGGTGTTAGAATGCACTGACTGCACCTCTGCAGAGGGGTAAGACACCCTCAATGGGGCCACCTGTTGGTCGTGGGTGGCGACCCGTGATGCTTAAGGATAGAGCCCAGGTGGATGAGCAGTTCATGACTTGCAATACTCCACTTTGGCCCTGTCTTGGGCTAGACGGGTGGTCGGAGAGGCCCCCTCCGATCAATCAGCTGGTCACGTCAAGCCCTAGCACCTATATGATTGCCCCAACCCTATTGCCCTTATGGCAACCCCCAACCCCTTTTTATCATATGGGTGCTAGAAGGCGGTGGCTGCGGGTCTACATGTCCTGGGAATGACGTTAGACTCTATCTGATGGTGAGGTTCCAGTTTTGTAGGTTTGGGGAATGTGGAGCACCCCTTCATCACCATTGCTCCCTGGTCCACTCTGACACGGAGTGGTAGTACCTGTTAAGGTCCCATCTATGGGTTAAATAGAAAAATGTATTTATAAAAAGAATTGTATTATCCATTAAGAATTTATTTATTTCAAAACTTTATCGGCATTAAATGACCCACTGAGGTTGATATGCTGTAAAACAAAACAAACCAAACTCTATCTGATGGTGAGGTTCCAGGTTTGGAGAATGTGGAGCACCTCTTTATCCCCATTGCTCCCTGATCCAATCTGACCTGAAGTGATATTACTTGTTAGGGTCCCATCTATGGGTTAAATAGAAAAATATGAGTTGATAAACAAAATTGTATTATCCATTAAGAATTGTTTTTTTTCAAAACTTTATCGGCATGGTGAGGTTGATATGCCATAAAACAAAAACAAACCAAACCAACTGATAGTATATTTCCCTTGTGAGACTTCCTCTTCTTGATTATGAAAGTCTAACAGATTCAGATAGGGGAGGGGACTTTGTGTTTCACTGCGATTGGTATGCATACAAAGAAATGTGGATGCTTCATACTGATGTCATCAACTTTATTTTAATAAACACCATGAAACTGTATCATTTCTGGTAACTGAGGCGGTTACAAATACATTCAACACGGTAATTTTTACACTCTTGTACTTATTATACTGAGTTTTCTATCTCTCAGTTAAATATATATATATATATACATATATATTTATGCATATACATATATATATATCCGGTTTAGCTCAGTTGGTAGAGCATTTGGCTAGAAACCACAAGGTTCCTAGTTCGATACCGGCCCTCGCCAACTCAGCGTATGAGTAGCACAGGGATCTGTGCAGTAAAGTAAAGAGCTGATGGTAGGTATGGCACTCCACCTCAGTCGCAAAAACAATCTCCTTGGTCTAGCAGTAGTGAACAGGGGATAGACTCCCTCACTGATTGGCTGATACCGACTTTAGGTCACTCCAACGACTTTACTTATATATATATATACATATAAACTATGAGTTGATGACTAAATACAAGTTCCCAACTGGTAGAGCTCTCTGAAAGGGAATTTAGCTGACAGTTACCACATACAAAGAAGAAACAAATAACATTGAATATAATGGTAACAGTAAATACTTTATTTTAATAAACACCATGAAACAGTACAAAGAAGAAACAAATAACATTCAATATAATGGTAACAGTAAATACTTTATTTTAATAAACACCATGAAACAGTACAAAGAAGAAACAAATAACATTCAATATAATGGTAACAGTAAATACTTTATTTTAATAAACACCATGAAACAGTACAAAGAAGAAACAAATAACATTCAATATAATGGTAACAGTAAATACTTTATTTTAATAAACACCATGAAACAGTACAAAGAAGAAACAAATAACATTCAATATAATGGTAACAGTAAATACTTTATTTTAATAAACACCATGAAACAGTACAAAGAAGAAACAAATAACATTCAATATAATGGTAACAGTAAATACTTTTCAAAAGAAATAGAAAACAAGAAAAAATAGTATTATATGCGTTTTTCGGACTATTGTCCTCATCTTCATTGTTATTTGTACAACATTTTGGCCGATATGCCCTCCGGCCTTTTTCCGGTATTTCTTCTCAGACTCGGTAACCTTCTTTTCGAACTTCTTGTCGTAATCGGGTGCCATCACGTAACTTTGAACCTAACCCTTTATTTAGTCTACGGGGATATCCTGTTCTCATTCCACTAACCATAGCTGGGGTAGGAGTTGTGTTAATTATTTTTCTATGTTACTGCCTCTTCTCAGGATTGAACCCGGAATCCAGAGATAACTGTCACTTAGAACTGTCTTAATCTAACTACCTTATCCACTAGGCCATGTGTCCAATTGAAGATGGAGACAATAGTCCGAATAATGCAGATAATACTAATCTTCAAGCCTCATCGCAAACATTCAGAGAAATAAGAAAAAATAGCAGAAATTCTCACTGTGTCGCATTTCCTAACCAAAATAAGGGTTATATATAAGTTCCTAAGACAAATTTTTGCTTACAGTCAGGGGCCATGGTGTAATGGTTAGAGTTGTAGGAAATCAACTCGTCGACCTGAGTTCAGATCCTGGATGAAGCAATAGTTCACTTAGTGCTAGTACCCTTGGGAAAGGTATGAATCCAACTACTCTCCTCCCAGCTATGGGTAAATAGTATGGCAGACTGGGCTCTTTAATCTTGGTTAGGCAACCAGTCTAGAAGAAGGAAAACTGAATTCAAAACCTGTTAAACTCTGCTTGGGGTGGTCACTACTAGAATAGGATCAGTCCTAATTAGTGATATATTTCATTAACTAACTTTCATAAACTGCAGCAACTAATGGTCAGCACAAAATGGAATTAATAAAATCCACTAAATTACTCTAAGACTGGATATCTTGGTTGTAGTTAAATTTAAAAACAAAATATAACTATATAAAAATAAGATATAACTTATTGGTCAATTTAGCAACAGTTACATTGTACCACCCAACAAATTGTGTCTATGGTCATTGTAATGAGTGGATATATATATATATATATATATATATATATATATATATATATATATATATATATATATGAGGTTAAGTAAACAAACAAATGTGTTTATTTTTATATGGCTTTAAGCCGACAATTTTTGGAGGATATGTGCTTAATTGAAGTCGTACCTAATTTTGAAAATTAATTAGTTAATAATTAATGAATTTTAGGCAGGCATATATGTTCAAATGTAAGGTTAAAGGAATCAAGAAAATGTCAAGGGATTGACATTTTCTCGATTCCTGAAATCGTGAAATAACTAACGACTGGTTTTTAAGATCTCAACCATTGGACTCATCTGATGATTGCATTACCATGAAACTTCAAGTTATGAGTGTAAATCCATAATATTACCATTGATTATAAATCTGCTCTGGTTTATTAGCATTGAGAACCTTTTCATGCCAATACTTTGCTCATTTTTTCATTCTCTAATCATTATATATTATGTATATATATATATATATATATATATATATATGGTGCTTGCCAATTATTTGCAGAAGAAAGTAATTCGGTCGTGACCATGCAGACGGCCCAAAATTTGATTTTTTTAATTTTTTAATTTTATATATAATATATATAATATATATATATATATATATATATATATATATATATATATATGTGTGTGTGTGTGTGTGTGTGTAATTACAACAAACACATAATAATGTCACATATATTAAGACAGAAAAAACAAATAACTCATTAATTCAATAAGTAACATGTATTAAAATAAATATAATACAGTAATCAGAAATACTGATCCAAGTCCTGCAGAAATATGCTTTTTTTAAAAGTCCATGTAATTAGAGGAAGAAAGTGTTGAGTTCCCTCCAGTAGAGAAAGAAAGGGTAATGTTCTATATATCAGCAGTGAAGTAACTTGTAGAGAGAGAAAGATATAACTTTTAATACCTTCAGTGGTAGGCAAATATTTCTGAGTTAAGTGACGTGGAATATCCAGACATAAGTTGGTCTTCTGAAATGTTCTTCGAAAACCTTCATTTTTATAGGATTCCCTAGGTTCGAAATTGGTCTTTTTGAAAAACTTATTTTTTAGGTGCGAACGCTTCTAAGTGGGAGAAAATTATAATTTTTGATATTTCTATTTTTTGCTTTCTACCTGCGCTGATCCTATTCGCAGATTGCTTATTTTCATCATTTTATTTCTGCTTTCAAAACGTTAACTTTTGGCTCACCACATGTCTCATGGTACACAATAGTACGATTACTATGAACAATAAGGTGCTAAGAACCAAGACAGGATAAAGGTAAAGATAACAGGTAACGAACACAACAAGACTTATGAAACGAAATGCATTTATCAGACAACAAGAATATGTAACATACAATATACAATACAATATGTAACTTCTGATACAAATGTGTGTGTTTACAAATGTGTTACAATTGAATAGTGTAGGGTTTAAGGGTATGGTTTGGTTGCCAAATAATGCTTGCATGACTTATCTGTCTCAGGTAGGAATGTCTTGCTAGCTTCGTTTGTATGACTATATGCGTCACCAGCCCTTTCGTGAGCTGTTTCAAAGTCCCGTCGTTCCTCGACGTTTATGGCTGGCAGGCTTCAAAAGCACACCATTCCTCGACGGTATTCGCAGCGGAAGAGGGTGATTTGAAGGTATCAACCCTCAAAATTGGCGGCCAAACTGAGCCTTGTAATGTGTGCTCTGATTGGTCGCTGACAAAGGCCCTTAGCCAATCGCCTGAGGTTTCTCATCAGGTGATGGCTAAGAGACCCATGGACTCTGTGTCCGGCAATGGTCGAAGGGAGGTAACTGTTTAGGTAATATTATTTTCTACAGTACCAGCTACCTATCACTACTAAAGACTTTCCCTTTCATATAAAGATGTTGGGTTCAAAAGGGTATAAGGATGATTCAAAGTTATTAGATACTTTGCATACAATAACGCCGACGAAGGTTAACGGACAAAAACATTTAATATACACAGCACATGGATAACAGTAGATACAACGTACATGGTAAAAGAGTACATATAAAAAGGAGTACACGAATAAAGATAAAGACACATTCATGAATGGTACATTATAACATATAAAAGTACAGACATGAGACTAGGAATAGTCCATGCTGTGAAGACTTACAGTAATGTAAGAGGGGCGGAGCCCCAACGAGAGGGGTTAGATAAAATCTACCCCATGTGGCTCGTAGTTACTGGAAACGGAAAAAGAGGAGAACGAAAGAGTTTGAACCCGGCGCTTAAATACTATGGTGCCCTAGCGGGCACCAACGAACTAAAAGGGGCAGACAACTCCACCAGGCGAATACAAACTAACACTACAAGGGTAATAAAGTTAATTATTGTTAGTTGAACAGACAACTCCGATTAAGGGTGTTAAATTGTTATATTTTACCAACTAAAATAGTTCTTTCAGCTTGTAAGGCTAATGCCTATGTCGCGTTACCAGAACTACATGATAACATTACTACGCGACGACCACTGACGCCATGAGAATTGGTGCGTATTTCGTTTTCCCTTTGTCTTTGTTTCCTTGTACCATTTTGTTCCGTGAAGTAAAGCAGCGTCTAAGCACGTGTATATTGTACCTCAGTTAAAATACGTCCTATGTTCTCATTCTACTAACACTATGAGTCAACTAACCCACACCACTGCAAGTTGTCAGAGACCTTTAAGCTCAACATAAATACACAATGGACTTTAACACACGGAGCACACGGAGAAGCATTTACACAACGAGATACATAAGAAACAACACGGTAGATTTATGAGTAACACATATATGAGACAAGATACAAAATGGAAGTATAACAGAAATACATAAATGTACTTATAAATGATATGCAGAGTGCATAAGACAAAGTCACTTACTGACGTTGTGTTGGGGGGCTGAAACCCCCCACACAAGAAGGGTGTAAACATAAGTGTCTAACCTATGTGTGTTCGTTGAGTCCCGAAGAAGAAAGAGGATTCAACCCAATATTAAGATGAACTCAACAACTTAAATCAATTAACCAATAACATCCTTGTAATATAAATTATAAAAAAAGTATCAACACGATAATCCACCATGATATTATTTGCATTTAAACTTGTTAATATCTTTATTTTTTCATTTTTCCCGCCAGATTTATTGAGAACGACATCCTATGTCCAATCAGAATAATTGAAGAATAAAGAAATTCAATTCTGAACTTGTCTTTTGTGTTTTATTTCTTGAATCCTTAACTATGAGTTCCTATCTACCTTGCTGAGTAAACGTGTGCCCGTATGAAGGCGTTTATACTTGGTGCCTGTTTAAATAGGCATAGCACCTGGTGGGGAAAAACAGAAACACGAGGGAAGATAACTCTTCCAGCCACACAAGGGCAGACAATCCCACAAAGGCATTAAGCTTTTCTCATCCTTTATTCTTATATTGTATTTCTATTTTGTTAAACCAAATCAAATAAAAAAAAAACAGAAACAAGAGGGAAGATAACTCTTCCAGCCAAACAAGGGCAGACAATCCCACAAAGACATTAAGCTTTTCTCATCCTTTATTCTTATATTGTATTTCTATTCTGTTAAACCAAATCAAATCAAATCAAAATTGTTTATTTTCACACATTACATTTTTTACAAAAAACACAACAACTAATTAATTAATGTATTCATGTGTGGAGGATGATCACTAATTAGGACTGAGCCTATTCTAGTAGTGATCCCCTCTGCTATTTTATAGGTTTTTAGGTTTTAAATATTTTAACAGATCTAAGTAATTTTTAAAAGAACAACAAATGATTAATCAATGTATTAATGTGTGGAAGATGATCACTAATTAGGACTGAGCCTATTCTAGTAGTGATCACCTCTGCTATTTTATAGGTTTTTAGGTTTTAAATATTTTAACAGATCTAAGTAATTTTTAAAATGAACAACAAATGATTAATCAATGTATTAATGTGTGGAGGTTGATCACTAATTAGGACTGAAGGGGCCGGGTTAGCTCAGTCGGTAGAGTGTTCGGCTAGAAACCACAAGGTTGCTAGTTCGATACCAGTCCTCGCCAACTCAGCGTATGAGTAGCACAGGGATCTGTGCAGTAAAGTAAGGAGCTGATGGTAGGTGTGGCGCTCCACCTCAGATGCTAAAAACAATCTCCTTGGTCTAGCACTATTGAAAAGGGGATAGACTCTCTCACTGACTGGCTGATACCGACTTTAGGCCACCCCGTCGACTTTACTTTTACTATTCTATTAGTGACTACCTCTGCTATTTCATAGGTTTTCAGATTTAAATTTGAAGAAAATGTTTTAAAAGAATCGAATGTCTTAAAATAGATCAAATTTAATGCATTATTGTTGTTTTTTATTTTTTTCAAAATGGATCAATTTTAATATTTTTCTGGTTTTTTTTTTGGGGGGGGGGGTAAAAAGAAAAAATTAGTAGACCACCTCGTCTTTTTTGGAGTGAGGCATTTTTTTTTTTTTTTTAACAAAAACAAAAGTTTGGTCACGAAATAAATTATTCTTATGGCTTCTCACATTTATTCTGTAGAAGGAAACGATATTCAACCGTCTACTGTCGCTCCACAAGGTGTTGAGAGGGGTTAATTGTGTTTACCCATAGATTTTCCAGTGCTGTAATAGTATGTGGCCTAGCTTTTTGATTCAGTTATAGTATGTGGCCTAACTTTTTGATTCTGTTATAGTATGTGGCCTAATTTTGATTCAGTTATAGTATGTGGCCTAAACTAACTTTTTGATTCTGTTATAGTATGTGGCCTAACTTTTTGATTCTGTTATAGTATGTGGCCTAACTTTTTGATTCAGTTATAGTATGTGGCCTAACTTTTTGATTCAGTTATAGTATGTGGCCTAACTTTTGATTCTGTTATAGTATGTGGCCTAACTTTTTGATTCCGTTATAGTATGTGGCCTAACTTTTTGATTCAGTTATAGTATGTGGCCTAACTTTTTGATTCTGTTATAGTATGTGGCCTAACTTTTTGATTCTGTTATAGTATGTGGCCTAACTTTTTGATTCTGTTATAGTATGTGGCCTAACTTTTTGATTCAGTTATAGTATGTGGCCTAACTTTTTGATTCAGTTATAGTATGTGGCCTAACTTTTTGATTCTGTTATAGTATGTGGCCTAACTTTTTGATTCCGTTATAGTATGTGGCCTAACTTTTGATTCTATAGTATGTGGCCTAACTTTTTGATTCTATTATAGTATGTGGCCTACCTTTTTGATTCTGTTATAGTATGTGGCCTACTTTTTTGATTCTGTTATAGTATGTGGCCTACCTTTTTGATTCAGTTATAGTATGTGGCCTAACTTTTTGATTCTGTTATAGTATGTGGCCTACCCGGTTTGAATGTGTCCTACTGTTGAGGTTGGATATTCAAAGTGTTGCATAATGGAAATAATGTGTGAAATAACAAAATTTACAATAGGTACAAGATAAGGTGAGGAGATGGACACACAAGGTAAAATAGATAATGTCAGGAGACGTTAACACACAAGGTAAATTCAACAATGATTTATTACGAACTGATTAATTTTTTACATGGGTTAAAAAAAGCGGGAACAAACCTTGGGCGGAAGTGGGCGGAGTCTGAGCTCCTGCTGATGTCACATCAAATATATCTATTAATAGAAATATGAACTGATAAAAATGTTAACACCTACCTCAGTAAGAGTATATTTATAGATATAAGTAGTAGGCAATTTATTGAAACTAATTATTTTTCACATATATTCAATTTCAAGAAATGCAATTCAGTCATAAGCTGTATATAGTAATTAAGTATAATTAAAAAAGAAATTATCCATAATTTACATGAATCAGAGATCTATTTAATTCTAAAACTCTGAAATAGAGTTAGGGTTAGCAGTTATTATTATAACCTTATGATACGCTTTTTATGGTAGGCCACATACTATAAGAGAGACATGATTTTGTAGGCCACATTCAAAAGGTAGGCCACATACTATAATGGTTCCCAATATGATTATGAAAAATCTTTAGGATTCAGTCCTGATGAATTTAAATAACTATGCTTATGCATAAATGATTAAAGATTTTTTCTAAAGTCTTCTATACTGTTTTGTCATTGTTGAGTAGATAATTATTGATTTTTTATTATTGAGTTGACTGTTAAGCTTTTTTGCCCTGATTCATTTACAATTATAGAGCAAAGAAATGCAACCCTTATTTCTATATGTTTGTATTATGCATGACAGTCTATGGCAAAGTTTTCTAGATCTAATATTTGTAAGCAAAGTCTTGAAACAAAAGGTGAATATTTGATAAGTTTTATATTAGAATAGGTTGTGTAATTAGCCAGAATATAATGCGACCTATCTGGGGGGTCAACTGCAAATACACACTTTGACAACTACAAATTAGGGGTGTGGCCTATCCACTGGTGCAATTATCTGTGAGTATATACAGTAGGAGTTATATTTTAGTAGGGGGTGAAAGAACTTTTTTTAATGGAATTTTTTTTTTTTAATTATTCATTTCAGGAAGGACTAACTACCAACACAGATGACCAAATGACCAAAAATGACCAGATGACCAAAGATGACCAAATTACCAAAAACGATCAGATGACCAAGGATGACCAAATTACTGAAAATGACCAGATGACCAAAGATGACCAAATTACCGAAAATGACCAAAGTAAAAGTAAATTATTTGAAGATGAGTTAGTGCTTGCTCAGTTGGCTGAGAAAATGAAAAAAATGAAAATGGACGATTTTCCTTATGATTTTCCAAATTGTGTTTGTTTTGATGGAGGAGTTATGTTTGTTCTCAAAAAAGGTTAGCAAAAAAAAAAGTGTTATATATGAATCTGATCTCTTCCGTTTAATGTTAAAGGTATAACTTTTGAGGTTGAACACACCTGAATATCGGTTACGATATAGAACGTTGTGGAACCTTTAATGAAAAAGAACACTTATATATTCTTTTTTCATAGATTTAAATCGTCTATAAATAGACGCTAAATTTAACTCGATTCCGTTTTGTTCGAGCTTCAACAGAAGATGAATTTGTTTTTCAAATTGTTTTTCAAGATGAGGCATTAGCAATAATTTTGTCTGTTAGGAGTTTTAAAAGCGAATTAAGAATAATTAAATCTATTATTTAAGGTTAAACTTTGTCTAAATCTATAAGTAGTAGCATAATAACCATCATTAAAAAAAGAAAAATATAATTACATATGCAGTTTATTTTTAAAAGATTTAAAACTATTTGTTTTGGTCAATTTCGACGCGATCCGCCATTTTGGCTGTTTTTCAATGGTTTTAGGTGCTTGTTTACAATTTTAACGTAACATTTGGGATGGAAAATTTTTTTACCAAAAATCAGGTAATTATCAGATTTTAATGAAATTTTCAGTATTGATTTAACAATTAATGAATTTTATAATGCATCAGTTATTTTATTTTAAAACTTTAATTTAGTATTTTTGCTATGAAAAATTAATATATAAAATTCATTTAAAAAATGAAAAGCCTGATGTTAAGTTTAAAATGTTATATTTTTAGATTCTAGAAATGAATATCTATTTAATACAAACCTTATTTTATTACATCAAAGTATACTTTTTGAAGAAAAACTCTATTGAAAATGTACCCCCTCCCCTTTTTAAGCAGAAAAAACATTGATGTATAATTTTTTCTTTTATAAAATAATAGCCAATTAAATAATTATCGAAATGAGTAAAAAAGAAATCTCCAAAAAATGTATTATTTATTATTTTTTTACATTTTATTTTTCGATTTTCGGTACTTATTTTCTCATAGAAGCGCAACCATAAATTTTTTTTTTGTTTCTATTCATAACTTCGGTCTTTTATCTCATTATTTATACTGTAATTAGTACAATATATAACCAACTTGAAAAACATTTTACGCCCCCAACATAAGGGGGGTCAAAATTAAGCGACCTGAAAAAAATGAGAAAGTTTTGAAATAAAATAAGTAATGCATTATAAAGATCATTCATTGATACATAAACACTGAAAATTTCATTAAAATCCGATAATTTCCTGATTTTTGGTAAATTATTTTCTGTAGGGGGGCTAAAGTCATTTTGTCAAAAACGAATTTTAGGCTCAGTTTGCCAGTCCCTAGAGAAGATTAATTTGTAAGCAAACAGAAAAAGGCCAGATACTCTACCGACAAAAAAAAGGGGTTCTCTCCCTTTGGGTCAAAAAAGTTGGTTAGATAACTTTCTTAAAATTCTATTTGTTTCACTGACCAAATTAGAACAATATCTAACCATTAATGCAAATGATAAACTTGTTTTCTTAAACTCCTCTGCTTAACCCTTTCCAAGAGAATTTAATTGCCATTGTTTTATGCTGATAGATTTTTAGATAATAAATTCTTTTTGTTATTATAAAATTTAATCAGTCTCTCTATCTTTTATTTCTATCTTATTTTTTGGTACTAATGCAGAATAGTGTGCTAGTGATAATATCATTAGATTATGTATAAAAAGCATTACATTTCACGGAAATACCGCAAACCTTTGAGATGCAAGGATTAGGTTAGGGTCAATATAAGGGTTAGGGTTAGGGTTAGTTTTAGGGTTAGGCTTAGTGTTAGGGTTAGGCTTAGGGATATGCAACTTTAGGAGTTTCTGTAATCTAATGCTATTTATACATAAAATGTGATTCTAATGATACTATCTCTTGTGTGCTTTATTGTTATTCACCTCACTCCCAAAGTTGTCTAACCCTAACCCTAACACTAACCCTAACCCTTACCCTAAATCTAATTGAATAGTCTCAAAGGTTTGGGGTATTTCCATGAAAAGTAATGAAATTCTATGCTTTTTTATACATAATCTAATAATATTATCTCTTGCGCGCTATTCTGCATTAGTACCAAATTGGGTATTTGCTTAACCAAATGGCGACAAAAGAATATAACATAATAAAATAAATATAAGGTACAAATGCAGAATAGTGCACAAGAGATAGTATCATTAGAATTGCATTTTACATATAAATACCATTAGATTACAGAAACTCCTGAAGTAGCCTAACCCTAAGCCTACCACTAACCCTAACACTAACCCTAGCATCTCAAAGTTTTCAGGTATTTCCGTGAAATGTAATGGTTTTCATACATAATCTAATGATATTATCTCTTGCACGCTATTGTGCATTAGTACCAATGCTTTTTATACGTAATCTAATGATATTATCTCTTGCGCGCTATTCTGCATTAGTACCAATGCTTTTTATACGTAATCTAATGATATTATCTCTTGCGCGCAATTCTGCATTAGTACCAATGCTTTTTATACGTAATCTAATGATATTATCTCTTGCGTGCTATTCTGCATTAGTACCAATGCTTTTTATACGTAATCTAATGATATTATCTCTTGCGCGCTATTCTGCATTAGTACCAATGCTTTTTATACGTAATCTAATGATATTATCTCTTGCGTGCTATTCTGCATTAGTACCAATGCTTTTTATACGTAATCTAATGATATTATCTCTTGCGCGCTATTCTGCATTAGTACCAATGCTTTTTATACGTAATCTAATGATATTATCTCTTGCATGCTATTCTGCATTAGTACCAATGCTTTTTATACGTAATCTAATGATATTATCTCTTGTGCGCTATTCTGCATTAGTACCAATGCTTTTTTATACATAATCTAATGATTTATCTCTTGCGCGCAATTCTGCATTAGTACCAATGCTTTTTATACATATCTAATGATATTATCTCTTGCACACTATTCTGCATTAGTACCAATGCTTTTTATACGTAATCTAATGATATTATCTCTTGCGCTATTCTGCATTAGTACCAATGCTTTTTATACGTAATCTAATGATACTATTTCTTGCGCGCTATTCTGCATTAGTATCAATGCTTTTTATACGTAATCTAATGATATTATTTCTTGCGTGCTATTGTGCAGTTTTGGTTTGCTTTAGATTTTGAATTCTTTCCAGGTTGCTTTATTTATTTTCCAATAGGGAAGTTTATTATCATCAGGTTGTACATTTTCAAGGATAATGGGGAAGTGGTTGTTGATGCAAAGATCGTGTTGGGTCAGTAAAATATGTTTATTTCTATGTGTGGAGTTAAGCGACGGAGAGCCTTTCTGTGGTTGAACATAAAAATCACGTGATGTGCTCTGAAGTTTTGACGACAAAATCAGTGGACATTCGGACCAGTTCCAAGAGCAGTCAACCAGAAATTATCTCCAAGGATTGACTAAAACAAAAGATACCAGATATCCTAAAATTCCCTCTCCATCAGACTCTAAAACTTGACTTTATATATAGGAAGGAAGTTTATATTGTTAGTCATTGTTTTTCTGTTAAATAAACCACTAGAATTGAACTAAGTTTTAATTTATTCATTTGCTGCTGTTAGTCTTAGAATTAAATGCTATACTAACAATAATAGTTATGTACTGCTACGTTAGTGTAAACAAGAATGACAACGGGGTTATAAAATCATTGCTGAGTAATGCTAACAGTAAGTAGTGCTGCTTTTCTTAATAGGAGAGCTACACAGTTAGGGACGTTAGTCAAGAGTAGCTTATATATGCAACATTTGGTAGTTTGACTGTCTGTTGTGTCAGTAAGTCTGTCCATTTTTTAAAATATTTCCCATTTGTTACATACTTTTATTTTATGTACGGGGACCACCTGGACCTCGGAAGCCTCCCATTGACGGAACAGGCTGTGTTACTTGAAGACCTTCCAAGTTGCCAAAGTCCAAGGCCTTCAACATTTCTTTAGTGTCAGGGTCAACTTCAATGATACCATTCTGTTCAATAGCAGAAACTTCAGGTACATAGTTATCTCTCCTCTCACGTTCTTCCTCTTGCAATTTGATGGAAATGCCATGAACTGGGCCCTTCTGGATACGTTTCATCAAATGTGTAACAAAACCAGCAATTTTATTTTGGAGTGTTTTGCTAGGAATAATGGCAACTTCATTCTCAGTCTCTATCTCATAGGATCGGTCAGTCAGTCGCTTTGTGACTGTAGCCTCTTCCCACCTCTTTATCATAAGGTTTGGATGGCTTGACAGGACACGGGCAGTGTCGCTTACATTGAGGCTTTTCAATTCTCTACTGCTGCTTTGTAAAAGTCAAGTAAAGTAAAGTCATTGGGGTGGCCTTAAGTCGGTATCTGCCATTCAGCGAGGGAGTCTATCCCCTTTTCTCTAGTGCTAGACCTAGGAGATTGTTTCTGCATCTGAGGTAGAGTGCCACACCCTACCATCAGCTCCTTACTTTACTGCACAGATCTCTGTGCTACTCATACGCTCAGTTGGCGAGGGCCGGTGTCTAACCCGGAACCTTGTGGTTCGCAGGCTGATGTTCTACCAATTGAGCTAAGCCGGCCCTTTGTAGCGGTTCTCTAAATAGACAATACAGAGAACCAGATATTCACCATTTTACGTTCGAGAAACCTGCCCAGGCTACATAGTTTTTCCACTACAAAATGGAGAGGACTGCCTCGCTGACAAGAAAGCAACCGGGAGTGACGGCGTACCAGCAAATATCTTGAAGGCATGGTGCAACACTACTTCAACCACTACACAAACGACTGTGCAGTTGCTGGGAACATGGACACATGCCCCAGGACAAGCGGGACGCCACCATTGTCCCCTTATACAGGAACAAAAATCGAAGCGACTTCAGCATAGCTTGACAAATCTTGCGCGTGTTACACTGGCGTGTTACATCTTGCACCCATCCAGGGACACAGTGTGGCTTTCGAGCAACCAACCGTAGGAGAGAGGATGCCACCCTGCACTGCATTGACGGACCTAACGAAGGCATCCAACCTGGCCACCCGAAGTGTTCGCAGTCACTGCACCAGAGACTCCAGATATTGCTATTCAAAAATTGTACCACTCAACCACTCATGCAATTGCAAAAAAAAAAAAAAAAAAAAATGGACTACGCCATCGTCTTTAGTAGACAGAAGGATGCCAACCATACGTTCGAGAAAATTGTGTTGTAAAATAACCCGTAAACAGTAAAATAAACAGGGACAAAATAGTTTTTTTTAAACCCATCAAAAGTGTTTGTGCCCAAGTACAAAGTCATTTCAACTAATCCAGCAGTATATGTATAAAAAGAAAGGCCTTTTTCAACTCAACCAAACTACAGGACAAGCTAGTTTGAATCAACAATGCGAGAGAACTCTCACCTCTTACCTTGCCATCACGCTACCGATTTTTTGCACCTCCTACCACTCCAACACCCTACCAACCTCTCACTCATACCACTCCAACACCCTACCAACCTCTCAACTCATACCACTTCAACACCCTACCAACCTCTCAACTCAACATACCACTCCAACACCCTACAACCTCTCACTCATACCACTCCAACACCCTACCAACCTCTCAACTCATACCACTCCAACACCCTACCAACCTCTCAACTCATACCACCAACACCCTACAACCTCTCACTCATACCACACCCTACCAACCTCTCAACTCTACCACCTCTCCACTCAACAACACCTACCAACCTCTCCACTCACTACCACTCCAACACCCTACCAACTCTCAACTCATACCACTCCAACACCCTACCAACCTCTCAACTCATACCACACCGACACCCTACCAACCTCTCAACTCATACCACACCAAACCCAGTGTTTTATACATCAAACAGACTCGTTTGAATCAACAATGCGAGAGAACTCTCACCTCTTACCTTGCCATCACGCTACCGATTTTTTGCACCTCCTACCACTCCAACACCCTACCAACCTCTCAACTCATACCACTCCAACACCCTACCAAACCTCTCAACTCATACCACTCCAACACCCAACACCCTACCAACCTCTCAACTCATACCACTCCAACTCCAACCTACCAACCTCTCCACTCATACCACTTCAACACCCTACCAACCTCTCACTCATACCACTCCAACACCCTACCAACCTCTCAACTCATACCACTCCAACACCCTACCAACCTCTCAACTCATACCACTCCAACACCCTACCAACCTCTCAACTCATACCACACCAACACCCTACCAACCTCTCAACTCATACCACACCAAACCCAGTGTTTTATACATCAAACAGACTCGTTTGAATCAACAATGCGAGAGAACTCTCACCTCTTACCTTGCCATCACGCTACCGATTTTTTGCACCTCCTACCACTCCAACACCCTACCAACCTCTCAACTCATACCACACCAAACCCAGTGTTTTATACATCAAACAGACTCGTTTGAATCAACAATGCGAGAGAACTCTCACCTCTTACCTTGCCATCACGCTACCGATTTTTTGCACCTCCTACCACTCCAACACCCTACCAACCTCTCAACTCATACCACACCACACCCTACCAACCTCTCAACTCATACCACACCAACACCCTACCAACCTCTCAACTCATACCACTCCAAACCCAGTGTTTTATACATCAAACAGACTCTTAAATACTGATGTATATTACTTTTCTTTTCTTTTGAAACACTTACACATACACACAGACATGCTCACACACAAGAAATATCTTTATCGTTCTCTTCGGACACCTTTCATAAATATTTAGAAGTTATCCCCCAGATAACATAGAAACAATATAATACTCACACAGTGGGATTCTAACTACTGTTGAGTTAGCAGACAAAAACAACATGCAAGCTGTAACTTAAATACAGTCCTTGCATGCTGCTGGCACAGTGCAGGCTGAGGGCTGAAGAGTGGGTACTTATCCATATCTTTACTCACCCTGAATACCATCAGCCAATCAAAACCCAGGAAATGGACTTGCCAGACTTCATAATGGAATAACCCAAAGCTGCATATAAACCACCTGCCAACACTCTAGAGATAGTTTTGTAGTCAGCTTATAACAGAGCTGAATACATGACAAATCCAACAGTATATTTATAGCTTTAGAAAACTTATGTTATTGTTAATAGCTGCCTTTTCTTATTTACTTCCTTATGTATACTAACACAGTGCTGATTTATCTTTACAAGGCCAAAACCCCCAACCCTTCTTTAGCTTCAGCCCCCTCTTTTGCTTCCTTTATGCTTCTTCAGCAGAGTATGTGTAGTAGAGTGTTAGTTTTGCTTCTGTGGCTGGTACTGTTGACCTTGTCCGCCAGCCAAAAAGTCTATGTGGTGTTGTACCAGCCGTCTGCCGTATTGTTGATGATCTCCTCAGTTAGTGCTTTTTAGCAGCCCTAGAAATGAGTCTTCACTTGAGGCACTGCACTTTTGCAAAACTCTTAAATGCATATGATGATAAATTACGTCCATTATTAATAGGGATTGTGTCTGGGATACCATAGCGTGCAAAATGTCTCTGTGCCGTATTGTTGATGATCTCCTCAGTTAGTGCTTTTTAGCAGCCCTAGAAATGAGTCTTCACTTGAGGCACTGCACTTTTGCAAAACTCTTAAATGCATATGATGATAAATTACGTCCATTATTAATAGGGATTGTGTCTGGGATACCATAGCATGCAAAATGTCTCTGTGCCGTATTGTTGATGATCTCCTCAGTTAGTGCTTTTTAGCAGCCCTAGAAATGAGTCTTCACTTGAAGCACTGCACTTGAGGCACTGCACTTTCATCCATTATTAATAGGGATTGTGTCTGGGATACCATAGCGTGCAAAATGAATCTTCACCAAATCTGATGTTGGCAAGCTGAGCCTGTAAATTTCAAAGAAATTGCTGTGCCTATCCACCATGACGAGATACTCCTTTCCATCCCATGAAAGAAGATCAGTTAACACATGATATTATAGTCTTTTTGGTACTGGTATCACAATAATGGGTTTTTTTGTTGGCGATCTGCATATGTAACATAGGTGACACAGGCTTCCACATATTGCCGAATTTCTTGGACATATCTGGTCAGAAGATTAAATCCCTCACTTGTTAAAGACAAAGGATGTTAATGCCAAGATGGCCTTCATGCACCGCCTGCTTCATTTAAGATCGCATTGAAAATGTGAATAACTATCCTTTGGCCTCGTTGTATCAGTCCATTCTGGGCCGTGAGCTCATCCATGTAGTCAAAGAAAGTTTTTAAGGTGTCCAGCAATTAAATTTTACCCTTATTTGCTCCCATATATTTTTTTTCCCATTTTCACTGATGTCTTCAGACTTTTAAAACGTGTGAAAACATAAGTTATCTCCCTTTAACTCTGGAAATTGGACATACCTATATATATTCTGTGTTAGGAAGAAATAGAAATGAATCCGACAGTATATGGAAAAGTAATAAATACATGTGAAAAATAAGAGTTAAGATGGTATTTTCAAATATTAATAAACCATCTTCATAACTCTTATTTTTCACATTTATTTACTTTTCCATATATATATATATATATATGTGTGTGTGTGTGTGTGTGTGTGTATACATATATGTGTGTGTGCATATATATATGTTTGTGTATATGTGTATATATATTTGTGTTCATGTGTTATGCGTATATGTATATATCCATGTATAATATACACAGATACACTGTTTATATGTATATATGTATATATTTACCAACTCCTCCGCACAAGCAGGATGTGACACAAGGTCAATTTCTTAAGTGGAGTTTAACAGGTTTGAATTCAGAGTTTTCCTTCTTCTAGACTGGTTGCCTAACCAAGGTTAAAGAGCCCAGTCTGCCCTACTATTTACCCATAGCTGGAGGTAGAGTAGAATTCATACCTTTCCCAGGGGTATTAGTGCCATGTGAAATACAATTAACACGTCCTGGATTTGAACTCGGGGTGACGAGTCCATTTCCCATGACTTTAACTATTACACCACGCACTTCCTATTTATATGAATATATGTATGTATATGTGTATACGTTTATATGTATGTGTATATAGGGGCCGGGGTTAGCTCAGTCGGTAGAGCGTTCGGCTAGTAAACCACAAGGTTCCTAGTTCGATACCGGTCCCCGCCAACTCAGCGTATGAGTAGCACAGGGATCTATGCGGTAAAGTAAGGAGCTGATGGTAGGTGTGGCGCTCCACCTCAGATGCTAAAACAATCTCCTTGGTCTAGCGCTATTGAAAAGGGGATAGACTCCCTCGCTGACTGGCTGATACCGACTTTAGGCCGCCCCGTCGACTTTACTTTTTTTATATGTACGTTTATATATGTGTGTACGTGTATATACATGTGTGGATGTTTGTACGAGTATGTATGTACATGAATATATGTACGAGTATGTATGTATGTATGTATGCGTATGTACCTTTGTGTGTGTGTGTGTGCGTGTGGTGTGTGCGTGCATGTGTATGTATGTATGTATGTATGCGTATGTACCTGTGTGTGTGTGTGTGTGTGTGGTGTGTGCGTGCATGTGTATGTATGTATGTATGTATGTATGCGTATGTACCTTTGTGTATGTGTGTGTGTGTGTGGTGTGTGCATTCATGTGTATGTATGTGTATACATATCCAGGGTGATACAAAAGGGTCAGAAGTTATCTGCCCTAATCCATTTATTGTATGGGTGGGTTGCTTGCCCTTTGACCTTTTAATTCAGTTATTGTTTTTAAATAAATAAAACACCTCGTGTTATAAAATGCAGTCCTAATGTGTTTCCTCGTTAATCCATTCGATGGTATCTCAATTGGAATATGTTTCAATGAGTAACTGCGCCTGCCAGAGAGAAAAAGGTATGTCTCTTTTTCTGTGGGATTAAATTAATAAATTCCCAACAGGGTGTATGATTGTTTGATATATATATATATATATTGTGAGATAACCAGTTTAAAGTTGAACTTGATGAAATATTATTCAAAACATGAAAGACACCATAAGAACATTCAATAACATAGGCACAATGGCATAAAGAACAGAACTCAATTTTAAAACAAACAAATTGTATTCAGAAAAAGTTTACAAAAAGGTAATGCAGAATACCGAGCAAAGTTCTTCCATCCGTCTTTTGTACAAAATGTAATTTTTGTAAAGTTCATTATAACATGTAAGAAAAAGATGTTATAAGTTTTGAAGTGAGAAAGAAAAGGGTAAGATGTAATAAGTCACTAAACAGTCAGGTGTAAATAAATTGCTGATCTCGTAAATTGTTGATTATATAAATAGAGAGAAATATATGTTCATACCTTCTTATAAGTGTATGTGATTTTATCTTACGCTGGAATGACATGGAGTCGTTTAGATTGGGGTCTGAAAAATCTGTTATTTATAAGAAGAAGTAGGCTCTAAATTGAATCTTTTTTGTAAATTTCTTTTTGGGCGCGAACGTCTCTGATTGGTCGAAAATGTACAGATTTTTATTTCAATTTTCTTTTTATTAGGCTGCGTGATCACCTTGCGCAAGAAAAGCTTGAAGTTTACTCACCAAAAGCAAAAATAACAATGACAATAATAGGCATTTGTGCATGGGATCGGCGCAGTAAAAATAAAATTATATTTTTGGACCAATCAGAAGCTTTCGCGCCTATACAAGAAGGTCTAAAAATAACAACAATTTTGGAGCCTATCTGGAGAATATAAATAAGGCTATTTTCAGTTAAGCCAAGAGATTCAATCAGCTGTCTACACAACTCCACGCTACTCGCTACAAAGATTTTTCTGCTACTATCAAACAGACCATCCTTGAATAAAGTCAACTCCTTTTCTGTCTATCTAAAATTCATTTCACAACAAACATTGAGGACTACACTTTCTACCTCTAAAAAAAAAAAATTATATGTAACCCTTTTCTTTCTCTACTACTGAACATTCTTACTTCTTCATCTTCTCCTAATCTATATACACAAACTGTGAACTATTATTACTTTTGTAACTTTTATCACTTTGAATACACTATTTATTATTTGAGTATTTGTCTTTCTTTCTTACTTTTTCAATCTCTTATGGAGTTTTGGTTATAACTATATATCAAATATATACATATACCAAACTTGGTTTGGCAAACCACCATAGAATAAAGAATATTATATTGAATACACTCAAAATTTGAGTATGCAAACTTAGACGATCCTTATTGTTTTTTTAATAAATACATGCCTGGTATTATATATTTATATATAGTTTGTTTTATTTCAATATATATTTAAAGTTATCTAATGTATAGAGTTTTATGAGAAAATTATTTATAAACAAAACAAGAAATAGTCACTTTTTCAGTATCAACAGGTTAACTAAAAAGTTTATAAATAAATAAATACCAATGATTTCATGTAAAATTTATGTGTAAAATATTCAAAATAATTATTTAATTTATAATTAATAGATACACGCAACATTCTATTTGAGAGTGACAGTACTGAATCTTTATTTCAAATTGTTTTATCTTTATGCAACATTTTATCTTAGGGGGACAGAACTAAGTTTTCACTTCAAAATAATTATTTAATAAATAATTTATAGATGCACTCAATATTTTATTTGAGGGTGACAGTACTAAGTTTCCATTTTAAATTGTTTTATTATTTTTTTTGTTTACTCTTTTAATAAATTTGATGGTTTTACTTATGATACAAACCTTCTGACCACGCCCTCAGGCAATATCTTTCAAAAATTAATTTTTACACTGCCCAGTGGTGTTTTTTCTTAGTAAATATAATTACATGAAATAAGCCGCTGGAATTCAAATAGATCTTCATCATCATGATCATCATCATAATTACCACTACTAATACTACTGCTACTACTACTACTACTACTACGGGTATAATATATTATTAAAAAATATATAATGAAATTGTTAAAACAATAAGAAGGATGATAAGACTTTTGGACTAGCCTGTCTACATGTGTTAGAAATTTGAAATATTTTCCCCTGCGCAAAACTTGAACTTAAACATTGATTTAAACATTCCAGTTAGAAAAATAAATTCATGACAATCTGTTACAAAATATTATTCTAATTATTCTAGCACACAAAATTTGGTGCAACGAATTTGATGTGTAACAAAAATTAGGAACATTACTATTTGCCTTTACACCGTAATTTTTCCCTAAACACCGGCAATCAGTAATCAATTTAGTGTAAGTAGAGTTTTATTTATTTATTTTCTCTTTTTCCTTGAACCATTTAATTTTTATTTTATTTTAGTCATTAAAACCATTTTCTTATTAACACTGTGTGTTTCACAGTTTAATGTGCATAACTAAATTCAACTCCTGTACGTTGATTATTTTGTGCCTCACGTGTTTCTTCTTCCTTGTTAAAATGTTTATAGTTTTTTTTAAAGTAATGTGATATAATTACATATTACCACCTGAAATTCTAGGAAATAATCTAATTATTAAAGATGGTTTTTAGAGGTAAAATAATTACAAAACTTACATAATAATATGTAAGTTTTTGTAATTATTTTACCTCTATTACTGTATATTATCAAAACAAAAAATAATGAAAGTTAAAATAGCGTGTAGGGGTTCTTAGACTTTCAGATTATCCTTTCGTAAAGGACCTTTACTTATCTCTCTTACACATTTTTTTTTTAAATATAATTATTTTCCTTTATTGAATAAAGGAAAAATTAGTTATATCAATTTATAAAGGATAAAGTATATTCAGGTTTTCGTGGGATGTTTATGCTAGAAATGTCTTTTTATATTCATTATTTTGGTTTTTAAAAAAAGCGCTTATTTGAGATGTATTCGTTATTAATTATATATTTTTCCTTTTTAGTTCTTCTATAGAATTGTGCAATTGTCCAACCATTTGGTTATTAATATTTTTTCCAGACTAACTAATGGAATACGTTTTAAAATTATCGTTAATTTATTTTGGAATTCAGTCGGTGGAGTGGCCGACAGGGAGCCTCAAAATTCATGGTTCGATACCGGCCCTCGCCAACTCAGTGTATGAGTAGTACACGGATCTGTGCGGTAAAGTGAGGAGCTGATGGTAGGTGTGGTGCTCAGTCCCAGACGCCAAAACAATCTTCTTGGTCTAGCACTAATGAAAAGGGGATAGACGCCCTTGCTGTCTGGCTGATACCGACTTTAGGCCACCTCGACGACTTTACTTTACTTATTTTTAGAAATAATCTATAAACATTTTTATGTCGTTGAGTGAGACAATACCTGGAAAGACAAGTGTGTTTGATGTTTCCCGCAAATACGATTATTGGCAATTCGGCTATGCCTTGCAAACCATCTAAAAAAAATACTAATTCTATCTGAAGTGTTTGTAAGGCTAACTCCGTTTAAGAAAGTGTTAGTACAAATCTCTAAGGCTAGTACGATATTTTTGGAAATATGATACATGATAATGGATGATTTATAATTATGTTAGCACGTGGAAATAAAGACAATACTAATCAACCCAGGTGCCATTATAGTATGTGGCTTACGAAATCATGTCTCTCTTATAATATGTGGCGTACCATAAAAAGCATATTATAAGGTTATGATAATAACTGCTAACCCTAACCCTATTTTAGAATATTTTAGAATTGAATAGATCTCTGACTCATGTAAATTATGGTTAAGTTATTTTTTAATTATTCTTAATTACTATATACAGCTTATGGCTGAATTGCATTTCTTGAAATTGAATATATGTGAAAAATAATTAAATTCAATAAATTGCTAACTACTTATATCTATAAATATACTCTTACTGAGGTAGGACACATTCAAACCGGGTAGGCCACATACTATAACAGAATCAAAAAAGATAGGACACATTCTATAACAGAATCAAAACGGTAGGCCACATTCTATAACAGAATCGAAAAGGTAGGCCACATTCTATAGAATCGAAAAGGTACAGAATCAAAAGGTAGGCCACATACTATAACGGAATCAAAAAGGTAGGCCACATACTATAACGGAATCAAAAAGGTAGGCCACATACTATAACAGAATCAAAAGGTAGGCCACATAATAACGGAATCAAAAAGGTAGGCCACATACTATAACGGAATCAAAAAGGTAGGCCACATACTATAACAGAATCAAAACGGTAGGCCACATTCTATAACAAAATCGAAAAGGTAGGCCACATACTATAACAGAATCAAAAAGGTAGGCCACATACTATAACAGAATAAAAAAGGTAGGCCACATTCTATAACAGCACCGAAAAATAACAGTGTATTGTATAAAACCATAATAAAATAGAATGTAATGAATCATGTGCTGTAATGTCTTAATGTTTTGTTTTTTTTTACAAATGATATTTTTCTTTGGAAGCTTAAATGTTTTTAGCGTGCTTATTAACATAAGCATATCTGAAGCTCGCTTCTAACTCAAATTTTAGTTTATAACACAAAGCAATTAAAATTGTCTGAGTGACAGCTTGGAATACTCACAAGTTGGTGCACTCATAAGTCTAGGTATCACGGTATATTCACCGTCACTAAGCCAGGTATACCACCAAAGTAGAGGGAGTTGAAAATATATTGTTACAATCTTAGCTTACATGTGGCACAAAGTGAGAACCAAACTCACTAACAATAGTCTACTTCTATCAGTCGAGGCACCTAAATGGAATTTGTTTTTCCTTTTATATATTACATACACAGATAGCATATCATGTAAATGCTATAACAGATAGCATATCATGTAAATGTGTGCAGGTGAACTAAAATAACCATATTTTAGCTGAATTAAAAGACCCTTGATATTACTTTGTATTACTACACAGTGTGTTTTTAAAAGTCCTCATTATAACAGCCAAGTTTGTGTAGATTTGTATGCAATATCTGATTGCAGATTGGTGTCTGCAATTTGATTGGAAACTGCCATAAGGTCCAACAGCTTTCAATGTTTTGGTAAGGTTGGGATTTTTGCAAATGTTTTTTTATTTATTTATTGATTGTTGAAGTGAGTACTACCCATTTATAGCATTGTAAGCAATCCTTTTACTCATCCTGTTTTATTGGGGTATTGATGACAGTACGTCTCTTCATAATCAGAATGGGATTCAGTATTCATGCCTTTTGATCCAAATTTCAGAAAGATTCTGAGATCTGGAAGAGTTAATATTGTACCACTATATATATATATATGAAGTAAATGCGACAGTATGAATAGAAAATTTTTAGAAAAAAAATACCCACTACAGTTTCGGTGTTCAAGGTACACCTTACTCAAGTGAACCATGGTAGAAAGAAAAACTTTTTTCTACTACTATAAATGCTCTATATTTTACGAAATATATTGAGACCTTTTGGATTAACTACTTATGCTACTACAATGAAAACTTGGTAGTAACTTTGTAATGAATATATATATATATATAAGTGCTTAATTGGAGTCGTACCTAATTTTGAAAATTAATTAATTAATAATGAATTAGGCGGGAATATCTATTAAATGTATGGCTAAACAAATCGAGAAAAATCATACATTTAATAGGTATTCCCGCCTAATTCATTATTAATTAATTAATTTTCAAAATTAGGTACGACTCCAATTAAGCACTTATTCTCCCTAAAATTATCGGCAAAAAGCCATTCAAAACAAACCATATATATATATATATATATATATATGAGAGAGAGAGACATACACATACATGGATTGGGTTGTCAGAAAGTCAGTTATATTCTAGTTGAAGTTATCTTGAAGTCAAGAAGACAGAGAGAAAAGGGCTCGAGAGAGAGAGAGATGAGCCTGTAACACAGTTGTAGTAAGATGATTTTCAAAATCATGTCATCTCCACAGACTCAAGAGGTAATTTAACAACACTATCAAAAGATTTTCAAACTTTTGAAAGAAAACAAAATTTGAAAAATAGATATTTGTTGCGTACCTCTTCTGATTGTCTCTCCACACACACAATCATGCATCAGCAGAATAGACAATAAATACTGATTATCTCCCTTGGTTACCTTGTCACTCATCCGGTTAACAGTTTAATATTTCTTAAAATGGCCCTTCCTCAAAAAAACACACCACCTTGCAACAAAAATTAGTTAGTAGTTACTGAACTTTTAAAAGCACTCAGTATGGTAATACTGTGGAGGCATGTGGTGTAATGGTTATTGTCATAGAAAGTGGACATAAGATGAGTTCAAATCCTGGATGAGGCTGTTTGCATTTCACTTATCATTAATACCTTCGGGAAAGGTATGAATCCAAATATTCTCACTCCAGCTATGGGTAAATAGTAGAGCAGACTGGGCTCTTTAACATTGGTTAGGCAACCAGTCTAGGAGAAGGAAAACTCTGAATTTAAAACCTGTTAAAACTCTGCTTAAGAAATTGACCATGTGTTAAATTCTACTTGTACAGAGGGATTGGTAAATATATATGAAATACTGGTTCAATTGAAGTAATATTAAGGGTCTTTTGAGTTAGCTAAAATAAAAAATAATGGTTATTTTTGTTAGTATTAACAGCATTTTGAAGTCAGATCGCACAAAGTGCTATGGGTATTATGTAACCCTGTACTACCTGTTTCATAGTCGGATCATCGTCGACTACACCAGTACTCAGACCAAGCTTGCCTGGTGAGGAGGGTGGCTAGACACCCAGCAGGAGTAAAAACAAAACATGTGAAAGGGCGGATGAAGCTTCCCCCTCAACGACCATCTAGCGCATTAACGCGAGAACACAGAAATACCCGAGTTGGTATCCAGGCGTGTAATAGTCTAAATAACCCCCACTGCCTTGTGGTTATCCTCTGGATAGGAAAAGGCTAAGGGAGAAAACCCTGACAGAAATTACAGCTTGGACTCTGTTAGGCAGTTCAGTGTGTAAAACACTATCTGGCAACTCCTGCAGCCAAACTGACGCTGAATGTATTGGTTCACCATTCTTTCGGAGCGAGGCAGAGAGGAGGGCCCTGTCACTTGGGCAACCCAGGGCCTCCATACATCTTGCCCAGGCTCTTTTTTTTTTTCTTTCTTCTTTTTTTCTTTTTTTCTTTCTTTTTTTTTTCTTCTTTTTCTTTTTCTTTTCTTTTCTTTCTTTTCTTTTTTTTTTCTTTCTTTTCTTTTTTTTCTTTTCTTTCTTTTCTTTTCTTTTCTTTTTTCTTTTTTTTTCTTTTTTCCTTTTTTTTTTCTTTTTCTTTTCTTTTTTTTTCTTATTTTTCCTTTTTTTTCTTTTTTTTTCTTTTCTTTTTTCTTCTTTTTTTCTTTTCTTTTTTTTCTTTTTTCTTTTTTCTCTTTTCTTTTTTTTCTTTTTCCTTCTTTTTTTTCTTTTTTCTTCTTTTTTTCTTTTCTTTTTCTTCTTCTTTTTTTGTGCCCTGGAGGGGGAAACTCCTTCTACACGGGAGGGGGAGGTAACAACATTTCTTTTCTGATACAATTTTAATTCCTTAATTAATTACCATTTTCTTTCCTATATTTTTTCTCTTCAGATTTGCTGCTTGGTTTTCAATACCATACTCTAAAATGTCTACAGATATCTACCTAAATGGAGAAAAAACTTCCCAAGGAACACTGAACCTTCCTCTTAATTCTTGTGCTGTGATATTTGTAATTAAATACTGCCAACTCAACAGTGTGAAGTTACATTTTATACAAGACTCCACATCTGACAACTCAGTCAGCGTACAAAATAAAGTTGTAGATGATTTAGATGTTTACTATTTGGTCCCTAACAAAGTACCAGACTCTGTCCGTGTGTGTACCCTTCCTGTAATGGTGACCGGTGAAGGAAACATGATACGGTCAGGTCTCTGTAGTGTAATGAGACAAATTGTATGCATTGCACATGATTGTCATCCAAATGAAAATTATAATGACCTCCTGGTAATTTCAAGGTTTCTTTTTAAATCTTATACTTATATTTAAACAATTCTATCAGTAAATACTTTATATAAATGTAAATTCATTGATATATATGATTAATAATACTCCTGGTAAGTTTTAAGGTTTTCTTTTAAATCTTATACTTTATATTTACTAGTACAAAAAAAAAAACCATAAAGTCCAAAAAGTAAAGTGAGGTATAAAGGATATAGGGTTTTAAGAGTTAAATTTTGCCAATATATGATTAAAACAATTGTAGAAGAATAAGAATTTATTTAATGATGAAACAGAAAGTAAAGTGAGGTATAAAGGATATAGGGTTTTAAGAGTTAAATTTTGCCAATATATGATTAAAACAATTGTAGAAGAATAAGAATTTATTTAATGATGAAACTGATTTTCTGTAAAGTCTCCAGAATTCTCTTAATAAGGCCATCAATTTTTATTTTATTCCAAATAAAATATTAACAATATTTTTAAGTGTTTGAGACAGCACAATTTCATTACAAATTGCATATATTCTAACATGTGGGTTAAAAATATATATTTTTTTAACTCTTAACATCCTATACTACTTCATTCCACGTAGACGGAAGTCAGATTCATTTTCCTAATCCTCCCCAAACAATAGCCTTTGTTTAAATGTAATATTAAATATACTAGTACAAAATAAAAAAACAGCCTCCGGGCGATGTAAAAATAAATTTTTGAAACATATTGCCTGAGGGGTGGGAGTTAAAAATTTAATGTCAGCGAGTTTGTACCCTAAATAAGTAAAATCATCAAATTCATTAAAGGATTAAAAAATAAAACAATTTGAAATGTAAACTTTAAATATGTATTAAAATAAAACAAACTATATATAGATATATAATACCAGTCATGTATTTATTAAAACTTGTTTTAAAAAAACAATGAGGACTGTCTAATGTTGCATGTTCAAATTTTGAGTGTATTTATTCTATGTTATGACCATTTTGGATAATGTGACATAAGCAGTGACGTAATTTTTGTTACAGACAAAAACCGGAAGCGAATCTCCATTATTAATAGATTTATGATCACTGTCAATGAATAATGAAAAGTTCTTCTTCTAATTCTAAATCATCATCATCTTCTTCTTCTAATTCTAATTCTTCTTCTTCTTTTAATTTCAATTCTTCTTCTTTTAATTTCAATTCTTCTTATTATTATTATTCTAATTCTTCTTTTAATTCTTCTTCTTCTTTTAATTCTAATTCTAATTCTAATTCTAATTTTAATTCTTCTTATTTTTCTTCTTCTTTTAATTCTAATTCTAATTCTTCTTTTAATTCTAATTCTTATTCTAATTCTTCTCATAAATATTTGCTTATTCTTCTTTGTTGGCTACCATCTTCTCTAGGATGGGTGTCTGCTTATTTCTTTATTGATAGCTAAGTAAGACTTTGTTGTTTTTTATAGACTCTATTAAGAACCCACAGCCCAAAAGGGTGTTAACCGTGCAGTGAGAAGTCAGCATCTTGGAGTGAGAGACCCCTGAGTCTGCTCCTTCTGACTATCTACTGAGGTCTGCCTAACTAACTTCATTTCTTTTCTCATGTCTTCCTTCAGTCAATCAGAAGTCGGCATATAGGTCAGCGAGATTTTAAATGCTGCCATTAACCTTACCAGCTAACAGTAACTTTCCATTTAACCTTGTTATTTGAATCTTCAAGAAACTTTGTTTCAAAATTTAGATACATTTACATACATAATTCATAGGCTTTTTTGGTCCACCATGTTATCTTGTTGACTTATCTGCTGGTTTCTTCTTCCTTGCTAAATCTTCTTCTGGGCTGGCCTTTGCTTGTATTTGATAACTAACCAACAAGACTTTGTTTTTCTTGATCAAGTTTTTATTAGCCCATATTTATTGGTTGGTTCCACTGCGGAGATTGAGATTGGACCCCTTCCAAAGCTAGGTCACATCTAAAAATCTAAATTAACTATCATGTGTCTGTCATGGCACGTAAAATAGCACACATCTAAAGGTCAAGGGTTACAAACAGTCCCAATAGTTTTCCATGGGGGACACCTTGATTCTAAATCGACAGACCTCAATTTAAATTCTTAGCTACAGGGTTTGTTCACAATTCATGAACTCTCATGGATTGTAACAGAGCTTTCTTTATAATACCTTGACAATGAATTTGGATAATTCATATGCTTTTATTCTGCGGGAAAATCTTATTATAATGGAGATTCTGTGTATGTCTGTAACCGAAACTATGTCAAGTAGACAGGAACCAGCAACAGATGGGGATTGTCTAGTTGATTTATCTAGGGGTTGATTTCTTTCATAGTTCTTCAATCTTCTGGGCTGGACATTGGTTGTTTTTACATTTAATAAAATAACAAGGCTTGGTTTTCACTTGATCAAGTTTTATTATTCATCAAGCCCATGATTCCACAGCAGGGATGAGATGACCTGGCAGGGAAGACAATTACGTCTTTCTCCTTCCAAAGCTAGGGTCGAATCTGATATAAGCTAACACGTGTCTGTCATGGCGTGTGAGATCTCGCGCCTTTAGGGGTCAAGGGTTACCAACAATCCCAGTAATTTTCCATGGGGGACCTCCTGATTCTAAATCGACAGACCTCAATTTAATTCTAGCTACAGGGTCTGTTCGCAATTCATCACCTCTCAGTAATTGTAACATAGTCGCGTCAGATTTAGCCTAGCATGAAGTATATTTTGGATTTGGACAAAAAACCTTTATTGTTAATGTTAAAATTTTAAGAGAGAGAGAGATTAGATTAAAAGAGGAGTCGATGGTCTTACTTGGAACTCTGCTGTTGCTGACTGCTTCTATTTGCCATTTTCTTGTCTTGTTGATTTATTCAAAGGCTCGTTCTTCTTCTGTCTGAGCTGGGCATTGCTTTGTTTTAATAAGTAATAACAAGACTTTGTTTTCTTGATCAAGTTTTTATTAGCCCCATATTTATTGATTGTTCCACCCGGGATAAGAGGAAAATCACGTTTTCTCCTTCCAAAGCAGGTTGCATCTAATTCTTACTATCACATGTCTGTCATGGCGCGTAAAATCCGCGCCTCTAAGGGCAAGGGTTACCAACAGTCCCTGTAGTTTTCATGGACTCCCTGATTCTAAGATCGACAGACCTCAATTTAAATTCTTAGCTACAGGGTCTGTTCACAATTCATGTCCTCTCAGCAATTGTAACAAAACATTACAACATTACCAAAAAAAAAAATAAAACAGTATTAGAATCCATGAAATGACTTTTCTCAATTTGTAGAAAGAATAAAATCTAAACTGATCATTTAATTTGTTTTACAGGGTTTTAGAGGTGGAAGTTTAAAAGCATGTGCTGAGGTAAGTATCTTTTTTATTTGAAAAACAGAATTTATTATCTCTTTATCTGAATTTTTTTTAAATAAAAAGAAAAAAGGAAAGTCGTCATGGCAGTCCAATGTCGGTATCAGCCAGACAGCGAGCGCTATACCAAGGAGATTATTTCAGTATTTGAGGTGGAGCGCCACACCTACCATCAGCTCCTCACTTTACCGCACAGATACCCCCCCTGCTACTCATATGCTGAGTTGGTGAGGGCCAGTATCAAACTAACCAGGAACCTTGTGATTCCTATCCGAACACAATCGGCCCCTTATTTTTTAAATAAGGCTTGATAATTTGTATTATTTAGATTTTTGGGACTGTAGTCCTCATCTTTATTGTTATATACACAACGTTTTGATTGATGTGCCTCCTGGCCCTTTTCAAGGTATTTCTTGTTATTATTTAGATTTTTCGGACTGTTCTTCTCATCTTTATTGTTATGTGCACAACATTTTTCGGATGATGTGCCCTCTGGTACCGGGTCATAGTTAATGGAATGAGAACCATCTACCCTAATGGATTAAATAAAGAGATCGCTTCCAAGTTCTATGAAAGCTCCCAATTCTGACATGAAGATTCCCAAGTCCAACAAGAAACACCTGAAGAAGGCCGGAGGGCACATCATCTGAAACATTGTGTATATAACAATAAAGATTAGCACAATACAAGTCTGAAAAATCTGAATTATACAAAGAATTTATCTCTGATAAAAAGTTTACTTCTAAGTAACATTATTTGGCTGACTTCTGATGTCAGTCGGAAAATTAAAACGGAAAGGTTTGGTGTGGGCATAGAATTTAATGAATTTAGAATTTACTAAGGATTCGAATTATGTTATTTTTGTGATAAAACATGCAGTTGCATTGAATTTAACAACTTTTAATTTTTCGTGTTTATTATTAACAAATCAAAACAACATGGTAGCCATTGTTGGTCTGAAATTTAGTAAATTCTAAATTCATTGAATTCTATGCCCACACCAAACCTTTCCGTTTTAATTTTCCGACTGACATCAGAAGTCAACCCATTGTTTTTAGTTTTCATTTCCTCCAAGTAATAGTATTGTTCTTTTAGAGCGTTCGGCTAGAAACCACAAGGTTCCTAGTTCGATACCGACCCTCGTCAACTCAGCGTATGAGTAGCACGGGGAATCTGTGCGGTAAAGTAAGGAGCTGATGGTTGGTGTGGCGCTCCACCTCAGATGCAAAAACAATCTCCTTGGTCTAGTGCTAGTGAAAAGGGGATAGACTCCCTCGCTGACTGGCTGATACCGACTTTAGGCCACCCTGACAACTTTACTTAACTTATTTGGGTATTTTTTTTTTGTTTTTTTTTACTGCATTCACCCCTCCCCTTAATTGACATGACATAAAACTAACAGCAATAAATTTCATGCAAAACTTTTTGTCAAGATTTGTGTAAACTGATCAGTATTCAACTGACTATTTGATTTGAGTACACTTCTGCACCCACCTCAAATAATTTTTATTTATCCGAAAATGGTTATATAGGCGCACGACACATCTCAGCTAATAGCCGGAAGTTGTATTAGGGGGGGGGTGATAAAGCTGCTCATACCGTTACAGGGTTCTAACTAGCTAGGTACATATGCCGACCGATTCATCCAAAAATAAACGCTTGCATTCTTTCCTGTGCAGCCTACTTTCACCAAAATACCACATTCTCTCCCAATATTCAACTGTTGGATCAGCTTCTGAGAATCTAGCAGGGCTTGACATTAACGCTGTCCCGTCGTCTCAGGGACGATAAAAATTACATCCAGGACGATCAATACGTCATGCAGGACAGTTTACTGACCTCAAAAAACGGTCTAGTTCTAGACTTAAAATTACTAATGACAACAACACTGAAGAAATAGACACAGTCACACAGTATATATTTTTATGATTGGAAAATGTCCGTATAAAGATGGAAATAGAATAAATTTTAGTTTATAAAATTTTTATTTTATTATTCTTGATTATAAATAAATGTTTCTGTCAACTGCTTCAGCTTTTTTAATGTTTTATAATATGTTATTATGCTACTGATGACTGACAAGTATAGATGA
Source organism: Doryteuthis pealeii (assembly GCA_023376005.1). NCBI lineage: Eukaryota > Metazoa > Mollusca > Cephalopoda > Myopsida > Loliginidae > Doryteuthis > Doryteuthis pealeii. The sequence goes on along the minus strand of CM042179.1, from coordinate 34,860,937 downwards.
TGCTGATTTCGGACGGTTTGATAATTTTTGTTCGGGACGGTCATGTCAGGGCCTGGAATCTAGATTTGGTGAGTGGTTTAAATAGCAGCTTGGGCTATTCCACTTTGTGGAACGAGCAAGTCTATTTCCAGCATTTTAATTGGCTGGTGGTTTTCGTGTGTATATTTGTATCCATATATACTGAACACTTTACCCATGTCCTCTCAGCTGCTACAGAGTGTATTCAGTTACTCCCTGTCTTTTTTTTTTGTCTGGTGACTGGATGCTAGTCACAGCCTTCCTGTGAAGGTGAGTATGATGTTTATTCTACATCTCCACTTCCTCCTCCCCTCCTGTTGCGTGGTGTAATGGCCTTTGAGGGGAAAATCTTTAGTGTAGTACTACGGTTACTAGGATTTTTAGTGTAGTACTACTAGGGATTTTTAGTGTATACTATGGTTACTAGGATTTTTAGTGTACTACGGTTACTATTTTTAGTGTAATACTACGGTTACTAGGTTTTTAGTGTAATACTACGGTTACTAGGATTTTTAGTAGTACTACGGATTTTTAGTGTAGTACTACGGTTACTAGGGATTTTTAGTGTAGTACTACGGTTACTAGAGATTTTTAGTGTAGTATGATTAATAGGATTTTTAGTGTAGTACTACGTTACTAGGGATTTTTAGTGTAGTACTATGGTTACTAAAGTTTATTCTACTTTTTTTTTTTTTTGCTTTTAAGGTTTAAGCCTTTTTTATAAGTTTCCTACTCATTTTATAGAAATATTTTAAAACCATCTGTGTGTGTGTTTGTGGTGTAATAGTTATCATCATATCAATGGACACATGAGTTCAAATCTTGGAAGAGGCTGCTTACATTTCACATGAATCCAACTATTCTCCCTCCAGCTATGGGTAAATAGTAGAGCGGACTGGACTCTTTAACCTTGTATGACAACATGGGGGTCGGGTCGTCATCATTTCCACCGTTCTCGTCCAAATCGTCTGGGAGAATATCGATCACCACCAATAGCAGTCTCCCAGATCAATGCTCTTAATCATTGTGTACAGGACGTCCGGAGAGAATATTGATGATCAATAGCAGTCTGTCCGGATCATCTCTGTCACTTCTGTCACTGGCCGTATTTATCGTCTGACAACCCCAACGCCGTGTCTGGAACTCACCCATGTGTCATAAGGAAAAAAACAACAGCAAGAAAGACGAAAACAAGACAATGTCAGGTGAACTTCAGAAATGGCAGGAGATGTATAAACTCGCATTGCTTCTAATCAGTCACTATCTCCCATGGTTGTCGAGATGGGGGGTTCCCCCCTTTTCTTTGTAGACCTCTGCTAAGACTAGCTTCTAGTGGGCAGCTCCTGTCCTCTCCGGTGTCCAAAACTAACTCCTGTCCTCCTCGGCTCCCAGAGGCTAACTGCTTTCCCCGCTGTCTAGAAGCTAACTGCCTAAACTTTTTCAATTTCCCAGAAATCCCCAAATCTCATCTCACTCTCGTACGAAATTTCATCCTCCGAGATTTGTGTCTAAAACCCGGGTGTTTTGAAAAGTTCTTTGTCTTAATCTAGGTCATATTTTATTGCTAGTCTAAACTATAGTTGACCCTCAAATTGGTCAAAACCCAGTCTTCTCGTCTCCTAAGAAGAGATTATCATCCTTTTATATCTATCCTCAGTTTTATGCTTTTGTTGCCTATTGCCACCCACAAACAATATGCCTACTTACACACACACACATATATGCATACACACACATGTATGTATACATGCACACATATGTATCTACCTATCTATACATATGTATACCCCCATTATCCACACTAGAACACACACACATATTTATACATATATGTGGCTTGACTTACTATTTATTAATTCAATTTAACTATTATGTATCTATATAACTAAGTGTGCATTTATATGCACACACACATTCTTGCACCCACCGTTGTATTATACTTGCTATGGTAACCAATCTAGGAGAAGGAAAACTCTGAATTGAAACCTGTTAAACTTGATTTAAAAAATTAACCTTGTGTCGCATCCTACTTTTCCTGTTAAAACTTTTTTTTTTTTTTTTTTTTTTTTGCTTTTAAGGTTTGAGCCTTTAACAAGTTTCCTACTCATTTTATAAAAAAACATTTTTAAATTACCTGTGTGTGATCTGCAATTTTTTTAATACTTACCAACCACCAGACTTAGAGTATAAGTTGTTAGGATTACCTAATGAAATATCAAGAGTTACTCCCCTTGATGAGTAGGGGACAGTTGCTTCCCATGACAGGTGCATTGTGGGGGCTAGGACTGGAAAAAGGACTTCAGCCATGATAAATATGGATTGGTACACGAGATAGCTGGTAGTACACAAGTTGAGATCTTAAGTCACTATTTTAGGATAGAAACATTTCTCGACCCAGCGTTAAATGAAACCTTTTTAATTTCCAACAATTTTTCATTCAATGCTTTATATTTTATTCATATGTAAAAGCATTTTATTTGTATATAAAAACATAATTTATTTGTATGAAAAAACATTTCATTTATATGTAAAAAGATTCCATTTGTATGTAAAACCATAATTTATTTGTATGTATATGTAAAACCATAATTTATTTGTATGTATATGTAAAAACATTTTTATTTGTATGTATATGTAAAAACATTTCATTTGTATATAAAGACAGAATTTATTTATTATATGTAAAGATATAATATATTTCTATGTAAAAACATTTTATTTTTATGCAAAAACATAACATTCAAACTGCAAATACTATTTTACAGGTTTCAAGCTGGACAAAGCTGTGTGAATTAGAATTCCCAGATGCTATGATGGCAGCCATTCAAGAGATAAGGTACATAAATATTTTGATTATATAACTGAATTTTTCTTTGTGGGGTCATTAGCTCCCTCAGTCACTTGCCAGATCTTAGGGGTCCCAGTCTTGCATTTTGGAGGTCCACCTACAGTTTACCAAGCAAGTTTGTACAGTGACAGCCCCTTCGTGCCTGGTAGTTTGCTTTTCTTTATACATTATTTAATTAATGTTGTGAGGTTTTAAGGGGTCAAATAAGAACAAAATGACGGGTAACAAATGTAGGAAAATGTATTAACAAAAAGTAGACAAATACAATACAGAGAAGTGGGAATTACGTCCGACAAATAGAATTGTGAGCTGACTCGCATTGGCTTACTCTCAAGCCACAATTGTCCCTGTTACTTATAGTAACCTGTCGGCGCATTCCATTAGTCTTATAGGGTGTATCACCTATAACAATTAAGTAAAAAAAAATTTTTTTTTTTTTTAATCTATATGAAATTCGTACTAGTTTTGGCGGTACATATATTAAAATTGGAATTCTCTTATATTTTCAGAAACCTAAAAGCTGAGGCAGATATTGACAAAATGGAAAAACATTGCATTTCATACACTCTACCAAAAGAAGCCATCTTGCTTGAGCGTCATATGCACCAACCACCTCGGATTCACAATGATGACAAAATGAAAAGATATTTAATTCAGTGTTTGATTAACAACTGGACTAATGAAGAAAACATTTCCAACCTTGAAAATAATGTCTGTGCCAAACTGTGTCACGGTTATAATCCGCTTGTTGGAGAAATTGTTCAAAATCATGCCATTATTCGCTTTAGACTTGTGAGTAAATTGATTTTTGTTTTTGTTTCATTTGGATGTTTTGTTTTTATGGTCATTTTATGCTAAATCAAGTTTTAAGATGCTCTTACACTTTTTATATAATTTTACAACAAACTCTTTTGAGTTTTACTATAAACTATAATGCTTCTGATTTTTTTTAAATTAAAAATAAAATTTATTTTATTTTTAAAACAGAACATGCATTTTTTAAAAAATTTTCAGCAGTTGAATATAGCGTTCGTATGTAAACAGTCTTCTAACAGATATTTTTCTTTTTCTTTTCCCGTCTGTGTTGCTCATGAAGATGACCAATTTATCGATTTGGTCGAAACAGATTTCTGTCAGCAATTACATAACACCATTTGTTTTTCAAAAATGTTGAATTTCATGTATATATATATATATATATATATATAAATTATAAATATATAAATTAAATGATAGGACATAATAGTTAGTATATGACATAATTTAATTAACATAATTTGCATAATTAAATGATAGGTCATATATAATTTAAATTATATATATAATGCCATATATATATATATAAATAAATATATGCTAAATCAAGTCATTTTGATAAACAAAGGACTCTGGTCGCTTGCAGTACCTGCTGTTGCTTAAGTAGTCACCCAATTAGGTATGCTTAACTTCAGTTTTAAGTTTGGTTGGTTTGTTTATGGCATATCAACCATTTTTGGGTCATTTTATACTGAATCAAGTCATTTTGATAAACAAATGACTCGAGTTGCTTATAGTACCTGCTGTTGCTTAAGTGGTCACCCAATTAAATATTAAACAAGCTCATCACTGCTTAAGTTCAGTGATCTAGTAGGAACCACTACATATTTAGTCCATACTATTTTTGGTTGGTTGTTCTTTTTTTACAGCATATCAATTCTTTTTGGGTAATTTTATGCTGAATCAAGTCATTTTGATAAACAAATGACTCTGGTCACTTGCAGTACCTGCTGTTGCTTAAGTGGTCACCCAATTAAGTATTGGACAGGCTCTTTGCTGCTTAACTTTAGTGATCTATTGGGAAACTTGTTTAAATGAGTAATCATCAATATCCATTAAATTTCTTTGATTGATCTTGATTTGGTAATCTGAACATTAGCTACATAAATGAGAGTAACCTTCCCTTGTTACTTTCACTTTGAGGAAGCCTTATGTTTTGGTCAGCCATTTTAATTTCACTGTAAATCTACACTGAAAATACAAATCAATACAACTGCATGTTTAAACACAAAAATATCATAAAATGTGTTCTTAATTGTGCTTGTGCATTATTTGAAATGAACTTAATTGTTATTAAGAACACTTTTTATGATATTTTTGTGTTAAAACATGCAGTTGTATTAATTCATATTTTCAGTGTAGATTTACGGTGAAATGAAAATGGCCAACCAAAACATAAAGCCTCCTCAAAATGAAAAAAAACAACGGGAGGTTACTCTCATTTATGTAGCTAATGTTCAGATTACCAATATTTGTGTGTGTGCACGTTTGTGTATTGGATGTGTGTTGATAAATTATTAAATTTCAAGTGTGAACTTCTATTCTTCCTTATGATTAACAAAAGTCCCTGACAAAATTCATTTCATGCCTATGTGCATAGTATAATGGTTAGAGTCGTAGGAATGAACTCGTCGACACAAGTTCAAATCCTAGAAATAGTTGTTTGAATTTCACATAGCGCTAATACACCTTGGGAAACGTATGAATCCAACTATTCTCCTTCCAGCTATGGTAGATTGGGCTCTTCAACCTTGGTTAGGTAACCTGTCTAGAAGGAAAACTCTCAATTCAAACCTGTTAAACTCCGCTTAAGAAATTGACCTGCTCGTGCAGAGGGGTTGGTAAATATATATATGTGTAAATTTTAAATTATATATTCATATCATATTTATTATTATCTATTTATCATTATCATTATTATCATTATTTATTAATGATTTATTAATTTATAAATTATTGTTACTAGCAACAAAAAAAAAAAAAACGCCCTCTGGGTGACATAAAATAAATATTGTCTGAGGCGATGGGAGTTGAAAATTTAATATCAGAGAGTTTGTATCATAAGTAAAGTAAAATCATCAAATTTATTAAAGGAGTAAAAAATAAAATAAATTTATTAAAGGAGTAAAAAATAAAATAATTTATTAAAATAAAATAAATTTATTAAAGGAGTTAAAAATATTTAAAATTTGAAATGGAAACTTAGTTCTGATAACTTTAAATATATATTAAAATAAAACAAACTATATATAGATATATAATACCAGGTATGTATTTATTAAAACTTGTTTAAAAAACCAATGAGTGTCTAACATTGCATGCTCAAATTTTGAATGTATTTATTCTATGCTATGACGATTTTAGGTAGTGTGACGTAAGCAGTGACGTAATTTTTGTTACAGACAAAAACCGGAAGCGAATCTCAATTATTAATAGATTATTATTATAAAATTTATAAAATCAAATTCATTATTATCTTATATATTATCTATTCATTATATATTATGTGTTTTTAGTCATTTTATGCCTTTATATGTGCAAATTTAAAAATTATTTAACAATATGACTAATTAGAAGATTTAAAAAATCATCTTAACCAGTGGATTGTGCTATTTCTCTGAATGATTGAGATGAGGCTTGATGATTAGTATTATCTGCGTTATTCAGATTATTGTCCCCATCTTCATTGTTATTTGTACAACGTTTCGGCCGATATGCCCTCCGGCCTTCTTCAGGTATTTCTTGTCGGACTCAGGAACCTTCTTGGACTCTGGAACCTTCTTTTCAAACTCGGGAACTTTTTTGTCGTAATCGGGAGCCATCACGGAACTTTGAACCTAACCCTTTATTTAGTCCACGGGTGTATCCTGTTCTCATTCCGCTAACCATAGCTGGGGTAGGAGTTGTGTTAATTATTTTTCTATGTTACTGCCTCTACTCAGGATTGAACCTGGAATCCAGAGATAACTGTCACTTAGAACTGTCTTAATCTAACTACCTTATCCACTAGGCCATGTGTCCAATTGGATTAACACAACTCCTACCCCAGCTACGGTTAGCGGAAAAAGAGAACAGGATACCCCCGTGGACTAAATAAAGGGTTAGGTTCAAAGTTCCATGATGGCTCCCGATTACGACAAGAAAGTTCCTGAGTTCGAAAAGAAGGTTCCCAAGTCCGACAAGAAATACCTGAAGAAGGCCAGAGGGCACATCGGCCCGAAACGTTGTACAAATAACAATGAAAATGGAGACGAATAGTCCGAATAACGCAGTGGATTGTACTATATTTTTGGTTAGTGCAAACTAACCAAACCATTTTTATCATATATGTGCTAGAAGGCAGTGGCTGAGGGTCTTAGTGTCCTGGGTATGACATTAAACTGCATCTAGTGGTAAAGTTCCAATTCTGGAACTTTGGGGACAGTGGAATACCCCTTCATCACCATTACTCCCAGGTCCACTCTAACCCGGAGTGTAATTATCCTTATTATCAGGTTGCACTGACAGGACGGATATCCATGATTCTCTCTGTCTATCGAGCTGCTTTCTTGTGGGGGTGCTGCTTCCAAGATTTGTTTAAGACAGCATGTAGCATCCTTGTGTAGCTGCTGTAGGAATAGCTGTGTACTGACTATGAGGAATAATATACAGATACAAAAATCAAAGTAACAAGGGAAAAACACACATACCTTTTAACCAAGTTTATTAACATGTAAAACACAACTAGACACAATTTATCTCCCTCGCTAAGGGGGATGTTCAGGTGGTGTATGTGGCTATGCTCCCTCACGGAGGGGTTTTCTTTAGTCAGGGTTGACTGAGTGGCTAGAGCCCGATTCTACAAGGTTTACTCCTCAGGGCTGAAACCAGTTAAGAGAAAGTTCTTACCACCTGACAAGGGACATTAATCTCCCTACTTCCTGTCCCCTATGTACAGGAGAGTTCTAGCCCTTACACTCCCATCTCTCTTTTTCTCCAATCATTTCATTAAAATCCCTCACTGTCCACTCCACCAACTTTACTTTTAATTACCATCTATGCTCGTGGAAAGGTCACACTTTTTTTAACCAAAAATTCTGCTAAAATCAGTGGTATGACCTATCCATTCGACTTAAATGTAAAACACCACTACTTTAATTTTCATTTATTAATTTGTAATGATCAGTGATTGCAATGAAGCAAAATGCATACTAGTACGTTATAGTATGTGGCCTAGCTTTTTGATTCTGTTATAGTATGTGGCCTAGCTTTTTGATTCTGTTATAGTATGCGGCCTAGCTTTTTGATTCTGTTATAGTACATGGCCTAGCTTTTTGATTCTGTTATAGTACATGGCCTAGCTTTTTGATTCTGTTATAGTATGTGGCCTAGCTTTTTGATTCTGTTATAGTATGTGGCCTAGCTTTTTGATTCTGTTATAGTATGTGGCCTATCCGGTTTCATTCTGTTATAGTATGTGGCCTATCCGGTTTCATTCTGTTATAGTATGTGGCCTACCCGGGGTTTGAATGTGCCCTACCTCAGTAAGAGTATATTTATAGATATAAGTAGTAGGCAATTTATTGAAACTAATTATTTTTCACATATATTCAATTTCAAGAAATGCAATTCAGTCATAAGCTGTATATAGTAATTAAGAATAATTAAAAAAGAATTTATCCATAATTTACATGAATCAGAGATCTATTTAATTCTAAAATTCTGAAATAGGGTTAGGGTTAGCAGTTATTATTATAACCTTATAATATGCTTTTTATGGTAGGCCACATACTATAAGAGAGACATGATTTTGTAGGCCACATTCAAAAGGTAGGCCACATACTATAATGGTTCCCAATATGATTATGAAAAATCTTTAGGATTCAGTCCTGATGAATTTAAATAACTATGCTTATGCATAAATGATTAAAGATTTTTTCTAAAGTCTTCTATACTGTTTTGTCATTGTTGAGTAGATAATTATTGATTTTTTATTATTGAGTTGACTGTTAAGCTTTTTTGCCCTGATTCATTTACAATTATAGAGCAAAGAAATGCAACCCTTATTTCTATATGTTTGTATTATGCATGACAGTCTATGGCAAAGTTTTCTAGATCTAATATTTGTAAGCAAAGTCTTGAAACAAAAGGTGAATATTTGATAAGTTTTATATTAGAATAGGTTGTGTAATTAGCCAGAATATAATGCGACCTATCTGGGGGGTCAACTGCAAATACACACTTTGACAACTACAAATTAGGGGTGTGGCCTATCCACTGGTGCAATCTATCTGTGAGTATATATAGTAGGAGTTATATTTTAGTAGGGGGTGACAACTTTTTTTAATGGAATTTTTTTTTTTTTAATTATTCATTTCAGGAAGGACTAACTACCAACACAGATGACCAAATGACCAAAAATGACCAGATGACCAAAGATGACCAAATTACCAAAAACGATCAGATGACCAAAGATGACCAAATTACTGAAAATGACCAGATGACCAAAGATGACCAAATTACCGAAAATGACCAAAGTAAAAGTAAATTATTTGAAGATGAGTTAGTGCTTGCTCAGTTGGCTGAGAAAATGAAAAAAATGAAAATGGACGATGTTTTCCTGGATCATCTTTATGTTGAAGGAATTGAAATGACCATAGCTGACTTGATACTTTTTATCTTTGTCTATCATTTTTTGGTAAGTAAATTCAATTTCTATTGATGTGTGTGTGTGTATATATATATATATATATAATATATATATATAAAGTGAAACTGGAAGTGAATCCGACGGTATGTTGAAAGAATGAATAAAGGAAAGAAAGTATAGAATGGATAATATAGGATATTTTAATCAATATTACTTACACTTGTTTCGGTCAGGATTTTATCCATGTGTACATTATTCAAACTATTATTATTATTTTTAAATAACCAAATGAAATGAAATAATAATAATAGAAAAAATGTAGAAATGTTCTGCAACAAAGAAAATTCAACCTTCATCAGAGTAAATCCTTATTTGAAATGAAAATTGTTGGAAAAAGCAGAGAATTTTTGAAATGTTTGAAAAAAAACTTTTTTTTTTTTTTTTTTTTTTTAAATTCACTTTCAGACGCGACTGATAAAGAACCGTTAATGACGTCATATCGCATGCGAACAGATTTTGACGCAGGGAGAAGTTTTGTGGAATTCTAAATCATCAAAGCATGAGGGATTTTATTTATTTATTTATATATATATATTGAAGTCAGTTAGTCTACTGTTGGGTTTAATAACAGCAGCTAAGTAGAACTCTAGCAGTGTCCAAGACAGCTGGTATAAATAGGAATCAAGAATGATCCATTCATGAATCTGGGTGATTTGGGTCATTCCATTCCTTGAGTTCTGATTGGCTGCTTGACTGCTTGATTTGAATGACATTGTGGAGTCTTATATATACTTTGTCATTTTGCAGTGGACTTTGTAGCATTCGAGTTTGTATTTAAGTTACAATTGCTTGCTGCCTTGTCTTCCCAGTTCGACGGTAATTGGAACTTATTCTTCAATATATATATTATTTGATTATTTATATATATATTTACATATTCATTCATTTATATATGCACTTACATATTCATTTTTTTAATCTCTAAACTTAGGTGAAAAAAAAAATTTTCTAAGTTTAGAGATAAAAAAAGGAAAAAAAAATTTTTCCCCCATCTATAGTAAATTACATTGTTCTTTTTTTTTTCTCTTGCCACCGTCGTTATCATTGACCTCATCCTTGCATATTATTGTTTTTACTCTCCTCCTATTAATATGAAATAGCAAATTGGTTTATGTTTTCTAACATATTTAAATACTCATTTTGATTTGACTAAAACAACAATTTTATTTAGAAAATCACTATAGTGACATTATCAGCAAATCAATAAATTAACCACCAACAAATCATACATATGTATAATTTCTATATAATAAATATATATATAAATAAATAAATATATAGATATATGTATGAATAAGTATTTAAATATATATATAAATAAATAAATATATATATGAATGAATAAATATATAAATGTATATAAATATATATACAGATAAAGGAATATGTAAGTGCATATATAAATGAATAAATATATATATGAATAATCAAATAATATATAAATAAATAAATAAAATCCCTCATGCTTTGATGATTTAGAATTCCACAAAACTTCTCCCTGGGTCAAAATCTGTTCGCATGCGATATGACGTCATTAACGGTTCTTTATCGGTCGCGTCTGAAAGTGAATTTAAAAAAAACAACAAAAAAAAGTTATTTTTCGAACATTTCAAAAATTCTCTGCTTTTTCAAACGAATTTCATTTCAAATAAGGATTTACTCTGATGAAGGTCGAATTTTCTTTGTGTGTGGAACATATATATATATATATATATATATATATATATATATATATATGTTCCACAAACAAAGAAAATTCGACCTTCATCAACGCTCTTCTCTGAATGGAACACTCTGTGACGGCCTTTACACACAAAGCGATGTGTGTATTAAAACAGTTAAAATCCCCTTCACATTCTGTAAGTGAAGACAGCCTAATGGTTAAGGTGCCGGACTGACACCCAACCGATCGGATTTCAATTCCGGCTGTAGGTAGCTTACAAAATGTCTAGCCACACTGAGGAGACTTGATAAGTCGAAACACGTGTCTGTGGATGACCCTATATATATATATATATATATATATAATATATATAAAAGATTAATTCAATAGCTAAGGTTGATTTGCCTAAGGGCTGGACAATGTGCTGCTGCTTCTTGTTCTTCTTTTTTTTCTTTTTTTTTTTAGTCCATAAATGTTTAATCTAATTTTTTTTTTAAATCTAATATTTTTTTTTTTTCTGTTGATTTTAGGAATCAGTTGATCTCCAGCTGGGCTTACTGATCACCCATCTTCCTAAATTAGGAGCCTGGTTTAAACATATGTGTGATATGCCTAGAATGAAAGTAGCTGCTTTGAAATATGGATGCAATCTTGATGACATTTCAAATTTAACTCCCGAAAATGGAAACTTTTCTTCACTAATCAATAAATTTGTGTTACCAGAAGTTGCAGAAGATAATGAGGAATCAGAATTACAGTAAGTAATAATAACTACTTTTCTACCACAGAGAGGGAGGCTACATGCCATAGTGGCTGTAGAATGAACACCATACTCACTTTCATAGGAAGGCTGTGACTAGCGTCCAGTCACCAGACAAAAAAATGACAGAGTGTAACCGAATGCACCCTGTAGCAACTGGAAGGACATGGTCAAGTGTTCAGTATATATGGATAAAAATATTCACACTAAAACCACCAGCCAATCAAAATCCTGGAAATAGACTTGGCCATGCCACATAGTAGAATAGCCCAAGCTGCTATTTAACTCTTAACATCCTGTTTAGAAGTCCAGAGCCCCATTTCTATAAGGATTTATCCAAAATGGCTAAAAATGGCCTTTTCATTTAAAGTTACCTGTTATTTCCCTTAAATCAAAGACTTCTAAATATGTTTAATATTACATTTAAACAAAGGCTTTCATTTGAGGCAGATTAGGAAAACAAATGTAACTTCCAGTCAGGCGGAATGGGGTGGTATAGGATGTTAAGAGTTAAACCACTTATCAAGTCTTGACTTGAAACACAGTTGAATACTGATCATTCTACACAAGTCTCTACAGTGGCTAACATGCTACATTGTAGTGAGTCTAACATCCAGTTGGACGAATACCCTTGGGAAAGCTATGGACCCACTCACCCCACAGCTATGGGTTAAATAGTATCACTACTGTTCTCCTACAAGGATGACTTTGGCATTAAATAACCCATGTAGGTTGATATACCATTAAACAAAGAAACCAAACCAAACTAAAACTTTCCTACATCTGTTACTTATATGGAACGCTATTTTTCAAAGTTGTAAACTTTTTCATTCATAGATTTATCTCTGGTTATATTAAGGATTTGTAATTGAAATTTTTATTCATTTCCAGAACAAAACCTAATATCTGTTAATATTGAGAATGATAAAAAAAATGAACCAACAGTTATTATGAATGTAAATTTCAATTTATATTTTATGTATTTGTATCCACTAATGATATACAACAGTCAATTTGAAAGATCAATCCAATTTCGGTATTAAATAATGTATTTTTTGAGTTATACAATCTGTTGTAGAAAATTGTTGACAATGCTCATATATTATAGACTTTACTATATGTAAAGAAAACAAGAGTTCTGTTGAAATGTATAAAATATATTGTTGATACATTAGTTTTTAAATTAAAAAAACCTTCTCTTGCAGCATAATGTATTGTTTTACATTGGGGGGGGGTGTTAAACAGTATTAAGGATTAAGAGAAGAATGGAGCTTTTTCTTTCTTTTTTTCTGTTCTTTATCTTTTTTCCTTTTTCTGTTTTCTTTTTCTTTTTATTCTTTTCTTTTTTTTTTTTTTCTTTCTTTCTTTCTTTTTTTCTTTTTTTTCTTTTTTTCTTTCTTTCTTTTTTTCCTTTTTTTTTTTCTTTCTTTCTTTCTTTTTTCTTTTTTTCCTTTTTTTCTTTCTTTCTTTTTCTTTTTTTTTTTCTTTCTTTTTCTTTTTTTTTTTTTTTTTTCTTTTTCTTTTTTTCTTTTTCTTCTCTTCCTTTTTTATCTTTGTTCTTTTTCTGTTTTCTTTTTTTGTTTTTGTTTTTTTTCTTTTCTTTTTCTCTTTTCTTTTTTCCTTTTCTTTTTTCTTTTTTATCTTTTTTCCTTTTTTCTTTTTCTTGTTTTCTTTTTCTCCCCTCCCCACCAAGTTTAGTTACCTTGATTTAGTACTTATTACTGATTTTTCTTTTATTTCTTATTAATCTCAGACGCAGAACTCGTAGTAAATACAGAGCGTTGAAGCCCGAATTGGCTAAAGTATTAAAATTAATAAAGGTAAATATCTTTTAAAATATTTTCATTATCTTTTTATATTGTTGAAAGAGTACTGACTATATAGACTTAAATATATTTTTACTTTTACGTATTTTTGTTTTTAATGCATAAATAACATTTCAGACAGTAAACAGAAAGAAATTTAAGTGTTCTATGGTCCTCATCAGCAAAAAAAAAAAAAAAAAATTTAAGTGTTCTATGGTCCTCATCAGCAAAAAAAAAAAAAAGTTTAAGTGTTCTATGGTCCTCATCAGCAAAAAAAAAATTTAAGTGTTCTATGGTCCTCATCAGCAAAAAAAAAAAAAGTTTAAGTGTTCTATGGTCCTCATCAGCAAAAAAAAAAAAAAAAAATTAAGTGTTCTATGGTCCTCATCAGCAAAAAAAAAAAAAAAATTAAATGGCAAAAAAAAAAAAAAGTTTAAGTGTTCTATGGTCCTCATCAGCAAAAAAAAAAAAAAAAATTAAGTGTTCTATGGTCCTCATCAGCAAAAAAAAAAAAAAGTTTAAGTGTTCTATGGTCCTCATCAGCAAAAAAAAAAAAAAAAAATTAAGTGTTCTATGGTCCTCATCAGCAAAAAAAAAAATTTAAGTGTTCTATGGTCCTCATCAGCAAAAAAAAAAAAAAGTGTTCTATGGTCCTCATCAGCAAAAAAAAATAAAAAAATTAAGTGTTCTATGGTCCTCATCAGCAAAAAAAAAAAATTTAAGTGTTCTATGGTCCTCATCAGCAAAAAAAAAAACAAAAACAAAAAGGATCACTGGCAAGGATCATTTTGTGAAGGGAAGAGACATATGAAACATTGTTACATAATGTCTATCCCCTTTTCACTAGCAATATAAGTAAAGTCGGTGGGCTAGCCTTATTTAATCATTTACTGTTGTCTTGGTTAAGCTATCTGTTAAGTTACTCAGTCTAACAATACAGAATAGTAAAAAAAAAAAGTGTGTTCCACAATAATCTCTTTGTTCTATCACTCGTGCTCTTTTATTGTGTGGCTGATCTGGGGGGGGGGGGTTTGCATATGCCTCAATCTAATCTTGCCAATTCTCTTGGCTCTGAGATCATGTCTCTTAAATTATAGTTTCAGACCAGTCATGTTTCTTGCACACGGCCAGAAGTATGGAGCACCCAGCAAAATACAAATGGTCTGCTAATCTAGCTTTCTAACCATTACATATCTGATATGTATAGATAAAATGGTATGAAAAGCACATATGTTGTTAAATTGAATTTATTTTACAACTTTTGCATTGCTAATATTGCCAATATTTCGATCTCATCAAAAAATCTTCATCAGAGCATAATGATAGTTGTAACCCTTTTAAGATGTGAATGTTTTTAAACCGGATTCTTCAAGAATTCTCTGTTTCTCTCTTGAAGGTTTATTTTAAAAATTTGTTTTTTCTAGGCCGCAGATATACATCCAAAAGGTGGAGAACATCCGTGTGGTACAAATATAGAATTACCTTGGTCTACATTGCCTCCAAATGTACACCCTCAACAAGGTATATTCTTTTTTTTATTAGTATTATTTGGACTATTGTCCTCATCTTTGTTGTTATCTGTACAGCATTTTGACCAATGTGCCCTCCTGCCTTCTTCAGGTATTTTTTGTTGGACTCGGGAAACTTCTTGAACTCAGAAACCTTCCTTTTGAACTCAGGAACCTTCTTGTCGTAATTGGGAGCCTAATGGAACTTTGAACCTAACTCTTTATTCAATCCACAGGTGTATCCTGTTCTCATTCTGTTAACCATAGCTGTGGTACAGGTATCAAGCTGTGTTAATTATTATTCTATATTACTGCTGCCCCTGACCAGGATTGAACCTGCAGCCTTGAGATAACTGTCACTTAGAACTGTCTTAACCTAACGCCTTTATCCACTATGCTATGTGTCCAATTTTTGTTATATTTTTATCTATCAGATAATTTAACATTTTTTCTCAAATTTTCTAATATCAGTTAACAATTATTATTCTATGTTACTGCTGCCCCTGACCAGAATTGAACCTGTAGCCTTGAGATAACTGTCACTTAGGACCACAACCTTCTGTTTAATTTTCCAAATGCATCATTTGTCTTGCTGATCCGAAAGCAGATCTCATCATCAAGGGTACCAGTTATGTTTAGCGTGCTACCCAGGTACACATACCTACTTATTTTCATGCAGGTTGTGACCCCTTTTTCTGCAAATTATTTCGGTAACTGTCTTGTTTCTGTGATCCTTGTAATAGGGTCAGACACGTGGCTGTACATGTGCAGAAGTCGCGTGAACACTTAGTACCTTTGCCGCGTCTTTGGAACAATTTAAAATATCTTCAACAACCGTCACACAGAAAAGACACATCTCCGATCTCTGCAGAGCTGAACACTTTTTTTACCCACTCTTCTTTACGGTCTGTTGAAAACGTTGAAATTTTTCCCTTTGTATTATTTTGTAAACTTGTTCATTTGTGTTCATCAATGGTCCTCATCAGCAAAAAAAAACAATTTAATTATCCTATGGTCCTCATCATTAAAAAAAAAAAAAAATTAAGTGTTCTATGGTCCTCATCAATATATATATTTATCGTTCTTGTTCATTTCATCGTCTTCAGTTTTTTCTTCATCGTTGCCTTATTTAATTGTTTACTGTTTTCTTGGACCGTCTTGGTTAAGCTATCTGTTAAGTTACACAGTCTAACAATACAGAATAGTAAAAAAAAGTGTGTTCCACAATAATCTCTTTGTTCTATCACTCGTGCTCTTTTATTGTGTGGCTGATCTCGGGGGGAAATTTGCATATGCCTCAATCTAATCTTGCCAATTCTCTTGGCTCTGAGATCATGTCTCTTAAATTATAGTTTCAGACCAGTCATGTTTCTTGCACAAGGCCAGAAGTATGGAGCACCCAGCAAAATACAAATGGTCTACTAATCTAGCTTTCTAACCATTACATATCTGATATGTATAGATAAAATTGTATGAAAACCACATCAGCATCTGTGTGTGTGTGTGTATATATATATATATATATATATATATATATATATATATATAAAAACACATGTTGTTAAATTGAATTGTTAAATCTTCATTAGAGCATAATGATAATTGTGACCGTTTATGTGCGCAGGAAAGAATGCAAGCGTTTATTTTTGGATGAATCGGTCAGCGAGTGTACCTAGCTAGTTAGAACCCTGTAACAGTATGACCAGCTATATCACACCCCCTCCCCTAATACAACTTCCCGCTATATGCTGAGATGTGTCATGCACCTATGTAATCATTTTCGGATAAATAAAAATTATTTGAGGTGGGTGCAGAAGTGTATTCACATCAAATAGTCAGTTGAATACTGATCAATCTACACAAATCTCAGTAATTTTCACCTTTAGTTGTTAAAATTCCTAGCATTAATTTGTGCATGTGCATTATCTGAAATGAACTTAATTGTTATTAAGAACACATTTTATGATATTTTTGTGTTAAAGCATGCACTTGTATTGTTTTTGAAAAAGTTTCTAAGATTTGTATATTTCGCACGGACACATTCAAAATGGCTACCGTCTTGTTTCAAAGTGAAAGTCAGTTGGCTAAATTCCTAGCATAAAATTATCTGAAATGAACTTAATTGTTATTAAGAACACATTTTATGATATTTTTGTGTTAAAGCATGCAGTTATATTGTTTTCAAAAAAGTTTCTAAGATTTTTATATTTCGCACAGACACATTCAAAATGGCTACCATCTTGTTTCAAAGTGAAAGTCAGTTGGCTAAATTCCTAGCATAAAATTATCTGAAATGAACTTAATTGTTATTAAGAACACATTTTATGATATTTTTGTGTTAAAGCATGCACTTGTATTGTTTTCGAAAAAGTTTCTAAGATTTGTATATTTCGCACAGACACATTCAAAATGGCTACTGTCTTGTTTTAAAGTGAAAGTCAGTTGGCTAAATTCCTAGCATAAAATTATTTGAAATGAACTTAATTGTTATTAAGACATTTTATGATATTTTTGTGTTAAAGCCTGCAGTTGTATTGTTTTTGAAAAAGTTTCTAAGATTAGTTTATTTCACATGGAGACTTTCAAAATAGCTACCGGCTTAGTTCAAAGTGAAAGTCAAGGGAGGTTACTCTAATTGCCTTATTTGCTAGGAATTTTGACAACTAAAGGTGAAAATTACACAAATCTCTACAGTGGCTAACATGCAACATCGTAGTGAGTCTGACATCCTGTTGGACTAATACCTTTGGGAAAGGTATGAATCCCCCTCACCCCCCAGCTATGGGTTAAATAGTACCACTACTGTTCAGCTATAAGGATGGCTTTGGCATTAAATAACCCATGTAGGTTGATATGCCATTAAACAATTAGGGTTATTATCTGAGGTGATGAGAGAACATTAACATTTAAACATGTCATATTAATATTATTAAAAAAATATGGGTAACTAAACAAAATGTCACCCGTTGGGTCACCCATTCAGCTCTGGGTAGATAATTGAGATTAGGGAAAAGGGAGTTAGCTAAGCGAATAAATTTTTTTTAAATAAATGCAGCTGGGCAAAACATTAAAATCCTTTTGTAAGCATTCTAAGAAAGGGAATGTTTGACCTCATTTAAGCTATGGGTTGCTGGTTGTGAAATTTAACATAGAAATACATTTCAAATTCTCCTGTCTCTCTCTCTCTTCAGAGAAACTAACATTATATAACAAGGAGGTAGTCAAGATATACATAGAGGGGAAGAAAGTAGTCAAGAGATACATAGAGAGGAAGAAAGAGATAGACATGGAGTCAAGTAAGAGATTGGTCGGTTTTTGACTTAATTGCAAATTACAACTAATTAAAACAGAATTTTTTTCAAACATAATTCAATCATAAAAGTAAGAGATAATTTAGTATAATTTTTGTGTCATTAAGATAAATAGGAAAAAAGCCTTTAGAGAATAAAAGTTGATTAACTCAGATTTAGTATAATAATAGATTCCATGTCAAATCATCCAGAAAAAGTAAAATTGTCACCCACCCCCTTCAATTTTTCTGAAATTTTTTCTAGGTGTGGAATATGTTAACATTAGACAATCCCAAAAATTTGAGCGTCCAATTCCAGAAATTGGCGGAGTTATGTTGATTTTTAGCTCTCCAAATTTGGTGATGTTTTGTAATCTATGTTTGTCTGTAAAATGAGTTCTAGAGCTTCCCTACTACTAAAAATTGGTTTATAAAAGCATTTTAAAGAAATCCAAAAATGCTATCAAAAAAGTCATAAAGCTAACCAATTTTAAGTTATTGATGATTTCTGATTTTTTCCTAGCAAGATCAATATCCCCTATGTGGCACTGCATCTATGACAAAATTCTTTTTTCTATTATTATTTCACAGATATTGAACATTATTTGTAGCAAAAAGATAGTTTGATATCTGCTATATGATATGGCCTGGATGATTTGACATGGAATTACCTGAATTATTTCAAAAAAGTCCAAATAGCAAAATTTAATTATACTTTAAATATACGCTCCTACATTTGGGTGCGCTGGTGGTTGTTGTCAGTGATGTACTCTGCATGGGTCATTGGGAAGTTTCGGGTCTTCCAACATCAGACTTCCCTTGCCTTGCTGACCCTATCAGAGGTGATCAAACTCTGGTACAACCACCAACAATAGACGCTAAATGATGTTTGACAAAATATTTTTGGACGGTTGTAGAACTCTATCCCATTTAAATACAAAGCACCGCGCATCTGATTGGTTGTTATCAACAGCCAATCAGATGAGCAGTACCCCGTATTTAAATGGGATACTTGGCCAGAAACACTTTTCTCCGTACGGATTACGAGGTTTAGATGATTGGGTAAGTCAACCCTTCTTTAATAATGATAAGAGAGGAATTTTAATTCTTTCCTATATTGTTTAATTTTATAAATATATAATTTTCTTTTTTTAAATTTTTTTTTTTTAGGTGGTCTTCCAGCAAAACGAGCTTTAAAAAAATGTCAACAGCTTGAAAATATTATT
The DNA here is from genome assembly GCA_023376005.1 of Doryteuthis pealeii. Lineage (NCBI taxonomy): Eukaryota > Metazoa > Mollusca > Cephalopoda > Myopsida > Loliginidae > Doryteuthis > Doryteuthis pealeii. Next base: position 34,841,315 of record CM042179.1, on the reverse strand, counting down.
ACAGCTGTGAAGAAAATTGTTACAAAAGGACAAATAATTGTAGACTTTTGTAGTGGTGGGGTAAGATTTTTCTTTTTTTTAAGGCAAGAGTAAAATTTTGCTGCATGTTTTTTTTAATGTTGGAGAAAAATTTTACCTCATATTTTTAGTGCTAGTGTAAATTTGGCTCATTTTTAGTGTTTGATGTTTTTTAAAAATTTTGCCTCATATTTTTAGTGCTAGGGTAAAATTTTGCTGTATGTTTTTTTGGAGTAAATTTTGCCTCATATTTTTAGTGCTAGGGTAAAATTTTGCTGTATGTTTTTGAATGTTGGAGAAAAATTTTGCCTCATATTTTTAGTGCTAGGGTAAAATTTTGCTGTATGTTTTTGAATGTTGGAGAAAATTTTGCCTCATATTTTTAGTGCTAGGGTAAAATTTTGCTGTATGTTTTTGAATGTGGAGTAAAATTTTGCCTCATATTTTTAGTGCTTGCTGTATGTTTTGAATGTTGGAGAAAATTTTGCCTCTATTTTTAGTAAAATTTTGTTTGCCTGTATGTTTTTGAATGTTGAGTAAAATTTTGCCTCATATTTTTAGTGCCTGTTGGAGAAAAATTTTGCCTCATATTTTTATGGAGTAAAATTTTGCCTCATATTTTAGTGCTAGGTAAAATTTTGCTGTATGTTTTTGAATGTTGGAGTAAAATTTTGCCTCATATTTTTAGTGCTAGGGAAAATTTTGCTGTATGTTTTTGAATGTTGGAGAAAAATTTTGCCTCATATTTTTAGTGCTAGGGTAAAATTTTGCTGTATGTTTTTGAATGTTGGAGTAAAATTTTGCCTCATTTTTAGTGCTAGTGTAAAAATTTGGCTCATTTTTAGTGCTTGGGGTAAAATTTTGCCCCATGTTTTTTAATGTTTGAGTAAAATTTTGCCTCATTTTTAGTGCTAGAGCAAAATTTTGCCTCAAATTAATGTTATATACTTTTTCTTAAGTTCTTCCAATGTCTTCTTCTATTCTATCTTCTGTTGGGTCAAATCATGCTTCTTCATCATATCAAATTAGACATCTTCCATTGGAGTTTGTTTGCTTTTCTCTCTGTCTCATTGTTGTTCTTTAATTATAGAAACACAAAGACATATTTTTGTGTACACATTTTTATTCATTCCTTGTGTACGTATAGAGAAACAGAAACAATATAACCACATCTGGCCTTAATGAACACCATCCTCAGCTCTAACTGAATCCAATCCTTCTTTCCCAGAATCGCTTGGTCATGTGACTCTCTAAGCCAATGAAAGTTCCATTCCTGATGAACTTGGGTTCAAGACTGTCAATCAAAATCCGCTGTAATTTTCCACAGTGTTACCATTAATTTTAAAATCTACACTACAATTCTTTACAAAAATGATAGGCTGTACGGTAATCTGAAGATTAGCTACATAAATGAGAGTACCTTCCCCTTGTTTCTTTCACTTTGAGGAAGCCATATGTTTTGGTCGGCCATTTTCTTTTCACAGTAAATCTACACTGAAAATACGAATTTGTTTGAATCAATACAACTGCATGTTTTAACAAGAAAATAACGTAAAATGTGTTCATTTCAAATAATGCGCAAGCACAATTAAGAACACATTTTATGATATTTTCGGGTTAAAACATTCAGTTGTATTGATTCGAACAAATTTGTATTTTCAGTGTAGATTTACTAAAAGTTATAATCACCATCTGCATTCTCAGATGTGTCCAGGTACTAATTGAACTTATACTTGTTGATTAGTTTTTTTTGTTTTGTTTTGTTTTTTAAACTAATTCTTTTTGCAAATTACTTCCCTTGTTCAAGGCTCCATTTTACTATTCTGCTACTACCTACTTATAGTACCACATTAGGTTAAATTAATATTAAAAAAATCTTCTAGAATTTTTCAGGTCTGTATATAATCAGCAGTTTTGAATAACTTGACTCTGACAGAAACAACTCTTAACAACTCAGTATCCTTACTAGGTAATCATTATACACAATCATTACTAAGTAATAATTATTTACTATCATTGCTAAGTAAACATTATACACTATCATTGCTAAGTAATCATTATACACAATCATTACTAAGTAATCATTATACACTATTATTACTAAGTAATTATACACAATCATTGCTAAGTAATCATTATACACTATCATTGCTAAGTAATCATTATACACTATCATTGCTAAGTAATCTTTATACACTATCATTACTAATTAATCATTATACACAATCATTACTAAGTAATCATTATTTACTATCATTGCTAAGTAATTATTATGCACTATCATTACTAAGTAATTATTATGCACTATCATTACTAAGTAATTATTATGCACTATCATTACTAAGTAATCATTATGCACTATCATTACTAAGTAATCATTATACACTATCATTGCTAAGTAATATTACTAAGTAAACATTATACACTATCATTACTAAGTAATCTTTATACACTATCATTACTAATTAATCATTATACACAATCATTACTAAGTAATCATTATTTACTATCATTACTAAGTAATCATTATGCACTATCATTACTAAGTAATCATTATGCACTATCATTACTAAGTAATCATTATACACAATCATTACTAAGTAATCATTATACACAATCATTACTAATTAATTATTATATACTAGCTGCAATCTAAGTTTTGACTTCCTATTCTGTGTAGACAAGTATATCAACTAGTATATTATATTTGGTGCTATCAATATTTCAGTATATTCTTCTTTTTTTTTATATTTAGGGACATCTTGGAATTGCTTTGGCTAGTCTTATTCCATACTGTCAGGTAAGTTATCTTTTGATTAGATTATTTTTTTCCATGTCAAACAGAATAATTTCAATATATATAAAACAATAGTAGGGAATTCTCAATTCCACGGTCCCCATTGCCTTGTGTCATACATAAGATCACCTGTGCTGAGTCAATCAGGATGAACAGCACGATTCTCACAAGATGGAGGATTTGCATAACAACTCAGCCAACCACCATAAAAGCAAGTAATCATCTGTATTGAGTCACAAGGAGAAAGAAGTTGGAGAAGCAGCATGTGAATGATACTGCGATTCAATTGTGATTCATTCTTGTTTTCGCACCTTAAACACCTGGACACTTACACTAATGCAATCAATAAGTGAAAAAAAAAAAAAAGTGAAGTAAAGTCATCGGGGCAGCCGAATAATTGAACAACTGGCTTCAGAAAAATGAACTGTCCAGACAATCAATTGATAATGCAGATTCAGTCTCTATTTGTTTGTAACCAAAACTATGTCACTACTTATGTCACAATTACCAATATTGTCAATAGATAGAATAAAGAACAATTAATAATAATAAAATAAATAAAATCTGTTCCTTATAATTCAACATTTGAATCTTTTCTATTGTAATAAATAAACTATTTAAATAAATAAAAAGAAGTTGTCATTGTCAGGGTTGCCTAAATTCAGTATCAGCCAGACAATGGGGGAGTCTATCCTCCTTTCACTAGCGCTAGACCAAGGAGATTATTTTAGCGTTTGAGGTGGAGCTCCTCACTTTACTGCACAGATCCTTGTGCTACTCATTTGCTGAGTTGGTGAGGGCTGGTATCGAACCAGGAACCTTGTGATTACTAGCCAAACACTCTATTGACTGAGCTAAACTGGCCTTAAATGGTTTTAATTCTTTGCCTACCAAAATTTCCTCCATGGCTGTACCAAATTTCCTTGGTATCTTTTTACCTGTATAATGGGATATTTCATAGTTCACTATCTATTTACCTCAGAGGAGAGCTACTGTGAGCAGTTTAAAGTAGGCAAAGAGTGAAACATCTTTTACTCTTTGCCTACCAAATTTCCTACCTGGCTGTACCAAATTTCCTTGGTATCTTTTTACCTGTATAATGGGATATTTCATAGTTCACTATCTATTCACCTCAAAATTCATTCTAGTCAAATAAAGTCCTATTATTAATGTAATCTGAGTCTGTCTGCTCAATTATAATGAACTAACCATCAGTTTTTGTACTTTGCTTGGGTTTAGTAGGAGAGTCACTGTGAGTGGCTTAAAGTAGGCAAAGAATGAAACATCTTTTACTCTTTGCCTACCAAAGTTCCTACCTGGCTGTACCAAATTTTCTTGGTATTTTCTGTCCCTGAATGATGGGATATTTCAAAGTTCACTATCTATTCCTTTCAGAACTCATTCTATTCAACCCTATTGCCCTTATGGCAAGCCCCAACCCCTTTTTTATCATATGGGTGCTAGAAGGCGGTAACGTTAAACTCTATCTGATGGTGAGGTTCCAGTTTTGGAGATTTAGGGAATGTGGAGCACCCCTTCATCACCATTGCTCCCTGGTCCACTCTGACCCGGAGTGGTAGTACCTGTTAGGGGTCCCATCTATGGGTTGAATAGAAAAACATGAGTTGATAAACAAAATTGTCTTATGCATTAAGAATGAATTTATTTCACAACTTTGTCGGCATTAAATAACCCACCGAGGTTGATATGCCGTAAAACAAAACAAACCAAACCAAATGAGTCCTTCTGCTCTATTATAATGAATTAACCATCATTTTTTTTTTTTTACTTTGATTGCATTGTTGGGAGAGCCACTGTGAGCGGGTTAAAGTAGGCAAAGAGTTAAAGAACATCCTGTTGTAAGCATTTCATTGTAAGTTATTTTTTAAATTTTTCTTGCTATTTTTTTTTTTTAATAGGTGTATTTAATTGAAAACAAGGAAGAGTCACTACACATTGCAAAATCCAGAGTTGATAAATTAGGACTGAAGAATATCACTTTGTATCAGGTATGTCTAACATGTCTATTATTTTGTTTTATACTGGAACATAAAATATTTCTGTATATTCTAGTACACAGAATAAGGGTAAACAATAAAGTACTTTTTAGCAGAGGTCTTAGTAGACGATTTTCATAACAATTTTCATAACAATTATTTTGTTTTATACTGGAACATAAAATATTTCTGTATATTCTAGTACACAGAATAAGGGTAAACAATAAAGTACTTTTTAGCAGAGGTCTTAGTAGACGATTTTCACAACAATCTGCTGTCTGCTCTAAAAAAAAATTTTTTAAATTGATGGGCGTACATCCCTGCACCCACCTCAAATAATCTTTATTTACTCGAGAATGGTTTACAGAGGTGTACACACATCTTGGCATATATATATTTACCAACCCCCTCCGCACGAGCAGGATGTGACACAAGGTCAATTTCTTAAGCGGAGTTTAACGGGTTTGAATTCAGAGTCTTCCTTCTTCTAGACCAGTTGCCTAACCAAGGTTAAAGAGCACATTCTGCCCTACTATTTACCCATAGCTGGAGGGAGAGTAGAATTCATACCTTTCCCAAGGATATTAGCGCTAAGTGAAATGCAATTACCACGTCCAGGATTTGAACTCGGGACGACGAGTCAATTTCCCATGACTTTAACCATTACATCACATCTTGGCATATAGCCGGAAGTTGCATCTTCATATCTATCTATCTATCTCAATTTGTTTATATTTATCTATATTACTTTAAATACTAAGATTTTCTTTTATTCATGTTTGTTTAATGTCTTGTTTTTAGTTTAAATAAACAAGAATTACGACAAAAAAAGAAGCGAAAACCCCCCCCCCATACATTTACTTGTCAAAAATATCTATCTATCTCCATTTGTTCATATCTATCTATATTATTTTGTTTGTTTATCTATCTATCTCAGTCTATTCCAAGCTATATATCCATCTTCATATCTAAACAAGAATTACAACAAATTTCTATGAACAAGAATTACGACAAATTTCTATAAACAAGAATTACAACAAATTACGATAAATAAGAATTACAACAAAAAGAGAAGCCCCCCCCCCAATACATTTAACACCCTAAATTGGTTGTTTTCTTTCAAGTAACACCGCCGCGACGACGTAGCTAGGTGTCGTTATTTTAATAGTAACCGGGTAGCAATCTTTGAGGCAGGAGACTGGGACGCAATTCCTCATAAATTTCCCACTTGCCAACTGATCCATAAAAAAAAACCCAAAAAAAAGCCACTTGGCATATAGCCGGAAGTTGCATTTTGGTAAGGGGTAACAAAACTGCCCATACTTTCTGATGGTTCTAGCTAGCTAGGTACACTTGCCAACTGATCCATAAAAATAAAATAGAAAACACTTGCTTTCCTCTTCCTGTGTAAGAGAAAGATAGAGAGGTGTGAGAACACAAGAACGATAACATTAATCTGTTTCAATTGATTATGAAACGAAGGAAAGAAAGAAGAAAAAAAAGTGCGAGAGAGTTAAATTAAGATCGTTATACTTTTTACATATTGATCTATTTGGCAATAGCTCTTAAGTAAACATATCAAACATTATAATGATTACATTATCATACTGTGGTATATCCACAGGTTCTGATAGTATTATAAATAATACCATATAATATCTATTTTGATTGCATAATGTTCCACTAGAAATAATAAAAATCTTGATATACATGTGTGTGTGCATGTGTACTTTTCATTTTTTTTATATTTGATTCTGATGTTTCTAGTTTTTTTAATTTTTTTTTTTCTCTCGTATTTTAATTTCAGTGCAATCTTGGCTATTTCCATGGTAAATTTGATCTTGGCACATGTTTACATGCATGTGGTGTAGCCACAGACATGGTACTACAGAAATGCATTAATAGTGATGCTGCATTTGTTGTGTGTCCGTGTTGTTATGGGGCCGTACAAAATACACATTTGATTACATATCCAAGAAGTCAGCTTTTTCAAGATGCAAATATTTCTGATACGGTAAGTTATTTTAGTTTCCAAACAAATTGCAGCATACTAATTCTGAATTTTTGAGATGAGGCTTGATTATTACTATTATTAGTATTATTCGGACTATTGTCCTCATCTTCATTGTTATCTGTACAACGTTTCGGCCTATGTGCCCTCTGGCTTTCTTCAGTTATTTCTTGTCAGACTTTGGTTAGCAGAATGTGAACAGGAACTGTTCACATGTGAACAGTCTACCCCCATGGACTGAATAAAGGGTTAAGTTCAAATTTCCGTGATAACTCCTGATCACGACAAGAAGATTCCTGAGTTTGAAAAGAAGGTTCCCAAGTTCGACAAAAAATACCTGAAAAGGCTGGAGGGCACATCGGCCAAATCGTTGTACAGATAACAATGAAGATGAGGACAATAGTCCAAATAAAACAAATTACAGCGTGTAAGATAAGATTGCATTCTCCATAGCATTATTGTATTCTGCTATAATATTTATAATTTAGAGGGCCGGGTTAGCTCAGTCAGTAGAGTGTTCAGCTAGAAACCACAAGGTTCCTAGTTCGATACCGGCCCTCCCCAACTCAGCGTATGAGTAGCACAGGGATCTGTACAGTAAAGTGAGGAGCAGACGCTAAAAACAATCTCCTTGGTCTAGCACTAGTGAAAAGGGGATAGATTCCCTCGCTGATTGGCTGATACCGACTTTAGGCCACCCCAATGACTTTACTTACTTACTTACTTATGATGTAATCTGAAGAAGAAAAAGAAGTACCCCAAGTGAGAGCTGTTTTGCTTTTCCCCATAAACTCCTGGTTGTTTGTTCACAAACAACAGGCGATTTTTTTTGTGTTAGAATTGAACTGTAAGATTTTTTTACAACCCAAAGACATGTTTTTATGCTAAAATAGTTTTAGATTATAATTTTTAAAAATAGTCATTTATTGGTTACTTGGTCCCAACATCCTTTTATCTAAATAAACATAAAAAATATTTTGCAAATAAAAAATATTTTCATTTAAATAAACATATCTGCATTTCTCTTCTGATTAAATAAAAACTATTTTAATATAAAAATGCGTCTTTCATATAAAAACGTGTCTTTTGTTTAAAGTTTTTAAAACTTTAAAAAATTCCTATTGAATTAACAACAACATGAAATAACTACTGTTTTTATTAAAATCTAAAACTATTTTAGTATAAAAACATGCCTTTGGGTTGTAAATATACATGAACAAACTTTTTAAAATATATTACAGTGAAATTCTAACACAAAAAAATCGCCTGTTGTTTGTAAACAAACAACCAGGAGTTTATGGTGTAAAGTAAAAGGTGTTCTTTTCAAAACAGCTTTCATCTGGGGTGCTTAATGGTTACATGGTCCCATCATTTTGGTGTAATATTTTCAAATGATACTTTCTGTATTTTTCTTTGAAATAAAATTCCGATAATTTAAAAATAATTATTTCAAATATTGATAGGATTTTGAACTCTACTATTTCTATTCCATACAATAATCACATTATTTTATTATTACTTACTGTTGTGACAAAACTGGAATTATAGCAGAAATTTTAAACATGGAGAAAATTTAAAGTAATTATTCATTAAAATTTAAAGTAATTATTCATTACAAGTTTTCTTTGTATAAAATTATTTCACACATTTTTGAATAATGTCACCGAGCTGAAAAGTTTAATTTCAATCCGTTTATAATTCTGCTGGATATAAATAAACCATTTAAAATTGTTTTAAAACAACTATTTAAAAAGGTCAGTGTTTGGTCTAATTGTATTTAACAATTTAGAGAAAAAAATGATTTATCATTTCTGAAAATGCAAATAATTATTGAATCAATAATAATTAAACAATTTTCTTTTTTTATCTAATTTTAATTAATTTTTATTTTTTATTTAATTATATCTAATAATTTAAAGAAACAACTAATTCATCATTTCTTAAAATTTAAATAATTATTGAATCAATAATAATTAAATTTTTTTCTTTTTTTCTTTTTTTAACTAATTGTATTTAATAATCTTATTATAATGGAGATTGTGTGTTTTTCTGTCTGTAACCGAAACTATATTACTACTCAAGTCACAATTCCCTTAATTATTTACGTCAAATTCTCCATGATTTCATTCTTTTAAACTTTCAGTTATTAATAAAAATTGTTTTACATTATTAATACTGTTGACCATATCTACGTACTAATAACATGCAATTGTATTTATATATACAACAAAATAGCGGTTTACAATTTGAACGAGAAGGCTAATTTGCATATTGAAATTTAAAATTTTATTTTAATAAATATGTGCTTGGTATTATTGATTTCTAATTGTTTGGTTTTATCTTAATGAATATGAGAAAAAATCTTGTGGATAAATATTAAAAGAAATTCATTAACAAGAAGAAATAACTGTGATATTATCCTTTACTTCCTATTTTAACTAAATAGTTAAATTACGAAAATTTACCAATGAAAGAGGGGAGTAATGGAAAATGATAGAAGAGTTAGTTTCCAAGTTGTTCTATTTTTCAATCATACCCCCCTCTGTTTCAAATCTTTTTTATCTGCATTCTTATTCAGTTTCATTTGCCTTTGTAATTTAACATATAATTATATTAAAACTTAAATACTTGCACCCGGAGGGTGCATATATTTGCTAGTTTAAATAAAGAACTAATTTATCAGTACTGAGAATGCTAATAATTAATTTATCATTAATAATTAAACATTTTTTTATTTTTTTTATTTAATTGTAACAATTTGATAATTAAACAGTTTTCTTTCTTTTTATTTAAAAAAAATTTCTTTTTTCTTTTTTCTTAGGATCTCTTAACGTTGGGTCATGCAGCTGACCAAACAGAATTAAAGATTGCAGTTGCTGAACAAGGTATTTACAAATTTTTATTTTATCTTTATTGAATTTCATTTTATTTTATTATTTTTCTTGTGAGTTGTGGTGGTGATCTTCTTCGTTCAGATCTTTTTTTTTCTTCTTTATGTCTTCATCATTTCCTTTTTCATTAACAGAAAATTTTTATTTTATCTTTATTGTATTTCATTTTATTTTTATTATTTTTCTTGTGAGTTGTGGTGGTGATCTTCTTCGTTCAGATCTTTTTTTTTCTTCTTTATGTCATCGTCTTCGTCGTCCTCCTCCTTTTTCATTAGCAGAAAATGAAACAACTAAAGCCGTCTAACTCCTACCTTGTAACCTATCCTGAGTAATTTGTTTCTAAGAAACTATTGAAATGTATTTACAGTTAACTTGAAATGATGAGGGAAGAAAAGAGAAAAACACTGGGATGCGATTTTACTGCGTCTTTTAGATTTTTGTACGTCAGGAACGCATGATGCATACCTATCAGCATCTATGCCATATATATATATATATATATCTTTTATTAAAATTAGTGCACTGATCAATCTGTACTCAGGAGAAAGCTGTACATAAAACAGACCTGATGGTAGTTGTGGCACTCCACCTCAGATGTAAAATCAATCTCCTTGGTTTAGCACTAGTGAAAAGGGGTTAGAATCCCTTGCTGTCGGGCTACCCCAAATTTTTTGTTTTTTATTAGTAGGTATGATTAAATTCATGGTACAGGCTGACCCCCCAAAAAATAGAACCCAAATAAATTTTATTTAATCTTATCAATGTCTATAAAATTTCAAGAAACTTGTTGAACTTAAACTTCAGTCTTTGCACATCTAAGTTTCAGTTATCTGGTTGCTTTAAAGGCATTCTCTGTCTAAAATATGCTCCAAATGGGTACCGCGGTGTTGGAGGCAAACTTGCGCATGTTTCTTTCTGCCCTAGCACTCACCCCCCGACTAGAATAAGTGTCTCTTAGACATTTTTCTGGACCCAGTCAAAGATCCTGCTTTTTGAGGGGAGATGATCTTTTGCGTATTTATTGTCCAAATAGTAGAAATGTCACCAGGCAACGGATGTATGTAATACCTACCATATACAATCTATTTGGGATAACTAAATAATGCACCATAACCTATTTATATAAAAAAAAATAGGTAATAGCAACCCATTTCTCAAAATGTGGGTCACTGAAACCCATTTTTCTTTATAAAACAGGTCACTGTAACCTGTTTATTGAAAATAGGTCGTGATGACCTATTTATAGAAAGTAGGTCGCTTTGACCTACTTATGAGTAAATTAGGTCAGCGTGACATATTTACAATAAAATAGGTTGCTGTGACCTATTTATGGAAAATTTTGTCAACATTACAAAAGAAGAAAAAACAAAAGGGGTAACGTTATGAAAGTAGAAAAACCAAAAGGATTTATTTTAAGGGTTAATTTTACAAGAGTAGAAAAACCAAAAGGGTTTATTAAGGAGTAACATTACAGTCATTGCTGCCTCTTCTGTCTTTTACTACCTTTCATTTTGCTTACTGTCGATGTGGATTATGCATTAAATGTTGAGGATTCTTATGAAACACTTCATATCTACTGCTTGGATTCTTCTGCGGTTCACAAGTGTGTTCATATCTCACAAGTATGGGGAGTCCCCATGGTGTAGTGGATACTGTGCTGCCCTGTGACATTATAGTAGTTTGAATTTTACTTACATTATTACATACACTTTGGAAAAGTATCTCCCTGGTTATGGATTAAATACTACAACTGCTGTTCTTCTACAGGAATGACTTTGGCATCAAATAACCTATGAAGGTTGATATGCCATTAAACAAAGAAACCAAACCAAGCAAGCATGAAAAATATTGATGTGTCCTTTTTTAATAATTTGAGTGTCCTTTTTTTTAATAATTTGAGTGTCCTTTTTTAATAATTGAGTGTCCTTTTAATAATTTAATAATTTGAGTGTCCTTTTTTTGAATAATTTTGATAATTTGAGTGTCCTTTTTTAATAATTTGAGTGTCTTTTTGATTTTGATAATTTGAGTGTCCTTTTTGATAATTTGAGTGTCCTTTTTTGAGTTCCTTTTTGATCATTTTAATAATTTGAGTGTCCTTTTTTTTTTTAATAATTTGAGTTTCCTTTTTAATAATTTGAGTGTCCTTTTTGATAATTTTGATAATTTGAGTGTCCTTTTTGATAATTTAGTGTCCTTTTTGATAATTTGAGTATCCTTTTGATCATTTTTAATAATTTGAGTGTCCTTTTTTAATAATTTGAGTGTCCTTTTTGATAATTTTAATAATTTGAGTGTTTTTTTATAATTTTGATAATTGAGTGTCCTTTTTAATAATTTGAGTGTCCTTTTTGATTTTTAATAATTTGAGTGTTTTTTAATAATTTGAGTGTCCTTTTTGATAATTTTATAATTTGAGTGTCCTTTTTAATAATTTTAATAATTTGAGTGTCCTTTTTGATAATTTTAATAATTTGAATGTCCTTTTTTAATAATTTGAGTGTCCTTTTTAAATAATTTTAATAATTTGAGCGTCCTTTTTTAATAATTTGAGTGTCCTTAAAATCAATAAAAAAAAAGGACACTCAAATTATTAAATCAATAAAAAAAAGGACAATCAAATTATTAAAAAAGGACACTCAAATTATTAATTTGAGTGTCCTTTTTTAATAATTTGATTGTCCTTTTTTTTATTGATTTAATAATTTGAGTGTCCTTTTTTTTTATTGATTTTAACGGCATATCAACCCACCTAGGGTTATTTACCTAGAGGTTAGGGAATCGTGTTCATCACATGTTTATATTTACATCTTTTATGTAGTTTTTTGTTTTTTTTGCACACATCCCTATCAAATGTTTTTTTTGCACACATCCCTATCAAATGTTTTTTTTGCACACATCCCTATCAAATGTTTTTTTGCCCACATCCCTATCAATGTTTTTTTTGCACACATCCCTATCAAATGTTTTTTTTGCACACATCCCTATCAAATGTTTTTTTTGCACACATCCCTATCAAATAGAAATGATTTTTAATCAAATCTAATAGATGAAACCTTAACAGTCACTACCACTCCGGGTCAGAGTAGGCCTGGGAGGTAATGGCAATGAAAGGATGACTCCATACTTCCAAGAGCTTAAGAACTGGTGCTTCACCATCTGAATTAATCTAGTGTCATATCCCTTTTTTAGAGGAGGATTGAGGTCATATGTTACGTTGTAATATTCACGGCACTAAAACGATACATGTACGTCAACCCCCGACTTCTGCTTGCCACTCAATTCTTCGTTCGGGGTCACGCTACGGTCAAACCATCATCTATCCTTTTTTAAACCTTCATCATTTCTTCCTCCTCCTTCCATTAGTAGTCCTAGCTCACAAAAGTCAGGAATATACCCATCTTGCAACACATACCCTTCTACAGGGGATACAGTCAGCATATTATAAGATTGGAGGTGTATGTTATTTTCATAGGAAATGGACATGTTGACCTGAGTTCAAATTCAAAATGAAAGATTGATGTCTGATAGATATTAATGTGACATTCTAATATAATATTTCCTCATATAACAAACCAATTTTCACCATTGAAATAAACTGAAATGCCATTAATCTGTTCCACCCCCACCCCCACCCACCCTGATTAATTTTATTTATTTATATAAAAAATGCACTATATAGACATAAAAAAAATGTCTAAAAATGTTTGGCTTTTAATCTGGACTATACTACCCTATCTTATAATAAGAAATATAAATGACAAATATAAATGACAAATATAAATAGGTCAGATATAAATGACAAATATAAAAAGGTGAGATATAAATTACAAATATAAAAAGGTCAGATATAAATGACAAATATAAATGACAAATATAAAAAGGTCAGATCAACCTATTTTAATATAACTTTAAATTTTCTACTTTTCTCCAAATTTAATACTTTTTAAGTATTAAAGTAAGTATTAAAGACTTTTAGGTTTAAAAATAAAATTTACATTATTTTTAATCCAAAATCGCTTTTTTATACAAATTTGGGGTGGTAACTACAAGAATAGACTCAGTCCTACTTAGTGATCTATTTCACTGGACTCTTTAACCTTGGTTAGGCAACCAGTCTAGGAGAAGAAAAACTCTGAATTCAAATCTGGTCACTACTAGAATAGACTCAGGCCTACTTAGTGATCTATTTCACTGGACTCTTTAACCTTGGTTAGGCAACCAGTCTAGGAGAAGAAAAACTCTGAATTCAAAACCTGGTCACTACTAGAATAGACTCAGCCCTACTTAGGGATCTATTTCAATTTAATTTAATTTTAATTGATCCATTTGTAAATCATCCCATTTTGATTGGAACTAATTACTTTATTTTTTAAATTTCATGTTTCCTAAAGAAAAGGAATAGAAATTAAGAATAATTAAATAAAATCATTGTATATAAAAGAATAGGTAAGTTTTGTGGTAGTATTTCAATAGGCTAATGATAATGCTTTCCTTTTTAATTGGGATGGGGGGGGGATATTTAACAGCATATCAAATCTTCATGGGTTATTTAATGCTAATAATAAATATATAATAAAATTTAAGTTTGAATAGGGTCAGTTTAGCTCAGTCGGTAGAGCATCCACCTAGGAACTAAATGTTCTTCTTTCTCTAGCCCTAATGAAAAGTAGATAGACTCCCTCACTGTCTGGCTGATATATATATATATATATATATATATATACATATATATATATATAAAAAGTTGACGGGGCGGCCTAAAGTCGGTATCAGCCAATCAGCGAGGGAGTCTATCCCCTTTTTCAATAGCGCTAGACCAAGGAGATTGCTTTTAGCATCTGAGGTGGAGCGCCACACCTACCATCAGCTCCTTACTTTACCGCACAGATCCCTGTGCTACTCATACGCTGAGTTGGCGAGGACCGGTATCGAACTAGGAACCTTGTGGTTTCTAGCCGAACGCTCTACCGACTGAGCTAACCCGGCCCCATATATATATATATATAAAATATATATATATATATTGTCTGAAGATCGAGCAAAGAATTTATTTAAAATTTTTTTAAACTTTTTCTACAGTAATATATATTGTCTGATGATCATACAAGGGATTTATTTTTAAAATTAAAAAAAAAAAATCTTTACATTTTTCTATGATAATTTAGGCCACCCCGATGACTTACTGGTATATGGACAGGGTTTGTTTTTTTTATGTTTTTAGATTTAAAAAAAATTAAAATTTAGATATCAATTAATTTTTTTTTTTTTTTTTCATTTCAGGTCGGTACTGTATGAATTTGGTTGATACAGATCGTTTGGCTTATGCGGAGGAGAAAGACTACAATGTTATTTTATGTTCACTTCAACCATTGACATGTACCCCAAAGAACAATCTGCTGATTGGCACACCAAAACACACCCACAATGGTGTCAGCTGATATAACTTATGTTATGTCCTCACTATCAAAAACATCTTATAATGCAAACCAAAACCATTCCAACTGTGATATAAAATTTATGTACATTTTATCACTCTGATTTTAGAAATTTTGAATTTGCTATAAAAAAAAAATAAAAAAGGAGGAAAAGAAAATGAGATAAAATAAAAAAATCAGCCTTGATACTTTTTAATATCTATTTTTTTTTTTTTTTTTAATGAATAATAATGGAATTATTTGTCTTAATTTTGTGTTTTTAGATCTTATTTAGATCTTATCTTCTTAGTTTTTAGATCTTTATTGTTTTTAGATCTTATCTTGCAAGAGATCTTATCTTGCAAGAGACAATATTGTTTTTAGATCTTATCTTGCAAGAGACAATATTGTTTTTTTTTTAGAACTTATCTTTCAAGAGACAATTTTTGTTTTTTTAGATCTTATCTTGCAAGAGACAATTTGTTTTTTAGATCTTGCAAGAGACAATATTGTTTTTTAGATCTTATCTTGCAAGAGACATTTTTTTTTTTTTTTTTAGATGAGGCTTGATGTGTATAATTTTGATATTTCGTACCTAGATTTCTAGAATTTTAACCTCACCACTAGATGCTGTTTAATGTCATACCAAGAACGCTCTGTCTATAGCTTGTGATATATTGTTTAGTAAATAGCACACACATACATGAAGACCATGTAAGGTTTCTTTTGTAGTGTAATGGTTAACAAGCTAGGCTAGTGGACCATAACTGAGTTTAATTCTCACTCATCTGATTTCGTGCCATAACTGCATTAAGAAGGAAAACTCTGAATTTAAACCTGTTAAACTCTGCTTAATAAATTGACCTTGTGTCGCATCCTACTCGTGCAGAGGGGTTGGTAAATATATATATGAGAAATATAAGCACAAATAAGGTAGAATTGTTAAGTAGTAGTTGACCATGTAACGATTTTATGGGCCATCCTTTAGGCTTTAAGCAAAAGTACTTGTCCAGCGGAAATCCTTGGTAAAGAATCCTTTGGTTGTTCCTTAGTGCTCCTCACTATTGCAAGTCCTTCGTCAATTATTGCAAATGGACATCTCTCAGTATCGGTGATAAAGTAGTCAACCAGCCACGCATTTGGGCTGTTGATTGGCTGAGGTTTAAACCACGTGACCTCGCTTAGTCTATAAATTTAAATGGTGGATTGTAGCACAGCTTATATCACCAAATAATCCAACAGACCAAACATGTTGAGATTTAGTTTGTTTGTTTTTTTTGTAAAAGGAACCCAAAAGAAAGAGAAAAAAAAAACATCAAATTTGGTTTTCAGACAAAAGAGTCCTATGTCACTTGGATTTAAATATTAAAAATATTTTCACTATTTCTCTGAATTTTTTAGATGAGGCTTGATAATTTTTATTATTTGCACTAGCAAAAATATGCACTCTCCGGGTACAAGTATTTAATTTTTAATGTAATAAAATATTATATTAAATTAGAAAGGCTAATGAAACTAAATAAGAATGCAGATAAAAAGATTTGAAACAGAGGGAGTATAATAAAAGATTTGAAACAGAGGGAGTATAATCAAAAAATAGAACAACTGAATCTTACTCTTCGATCACTCGTGTCTTTCTCTTGTTATTTTTTCTAATTTAAGTATTTAGTTAAAAGAGGAAGTAAAGAATAAAATGACAGTTATTTTTTCTTCTTAATGGATTTCATTGAAGATTTATTGAAGAGATTTTTGCTTATATTCATTAAAATAAAACCAAACAGTTAGAAATCAATAATACTGAGCACATATTTATTAAATTCGATTTTTTAATATCAATATGCAAATTAGCCTTCCCGTTCACACTGTGAACCGCTATTTTGTTGTATATATAAATATAATTGCATGTTATTAGTATGTAGATATGGTTATCAGTATTAATTATTTAAAAACAATTTTATTTATAATTGAGGTTAAAATAAAAATAAAATCATTGAGAATGTGATGTGAATAACTAAGGGAATTGTGATTTGAGTAGTAATATAGTTTCGGTTACAGACACAAAAACACACAATCTCCATTATAATAAGATTATTCAGACTATTAGACAAATGGCATAGTGGATCTAGGCATTGAGTTAATACAGTTCTTCTAAGTGACAGTTATCTCTAGGATGCAGGTTCAATGCTGGTCAAGGGCGGTAGTAACATAGAATAATAATTAACACAACTTAACACTTGTACCCAGTCATGGTTAACAGATTGAGAAAAGTCTACCCCCGTGGATTGAATAAAAGGTTAGGTTCAAAGTTCCGTGAAGGCTCCCGATTACGACAAGAAGGTTCCTGAGTTTGAGAAGGTTCCCAAGTCGGACAAGAAATACCTGAAGAAGACCGGAGGATACATAGGCCAAAACGTTGTACAAATAACAATAAAGGTAAGGACAATGGTCCGAATAATCCAAATAATACTAATTATCTTCATTATCATGTTCACATTCTTTACTTTTCCATCACCATAAGATTGTACTTAATAAAGAATAAACAAGATCATCCAAAGTTGAAAAGTCTCTGTTCCTTTCTGTTACATGTACAATAGGGTAGATCGATTTTTCACTTTTTTGAAATATCAAATTGTCGATTTATGCGAAAGTTGTGTGTTAGTATACTGAATAATGATATAAAAAATTAGATATTTTACTTGCACCATTGTTTGAAGAAATAGAATCAACCATCATTTACTAAAATACACTAACAATCTTCATTTTCGCAAAATTTACCCTTTAGAAAACTAAAAGGATTTTTAGTGCATTTTAGTAAAAGATGCTTGATGCTATTTTCTCAAACAATGGTATGAGTAAAAGATCAAATTTTTGGTCTCAGTATATAACTTTTGCATCAATGGACAATTTGATTTTTTTTTTTTTTTTTTAAGTGAAAAATCGACCTACCCTAATGTACAACTTATATTCTGATATATGTTGAGAAGCGCGGTGGTGTAATGGTTAAAGTCTTGGGAAATGGACTCGTCGCCCCGAGTTCAAATCCTGGACGTGGTAATTGCATTTCACTTAGCGCTAATACCCTTGGGAAAGGTATGAATCCTACTCTCCCTCCAGCTATGGGTAAATAGTAGGGCGGACTGGACTCTTTAACCATGGTTAGGCAACCGGTCTAGGAGAAGGAAAACTCTGAATACAAACTTTTGCATCAATGGACAATTTGATATTTTTAAAAAGTGAAAAATCGACCTACCCTAATATCCTGATATATGTTGAAATAGAAAAGGAAAGAAACCACTACCTAACTTACAGAATACATGGTTTTTCCTTGTACAGATGATATCCCATCCTCAAGAGAGTCCAAATACTCTGCCATACAAATTTATTTTTGCATATAAAAACATGTTTGACATTATGTTCTTATCAAATTAATAACATTTAAATTTAGAAGAAGAAAAAAAAATCAAATTAAATTGACATCAGTATAACTCCAACATTTTTTAACATTCATTTTTTCATTTTTATAAAAGTATTTTATGCTTCAAATTTTTTAAAATGCATAAAAAGGTATTTCTCTGAATTTTAAGATAGTTCTATGTGACAGTTATCTCTAGACTGTAGGTTCAATCCTGGTCATGCGCAGCAGCAGCATAGAATAATAATTAACACCTGTACACCCATCTATGGTTAGCAGAATGAGAACAGGATACTCCTGTGGACTGAATAAAGGGTTAGGTTTAAAGTTCCGTGATGGCTCCCGATTACGACAAGAAGGTTCCTGAGTCCAAGATGGTTCCTGAATCTGAAAAGAAATACCTGAAGAAGGCCGGACGGCACATCAGCCGAAACATTGTACAGATAACAATGAAGATGAGGACAATAGTTCGAGTAACACAAATAATGCATAAAAAGGTGTGTTTTTTTTTAAAGTAAGGAGTGAAAGATTTTATCACTGAAAAATGTGTTTAATTTTTTTTTTAAATGATTATTTTATTTGAATGAGAACAGGATACCCCTGTGGACTGAATAAAGGGTTAGGTTTAAGGTTCCGTGATGGCTCCTGATTACAACAAGGTTCCCGAGTCTGACAAGAAATAACAATAAAGATGAGGACAATAGTCTGAATAATACAAATAATGATTACTTTTTTTAAGTAAGGAGTGAAAGATTTTATCACAGAAAAATGTTTTTAATTCTAAAAAAAATTATTATTTTATTGGCTGTAAAAAATGAATAAGCAACAATGTGCAAATTTTGAAATATTTTTTTTTTACACAATTTATTATTGCAATTAAAAAAATTCATTTCAATTTTTTTTTTTTTTTTTTGGCCATTAAAAAAATATATATATGTGGAGAAATTTTCCATCAGACAAAAGGCAATCTGAAATATTTGATATGAAGTAGTGATTTCATATTTCCTTTAATCTCTTGAACATTCTGATTTCTTAAATTTTCAGTTTAGAAAACTGAAAGTCGAATTAAATCTGCTGACTCATAATTGGTCTGTCCATTTTTACAATGCACAGCATCATAGAGAGTATAAAACTTTCAAGTAATACTCTTTGGTGACATTTCAACCTTCAGGAGTATATTCAAAGTGAACTACACCCTCTTTGTCAAAAAAAAAAAAAAAAAAAAAAAAAAAAAAAAAAACACTGAGCAGCACGTTTGGTCTTGCTCTGAACTTGACAAGACCTTCTTTTGCTTTGGTGATGACCTAGACTTCCACAGATGACTGAACCTTACTTTCAGGATCATAGCCATATACCCACAATTCATCATATGAGGCTTTTTTTTAAAAAAAAAGGCTGTATGGGCTTCTCTATACTGAAGCAAATCTGTAGCTGTGGTCATCCGTAAAACACCTCCTGCTCTTGTGTGAGAAGCTCTGGAACAAGCTTGGTTGCAACTTGTCACTCATCCCCAAATTTTCTGTAAGAATGGCTTGACATAACACAATGGAAATGCCCACCTCATCACAAAACTCTCTGACAGTCAATCTTCTATCCGCCTTCAGCAGACTGTACACCTTCTCAACTGTTTCAGCAGTTCAGTTAGTTTATTAGGGCTGGTTTAGCTCAGTCGGTAGGGCGTCAGGCTGGGAGTCACAAGGTCCCGGGTTCGATACTGACCCTCGCCAACTCAGCGTATGAGTAGCACAGGGATCTGTGTGGTAAAGTGAGGAGCTGATCGTAGGTCTGGTGCTCCACCTCAGATGCCTAAAACAATCTTCTTGGTCTATTGCTAGTGAAAAGGGGATAGACTCCCTCACTGTCTGGCTGATACTGACTTTAGGTCACCCCAACAATGACAACTTTTTTTATTTATTTAAATAACATAGTTTATTTATTACAATGGAAAGGATTCAAACGTTGAAATATAAGGAACAGCTTTTATTTATTTTATCAATATTAATTGTTCTTTGTAAGCAGTGACATAGTTTTGGTTACAGACAAATAGAGACTGATTGTCTGGACAGTTCATTTTTCTGAAGCCAGTTCTTCAATTATTTTTGTGATATAGTTATTTACTAAGGTTAGCTTAGATGTGGCACAAGGCCAAAAGTATGGGGAGCCCAATAAGAATCAAACTCACTAACGATGGTCTGGAAATCTAGCTTGCTAACCATTACACCACATGAGGTGCCCTTATTTTTGTGATATAAGGTGTGCTGCAATCCACCACTTAAATTTATAGACTAAGCGAGATCATGTGGTTTAAACCCCAGCCAATCAACAGCCTGAATACATGGTTAGTTAACTATTTAATCGCTGATATTGACAGCCGTTCATTTGCACTTTGACAAACAGACCTGCAACACTGAGGGACACCAAGGAGCAACCGAAGGATCATACCCAACACCAAGGGACACCAAAGAGCAACCAAAGGATCATAACCAACAGTGAGGGACACCAAGGAGCAACCAAAGGATCATACCCAACACTGAGGGACACCAAGGAGCAACCGAAGGATCATACCCAATAGTGAGGGACACCAAGGAGCAACCAAAGGATCATACCCAACACTGAGGGACACCAAGGAACACCAAATAAGGGACAAGGAACAACCAAAGAATCATACCCAACATTAAGGGACACCAAGGAACCACCAAAGGATCATACCCAACATTTAGGGACACCAAGGAGCAACCAAAGGTTTTCTCACTAAGGATTGCGCTCTGCTTAACACAAGGGATCTCCGCTGGGGAGTGCTCTTGCTTGAACCCCTGAGGATGGCCACAAAAATCGTAACACCAATCAATTAAAAGAGTTAGCAAATATGATTAGTTGTGTAAAACAACACCTTTTAATTAACAAAAATCAGAAACAGATCCAGGTAGACTGTTTAGATACCAGTCACTTTTAAATAGATTTCTTTTTGTAACTATCTATAAAAATGATGGACTCTCCCGTCGATCGACATATGAGTGTTCATACAATGAACATCCACACAGTGATTTGTTTATAGTGGTGAAGGTTTGTGTTGGACCATCCACACTTTTTGGCACAGTCGATAGAAAAGAATTGGTGCATCAAGGGTTGCCACAAACCTAATCAACGACCGACCTCAGGAATTTTGAATTCAGAGTTATCCCTCTCCTAGACTAGTTACCTACCCAAGGCTGAAGGGCCCAGTCTGTCCTACTATTTAACCCATAACTGGAGGGAGATTAAATGGATTCATACATTTCCCAAGGGTATTAGCGCTATGTGAAATGCCAACAGCTTCGTCTAGGAATTGAACTCAAATCGACGAGTCCATTTTCTACGAGTCTAACCACTAGCCCACGCACCTCCATATATATATAAAAATACACCTATGAAAAGGAAACTCGAGTACCAACTTTTGTCTCACACTAACAATTAGTTTAAAAACAAAATATTTACCTACATACAAACCAAACAATTTTGTAACTATTGTTGGCATCCTGCGAGAGACAATGGAGCAGTGTCCAATTATTTTTATTGGAACTACATAGCCTAGGCGGGTTCATACGAAGGATGAGCTGTTGTCCAAGCAGTAAATCCTCCCTCTCCACACTGCCGCTGTGAACCAATGCAGTTTGCCAGTGGTAGTGTCGCAGGAGTTGTTGGGTAGCACTGGATTTCAACATCACACCTAGGAATGAGCCCTATGAGAATGAATGACTTCTTTAAGTGTGGTATAGCCACCAGTCAAAGAGAGCCCAGTGTGTCCTACTATTTACCCATAGGTGGGGAGAGGGGGATAGTTGGATTCATTCTTTTACCATGGCTGTTTTAGGGATATTCTGTAGCTAAAAAAATTTGGTACTCTTTGCAGAGGACCGTTCCGGCCTCAAAAATCACTAGCCAGTGGCTGCTGAAAAAAAACACCAGCTACGATTCAAGTCCATAGCCGAAGCGGTGTCACTTAAAAAAAAAAATAGGGTTAGGGTTAGTTTAATGGGAAAATAAATAAATTATTTGGGCTGTATACAGGGTGACCCAGAAAAAACAGAACCCACAAATTGTAATAAAACTGTTAATTTTAACTAGGGGGGTTTAGGGTTAGGGTTGGGGTTGTGGTTTTGGGAAAAACGCCCTAAGTTGTTTTTTTTTTTTTTTCAAGTGACACCACTTCAGCTACGGACTTGAATCATAGCTGGTGGTTTTTTTTTCAGCAACCACCGGCTAGCGAGTTTTGAGGCAAACTAACCTCTAACAAACAACCGGATTTTGACGGTGTAAATGAAAAGCATGTCCTTATGAATCGGGCTCGCAAAAGGTCATATGGTTCCTTTTTGTTGTCTTGGCAACAGACCAAAATAAAGCTCGCTTGTGTAGACATGTTATTTGCTAAGCATACATTAAAAAAAAATCAACAAAAAAAAAAAAGAAAAGAAAATCACTGAATTTTAGACAAAGAGCTTATTTAGAAAATAATCAAAATATTAAAAATAACAAGATATGAACAGAAATTTGGTAAATATAAGAATTTAAACAACTGTATAAGCCTGTAGTTGGGGAGCAAGATCCCCCCCCCTCCCCGCGCCGCCCCAAGTCCAAGTAGACAGAGACACAACTTGTCTAGTCTAGTGCATATCTGTAGAGATAGAAGAGAGGGTTAATTTTTCTGGAGCTGTGTTCAAATAACCAGATTGTAATGTCCCCTAGTGGCAAGGGAAGATAACCCTTTGTCAATCTCTACTCCAACCACACAAGGGAACATAATTGTTACACTATAAGCAAGGCAGCAGTAGCAGAAAAAAAAGAGACAAGGTAAATGAAAACAATAACAAAAGGGAAAGTTAAAATTGGAATTGATTTAAAAAAAAAATTTTGGTTAAATCCTACCTAACGGACATAAATTCCACTATCATATGTCACCCCGCCAAAAGAAAAAATATACTAAAAATCAGGGAATAAACCGAATTTAATGAAATTTTAAGGGTTGATATATTAATAAATAAACAATATAATGCACCAGTTATTTTATTTAAAAACTTTTACATTTTTTCACGTCAGTTAACTTTGTACTACGTATCTTTGAGGTGTAACACAGATTCACAAACATACATGGTTCAAAGTTAGTTGACCTGAAAAAATGTAAAAGTTTTTAAATAAAATAACTGACACATTATATCTTTTATTCATTAATATATCAACACTGAAAATTCTTTATACATATAACACTAAAATATCATTTATCAGATAATAATGGTTGAACGCTACGTTATTATTAAGATTGAGAGAAAAATAATGTAGCATTCAGCTATTATTATCTGATAAATATCTTCAATTTAACTAAGGAATTACATCAACTTAGTTAACGTAGGGTAGGGTCCTGAGGAAATCATTTCAATTTGATTGAAACCATGGTAGACCCTTTATTTTCCCTCTAATAATAATATCATTAGTATTATATATATATATATATATATATATATATATATATATATTCCTTCTTTAACTCATCCGTCTCTTTTATGATTTGTACTGATGTACCAGATATATCTTTGTGTAGGATGGGCTTCTTTTTTTTTTTAAGATAGCACTGTTGACCAAACCCTAACCACAAACGACCTCAATAAATAACTAATTCACTATAGTCCTTTATTAAATTTGTCTGTTAAGTAGGATTTAACCAAAATTTTCAAAAAATTGAATGGAAATAAGAAACAGATTAAAAGACTAGGACTAAAACTGATCAACTAAAAGAACAAGAAAATAAAAAATTATAGAAAGTTAAAAAAAAGGAAGAGGGAAAAGTTTCATAGGCTTTGAAAAAAAATATATTACTAATTCATTCCAGTAGAAAATATGGTCATTTCAAACCGAGAATATTATTTTTCCCAACTCTATTGCCCTTATGGCAAGCCCCAGGCCTTTTTTATCATATGGGTGCTAGAAGGCGGTGGCTGCGGCTCTACATGTCCTGGGAATGACGTTAAACTCTATCTGATGGTGAGGTTCCAGTTTTGGAGGTTTGGGGAATGTGGAGCACCCCTTCATCACCATTGCTCCTGGGTCCACTCTGGCCCGGAGTGGTAGTACCTGTTAGGGTCCCATCTATGGGTTAAATAGAAAAATGTATTCATAAAAAAATGTATTATCCATTAAGAATTGATTTATTTCAAAACTTTATTGACATTAAATAACCCACTGAGGTTGATATGCCGTAAAACAAAACAAAACAAATCAAACCGAGAGTACCAGTTCCTGCTAGATTACCAAAGTTAAGCAGCAATGAGCCTGGTTACTAATCATCTGGGTGACTACTAAGTATTTACCAACCCCTTCGCACGAGCAGGATGTGATACAAGGTTAATTTTGTAAGCAGAGTTTAACAGGTTTGAATTCTGTTTTCCTTCTAGAAAGTGGTTGCCTAACCAAGGTTAAAGAGACCAGTCTACCCTACTATTTACACATAGTTAGTGGAAGAATAGTTGGATACATACCTTTCCCAATGTTATTAGCACTATATGAAATGCTACGAGTCTTATCCAGGATTTGAACTCTTATCGCCATGTTCATTTCCTACAACAATAACCATTACACAACAGCCACCTCCAGGTGACCACTTAGTAACAGTAGGTACTGTAAACAATCTCAGACCTCTATGCCAGATTAAAAACTTAGTAAATAATATTGTTTCTAGTTATAGTAAACAAGCATACCCCCAAAAGTTAAGCGGCAGTACTTAAATGTTTAGAACTAGCCTGGTTTGGTTTATTTGTTTAATGGCATATCAACCTTTGTGGGTTATTGTTATATTTTTAACATACAGATAAATTATATGGAGGATAGGAATGATAATGCAAGGCCAGATTGTTATAAAAATTAACAAGGATTTATTAACACACAGAGTAGAAAATGCTTCTACTCTCAAGCGAACTTAACCAGGAACTCTGAACGCTAGGCATTCAAATGAAAACAAACGCTTTGACAAAACAAAGGGAAACAACTCTATCTTTGATTTAAGTCTATTTTGTTAGGTGTTCCTAACAGTTATTTAATGCTAAACCCACCATTGTATAAGAACAGTAGTGGTACTATTTAACCCATAGCTGGCCGCCCTGTTGGTAGGGCATTAGAATGCACCGACTGCACCTCTGCAGAGGGGTAAAAGACTCCCCCAATGGGGCCACCTGTTAGTCATGGGTGGCGACCCGTGATGCTTAAGGATATAACCCAGTTCATGACTTGCAATACTCCACTTTGGCCCTAACTTGGGCTAGACGGGCGGTCAAAGAGGCCCCCTCCAATCAATCGGCTGGTCAAGTCAAGCCCTAGCACCTATATAATTGTCCCAACCCTATTGCCCTTATGGCAACCCCCAACCCCTTTTTTATCATATGAGTGCTAGAAGGCGGTGACTGCGGGTCTTCATGTCCTGGGAATGACGTTAAACTCTATCTGATGGTGAGGTTCCAGTTTTGGAGGTTTGAGGAATGTGGAGCACCCCTTCATCACCATTGTTCCCTGGTCCACTCTGACCTGGAGTGGTAGTACCTGTTAGGGTCCCATCCATGGGTTAAATAGAAAAACATGAGTTGATAAACAAAATTGTATTATTCATTAAGAATTGATTTATTTCAAAACTTTATCGGCATTAAATGACCCACTGAGGTTGATATGCTGTAAAACAAAACAAAACCAAACCATAGCTGGAGAGAAGTGTTTAATACTTTTCTCAAGGGCATTAGTCCAAAAGTGAATGCAATAGTCCAAACTTGCTTACTATTTTGTCACAGTCTTAGCACATTACCCACAATGCCACAGGGACTCTACCTAGCCTCCATTTGGTGATCTGTTTCAATTTTGTCCTCACTAAGTAAGTAAAAAGTAAAGTCGTCAGGGCGGCCTAATGTCGGTATCAGCCAGACAGCGAGGGAGTCTATCCTCTTTTCACTAGCGCTAGACCAAGGAGATTGTGTTTTTAGTGTCTGAGGTTGAGCGCCACACCTACCATCAGCTCCTCACCATACCGCTCAGATCCCTGTGCTACTCATACACTGAGTTGGCGAGGGCTGGTATCAAACCAGGAACCTTGTGATTCCTAGCCAAATGCCTTACCGACTGAGTTCAACCGGCCCCTAATGGTCCTTACTGCTCTAATCTTATTGGCTTTGTGCCAAATCTTAAGCTATACTTAGTTTTTTTTAAGGCTTACAGTCATCACACTAAAAACACCTTTCCCCACTGGATCAGAAGTTAAGCATTAATGAGTCTAATTAGTTAAATGGGTGACTACTTAATAACAGTATGTACAGTAAGCAACTTAGAGGCCCGTGTGTCAAGTTAAGCAAAATTTAGTTAATAATTAGTCAGTCCAGTAAAGTTATGTTCCAGATATTAACTCTTGACCTCCTATACCACCTCATTCTGCCTGGCCGGAAGTCACATTCATTTTCCTAATCTGCCCCAAACGATAGCCTTTGCTTAAATGTAATATTAAACATATTTAGAAGTCTTTATTTTTAGGGAAAGAACAGGTAACTTTAAATGAAAAGGAAAATTTTAGCATTTTTGATAGATCCTTATAGGAATGGGGGCTCTGGACTTGGAAAATTCTCAACAGGATGTTAATAATTAAATCAATTATAATACAGCTGACCAGTAAATACCTGAATAGTCACTAAATAGTGTACAACTGACTGATTATTCTTTGGTCAGAGGGGATGGGAGACATTAGTGATCTGCCAGGCCCTGGTTGCTAAACTCACTGGTTCAATTGTTAAGATGGTCTTCATCTGACAATTACCTTTCCATCTACCTATGTTAATTATCCCAATCAAACAGAAAATGTTAAATTAGTTAAGATATACAATCTAGTTGTACTAGTCTTTAAAAAAAATGTTGCCTTTGAAAATATAGTTTGGTCAAAAGAATAAAAAATAAAAAAGGACCATATGACCTTTTGCAATCTTGATTCATAAGGACTTTTTTCATTTACACCATCAAAATCCAGTTGTTTGTTATGGGTTAGTTTTATGATTTTAAAAAAAAAATCTAAAAATCGTCTGTTAACAAACTACCAGATTTTGATGGTGTAAATGACTTGGAAAATTCTCAACAGAATGTTAAGAGTTAAAAAAAAAAGATACTATTTGCAATTAAGAAAAAAAAAAAAAATTAAGCTAAAAATTTGACCAAAATGGGAGCTTTGAGTGAACTACTAAAACACACAATTTATCTAAGATTTAAAAGACTTATACAGTTTCTTCTTATAAATCAATAACAAAAAAAAACATTAAATACACTATGTACAAAAAAAACGATTAACTTTTTATATAGATTTAAAATGAAATGTTCCAAACACGCACAATTGGTGGTACCTAGTAAACTCCCAATCATCTCAGAAAAAAACAAAAACAGGCAAGGATGGTTTGGCAACAGACCTTTCAAAAACTGCAGAAGAATTTTGTGGTAAGAGATGCTCAGAGACTTGGACAAATAAGGCCATTATGGAAATAATTAGAAAAAGACTATCCAACAAAAGACTGGAGGGGGGGGGGAAGAAAGGAGGGCTGAATACTTTCTAAATACAGGAAGCGTGGTGACGGTTAGCGTCGTAGTAAATACACTCGTTGACCCAAGTTCAATTCCTGGACGAAGCCACAGTTCACATAGCGCTAACACCCTTGAGAAAGGTATGAATCCAACTATTCTCCCTCCAGCTATGGGTAAATAGTAGGGCAGACTGGGCTCTTTAACCTTGGTTAGGCAACCAGTCTAGGAGAAGGAAAACTCTGAATTCAAACCTGGTCACTACTAGAATAGGCTCAGGCCTAGTTAGTGATCTATTTCACTGGGCTCTTTAACCTTGGTTAGGCAACCAGTCTAGGAGAAGAAAAACTCTGAATTCAAACCTGATCACTAATAGAATAGACTCAGGCCTACTTAGTGGTCTATTTCACTGGGCCCTTTAACCTTGGTTAGGCAACCAGTCTAGGAGAAGAAAAACTCTGAATTCAAAACCTGGTCACTACTAGAATAGACTCAGTCCTACTTAGGGATCTATTTCAATTTAATTTAATTTTAATTGATCCATTTGTAAATCATCCCATTTTGATTGGAACTAATTACTTTATTTTTTAAATTCCATGTTTCCTAAAGAAAAGGAATAGAAATTAAGAATTATTAAATAAAATCATTGTATATAAAAGAATAGGTAAGTTTTGTGGTAGTATTTCAATAGGCTAATGATAATGCTTTCCTTTTTAATTGGGATTGGGGGGGGGGGAGATATTTAACAGCATATCAAATCTTCATGGGTTATTTAATGCAGAAATTACTGTATCTGACCGCATATAGGACGCACATTTTTCAAAAAATTGCCCTGTGTCTTATAGATCGTAGGTTTGAAACCTCCCGTAGCCCTTGCTAATCTTCTCTATGATGCTCACTAACCCAGCTTACGCTCAGTACTTTTACCTACCCTAAACTCCATGCATCCTTATTTTATTGCTGTTTCTGCTTGTGTAATGCACAGCTAGACTGTTTTCAACAATATATGCTTAAATACACTCAACAGTTAATGGTAATTTCCCATAATTTGAATTTTAACTATACTCACATACATAATTCATAGGCTACCCACGAATTACCATATTTGACGGCATATAAGACGCATTTTTTTTCCAAAATTTTGATTTTAAAAATTGCCCTGCATCTTATACATCGTAGGTGAAGTTTGAGACCTCCTGTAGGCGTATTTTTATTATTATTATTTCCTGCTATTGAGATGTCTTGTGTATGCTCATTGCTTGCCTGTACTGCCAAATTGCTTTTA
>CM042179.1:34781929-34806929 GCA_023376005.1 Doryteuthis pealeii | reverse complement strand
AACAGCCGATTGATCGGAGGGGGCCTCTCCGACCGCCCGTCTAGCCCAAGATAGGGCCATAGTGGAGTATTGGATGTCATGAACTGCCCATCCACCTGGGCTCTATCCTTAAGCATCACGGGTCGCCACCCACAGCCAACAGGTGGCCCCATTGGGGGAGTCTTACCCCTCTGCAGAGGTGCATTCTAACGGCCCAGCCAACAGGGCGGGAATCCAACTAGTCTCCCTCCAGCTATGGGTAAATAGTAGGTCAGACTGGGCTCTTTAACTGTGGTATGTGAACAAATCTAAGAAAAGGAAAACTGATTGGTAATTTATGAGGAAGACCATCCCGGTCTCCTGCCTCAAAACTTGTTAATGGTGAGTGGTGAAAAACCAACCCCAGCTACAATTGAAGTCCGTAGCCGAAGCAATAGATAGATATGAAGACGACTAAATAGATAGATAGTTTGTTTTTTTTTATTAAAATATAAAAGAATATCTAAATACTCAGATTTTCTTTTATTCATGTTTGTTTAATGTCTTGTTTTTAGTTTAAATAAACAAGAATATCTAAATATTTTGATTTTTTTTTTTTACTTGTAATTGATTGTTGGAATAAAATATGAAAATACTGAAAAAAATAAACATTTTGGATTTTTTTTATATGTAAGTGAATGTCAAAAAAAAACAAAACAAAACGCCCCAAGTTGGTTGTTTACTTTCAAGTGACACTGCTTCGGCTACGGACTTCAATCGTAGCTGGGTTGGTTTTTCAGCAATCACCGGTAGCAAGTTTTGAGGCAGGAGACCGGGACGGTCTTCCTCATAAATTACCAACTGATTTTAAATCAGTTGTACTCCACTTAAAAACAAAATTGACCCTGAGGCAAAAGGGGTTGGCAAAATACACAGTATCAAGAAATACACCTAGAAGATCCAGCAATGTGATCCAAGGATCATTAGTTATTTCGGGTCTTACAACACCTGCACACAGGTCAGGGATTCCCAATCTTTTTCAGCTCATGGCCCACTTTGAAACCAGAATTATTTTCTGGCCCATAGAAATTATTATAATAGAAAAAATATTTCCATTTTACATAAGATATTTATGTTAAGTTTTTAAATGCCATCCTTGGCCAGTTGAAAAGGACTTAAGTAAGTAAATCCTGAGTTATGGAATCCTTTGGTAAGCGAATAAGTCCTATCCTGTGTATTGTTAAAGGTCCAGTGATTTAATCCTATGTCCGTCGTCCACGAATGTTCAAAGTAGTTATGGCCAGTACTGTTGGTTTAAGTATTATATCAGCAGCAGAGTACTGCCAGTGATTGACCAAGAGAGATCACATGGTTCTTGCCGAGTCTATAAGTAAAAGCAGGCGTCTAGCACATACCTTATATAGCAAAAATCGCAACAATCTATTCAATCAAGATACAACCATATTGACACACACACACTTTATCTCAAGTATCTAAACTACACGTACTTTTCAGTTCCAATTTAACGACTATTTATTATCAATATTTAATTTTGCCTATATATATGTGCAAAAAACCATATAGAATTATATTTCCTTGCTCCACTTGAAATTTGCTGTGGCCCATTTTGGCCATAGGTTGGGAACCACTGACCTAGGTGACTTAACTGGTGTTGATCAAGCACAAGTTTATGGTCAGATAATGAGGTCTCAAAAAAGCAAATGGAACTGATGACTAAAATTCTTTTCCAGGTTCTCTCCCCACTAATAGGAATCCAAGAAGAATGTATCATTACTTTCTAGACAAACCTTCTAAGATTCAATTTAAAACTTCTTTGTGACTGGTTTCACTCTCCAGTTGTTAAAGATTAAACATTCTGTTGAATGGGAAAGTGACATTTACAAATTTAGAAGTAAACAAAAGAAATTTAATTATTAAAAAAAAAAAATTAAAAGTAAAATAAGATGATTAGAACATCAGTGTCCAATTTTTTATTTATTTTTAATTTCCTATATATATTTAAATTAC
Organism: Doryteuthis pealeii; assembly: GCA_023376005.1. Classification (NCBI taxonomy): domain Eukaryota; kingdom Metazoa; phylum Mollusca; class Cephalopoda; order Myopsida; family Loliginidae; genus Doryteuthis; species Doryteuthis pealeii. The sequence goes on along the minus strand of CM042179.1, from coordinate 34,804,943 downwards.
TTTAATTATTAATTTATAGAGTCAAATTCGGAATACAGGTCTGGTTTAACATGATTATCAAACTTACTTTAAAAAATATTTCATGTTGTGTAAAAAAAATAGTTATATATTTAAATATTATGGAATTCAAATGAGCAAACATTGACTACCCCCACTGTTTAAGTGAAAGTTTTCTTCGGGCTTAAAAGTTTGTTTTAGTTAAAACTAAAACAAACTAGACTGACTTCTGATTTAGGTCGGTAAAATTAAAACGGAAAGTTTTTTGCTGGTACCAAATGACAGTTTAACTGCAGTCTATGAATTAACATTTTGTGAATTTGGTTACGGTTTTAGGGGATTAAGGTTGTTTTTAATTACGTATTGCTTAAAAAATAAACAACAAAAAACACAAATTACTATACATTTAATGTTGAAAGATTTTTTAAACTAAGTTTAATTGAAATTATACATTGCTATATTAACACAAACAACTGTCTCAATAATAGATTCAATAATTAATTTCAATGGTTAATTAAATGTGTAGTAATTTAGGTTTTTGTTGTTTATTTTTTAAAGCAATACACAATTAAAAACATCCTTAATCCCCTAAAACCGTAACCCAATTCGCAAAATGTTAATTCATAGAATGTAGGACTGACTTCTGACTTAGGTTGGAAAATTAAAACGGAAAGTTTTTTGCTGGTACCAAATGACAGTTTAACTACAGTCTATGAATTAACATTTTGCGAATTGGGTTACGGTTTTAGGGGATTAAGGTTGTTTTTAATTACGTATGGCTTTAAAAAAATAAACTGTCTTTAGTCTTTTTATTTATGCAGAAAATAGTATCAATCAAATATATATCACTCCGATATTAGTCTGAATAATAAAAATAATTGTAATCTTTGTGGAGTTCCATCCTGGCCTCTCGCCCAAAACCTGCTTGCCGGTGACTGCTGAAAAAAAAAAAAAAAAAAAAAAAAAAAAAAAAACACAAACACCAGCTACAATTGATGTTTTTTCTGAGTCACCCTGTATACAGGGTGACCCAGAAAAAACAGAACTTTGTAATAAAACAGTTAATTTTAACTAGGGGGGGTTTAGGGTTGGGTTTTCAGTGGAAAATGCCTTAAGTGGGTTCTTTTTTTTCTTCTTTTTTCAAGCGATACCGCTTCGGATACAGACTTCAATCATAGCTGGTGTTGTTTTTCCACCAGTCAGCAGCTAGCAGTTTTTGAGGCAGGAAGCCAGGACAGAACTCCGCAAAGATTACCATTATTTGTATTATTCAGACTATTGTCCTCGTCTTCATTGTTATCTGTACAAAGTTTTAGCTGATGTGCCCTCCAGCCTTCTTCGGGTATTTCTTGTCGAACTCTGGAACCTTCTTGTAATTGGGAGCCATCACGGAACTTTGAACCCAACCCTTTATTAGGTCCACGGGGGTATCATGTTCTCATTCCACTAACCATAGCTGGGGTACAGGTGTTAAGCTGTGTTAATTATTATTCTATGTTACTGCTGCCCCTGACCAGGATTGAACCTGCAGTCTAGAGATAACTGGCATTTAGAACTGTCTTAATCTAACTCCTTTATCTACTAGGATATGTGTTCAATTGGACAATCCAGTGTGAATTTTTTCAATTGCAAAAGTTACAATTTATTTTGTAAAAACGGATTTTAAGTAGCCTCTTGATCAAAATGGACGAAAAGAATGTTTTAAATATATCAAAAATAAATTATGTGTAATATTATTTTGCGTTTTTACTGATGCTCATTATGTTACTACTTTTCGACTTTGACCTTAAATAATCAATTTAATACATTTTAGTTCGTTTTTAAAATGAAAAGCAGGTGATATTTTGGCAGATCCTACTCTTTTCCCTAATCATCTAGAGAGAGATTAATGGGTGACCCAATGGGTCACGTTTTGTCTAGTATATATATATAAAGTTGATTTTATGTCTCCGTATGCTTCTAGTGAGTATATATATGAGATATTTTTGTATCTGTATCCATTTTTCGGAAGTACATATATCAGGTTTGAGCATGAATGTGAAGCATTAAAGTGCTATATTATGATAATGTTGTTACCACTACTACTAAATAAAAGGAACTAATAAAAATTTTAAAAAACACCAAGTTTTCTGATATTTATTCCCAGATGAATATATTATAACTACATTATTATAACTAGTACAAAATAAAAAACACCCTCCGGGCGATTTAAAAATAAATTTTTGAAACATATTGCCTGAGGGGTAGAAGTTAAAAATTCAATGTCAGCGAGTTTCTACCCTAAGTAAGTAAAATCATCAAATTCATTAAAGGATTAAAAAATAAAACAATTTGAAATGGAAACTTTAAATATGTATTAAAATAAAACAAACTATATATAGATATATAATACCAGTCATGTATTTATTAAAACTTGTTTTAAAAAACAATGAGGACTGTTTAATGTTGCATGTTCAAATTTTGAGTGTATTTATTTTATGTTATGACGATTTTGGGTAATGTGACATAATTTTTTGTTACAGACAAAAACCGGAAGCGAATCTCCATTATTAATAGATATAGCACTTTAATGCTTCACACTCATACCTAAACCTGGTATATATACTTCCAAAAAACCGGATACAGATACAAAAATATATCTCAAATATACACACATTATCCCAATTTTCCTGGTAGTGCACTGTGGGGGAGACATTAGTTGAACTTTGACCGTTTAGCATAAAGCATTTACTCGCCTATTGTTTACAGACTTGAGTTCTCTGGTGATTGTAAAAACATACATCCGAAGTATGTATCAATTATTTCCCCTGACTGACAGTCAATGTAATATAATATGTCATTTAATGAAAAATTGAAAAAAAAAAAACAAGTTCATAAAACGAGTAATGTTTATTTTGCATACGCTACAGTGTTTCGATCTGTTTCAATAGATCTTCATCAGGGCTTTTGTTAATTTGAGGAAAAATAAATTTATCACAGAGAATAAGAAAACTGTGAGAGTCTTTTGCTTTGTCGGTCAGTATTTAAAAATTGTTGAATGAAAAACGAGCATTCTTGGATATTTGAAAAAGAAAAAAAACCAAAAAAAAAACGAATGCTGAACAACGGTTGTTGTAGATATGGCATCAAAATAAACATTACTCATTTTATGAACTTGTGTTTTTTCAATTTTTCATTATATTACTGTCAGATTCACTTCCACTTTACATATATATTTTATTATTTATATTTTTGCTTGAAGGCAATTACAATGCATGTATCGCATAAAATGCGATACTTATAGATACTTATTGTTGAAGGGAAATAGTTAGTATACATAGCTTATGAGACTTAATAAAGTCGAAACAGTCTGTACAATGTTCTACACACTGAACAATCCTTTGCCAGGATTCACTTGTCAAGATTATTTTCTATAAGTATCGAATTTTAATTTTATGCGATACATGCATTGTAATTGCCTTCAAGCAAAAATATAAATAATAATATATACTTTATCCAACAATGCTTCTAAAAAACAAACATCCAAAAATCTTATATATATATATAGAGATATATATATAGAGATATATATATAGAGATATATATATAGATATATATATAGAGATATATATAGAGATATATAGATTCATGTTGCTGGACTTGTTACATTTTTAAACTTTCATTTGTAACCAGAACATTTTCCTGAACTTTTTGATATTCATATACATTTTTACTGCAAACTCTTTTAAGCTTTTTATGATAAAAATGCTTATAATTTTTAAAAATAAAATTTATTTTATCTTTAACTAAATTAAATACGTATTTTTAAAATTTAAAAAAAAATTCCGGTACTGATCGAGAGTGTTCTGTGCCTCGTAATTAATGATATATTCATTTCATTTTTCCACTTACAATGTTGCTTTGATAAAGACATATTCAAAATGTCGAAACAGATTTGTCAGCAAAAATTTTTAACATCTTGTTTTTTCTGTAAAACTTTCTTACACATATATGAGAGAATAGGAAATGAATCCGACAATATGAGGAAAAAATGAGTATAGAAAAAAAAATGTAGATGGATAAAAATGAATTTAATTGATATCACTTACACATGTGTTTCGGTCTGTTTATCAAAATGTATACGGATTCACGTTATTATTATTATTAAAATAATCAGATGGAGTTGAAATGATGATGATAATAGGAAAAATGCATAAACTCTGGTTACCAATTAATCTGAGAATTAGTTTTGTAGAAGAGGCAGTTAGTTCAGTTTACATGTATGACAAAATTGAAACAACCACTTGCCATTAGCAAACTCTAAATCTGGCCATTGACTTTAGCATACAAGACGCAGGGGGAGGGGGGTTGAAGTAATGGTCATCATTGTGGAAAATGGACATGGTGAAACAAGTTCAAATCCCAGACAAGGCTGGTTGCATTTTCACAGTGCTAATACCCCTTGGGAAAGGTATGTATCCAATTAATATCCCTGCAGTTATGAGTAAACAATAGGGTAGACTGGGCTCTTTAACCTTGGTACGGCAACAAGTCCAGGAGAAGGAAAACTGAACTGAAATCAGTTAAATGCTGCTTAAGGAATTGACCTTGTGTCATATCCTGCTTGCGCAGGTGTTGGTAAATACATGTATTGCAGTATTGAAACTGCCATTTGTCATTGGGAACCCCTAAAGTTGACCTTTGAACTTTAAGCATATAAAATGCTTAATAATTGAAGAAAGAGAAAAAAAAAAAAAAAAAAAAAAAAAAAAAAAATAATATGGAATGTGAAAGTAAAGTTAATCTTTTTTTTCCTATTGATTAATATATCATTTAACCATTTGTGGCTTGAATCTAAATTCACTCTTTGGCATTTGAGCTTGATCTCTTGAGCAACAGCAAAGTCGGCTCAAGTGGTTAATGATTGTTGATTTTTCAAGAACAGGATCAAAATTTGCAGATCAACTTAAAAAAAAAAAATGTTACTTTTATGCAAGTCTAATGACAACGTTTCTGTTGACAGTTTAAGCCAATGAGACAAATTAACCTCACCCCGCCAAAAAAAAAAAAAAAAAAAATAAAATAAAATAAAAATAAATAAATCCAATTAGTAAATTGGGAAATACATGAATGAGTATTATAAAAAGGATGAAAAATCTGGTTTAGAGATAAATAAAATAAAAAATATTTGAAGAAAAATATAAGGTGTTACCAAAGAATTTTAATAGCAAGCAAAAGCGGGAATTTGGGTTATTTCTTATAACCAACCTAAAAAAGGGGAACCACTCTGAATGAATTTTATCTCTTAATTAATCTACCCATAATTTTCCCATTAAACTAACCCTAACCTCATCTTTTTTCCTAGTAGGTCAATAAATAAATAATTTATCAGTCAATCAGAGTGGTTCACCATTTTTTTTAGGTTGGAATTATAGAAAACAACCGGAATTTTATAACATGCAGAATATAATTATATAAAATATTTTTTGTGGGGTACAGAATTTAATGATCGCAATAAACAGACCAATTGAGGTCATTTCCTATAACTCAAACCTAAAAACAGGGGAACCACTCTGACTGATAAATTATTTATTTATTTATTGATCTACTAGGAAAAAAGAAGACGGGGTTAGGGTTAGTTTAATGGGAAAATAATGGGTAGATTAATTAACAGATAAAATTCATTTAGAGTGGGTCCCCTTTTTTTAGGTTGGAGTTATAGGAAATAAACCCAATTGATTTAGTCATGAAGTAAGCCACTTAGTGATAATATCTTTAGGTGTTAAAGACAAAAAGGCTATTTTTATGAGGAAATCTCTTTTGAAAAAATTAATGGTCGAAGTATGGAGACGTTAAGTCCAGTAAGAGGAATAACTGCTTTAGTTTTAAGGGATAATGTTGTCTAAAAGTCGGCGTTGAATTTAAGTGTCAGCCATTGTGTGGTCCAGCAGCAGATGGGTGGTGGGGGAGAATTTTACATAAATTCAGCTAAGCTCCAGTCCTTAGTCAGTTAGAACCCGGGCCGTTGAGGTGTGAAGGTCGCCGGTAGAGGAAGCCGATAGACAGCTAGTGAGATAGATCGTTAAGTATCACAAATCCCTTCTTGCGTCCGCATCTTGTTTTCAAACTTTGTAGTTTTGTTTTGTTTTTAATCCTTGTGAACCTCTCTCTGACTCGTGCCCTTCAAATCGGCCAGCACAGAACATCACAATGTTTGGGGTTTAGACATTGTGCATCGAAGGTGCAAGAGAGCAGAACAGGTCTTCTCACAGAGATATAATTTACATTCAGTCATGATATGCATTCCTAAATTTGGACTATGAAATTCTGAACCCTCTCTCCCAAAAACGTATCTTTTATATGATATGCACTTTTTTAGAACATGTAGCAGTTAGATCTAACATTTTTTTATCTGGTTTTTATAGACTAAAAATAAAAATTTATACTGTTTACTTATGTTTGGAAACATAGCTAAGAAAATTTTATAATGACTAAAACAATTGGTCTGTTTATTGTAATTATTATATAAATGTATATCCATAACAGATGTTTTTGTTTAGTGAAAGTAATTGTATTATAGGTAACATGACTGTAAGAAACGTTGATAAAATTTATCTTCATTTATTTCTTAACTGATTTTTCAGTACTCCTCACCAGGGCCAGCCCAGGGTACCAGGTCACCCAAGGCGCTAAGTGCTAGCAGGTACCTGTCATGTGTCTGAGACAGAACTTTACAAATACAAACGAGAAAAATGAATTAAACAGAATTTTAAGAAATTCCCTGATGTAAAAATCAGAGTGCTTACAACAGCGGGGTCTGGAAAAGAAGTGTGTGTGTGGGGGGCGGGGGGGAGCAAGATCAAAAGGGAATTTCTGGGCCATGTTTACAATCTGTTTAGCTACCCTGCTTCTCTCAGTATTGTAATTCTGAATATCTATCGTAGTTCAGTTGTAGCAAGTAAAGTGTGTGTGTATATATTATTATTATTATTATTATACTAAAGCTGAGCGAATCAACTTTTGGCAGCTAAAGTTTTTTTTTCTTATGAACATTAATGACACAAAACATATCCCAAATTATCAATTATAATTAGGATTAAATTAGGTTTGAAAAAAAAAAAAATCCATTTAATTTGGTTCTAATTGGTCATAATTTGCAATTAAGTAAAAAAAAAAATCCACCATTCCCTCTCTTTACTCCCTGCCTATCTCTTTCCCCACCCTCTCAATATATTTAGAATACCTACACATTATGTGTTACTTTCTCTATTCGCGCAAGTGTGAGAGAGAAAATGAAGTTCATTTTTCCAGCAGTCATGCTGATGATTCAAAATAAGGGTGAAGGTGACTGACTGACGGACTAACTCTCCAGTTCATTTATATTTTGTGAAGGACAAAGATACAAAAAATTATTCTAATGGAAAATATTAGGCACTGGCAAAATTTACGATAAATTTGAGCAAAATTGACTGAAAAAAATAGTCTAAAATCTATAAAAAAATAAATTACATTGTGATTTTTTTCAAGAATCTAACCCGAGTTCAACGTGAGATATGAACAGATACAGACAGACAGTAGTATGTGAAGTATTATCTACGAAAGTGAAAGTGAAAATGAATTATTTCATGTCAAAACAGTTTTTTATCTGACACTTTATATCAATTAATAAACTTTTTTTGCCTATATATTTTCATCTATATAAAACAATACTACAGGGTATCTAAGTTCAGACTGATGGGGGTCAACAGAAACCCAATCATCATTACTCATCCTTACAAAAAAAAAAAAATTTTTTTAAAAAATACATTTTTGAAGTTCAAAAGGTTTTGTTTTTAAAACCAAGAATCATTGAGTTATTTTATTTGTTATTCAAAACATACATGTCAAATTACCATTTTTTTTTTTTTTAAATAAATAAAATCCATTATATAAAGCATTTTCAAAATCAATCTCATCCATGAAATAATGAATAACCATTGTGAACTATACGGCTAAACTTGCAAATTGGTCGAAAAATTAAAACGGAAAGTTTTTTGGTGGTCCCCCATGACAGTTTGACTACAGTCTATGAATTAACTTTTTGCGAATTTGGTTACGGTTTAGGGGTTAAGGTTGTTTTTAATTATGTATTGCTAAAAAAAAAAAAAAATTTTTTAAATATAAAAAAAATTACTATATATTTAATTAACCATTGAAATTAATTATTGAATCCAACGATAGACACATTAGTCTCAGTTGTTTGTGTTAGTATTGCAATGTATAATTTCAATTAATCTTGGTTCTAAAATATTTTTCAACATTAAATGTACTAGTACAAAATAAAAAACACCCTCCGGGCGATGTAAAATAGATTTTTGAAACATATTGCCTGAGGGGTGGGAGTAAAAAATTCAATGTCAGCAAGTTTGTACACTAAGTAAGTAAAATCATCTAATTCATTAAAGGATTAAAAAATAAAACAATTTGAAATGTAAACTTTAAATATATATTAAAATAAAACAAACTATATATAGATATATAATACCAGTCATGTATTTATTAATATTTGTTTTAAAAAACAATGAGGACTGTCGAATGTTGCATGTTCAAATTTTGAGTGTATTTATTCTATGTTATGACGATTTTGGGTAATGTGATGTAAGCAATGACCTAATTTTTGTTACAGACAAAAACCGGAAGCAAATCTCCATTATTAATAGATAGTAATTTTTTTTTTAGCAATACATATTAAAAAACAACCTTAATCCCCAAACTGTAACCCAATTCACAAAAAAAATGTCATTCATAGACTGTAGTTAAACTGTAATGGGGGACCACCAAAAAGCTTTCAGTTTTAATTTTCCGACCAATTTGCAAGTTTAGCCAAATTATACTTAGGTGGCTGAAACATTTGTCTTTGCGCTTGATGTCGCTGTTTAGACCAATTAAAATCCAACATTTTGAATGGTCTATTTTAAGGCTTTGAGACAATATAATCTTCTTTCCCCAAGTCCACATACTTAGTTGCAATAATGTATACGAGTGAAGGTATGAGTGTATCTGCGTACAGACATAGCATACAAGCAACATGGCTGGGGGGGGGGGGTGATGGAGAGATAGATGGAGATATAGAAGTTAGTAGTGCAAGCCAGAAAATGCTAGCCAATCAGAAAATGAGGTACTTAAGAAAAAAAAAAAAGACACACATACAGAAAAAGAAATTTGTATCATTTGGCTATTGTCTTCATCTTTATTCTTATCTACACGTTTCAACTATTCAGCTAATGTAATATAATAAAAAAAAAAATTTTTTTTTATTAGGTTAACACCCCCCCCCCCCTTATTTAATTTCATGAAATCTGAACAATATATATTTTACTCATGATTTTTTAATTTTTCTCTGAAAATAATTAAATCAGAATTTTTTTTAGAAATGTTTTGGACAGGAAAAAATAGACAATACACAATGAATAGGGTAATCTGAACATTAGCTACATAAATGAGAGTAACCTCCCTTTGTTTGATTCACTTTGAGGAAGGCGTCTGTTTTGGTCAGCCATTTTACTGTCATAAAATTAAACAAATATCTCAGTGGAGTATAGTGAATATGATGCTTTTTAAGTAATTTTTAAAGAATATAAAGTTTTATTTTATTTACCCCTCCCCAAGCAATATCTTTCAAGATTTCATTTTTACACTGACCAGAAGGCGTTTTTTTTAGCTAGTATTTACAAAAATATAATTGGCAAATTTCTTGTACAGATTTGTTTTATATTAACAATTACGGTTGATAACTTTTAATTGACAAAGATTGTTTAAGACTTTTTTTTAAAAAGAAATATTAAATAAGTAAATGCAATTTTTTTTCTATATGCACAGGAAAATTGTCAATCATAACTATTTCTGGTAGATTTTGATGCGTAGATTATAATGATACCAAAGTGGTCAATTCAACGAATTGGCGGAGATATGAGGATCAAAAATCCCCTGAGAATGCCTTCACTCTTAACATCTTGTTGAGAATTTTATAAGTACAGAGCCCCATTCCTCTAAGGTTTTATCAAAAAAATGTTTTAAAATTTCCTTTTCATTTAAAGTTACCTGTTATTTCCCTAAAAATAAAGACTTCTAAATATGTTCAATATTACATTTAAACAAAGGCTATCATTTGGGGCAGATTAGGAAAATGAATGTGATTACCGGCAGGGTGGAATGAGACGGTATAGGACGTTAAGAGTTAAAAACTACCTATTTTCATGCAAATTTCACGTGTTGATTTTATAATCTTTTCTGGTAGATTTCAATGTGTAGTTTTACAATACCAAAGAAAGTGCTTAATTCAACGAATTGGAGATAGGAAGCTTTAAAAATGCCCACTAATGGTATTGTTCATACAAATCATCCACCAGGAGGCTTACTCTACTTCAGTGAAGCACAATAAGATAGCTACTACTCCTTTTTCGACTATGGCACACAACACATCATTCAAGTGTCCTTTCTTCCACCATTTAATCTTCAGAGAAAATATGGCTGCTTCTGCCACCACCAAAGTAAAAGGTGGAGACAGCCAAGGTATGTGTAATGGGAGAGGAGAGACTTACCTCATGGAGCAAAGCAGGTGTGAATCTGTCTCACTTGCAGGAGTAGAAACAACAACAAAAAAATAAAAATAAAATAAAATAAAAATGGCTGCCTTGGCACTAAAATTTAAATATACACAATCTCGAAGCAAAGAGACATGGCGATAGTAAATCTGCATGTATGTAAATTTTTCTCAGATCGGTGTACATAAAACGAGACAACTAAGGGGACAAATACTTTCGAAGTGGTGCACGAGCTGTATGCGGAGAACTGCTAGAAGATTGTTGCGGGATGAGAGTTTGTTGTCGGACGTTGCAGTTGAAGAAAAAGATAAGAAAAATCAATTTCGCAACCCATAGTATGCCTCACCTTCAATGATAAAGGGTTGATGATAAAAATGGAGTTTGAAGAAACTGAAAGGGAAACAGCCGATGCCGCCATGGCTGAAGTAGTCACTGATAAGCAGAATGAAGGACTCGGCTTAAGTCATCAGAGAATTTTCCAAGCAGTCAAAATAAACCTGTTGATTAATACTAATTTTGTCTCCAGAGTTGGGATAGCTGAAAAGTTTTTTTTATCTTACTATGAAAAGACAATGCACACAGACAATTTAGGCAGAAACAGACACAGATCAAAGGGACAGGGGGAGAAAAAAAAAAAAAAAAAAACACACACACACACACACAATGAATAGAGTAATCTGAATATTAGCTACATAAATGGGAGTAACCCCCCTTGTTTCTTTCACTTTGAGGAAGGCGTCGGTTTTGGTCGGCCATTTTCATTTCTTCATAATCAATACAACTGCATATTTTAACACAAAAACATCATGAAATGTGTTCTTAATAACAATTAAGTTCATTTCAAATAATGCACAAGCACAATTAAGAACACATTTCATGTTATTTTCGTGTTAAAACATGCAGTTGTATTGATTCAAACAAATTCATATTTCCAGTGAAATGAAAATGGCCAACCAAAACAGATGGCTTCCCCAAAGTGGAACAAAAAAAAAAGGGGAGGTTACTCTCATTTATGTAGCTAATGTTCAGATTACCATGAATAGCATTTTCTACATTTCAATAGACATTCACTAAGGGCAGATAAAACAAGATGTAAAGAAGCAATTGGTAATCCTGCTATTAGTCTTGGGAATGTATAGATTACATAAAAGAAATACCTTGATTCTGTAAATCTGTCACTTGAACCTGGTTGCAGATCAACCTATTTATTCAAAAGATGAAATTATGATTCCAAACTGCTGTCTCATATTAGCATATCTGTCACAGATCAAAATTTCTCACCATTGATTTCAGCTTACATTGTTTACTCAACTAATAGTCGTCGGGGCGGCCTAAAGTCGGTATCAGCCAGTCAGTGAGGGAGTCTATCCCCTTTTCAATAGCGCTAGACCTAGGAGATTGTTTTTAGCATCTGAGGTGGAGCGCCACACCTACCATCACCTCCTTACTTTACCGCACAGATCCCTGTACTACTCATACGCTGAGTTGGCGAGGACTGGTATCGAACTAGGAACCTTGTGGTTTCTAGCCGAACGCTCTACCGACTGAGCTAACCTGGTCCCATCTAATAGATACTCTAGTATTATTTGGACTATTGTCGTTCCTTTTGAACTCGGGAACCTTCTCGTCTCAATCGGGAACCATCATAGGACTTTAAACTCAACCCTCTATTCAACCCAATTGGATACATAGTGTAGTGGATAAAGGCGTTGGGTTAAGAAAGTTCTAAGTGAGTTATCACTAGGCTACAGGTTCAATCCTGGTTAAGGGCGACAGTAACATAGAATAATAATTAACACCTGTATCCCAGCTATGGTTAATGGAGTGAGAACAGGATACACCTGTGGACTGAATAAAGTATTGAGTTTGAAGTTCCGTGATGGCTCCTGATTACAACAGGTTCCAATGTTCGACAAGAAATACTTCAAGAAGGCTGGAGGGCACATCGGCCAAAACGTTGTACAGATAACAATAAAGATGAGGACAATAGTCCGAATAATCCAAATAATACTAATTATCAAACCTCATCTCAGAAATTCAGAGAAAGCAAACGAAGACTGTGTTGCTCTGGGAATAATTCCATTTTTGTCCAAGATCACCAGTCAATAGAATTTCTGACAGGATTATGCTTTAATGAAAGAGCTGCTTTCCAATTGAGAAACATTATGGATGAATGTGAAGAATTAGGAGTGAGAGATTCATATTTACCTTATTGGTGTTCTGTAAATACTCTAAATCTATCACTGTATTCAGTGACTGAGAAATTTTGCTAAAAACATGTGCATACTGCAAGAGCAAGGGGCTTCCGAGAAAAGTCCCTAGATGACATGCCCAGCCTCCCATTTCCAAACCTCGTCGAATGCAACAAAATACCTGATAATAGGTCTAGTATCCAAATTTGCAAGGTAGCCCTTCACTACAGCACCACTCGAAAACAATAGTTCACCTCATTCCAATCTTGGAGCCCAAAATGTTCTGGGAGATGATATCCCCAGAGTCAACAAAGTGCATAGGCAGATCAACAGCACCGACAATGTTCCATATGCCCATAAAATTGACTTTGGGTGGGCCATGTCTGCCTAAGGAAAGTTCACAAACCTTCCATAATAAATTCTATTTATACTTACATCTGAGGGAGGACACTACCCTTTTTGAACTGTGCCCAAACACATTCCAAGTTAAGAGATACCAAAATGACAACTGAAATAATAGGTGGCATTGTTATGGAGCGGAAGACCATTTGGGCCACAATATGTTCCAATAGACCTGAGATTACAAAAGGGTACCCCCATCCATTGAGGACATTGCTTTCCTTGACATCATGGAAACAAGGAGCTGAAAAGAACAGAAAAAGATGGGTTGTTCTACTACCCTTCAAATCTTCCAGATGATGTCTCCCATGAAATAAAACACTGAAAAAAACTTTTTGCACTAAGGTTTGGTCTTGACAGAAAACCAGAAATTAAGCCATTTTCTCTTGTTCAAGGAGAAGCCGTTTGTGAATTGGTCATGCCAAAGCAGCTTCTATGCTCGAGAAACTCAATATCAGACTTCTTCTAGCTTCGGCATATACCACCGGAAAAATTTGTGTCATGTTCGATTCCAATACTAAACATATCCCTTAACAATGTGCTAATCAGTGGATCCAAACTTAATATCCTGGTTGGAGTCCCCAGCCGTCTCCGCAAAGAAATCGTGGCCATTACAGCATACATTGGTCCTCTTGTCCGGAAGAACATCGGAGATATGTACACATGGATCAGAACTGTGTTGACCTTAACATCCAGTCTGTAATTGCCTCCCATTTCAAGATGAGCAACTGGATTAGTGGTCCTGAATTTCATTCATTAGGACATGAAAACCATCCAAGGGCAGCCAACTTATGGCCTAGTCAACCATGACACAGAAATCTGGGTCACAAGTATCTATTCATACGACATCTACAAATATGCAACTTGTATCTGTTTTTATAGATCTAGTTATCATTGACTAGTTCTCTAGCCAACGTCATACACATCATCCATACGTTTCACCAAACCCAAAGTTACTACAAATAGTGAATGTGCAGAGTGGAACTGTGAAATTAAGAACATCCTCAAAAACCAGTGGAAATTTGGTCCAATATCTAAGAGACCTTCTGGGAGGGAGGGGGGTGTGTGCAAGAAGGAATACATATGTTCGCTTCAGACCTGCACCAAATGAACAAGGGAATTCAACCTTGAGCCTGGGAATATAGCAAAATATATATATTTACTTTTTTCTCTCCTTCTTGAATACATTTAATGCTGCCAAAAAAGTGTTTCTGCTGATACTCAAGTACATCTCACTATCCAGGATTTCTAACCAGTGGATCCCAAGTGTCTTGGAATTTCTGTTCTGGATCGGATTGTTTAAAAACAACTTTGCTGCTTATCTTTCTCTTCGGAATGTTTCGGTGGATGGTGCTACTGGTTGTGGAATTGGTTCTTGTTCTTTGTAGTGTATTTTCTAGTTCTTTTGTGTGTGTGGGGTGGGGGGTGGGTAGGAATTCCTGGTTGACAAGCAGTGTGGAATGAATGACCCCTGGGGCTCATCACACAAGTCTTCCTTAGTAAAGACAAACTAGTGAGGAAAACAGAAATAAAAGGTTTCCAGTAAGGATGGTACTAAGTACTTTCTTAGATCCATCACAGAGAAGACTTCTCCCTTGAACTTAAGGATAAAATTAATGATGTGTAATACGTCAAACGTGGGTGTCACGTAATGCATTACATTATCTTCCCTATTATTTACCTCCATTAACAGCATCTTATTTATTAGAATCGCCCCCCCCCTCCAATTTAAGGATGTCTGCAAGAATGATCTCGGGTGCTTTGGCATTACCCCTTCCAGCTGGGAAAATTTGGCTCAGGACTGCCATCGGTGGAGACAGGCTCTCCTATTCAGGTCTGAAGTGACCCTGGCACAACACCATGAAGTCAAGAGGTCCAGAAGAAAGTGATGGCAACAGAGCACCGGCACTTCAACATCTTCAGGACAGCCTTCATATGCAATGTATGTGGTTGGGACTGTTTTTTGAACATTGGACTTCAACTTCAGGGACACAAGAAATATAGTCTTCCAAGACTGCAATGCCAATGATGATTTATTAGAGATCTTCAAAATTGTCACTGGCACAAGAATTCTGGTGTTGTCCCCCTCAGACAAGAATTATAAAAGTTAACATAAAATAATCACAGATGGGTTGACATATCATTAAAATCAATTAACTAGCACAATTTAGGATAGCAAACCTATTTGAAATTTAATCATACGAGTGAAGAAGAAAAACAAATGAAAATAAGATTTTTTTTAAATGAATTAAGATTGTTTTGAGTGAAAACAGTTTCTCTGAGCAGACCTTTCCAATTATAAACAGCATGGTAATTTTCACCTTTAGTTGTTAAAATTTCTAGCATAAAATTGTGTGTGTGCATTATCTAAAATGAACTTAATTGTTATTAAGAACACATTTTATGATATTTTTGTGTTAAAGCATACAGTTGTATTGTTTTCAAAAAAAAGTTTCTAAGATTTGTTTATTTCGCACGGAGACTTTCAAAATAGCTACCGGCTTGGTTCAAAGGGAAAGTCAAGGGAGGTTACTCTAATTGCCTTATTTGCTAGGAATTTTGACAACTAAAGGTGAAAATTACCAACAGTACACTATCAAAAAGGAATATTAAAAAAAAAAAAAAAAAAAAAAAAAAAAAAAAAACTATAATAATTCAAATTATAGGATTTAAAAACTTAAATACCTTTCAATAAATCCGTCTGCCAAGAAAACTTATGATTGATTAAATAATAAATGATATAGATTAAATTGTAGATGAGAATATAAAAGAAACCATACGGGGGTGAGGAATCTACAGAAGAAGTTAACACCATCAAAACAAAGAGATGAGACAGTTTTTCTTCTCCTAGACTGGTTGCCTAACCAAGGTTAAAGAGCCCAATCTGCCCTACTATTTCCCAAGGGTATTAGCACAATGTTAACTGTGGCTTTGTCAAGGAATTGAACTCAGGTCAACGAGTCCATTTCCTGCGACTAACTAGTACACCACAATGCTTCCAATTCAAGGTTTCATAATTAACACATTCTGAAAACAATTAACAAAAACTTACGATTATATATATATCTCCACCTTCCCACCCCCAACTAACCTAACCTCCCCTGTTGACCCTCACTTGGTAACCTACTCGGCCATAACCCACAAATAGGTTCAATTTTGATTTTATGGTCATCTATCCACTCCCCCTTTTATTACTCCCATGTGCTACTTCCTCAACTCAAATCTCTCTCTCCAAGAAAGGCTACTCCCCTCCCCTATCAGGTAGTTCTCACCATTCATTTTTTTCTACCTACCTCCCTCAACTCTCTTCCCATCTTCCCCAAAGATTTCCTCTATAACCAATCAAATCTTTCCCTCACCACAAAACTTACCTACCTACCTACCTACCCCTTCTATAAAACACTTGTATGATCCTGATAATTCAATAAAAGCTGAAGAAGCCGAGATCAAAACTCCAGCAAAATATAGTACACATTTTTGTCTGAGTTTTGTTCTTTCATTCCTTATATTTTACCTCATTCTGTCGGATTCATTCCAACTCCCTTTTCCTTGTGTGTGTGTGTGTGTGTGTGTGAATTATTAACTACTAATATACAGGGTCGTACGAAAGTCTTGTCACTGCTATATAGTTTTAACTTTCATTTTTTTTTTTTTACTTTGATGTTATGCAGTTATTTTATATGTAAAAAAAAATTTCTTTTTAAATCCTAGAATTTGTTTTTTGTAATTATTTTACCTTAAAAAAGAGAAAAAAAAAAGTAGGTGACAAGACTTTTGGACCATCCTATAGATTTGTAGAAGAAACAGCACTCATCCCTGGCAGATCAAAGTTAAGCATAGATGAGTGACCATTTAGTAACAGTAGGTATTGTAAGCAACTTGTGTGTGCCACACTAAGTAAATCTTAGTAAATAACCACCAACCTTCTACTGCATTTATAATTCATTTCATAATTCCTAATCTTAGTAACAATATCCATGAGAATTTTTTTCTCAAAATAAAAATACGTTAAAAGTAAATGAAATATGCAGGTTACTGACATTTTTTCCTCATCATTTATCAGTGACAGGAAAACAATTTTATGACATTCCATACGAACCCACATATTGCTTATGGCATGAAAAAGTATACACCTATTCTTCACAAAAAATATTTCCATTGAGACAAGATTTAATATACAGTGTGGTATGAAAGTCTTGTCAGCCCTACATGGTTTTGACTGATTAATTTTCTAGAATTTCAGGTTGTATTATGTAATTATTTTACTATATAAAAAAAAAGAAGGAAAAAGGAGAGGGGGGGGGCAGTAGGTGTGACAAGACTTTCAGACAATCATGTACTCTATCACTATGGTTACATATTTAAAGTTGAACTTTTGAGAAAAATGTCCTTCCTGGCTGCACTTTCAAATAATGTTAGTTGAAGTGACATTTCTTCCTCCACAAGCTCTTATTTAAATTTACTTTTGAAAGAAATGTTAAAATATGAAATAGCCTGATTCCATTTAAGTTTAAAAACACAAGGTAAATAAAAACAGTCTGCCTGCAGCTGGTATCAAATATCATCAATTGATTTGATAAAAACCTGTAAGTCTTCAATAATGCAGTCACATTTTTAGCAATACCATCAATGTGTAATATCTTTTCATTTGGATGAAGACAGCATTTTTGATAAAACTCCTAGTAAAGACTGAATGCAATATAACTGGTCAGCTTATTCACTTGTGTCAGTTATGTTTAAGGAGGCCATACTGTTACCAACCAGAATGTCCATTTTATCGTCTTGTTTTAAAAATATACATGCATAAAAAGCATCTTTCAACACTCACAAACTCAGTATAATAGTAATAAAACAAACCAGGAGAATTTGTTCAAACTCGTTTGGGAAAAAAGAAAAAAAAAAAAAAAAAAAAGAAAAAACATTTTATTCTTTAGCAAACATGTCTCCATTTAAATTATACAATTCATATAATACAATACAGATCATGAAATTCTGTATTTTTTTTTTTGGAGAGGGGGGTGGGGGTTACTTTCTTCCTGCCACAAATCAAGACAATTATTCCATGCTTAATTCTTATGATAATAAATTGATTGCTTACATTAAAACTAGAAAATATTAAGAGCTTATAAATAAATTCTATTTCAAATAGAACACTTTTCTTTTTTTAGATCATGCAACTAATGATGGAAATTGGAAAGAAGTATATTTCTGCACTTTTCAAGTTTTCTCTTATATGTATTTTCATTTTGATACAAAAAAGAAAAAAATTAGATGAATGGTAATGGAGGGAGAAAAAAAAAAAAAAAAAAAATCACTGAAGAGGAAGATAAAGAAAATTCCAAAGAATGTATGCAAGCATTAATAACAATGTTTCTGGATTTAAAGTTATTAAAATACTTATCAAGTACTTTAATTATTCAGCACATTAAATTCATTTTATTTAAAATTATAAAAAGGAAGTCATATTAATTCATAATACATTGATATTTATAGAATTGTTTGAATGTATACCCTTAAATATGCATCTTTGAGACCTTGTGTGACATCCTACCCGTAGCAAACGGGTTGGATAAATACCTACCCTTAAATATGCAATACGTATCAGATATTTATCAATAACTGTAAAATTAAGAATAAGTAAAAACTTAAATAATTTCTTAGATTCTATTAAGGCTTTAAATTACTTGGAATCTATCATATATTGATATTACAATTTCTAGGTAAATCAAATTGTTGTTTTTTTTTATGTATGCCAGCATATATTTTGATAATTACAATTTCTAGCTAAATTAAATATTCAATTTTTTATGTATGCCAGCATATATTTTTTGAAGCTTGTAAAAAAAAAAAAAAAAAAAAAAAAAAAAAAAAAAAAAGAAAAGGGTACTTATTGTTCAAATTAGAATATAATTATAGTGATAACACTGGAACTTGTATTTTAGATTTTATATAGGTATATCAGCAAAACTTTAAAAAAATACCTTCAAACAATACCTAATACACCAATCTGCTATGAAGTACAAATAGCAGCTTTCAAAGGAAGAGGCTCCATCCTAAAACGATCCTTAGGATACAATAACATAATGGAATCAAGTGTTAGCCTCAGGCAGGAGCTTCTTGGCTTTTAAAAATATTGTTAAAAGGAAAAAAAAAGATTTGATGATGATATTGACATGTGCACATTAGTATTGATGTAACTTCTGTTTGACTCATACGGTCGTATATCCCATTTAGCAAGGACATGACCATGTTAGATTGATGTGATGATATACATACATAAAAATAAATAAAATAAATACTTTAAATGGAGATTGTAATGAATGTAGTAGATTAGAAGGGATTAGTAATGATTATAGAAATGTATAAGAAAAAAAAGTTATCAAAGTTAATGTAATATTTGCAACAAAATGAATTTAAGTGTTGCATTTCAGCTAACATCGAATTGTAAAATGTCTATGTTAAAAATTAAATAAAAAAATAAAAAAAAAAAAAAAAATAGGGCTTATCTATCATAAATATGATATATAATTATAAAAGGACTCTTAACATTGCCAGCACGCATGATAAACTTTTGTACAGTTCTTTAGAACGTAGCATAGTTGGTATTCAGTCATTAAATTTGAACACAATACAGAATGACTTCTATATATATATATATATATATATATATATATATATATATATATATATATATATATATATATATATAATATATATATATATATATATATATATATATATATATATATATATATATATATATATATATATATATATATATATATATATATATATATATATATATATATATATATATAATATATATATATATATATATATATATATATATATATATATATATATATATATATATATATATATATATATATATAATATATATATATATATATATATATAATATATATATATATATATATATATATATATATATATATATATATATATAATATATATATATATATATATATATAATATAATATATATATATATATATATAACTTTGTATTTTGTACCAACTTTTTTCATATTGCTATTGAGGGTTAAAAAGTAACTTAATAGTTTTTTTTATGCTTTACATTGTATCCATTCGTTTCTAAAATTCTAATTGTAAAAGGTTTTCTGATATGTTAAAAATTTGGTTAAGACATTAATTGATTTTTTTTTTTTTAAATTCCCTTCTGACATGGAAATAGCTGCCTGTATCCTCTTTTTTTATTGAGGAGTATGAAAAAATTTTTAAAAAATGAAAAAAATCTTTCATTTCAGTTAAAGGCAGGATATTGCATGCATAAAAAACAAAAAAAAAAAAAACAAACAAGACATTCTCAGAGTTCTTACAAATAGTGTTTAACTTCCCATATTTATTTGCTTACATGTATGCAGTAATAATAATTAAAAAAAAGTTAACTAAAAGGCACAATAAAGCAATGCCTTAAAAATTAAAATAAAAGTAAATAAGTTAAAAAAAATTTTAAATGAGGGAACAGGGATAGGAAATTCAAACATTTCCAATTTTCTTTTTCTTTTTTTGGAGGCAGGGTGGGACTCAAAAATTGGTGTAAAACAAAATATTGAATTGTTTGGGAGAAATGGTAAAGTTATTGCCCCATGTGTAGAATAATACTACACAAAATTACATTCAGAATATCTGAAGTCAGTGGTAAAAGATGAATATTTTGAGGGCTTTTTTTGTTTTTTGTTTTTATGACCAGAGAGTGAAAGAAGAAAACATTTGTAAAAGAAATGAGCAGATGGAATAGATGGTGGTAGTAGAAGTAGTGGTGGTGGTCATGATGACAAAATGGTAGAGGCAGCAAAAAGCTAAAGAGGGGGAGGTAAAAAAAATTTTAAAAATCTTGTGATTTCTTTTCTTTAAATAAAAATCTTCCCCTCACCATATATATATATATATATATATATATATATATATATATATATATATATATATATAATTAATTAATAATATTCTCAAAAGAAACTTAGTTTTCACTCACTTTTTGAGTGCCTGGTGGCTTCCTGATTCAGTTGACTTGGAATACTTCCCGAAAGAGAAGGCGGTATTTTGTCCAAGGCAAGTCCAGGCAGAGTTCTAGCTGAATAATTTTGTGAAGTAGACACTCGAGTTGTTGATCCATGTTGCAACTGTTGTTGCTGATATGAAGGAGAACTGAAAACAGGACTTGAAGTTCGCTTACACGAAGAAGAAGAAGAAGAAGTGGCAGAAGCTTGAGAAATGCCACCACTGATGTTCCATGTCTGGGCAGAGGACTTTCCCTGAGATGTGGACACTGCAGTATAACTAACACTACCACCACCACTACTACCACCACTATTCTTTGAGGGAAGCACAGCCCGTAGCTGAAGAAGTCCTGCTTGCCCTGGGGCTCTCATCATACCCTGTTGGTGTTGTGGCAGTGTTGTTGCTGTATGTGATGCGGGTTGTGAAGGAGAAGAATAAGAAAGGTGTTGTTGATGGGGTGCTGCCCCTACAGAGCTGGTAATGTTTGTAATTGTCGGGAGTTTATACACAGACCCTGAGGATGCGGTGCCCAATGAAGCAGAAGTTGTGGATGCAGTTGTTGATGGTGACACTGCCAATGCAGACTCGAAACAATGGGATAGAGCCTGCTGCTGCTGCTGCTTTAAGGAAGGGGATGGGGACTGCAGTGAGAGGTTAGAGGATGTTGAATGCAGACTGTGGATACCTGTTCCTCTTTGTGATGAGGAGGAGGTGACCCCAGTGACCAATTTGTTGCCATTATTACTAGTATTCATGACACTAGTTGGGGAATGATGAGTGTGACGAGTAGCAGTCAGAGATGACACTGTCTGAACAGGGGAGGAGGAGGAGGTTGTAGAATGGAGTTTTAGCATATTGTCAACCTTGGCTTGCTGCTGCTGCGGTGAGATGGTTGTTCTAGGCTGTTGTTGTTGTACTGGTTGAACTTTCACATGACTTTGTTGTTTTTGTACATTCAACTGTTGCTGTTGAGAGGCCTGATAGTTCACAACCTGAGATATAGGAGATACTGACATTGATTTCACCGACATATGTGGAGACGAGTATGATTTTTGTTGTTGCTGCTGCATCGGTTGATGCCGATTGTGTTGGGAAGACTGCTGTTGTGGCCGCCAAGGTTTTGAGTGTTGCTGGTGGGGCGGATGTGATGAAGGATGAGGCTTTGTGGGATGATGAGATTGGTGTATACTTTGTGACATCCCATGAGTCATTTGCTTTTGTTGTTGCTGCTGCAGATGTACACCATGCTGGGACTGTTGTCCTGGTGATGGAACATCTACTTTGCCAAGATGATGCTGAGCAGCAGGGGATGTAGTTGTCAAGGAATGGGCAAGCTGGTAAGAACTCCGTGCCTGCTGAGATAGAGGCTTTGCATCAAAAGCTTTTGAAACCGGAGTTGTTGCCAGGGGAACTGGTGCCGAACCAATCGACTGTTGCAACCTGATTTTTTGAGAAGCCAAAGGTGTCTTTAAACATGATGCAGCATACCTTTGAAATTCTGCAAGGTATGTGTTCTTGCAGTCATCCTTAGGTGAAAATTGTCCAGGGGGTGACATGTTCTCAGCATTAACTGGTTTCTCTGGGTTCACTGAAGGAAGCAAGGGATCCTTCTTGGTACCAACTGTTTTTGTCATAACTTTAACATTCTGCATCTGGGATGAAGCAGCCTGCTTATTTTGTATGGGCGGGGAGGTGTCTTTTTTAATGTTTTGATAAGTGGGACTTATTTGTGAGGGCACAGTTTGTGATTTTGGAACAGATGGAGAAGTGCCTGATGTAGACTGACCGTTATGCTGATGGTGCTTGGGATCTGGTTTCACAGA
>CM042179.1:34666929-34776929 GCA_023376005.1 Doryteuthis pealeii | reverse complement strand
GAAACACTAGACTAATTCTTTGGTGTCATGTCAAAATATAATTATCAATACCAAAATTGTTGGGTATTAGACTAACAAAACAGCCGCAAATGCATGTATCTCATCTCCTTATTGAGTTTATATCAACAAAACAAAGCAAGCCTTTTATGGTAGAACAAATTTTGTGATTGTCCAGGATGAACAGGGATGCGTGAAAATTTGCATATTCCAGTCTATATTTGCCCAGTCTTCCGTATCATTTTTTTTTTCTCCTGCTGACAACACACAAATCTTACTAAGTGAGACATTATTTTTCTGGCACTCAACATCATGAGCACACTAGTCATGGCCTTTTTTATCTTTGCCATTAGGTGCCTAGCCAAAAATTGTTACAACTAGACTGGGAATTGTCACTAGTTCATTAGATTTATCAGATTTACTCCTTCAGATTACTATTTATCCAAGTAGTCACATGATTCTCTTGAAATTTAAAAAAAAAAAAAAAAAAAAAAAAAAAAAAAAGCATTCTCCTGAAAGACTACATAAAGGCACCTTGAAGAGTTCTAGCAAAACAAAATGTTTAATAAAGTTAAATTATAAAAAAAAAAAAAAAAAAAAAAAAAAAAACAACTTTCCATTTTCATTTAAGCCCATTGTTATATTAGTCACATTTATGAAAGATTTACAAAAATTGTTATACAAGGTGTGTTCAAAAATTATTAAGCTATTTAACAAGACAAATGAACAATGAATGACATGTTAATTTTTTCAAAATAACTTCCTTGGCATTCAATATTTTCCATCAGACAAAAGGCAATCTGAAATATTTGATATGAAGTAGTGATTTCATATTTCCTTTAATCTCTTGAACATTCTGATTTCTTAAATTTTCAGTTTAGAAAACTGAAAGTCGAATTAAATCTGCTGACTCATAATTGGTCTGTCCATTTTTACAATGCACAGCATCATAGAGAGTATAAAACTTTCAAGTAATACTCTTTGGTGACATTTCAACCTTCAGGAGTATATTCAAAGTGAACTACACCCTCTTTGTCAAAAAAAAAAAAAAAAAAAAAAAAAAACACTGAGCAGCACGTTTGGTCTTGCTCTGAACTTGACAAGACCTTTTTGCTTTGGTGATGACCTAGACTTCCACAGATGACTGAACCTTACTTTCAGGATCATAGCCATATACCCACAATTCATCATATGAGGCTTTTTTTTTTAAAAAAAGGCTGTATGGGCTTCTCTATACTGAAGCAAATCTGTAGCTGTGGTCATCCGTAAAACACCTCCTGCTCTTGTGTGAGAAGCTCTGGAACAAGCTTGGTTGCAACTTGTCACTCATCCCCAAATTTTCTGTAAGAATGGCTTGACATAACACAATGGAAATGCCCACCTCATCACAAAACTCTCTGACAGTCAATCTTCTATCCGCCTTCAGCAGACTGTACACCTTCTCAACTGTTTCAGCATTTTTGCTGGTGAAAGAGCTCCCTGGATGCTCATCACTTTTAACTGATGTTCTCCCCTCTTTGAAGCGGTGATACCAGTCAAACGCCTTGGCACTGCTTATTGCATCATGTCCATAAGCTTCTTTCAGCATTTCAAATGTTTCACAACCAGTTTTGCCAAGTTTTTGGCAAAATTTAATGAAGACTTGTTCACTATTTTCTGCCGTGAGAAAATGTGACATGCTGAAAGAAAAAAAAATTTAAATGAAGATACTGTGCACAGCTGATCAACTTATAAAAATTGATGTTTAGGCTGCTGCTGCTGCTGTCTAGATGAGTCAGTGTTAATTTGAAAGAAAAATTAAGACAGTCTCAATACTTTTTGAACACACCTTGTATTTAATATCTTAGATCCTTCAAATAGGATTTCTTTTCTTTTTTTTAACACTACTACATATAAAAAGTATAGTGGTACCTTGACTTACGTATGCCTCAACTTACAAGTTTTCAGAGTTACAAGCTGTCACTCCATTGATTTTTTGCTTTGTGTTGAGATAAAAATAAGGGTACAAGAAAGTTTCAAATATGTTTATAAGTTCACTAAAAATATTCAATTTTCCAAATTTATTACAAAAGAAAATTAATTATAAAAAAAATAAATAAAAATGAAAATAAAAAAATTAAAACATTACAGCACATAATTCATTACATTCTATTTTGTTATGGTTTTATACTATTGATTTTATAAACAAGAAACTTTAGTTATGAGTGGAACAAATTAAACATTTAAGTCAAGGTACCACTGTATTTATAATCAAATTCTGTATGCATTATATTTGGAAAACTCCATGCTAATTATTTTTAAAATTGTAATGCTTGTATTAATTCTTAACCACTGAAAATATATTTCTTGCACTTTTTCAATTTAGAAAATGTATGCAAAAAAAAAAAAAAAAAAAAAAAAAAAAAAAGGTTCACTTATAAATTGTAGATTTTAACTAGTCCAATTAACAGAAAGCTTATAACTGTATATTTACCTTTTTTGTTCTTTTAAATTTTATTTATTGCAACTCAACTCATTTCTACAGCAGCAAGAAACACCTCATACCAATTGGAGAAAATATTGGATAACTTTTGAGATTTGAACTCACCTTTTTTTTTTTTTTTTTTTTTTTTAGTCTCAGCGAAGGGCTGCTTATACATACCAGCTGCTTTATCAACTAAGATATGAGAGCCATTGGTATCAAAAGAAGCCTAAATCATACCTATAACTGATCCTTTATTTTGTCTCCAATCTTTTGGCACCAGGATTTATCATTGTTTATATATACACTAGTGTTAATGGCACCTTTTTTTCTCTAAATCCTTGAATAGAAATGTAATATTTCGATTTGCACAATTTACATGTTTAAGAAAATGAATTTAAAATGGTACAGAATTTATTGCAATTTAACCAATTTATTTTAAGAATCTTAAAATAAAAAATAAAATAAATAATCTATGCATGTGTTAAAATAGGTATCTAATCAGGCCTTGCAATTATTTTGTGTATGCAGCAAATACATCATGGGTTAGGGACAGATGAAAAAAAAAAAAAAGAAACAAAACAAAAAACACTACACTCAAACACAGATGTTTGAAATTTGAACACCGAAATGAAAAAACCTGTATAACAATTGCTATATACAGGCTTATACTTACAATATTTAGAGTCCGATTATATTGTTATGCAACAAGAAAAAAAAATCAACAATGCTCCAGGTTTTAACATTTTGTGTAGTGTATGCAAAAAATGCACACTATCACACTAATGGACATGCAAGTATCTTTAGTTTGATAATTAAATTTTCATTTCTTTCAAACATTTAATGCTTGATCCTTTTAGTGGTTTCATTATTCAAGGATTTTGTCCATATTAAAACTATTTTTGTCAAGAAAAGAAAAAAAATGTAAAGCCATTAAAGCTTCTATATGAAAGATTACCAAATTAAAGCACCAAATTAAATGTATAAACTTCTGACATTTGTCAATTTTGGACATTACTTTTAAGACAAATAATGAAACTCAAATTTAATTCTTACCCATTTTTAGGAACTGGCAATTAATAAAGATCCTTGAACACCACCACAAATAAATATGCCTAACTCAAAATTCTTTCATAAAAAAAATAAAAAATAAAAAAAATAAAAAAAATACATAGATACACACACACACACTCAAACAACTTCTTACCTTGTCAATCCAAACTGAAAACAAATTGCAATACAAACAAGAGAGGCATATAACAACCTCATAAACACAGTAACAAATATAACAATTTTGGCATGTCATTAGAAATTAGGGGCAAAAGTGTTAGCATTAAAGCAGAATATATTTAGTAGTTTACATATTAAATATAAAGAAAAGATTTCTCTTAGATGAAACTTAGACGGGGATAATAATAACATCAATCATGTAATACAAATTTTCCACTGACAAATTAATATTGCAAAACAAATACCGTAAATTTATACAAGTACATTTTCTTTTTGTTTTGTTTTGTGGTTAAAATTAGAATCAAATTGTAAAACAATGTATTTGGTATTGTCAGATTTGTTAGTACATAATTTTACTAGTTGATGGTGCAAAACTACCAAAAATTTTTGTGATTTGTTTAATAAGTTAAATAAGACCTTAATTTGGAACAATGGGACCTAAAGGAAAGGTAAAAATCAATCTTGTGGGTTATTTAGTAACAATACTGAAAAGTCCACGTGGGTGAGGTAAAGAATTATAATGCTACTGTTTAGTAATTAAATATTATGGCTAACAGGGCCCCCTCCCCCTATTTAAATAAAAGTTTCTTTCCTTCCACCCAAAACAGAATGGTTTTCCATACAAATGACAATGGTTACCATTTTCCTTGGAAGAATCTTTAAATCCATCAAAAGGATCATTGCCTACTCACTTTCACGCATTGGTGAGAAATCTGTCGAAAAGGGTTCAGCAAATTCGTCCTCATTGCAACTAACATTGTATTATAATTTGAAGTATCATGTTATTTCTAATGTCTTGGCATGTAAAGGATGCATAGAATGTTTTTTCCAGCCCGCATGCCTGGTTGTGGATGGAGGATTCATCTAACACCCACACTACCAGTAGGTAAGGGGTTGGGTTAAATTAAATTCGATTTATATATAAGTAAAGTCGTCGGGGTGGCCTAAAGTCGGTATCAGCCAGTCAGCGAGGGAGTCTATCCCCTTTTCAATAGCGCTAGACCAAGGAGATTGTTTTGGCGTCTGAGGTGGAGCGCCACACCTACCATCAGCTCCTTACTTCACCGCACAGATCCCTGTGCTACTCATACGCTGAGTTGGCGAGGACTGGTATCGAACTAGGAACCTTGTGGTTTCTAGCCGAACGCTCTACCGACTGAGCTAACCCGAAAACAACCCAAATAGTTTTCAGTATAAAATTAGTATATTTGGCCTAATTAGTGCAATGTAACAATTAATGATATAAGACATGTAAGCGTGAAGTGATTCCAACGTGGAACGTTTATAATTTACCTGACATTCATCCATCCTTTAGGCCAAAGAGGTTTAACTTCCAATTTTAGGAATGACTTCAAATATTCTTCAGCAGACTGTGCCCTTAATTTTGACATGCCATAAGATTCCAGTTTCAATTTAACTATATCACAAAGTAGCGATCTGGAGAAATTAAAAAAAGAAACATTTACAACAAAAAGAAAAACTTAAAGACAGAGAGAGAGAGAGAGAGAGAGATAGAGAAATCTGCAAGCCAAGAAAAAGAAAAACTTAACAGAAAACTCAAAATAATTTTAAAAAGGAAACAAAAAAAAATTTGGATAGATGTTAGAAATGCCCCTCAGCATCAAAGTAATGTATAAAGATTATTTTAAATGGCTTTAAAGAATGATATGGGAAATACTAAGATATGGGAAAATACTAAGATATGGGAAATACTAAGATATGGGAAATATGGGAAATACTAAGATATGGGAAATACTAAGATATGGGAAATACTATATGGGAAATACTAGATATGGGAAATACTAAGATATGGGAAATACTAAGATATGGGAATACTAAGATATACTAAGATATGGGAAATACTAAGATATGGGAAATACTAAGATATGGGAATACTAAGATATGGGAAATACTAAGATATGGGGAAATACTAAGATATGGGAAATACTAAGATATGGGAAATATTACAAAACTGAAATTGTTCAAGAAAGCTTGTAGATATAAGCAGTAAAGAGAGTCAAAACACCAGATAAACTAACAAGAAATTAAATTAAATATAGGCTAAAGTAATGACTTAATAGGGAGGTGGTTGGTTAGATTTTACAGCATGTCAACCCATTGGGTCATTTTATGCCAAAGACATTTTGGTTTATTCATTCTTGGGTACTCACCCACCCCCTCAATTTTTTTAGCTACATTTTTTAGAACTCTTTTCGTTCTATTTAACCCATAGATGGGACCCCGAACAGGTACTTCCAACCCGGGTCAGAGTGGACCTGGGAGTAATCGTGATGAAGGGGTACTCCACATTCCCCAGAGCTCTAGAACTGGAACTTCACAATCAGATAGTTTAATATCATACCCAAGACAATATCCTCAGCCATGGCCTTCTTGCACAAATATCATAAAAAGGGTTGGGGGGGGGGCAATAGGGTCAGGGCAATCATTTAGGTGCTAAGGCTTAATGTGACCAGCCAATTGATCTGAGGGGGCCTCCCTAGCCACCCGTCTATCCTAAGTAAAAATAGGAGGCGTAAAAGGAATATTTAACAAGGGAGATGCTGAAAAGTTCTGCCCAACCAAGAAAGTAATGATTATAATAAAATGTTTAAATTTTAGGAAAGAGTTGAATTGAACCAGGAGTAATTGGAATTCACCTGTCAAAAGAAGAAGAAAAAAAAAAAAAAAAAAAAAAAAAAGCTTCAATATTTTTATTTTTTTAAATAACCAGAATATTAAAACCATAACTGATTATAAGCAATAAACTGTCTGGGACTTTTTTGATTACTCAGCCCTTCCACCTCCCCACTTTATACTTAGTTCAATTTTAAAACCAACCTGTTATAAGATTTCATTTCATTTAATTCAAATTTTCAAGTTTCACATTCAATATGTTAGCCAATTCCTAAATATCTTTTTTTTTTTTTTGGGGGGGGGGTATTTGATGTGCCATTCAACATCATAAATTTCAAAATTCCTGAATGGGTCACAAATATTTTCTTGAACTTAGCTCAATTATAAGACCTGCTTTTAGGCACAAAAAAAAAAAAAAAAAAAAAAAAAAAAAAAAAGAATTCTTTTGAAAAGGAGAAAGGAGATTTAAAACTGAATTTATAATAAAATAAAATGAAATGAAAAAATGTAAACAATGAAAAGACTAAACTAAATATTACTGGCAAATATAAAAAAAAATAAAAATTTCAAAATTTGGAGAAAAAATAAAGGACAATATATAAATGAATAAAGAAAAAACAAACAAGAAACAAAATACTGGAACACCATAAAAATCACATGATCAGGTCAGACATTCCAACACTATCACATATCACATGACATGCTGACAGTTACACCACAATATTTAGACAATACAGACAACATCTAACAATGTTACTTCCTTCACCCATATTTTAACATTACATTCTATATAGAATGTATTTTTATGGTTCTATAGATTTACAGAACACAGTTGATGTGAAACTTAAACTGATAGATAAAAAAAAAATGATATCACTAAATTTTATTAGAGAAATTTAAACATGGGTACTGAAAAAAAATAATATGTAATCAATTTTTACTCATGACTATCCAAAATTAAAAAAAAAAAAAACAAAAAAAAAACAAACCCAAGAGAAAACCTGAAAACTGTAATGCTGCACATTTTAACTGAAGAGGCCATTTATTGTTATATATATAATAAAATAAATAAAAGCCTTCATAGTACTCCTCAAAAAGTGGGAGGATTATTTACATAATGGATCAGTACTCCTGACCAGGATAAGAGAGTAATTTCTTGTGGAAATTCCACATGATATTTTTCAAAATTAAATATGCAAATTAAGTAGGCAATTTGTGTAGCATAATTTTAAACAACTCAAAAATAGAAAAATTAATTTTAAATGTAAAAAAAAAAAAAAAAAAAAAAAAAAAAAGAAAGAAAAGAAAACACCTATCATTATATATACATATATCTGAAACAGATTTAGAAGTCTAAACTGAATCATAAAAAATTAAATCATTGATCAATTTCCAATACTACACTGATCATAGAAGTTACAGTAAAACCAAGAAACAGAAAAAATATACTGTTCATTATCATATACAATATCTATATTATCTGCTGAGGCTAAATATTAAATTTCACAATGACAATACAGTTGACAGTATGAAAGACTTTCATAAATAGTTCCAAATAACTGTGCCATTATAATTATGAATTTACCTTGGTGATCATTTGTTTTGTGATTTCAGACATATTCTAGGACAGAATTACTATAAAGGTTTTTGTTTTTTTCTTAAGGAAAAAAAGAAAGAAAAAAAATCTAGTTGTGAGACTGGAATCACTTATTTTTGCAAGTTAAATAAAAAAAAATTTTTTTTTTTTAATTAAAAAACAAACAAACATACCTTATTTTATCATTCCACTCGAATTTTCTCTTCATTAATACACATTTTTTCTCATTTTTGTCACTCTCTGTAGATGTGTCTTCATCACTTTCTGAAGAGCCCTCTTCTTTCATCTCAATATTATCAGCGTTTCTGCTCAATTTAAAAAGAAAATTGATATTAAGAAAACAAACCAACAGTGTTTGTTATTCAGTCAGAAATGAGTAAAGATTTTTTTTTAATAAAAAAAAAAAAATTAAAAAATAATCAGAAGAAATAGATAACAGCCCAACTTAAAAATTCAAACTAAAAAAAAAACAAAAAACAATGACCCAAATCTGATGACCATGTTGAACTCAAAACAAGAAACCAAGAAAAGATAAAGTTTTATACAAATATCCATTGTTTTTTTTTTCTTCTTTTGGAGTAGGGGGAAATTGTTACTGAAATTTAAATAGTTGGCTTCAACTATCAAAATTAAAGAAGGAAAATAAAAATAAGAAAAACTCAAATGGTTATCAATCTTAGTACCGGTATTAAAACTTTTACACGCTTGACTTTTTTTTTTTTTAAATCAAATAAAAATAAATGAAATAGTTCGAGTAGCAAGTCCCAAGTGTTATACGATTTGTAAAACAATTATAAAATACCATTTTAGAAAATTTCATGAGGAACACTTACGGATCGGGGTTTTCCAGAGAAGTCCCATGGTATTCATTCTTATACTTCTCAAGTTGGGCAGGCATCTCTTCGTTAATAGCTACAAGCAGAACATATTGAGATTTCTATGTAATATAAATTCCTTCAACATAATCACTTATATTCCTTTTGTGTACGTAAATTTTCTCCATTCCCTTTATATCTATGAGAACATTAAATAATTAATGTGATTATCTTAAAGTATTTCACATGGCAGGAAAATCCAATTATTTATAGTTATTTTTTTCTTTTCTTTTTCTGCTTGTCGGTCGAACCTCTGATGCAACTTAACAGCCAACTTTTAATTTTTCCAGGCTTAGCTATGTTGGTGCTGTGTAAGCATAGGAGAAAGGATAGTTGAGTAAAAGAATAAGTACAGGAGAGTTATTCATAGGAAAAATAATGAGAGATAGAAAAGTAGATAACAGAGTGTAGTTTTAAAGGAATAAAAAAGAAAAAAAAAATTAATAGGACAATAAAAACTGGACTTATGGAAAGTTGTGATAAGATTTAAAAAATCAAATAAAAATACTAGATGTTTGTAAGATACGTTGCCTTATAATTCATTTCATAAAGGAAAAATAAACTAAGGAAAGAAATGCTGAATGGATAAAATAGATTGATTTTACTAACACATGTTTTGGCCAGGAGTTTGTCTATGTACACATGTATTCTATTATTATTTTAAATATAAAATAGAATAATATATTATATCTAAAATAATAATAAAAAATCGAAAACATGTGTACATAGACAAACTCCTGGCCAAAACACGTGTTAGTAAAATCAATATATTTCATCCATTCAGCATTTTCTTTCCTTTGTTTATTTTTCTTTTCAACATAGCGTCGGATTCACTTCCATTTTCAACTTACATATATATAATTTGGAATTAAACTGAGTTTGAGGTGTGAATTAAGATTTCAAGAGTTTTCATATTTAAATACGAATTTTACACCAATTAAATAAAAAATATCAGTATAGATGGAAATAGCAGTAAAACATTCAACTACATCCTTAATTTTAATAAGTGATACATAGTCACAGTTGAAGGGAACACATGGATACGCAAGACCAAAAATAGCCTAGGTCCTTGGAAGTACAAGTTCACATTTCTAACACCCGAAAAAAAAAAAAAAAAAAAAAAAAAAAAAAATTACAACCCAAAGGACAGGAAAATCTGCTTATTGGTAAAAAGCACTTATAAGCAATATATATATTTGTTTTGTATTCAAATGAATGACTTGTCAAATTGCAAGAGCAAAATATTAACCTATTTTTTAATCCATTTCTATATACGATTATACAGAGAATTGCTTTTAATAAATTTGAGAATAAAACAATATTCAAAATAACACCAAGTATTAATTTATTAAACAAGGGTTTGTTAAACCCCATATACAAATTATCCACACGATATACTACGTAGACCATTATTTCTTAGTGGTTTCTAACACATATTGCAGAACTTTAAATACATTATCATGGGCTGTTTTAAGGCAAATCTAACTCAGTTTGATTTTAATAGAAATAACTAATAAATAAAATACTAATTAAAATTAAACAATGATTAGTTAATTATCATTGACAATATAACAAATAACTAAGGGAATTGTGATGGTGACAGTTTCGGTTACAGATAGACAAATAAACTCCATTATAATAAAATATTACAATTTTATAGTTTTCAGATAGTGATATCAATTTTTTCTTTCAATTATATACATTGAATAATATTCAGTATCATTCTTAAAAGATTAATGTTTTGCAAATAGAAAATTTTTTTTTTTTTTTTTTTAATACACTAATTTGATAATTTTTCACTACCAAAATAAAAGGATTTCATTTTCCTAACCATTTACTTGAAAATAGTTGCCTGATTTTTTACAAAGAGGATTCAATTATAAAGATTTTTAAATCTACTTTTTATTTTCTAATTGAATGTGTACATTAAACAATTTCTGCAATCTGTAAATGATATCAAAAACTTTTATTCTTATAAAATTACTATTACATTGGGGTTTTTTTTGTATAATGTTTTAGCCATGAAATTAAAAATGGAAATGGAAGTAAAGATTTGTTGAATATAATTATTTATTCTGCTATTCCAACCTGCATTGATTATTTCATTCATGTACCACATTTTTCTTTCTTCAGCACAGACCAATTTTCTATTACTTTAAAGTCATATTTCAGTTCACTATAACAATTTAAACATCTAATAATTTTACAATATATGCAGAATAAATTTAAGTTTAATAAACAAATATACAAACTGTATATTTAACAATTTGTTCTAAATGTATTTTATAAGAATATAAAAATTTTACAATGCAAAATTACGAAGATAACTTAGAACTGAAGATAAACAATTGCTATGTATAATACAAAATTTATGGCTATAAAATTCTTTCTATAAAAAGTGAAAAAAAATCTATTCTTTGCCAAGTTTTAATTTCAATGATTTGAGAATGAAAAATATCAAGGAGAGAAAGTGCATGAATATGATAAATTTCAATTAAGTTTTAATTTCAATGATTTGAGAATGAAAAATATCAAGGAGAGAAAGTGTATGAATATGATAAATTTCCATTAAGTTTTCTTACACGCATCAGTGCAAAAAATTGGGAAGGTGAATTGAAAGTTGGTTGTGGTTTTATTTTATGGCATATCAATGTTTTTTCATGTCGGTTAATGATGAATAAAGTAATTCTGATAAATGGATTCATATGGCTAATAGTACCAGCTGTTGCTTAAGTGATCACCCAATTAAGTATAGAACAGGCTCGTTGCTGCCTAACTTGAAAGTAATGTCAAAATTAATTTGAAATGATTACTTTTTAGTTAAAAATATTTTTAAAAATACATTTGTTTCCATCCGTATTTGTTACCTGCTGATTCAGTTTAATAAGGACAAATGAATATTGATCTTGTTTGCTTTAATCATTTATGATAAAATTGTTCACTTAAATTTATGAGACTTTTAGAAAAGACAAAATATGGATGATCAAAACTTGATATTACTCACATTGGTAAAAGCATATTTCAAACATTCTCTTACAATAATTATTCTTTATTAACATAAGCATTAAAAAATTGATGTAATGTATCTATATTCACATATATAATGAAAAGAACCATGTTCAATATTATTCTCTTAAATTTACATAATTCAAAATTATGTGTAAAAGAAATGTTATTTGAGGGTTTATTTTTTTTTATAGTATTACAATACATTAGCATAGAAAGAAAAAGTTAAGTAATGTTAGAAAGCACAGGAATATTCCAACTATTTTTACAATATAAAATTAGTAATTACAAAATCATTATTGAAATTTAAACCCACTAAGAAAAACAATCAACTTTATCCACATGTATATAATTCAGGCACATTCAAGACAATTTGTTAATATTTCAAAGGTTTATTTTTCTTTTTATACTGATTAGTTTACAACTATACAAGTTTCAGCTCTAATAATGTAATATTTAAATTTCTTAGATGAAACATTGTCTACCCTCTCCCCTTTCATACAATTTAATTCTTAATATCCTGTTGAGAATTCCAGAGCCCCATTCCTATAAGGATTTATCAAAAAAATGGCCAAAAATGGCCTGTTCATCTAAAGTTAACCTGTCAGCCCTGGATCTTACAAGCTAATAGCTTTGATTCCAGGGGGCATCCCCTCAGGCAACACCTACCCTCTTGATTTAAAGGGGCAGGGCTGTGTTTATTGCCCAGTGCCCCCCCCCAAGGAGAAGGACGATGGGATCAACGCATTTTTGGCACCCACCACCCATGAGTCACAGCTTGTGGGTGGCCACTCATTAATAGGGCCTTGTACCTAACCTGTACACGTGGGGTATGTGGTAAATATCATGTTTAATATTACATTTAAACAAAGGCTATCGTTTAGGGCAGATTAGGAAAACAAATGACTTCTGATTGGGTGAAATGGAGTGGTATAGGACATTAGGAGTTAATTGCAACACGTAGGTTATCCACAAATGCTAAGTAAACAATTGATGTTGGAAATACAAAATTTCATATTTTCAGTATGAATAACAATTTTAAATGACTTCAAATATTTTTAAAAATGTTTGATAGTTTAATGTCCACAAAGCTGGAGTCATTAAATATTAGCTGGCAATTAAAACATGCACTTTTAGTAAGAAAAGGATATAACAGTAGAAACATTCTTTTATAAAAAAAAAAAAACAATCATTCAGGTTAATGTTAAGTCTTTAAAATAAGACTGAGTAATACTAATTCTTTACAAACTAGAACAGCAAAATTGATCAGAATAGGACATTAAAATGCTAGAAATTGTAACAAAAAAGGTATGCATTTGTTGTGCTTAATATCAAATAAAACATTTGAGATTTTTTTAACCCCTTCTCTCCAGTGCAAGGTCAGCTACAATTATATAAGGAAGTTTATTTTAGCAGCTACTTCAAGGTAACTTTATACAGATTACTACTTATGTGTTGTAAAAATGTTCACACTCATTCTATCTCTACATACAGCCAGTTTTGTTTTGTTCAATCAGAAAAAGGAGAGAGAAAGGAGGGACAGATAGGAGGAGGAGGAAGTGGTGGAGATGGAGGATGAGAAAAAAAAAAATTAAAAAAGAAAAAATAAACAAAAAATAAACAAAAAAATTTTTTTTTTTTTAAAAAGGGCCGAGTGACTAAAATTGGCCATTTTAATCTTTGTTATCGAAACCCAAATCAGTGTTAGCTATGCCATTCCAGAAAAAGAAGAAAAAAAAGAAAAAAAAAAAGAAAAAACAGGAAAAATGTTATATAAAAAGATGGGTAGTGTTACATGATTATAGCAATATCCTATAAATTTTGAGGTTTAGCTCAGTCAGTGGAGCATTCACATAGGAATCACAACGTTCTGGGTTCGATTTCAGTCCTTGCCAACTCAGCACATTAGTAGCACAGCATGGATAATCTGATCTGTGCTGTATTGATTGTGGGTGCTGACAATAGGTGTAGAACTCCACAGCAAAACCATCTCCCAGGTTTAGCACAAGCAAGAAGGGGATAGACTCCCTTGCTGTTCAGCTGATGCTGACAATAGGCCATTCAGTTGACTACTTTTTTTTACTTACATTATCAAATATCCTCTCATTTACTAATGGAAGAATTCACACTGGTTAATCAAAGTTATTAATAAGTCACCAAATCACTGTATTCTTATTCAAAACAAATGAATATGAAGATAACAATTTTCATAAAAAGATAAGGAAAATTATTTATGAAAAGATTTTTGATAAATATGAATTCACAAGCAAAAAGATTGGTAAAAAATAAGTCTATTGGCACTTACATAAATGTTTTTTTTTTAAACTTGAAATTGGCCTACTACTACATTAAAAAAAAAATTATAACCAATTTTCCAACATTAGTAGATAAGAATATTAAATATATAGTCAAATAAACAAGATTCAAAATTAATACTTTTTGCCCTTTTTATTAATGTAATAGTAATTTTTCATTAAGTTGGACGACATGTACATACAGTCACAATTAAATGGAAATATATCTGAATTTAAAGTAGGAAAACAGTTTCAAAAATGTTATTCTTAAATTTGTTGACATTGGCAAATTCTGCTCAGGACCAGTAAATCAGGTGACATACTTGACAATTAAAAATATTGATTTTCCCCAGATCACTTTTGCAGGGCAATTTTAAATTATTATTTATCATCTTAAATTATTTAAAATCTTAAATGCTGACAGAGCACATATAACCAATACACAAAAACTGTGCATAAATAATTCAGCAATTTACATTAAAATCAATTCAACTCTAAAGTTTTGCTTTTCTTTTAAACTCAAAAGTTGTGTAAGGTTTAATTCCATTTATCTTTACATCAAATTATTAAATATACAAACATTTCACAATAACCAGTGCAATTACAGTAGTTAACTTAGACTAAAAAGATACAAAATGACTTTGATAGACAACACGTACATGCAGTTTTGATGAAGATTTGTGCAAAACTTAGTACTTTGGTGTGGTACAGGTGCTAAACTTTTTTTTTTTTTTTTTTTTTTTTTTTTAAAGAGGGACAGGGGCTTAAAAATTGATACAAGTGCACTAATATAAAACTAATCAATTCATGCACATGCCAAACTCAGATAATTTCAGAAATATTTGCTTTAATTATTAAAATCAATTTTTTTTCTGACATCTTTAGCCAATTCTAATTTTTTTTTTTAAATATAGCAGTAAATCATTTTTTTCATAGAACCAGTGATTTTCAAATTTTGTTAATTTAATCAAAATGTTTATTCCTATTTCAATAACATAGCATAGTATGTCAGATTAAAGAGGTGAATTAAATTGAATTTTTTTTTTTAGACTGACAAGTGAAGGGTATATATATCTTATAGCACCATTAAATATAAAGAACGGAATGAATCCATACAGTAAACTATAAATCTGTTTCAAACTGCCAAACCAAATTCCTTATATAATCATTAAGCTTAGAGATAAATATCAAAATAATGAATATTTGCAGGACATGTCTATATCAATATAACAATTCCAAGTTGATTTTCAAATAAGAAAAGCTTAAGTGGTTACTCTATAAAAATTTTTAAAAATCAGCACTTAAAGTTATGTTTTTTTATAAGTTTCAACCAGACCCACCTTTCATATTTAGTATACATATTTTCAGAATATGTCCACATAAAATGGTGTAATGGCTCATATTAACTACATAAGTACCAAAAACATTAGCAGTTATAACAAGCTTTAAGATTTTTAGAATATACTGAAATAATTTAAATAGCTTAATTTTAATTATAAAAAAGTAAAAGACAAAATTAAAATACAAGTTTAGTCACAAAAAGAATTATTTTTGTATATTTATGGTTTTTTTCATGTTAATTTGTGGCATTCAAAATAAAACTTGATTATACTATTACTAATGTAAAAAAAAAAAAAAAAAAAATTAACTTCTGTAAAGGAAATTTTCAAAAATATACAGGAACTGTTAAAGACTTGAGGAAAATTAGTTAAATGAGTAACTGGATTTGAAATGATTACTTTTTAGTTAAAACATTTTTAAAAATACATTTGTTTCCATCCGTATTTGTTACCTGCTGATTCAGTTTAATAAGGACAAATGAATATTGATCTTGTTTGCTTTAATCATTTATGATAAAATTGTTCACTTAAATTTATGAGACTTTTAGAAAATACAAAATATGGATGATCAAAACTTGATATTACTCACATTGGTAAAAGCATATTTCAAACATTCTCTTACAATAATTATTCTTGATTAACATAAGCATTAAGAAATTGATATAATGTATCTATA
Organism: Doryteuthis pealeii; assembly: GCA_023376005.1. NCBI lineage: Eukaryota > Metazoa > Mollusca > Cephalopoda > Myopsida > Loliginidae > Doryteuthis > Doryteuthis pealeii. The sequence goes on along the minus strand of CM042179.1, from coordinate 34,760,819 downwards.
TTCACATATATAATGAAAAGAACCATGTTCAATATTATTCTCTTAAATTTGGATCAGATATTTGCTTATTTAATGCTGAAATCAGTCCATTATTTTGTTTAAAGCAATATGGTTTCAAGTAATTATTCCTATTTAATAATTTATTTGCACCATTTCAAGTTTTCCTATTTAATACTAATAATTTGCACATTTATTTGTCATCATTCCTATTGAATACAAATAATTTGCACATTTATTTGTCATCATTCCTATTGAATACAAATAATTTGCACATTTATTTGTCATCATTCCTATTGAATACAAATAATTTGCACAGTTATTTGTCATCATTCCTATTGAATACAAATAATTTGCACAGTTATTTGTCATCATTCCTATTGAATACAAATAATTTGCACAGTTATTTGTCATCATTCCTATTGAATACAAATAATTTTCAAACTGATCTATTTGACCCATAGATGGGACCTTAATAGGTACACCCACTGACCCAGAGTGGAGTATTGGCAATAAAAGAGATACTCCACTGAGGTTCAGAAATAGAGCCTCACCATTGGATGCAGTTTAGGGTCATACCTAACCACCCTTAGGCAAGTTCTTACAAGCAAAGATATCTAATTAGTAGAAGTGCTAGGGCAACAGACTTCACATAACAGGTCAAATTTTGCCAACAAATGCACATTGTCATATACAGATGATTTAAGGGAGTGGGGGGCTTTCAGTATTTTTGGTAAATGATTGAAGACCTGTACTAATAATAACTACCAATTTATATATTTTCATTTTTTTTTTTTAACTTTGACTACAGCTTTCTAACAGTTATGACAAATCAACCGGGCAAGTTTCATTGAATGAGATAACGGTCATTGGAATAATTTGAATCGTATTCCACTTGTTAATTTTGTATTTTTATGGAATGGCAAACCACACTATCCATCTCTCTCATTGCTGTAATTATTTTGAAGAAGGGTTTCAAAAAAAAAGAGTAAAATCCAAAGAAGTCATGACACACAAAAGTCACTCAGTCCTTAAGAAATTGGAAACAAATAAAAGTACTCACCATCTCTTAGTCTTTGTGTAGGTTCTTTCAATTTGTCATCCTGCTGTGTTAGTATCAATTTCTTGGCACGTTTCAACAAGGTCTCTTTGCTGCAGGGCAAGAATGCTGCCAAATGAGCATATATTGATGACCTTTGGGAACAATTCAAGAGACGAGATTCTGTCTCAATCCTGCAATGGTGACAAAAGACACACAAAATTTGGGTTGTATTTAAATAGTAATTTCATTTAAAAATGCAAATATTAGATATGCTACAATAGACACAAATTTTAAGTGAATGAAACATTTTTAAGTAAAAAAAATAATTAAAAACTAAAAACGGTTATTTTATATTTGGAATTCAGTACATTTATGCAAATAATAAATCTTGAGATGGTTATATTTATCTGATAAGAAAAAAAAAAAATAAAACAATTAAAAAGTAACTTAGATTCTTCATGAATTTTGCCATGAAACCCAGAGTAAACTAAATACTATTTTTTTTATACAGGGTGGTCCACAAGTCTTGTCATCCCTTGATTAACTGGCATTATTTTAATAAATTATGTAATTATTTTAGCTACATACATACATATATAATTTAAAAATAAAATTATTTTGGGTTGTATCCTGTTTTTATTTTAACTATATCAAAAAAAATTAGGGAGTAACAACTTTCGGACAGCCCTCTACATTCAAATTTCAAGTTCAAAAACATACTTTAGATGTAACAGCATTTTAATTAAATGAAGTATTAATTTTTACTTGCTAATTCTTTATGTTGCCTTTTTTTTTCTTCTTTCTTTTTCTTTCTTTAATTGCAACAGTTCTGGTAGCCCATTTGTTAGATCAATAAGTAGCATTACCAGCACTTTCGCTGAAATCAGTGGACATTGACAAATTTGGACCTTAATCGGTTTAATTCACAATTTCTAAAGTATTTCTGATCCAATCTTTAAAATATTTATATGGTTGGAAAGAAAAGAAAATAATTTTTCTAAATATGTAATTTCTATATCTAATTATTCTTTTATGGCAATTCAAAATGGTATTTTGCTTCAAACAGCCAAAAACACAAAATTCATTTTTTTCCAAGGCTAAATTTTAGTTGTTAGCTTGCTTTGAAAAATCAAAGAGGGTAAAACACCATAAACTACATTATATATGTTGCTTTTTTTTTTTTTTTTTTTTTTTTTAAATTGTAACAGGTCGATAGTCATTCTATTATCATTAAGAAGTGAGGATTAAAAATAAAGAATATTTGAAATTATCTCTGAAACTTTTCTTAGTGGTTAGGGGTACAAAGACTATTAGAAGTTATTCAAATTTAGTCATATAGCATCATGTATTGTATATAATATAAATAAAAATCAAACAAATTAATAATATAAGTATTCAGTTGATATGACCAATATTTTTTAAGCAATATAAGATCACTTGAGAGGAGAAAAAAAAAAAAAAGAAAAAAGTCATTTTGTTTTGTCCACACCTAAATTAAGAAACCTACAAGTTAAAAGATACTAGTTGAATTCTTTAACAAAATTCAAATATATAATTTTATAGTAATTTAAATGAATTTAGTGAGTTTAGTTCATCTTATCACCATCTTTATCAAAATGACTTGATTTTTGTAGAACTTTAACAGGAAAAAATTACACATAGCAAAATTAGGGCCAGTTTAGCTCAGTCGATAGAGTGTTCGGCTGGGAAACTCAAGGTTTCAGGTTCGATACCGGCCCTCGTCAACCCAGCGTATGAGCAGCACAGGGATCTGTGCTGTAAAGGGGAGCTGAAGGTAGGTGTGGCGTTCCGTCTCAGACACTAAAAAAAAATCTTGGTCTAGCGCCAGTGAAAAAGGGGATAGACCCCCCTCGCTGATACCAATTTTAGGCCACCTCGTTGACTACTTAAAGCTGTTTGTTAAGTGGAGTTTGCATTTGCACTCTAACCTTTAGAATTAGAGTGAACTATTCAATGCTAATAGATTACTTCCTGTTGTGGCCTTGTTAGGAGCCCAGAATAAAGACACAAGAAAGGAAATGAGTAAAAACAAATATATTAACAAAGAACAGTAGTAAAAACATATACAAATAAGAAGATTACATGTGAGGCGGTCGATCAACTGTCCGAGCAGACCACCGGAATATCGGCTCTCGCCTAAGAGCAGTTCCTGCTGCTATTTACAACTGGAAGAGTTCATGCGTGCATGGTAAATTACCATAACATTTCCCTTATTTGCAATTAACCATATCAATTTCTACAAACTGAATGGAACTCAAACTTAAACTTAGTAAAATGTTAATATTAACTTAAAAGTCACCAAATGGGAAGAAAAAAAAAAAAAAAAAAAAAGAAAAAATGAAATTTAGTAATTAACAATAAATAAAATTTAGCTTAGCTGAATGGTTTACCCTGTAAATATTTTTTTGCATTCACTGCACACAAATTTATATATCCAGAAAGTATCTTGAAGTGTTCTCATTACTTCGATGCATAAAACTACCTTTCCATGATATTTCAAAACTGACAAAATTGAATTAAAAAAAATCAAAAGGAGCAATGAAATGGCATTTAACTCTTAACATCCTGTTGAGAATTTTGACAAGTCCAGAGCCCAGTTCCTATGATTTATCAAAAAATGGCCTTTTCATTTAAAGTTACCTGTTATTTCCCTTAGAATAAAGACTTCTAAATGTTTAATATTACATTTAAACAAAGGCAATAATTTTGGGCAGATTAGGAAAACGAATGTGACTTCTGGCTGGGCGGAATGAGGTGGTATAGGAGGTTAAGATTTAAAATTTCTCACACACAAAATAAAAAAAATGTTCACTATAAAAAGCCAAAGTTCAAAATTAACAGATCTAATTATATTCAAATATTCCTTCAAACAACGTTTTCCGAATTAGTTTAATTGACAAGGATTTATTTACCTGTATTAAATGTTAGAGCCATTTTCAAATTTATAAACAGCGAATAAAAAAAAAAATTACTTACTCTAAAAGCATTTTGTTGACTTCAGTTGTAAAAAATTTACACTTTCCTTCCACACTGTCTTCGGCAGCCTTCAAAATACAAAAATAAATATTAAAAAACAAAAAAAGCAAAAAGTCAAACATGCAACCTCTAGTTGTCATGCCTGAAAAATCAAACAAAAGAGCAGATAAGTTATCTTATCCAACAGTAAATATTTTAAAATGAACACGACCAAAATAAAGTCCTAACATTAAAATTAATTTCTTAAAATAATTTTCTTTGATTTTACTTGTTTTACATTCAATGTCTATTTGATATTTCTCATTAGGTTCAGTCTATATTGTTACTGATAGGCTAATGAATAAAATCAATTACTATTATTATTTATAGTGTACATAGAAAAATTAATGCCAAACAATAAATACTAAGTTTATTAAATTTAATGTTCTGTCTGCTAGAGTTCTGATAGCCCATTTGGTAGAGCAATGAGTAGCATTACCAGCACTTTCACTGAAATCAGTGGACATTGACAAATTTGCACCTTAATTGGTTTAATTCACAATTTTTTGAGTATTTTTAATCCAATCTTTAAAATATTTATATGGTTGGAAAGAAAATAAATTAATCTTTCTAAATATGTAATTTCTATATGTCTTTAGCCATCGAATAAAATATTCTTTTACAGTGATATAAAACAGTATTTGCTTCGGACAGCCGAAAACACAAAATATGAATTTTTTTCCAAGGCTAAATTTTAGTTGTTAGCTTGCTTTGAAAAATCAAAGAGGGTAATCTTTATCAATATTCTTGAAATTGTACTATTAGAATACACCTTAAACTACATCGTGTAGGTTGTTTTTTTCCTTCTTTGACTTTTGGAAGTGAAACAATTACCAACGAAAGTTGACACAGGTTTCTTCAAAAAGTATAAGATAAGTGAAAAAAGAGCACTATATCCCTAACAGAAGTCTCAGAATTATTTTGAGATATATATATATATATATATATATATATATATATATATATATATATGTGTGTGTGACATTCGAATGATGGTTAATCGTTTCAATTTTGGAAATAACGAACTTACAATCTAGTATTAAAATGTTAACAAAACAAAATCACACCGGCTGGACAGGCTTTGTTTAAAAAATTGATGTAAATATGTATTCTATTTCTTGTATGTAATACAACATATCAAGTATTTAAAAAGGTATTTTTAAGTTCAAAGTGATGTTATTTAAATTAATACTGTATATGTGTATACATGCAGTATTAAAATGAAAATGTTGAACAATCTTGTAAACACACAAAAAAAAAAAAAATTTATATCTGTAGCTCTAATTCTCAAATAATAGGTTACAGCATAGTGATACATAAAATTTGAGTGCAGAATCAGAAAGAACATACAATTTTACATAAGAATGCAAAGTTTTATCAAAATTGTTCGAAAAATAAAGAAATGGTGAAGAAATAACTGAATTTCTTGTTTTGAATTGGTCCGTGATTTAACATTTTTTAAGCAAAATCATGTCCACTTTTGTACCCCCAATTTCGGGGCTTTAAATTCTCATAACTTTTGAACCACTGGGGATATTTACATAATTCAAACAGTTTTAAACTCCATTTACAAAACTATATAACTAATGTGATTAAATAACAATAACCTCAAATAAAAAAATAAACTAGGAATGTTACAATAAGTGCCAGTCTCACCTGGAGACTATTCTGTAATTTGGATTTGTGATGTTTATCAATAGTTGAAATAGTTGCAATAAAAGAAATATTAGTAAAAAAGTTATTTGTGCCTCATAGATCAAATAGAATGAATTTCATCACAACTATAAACACAATGTAAATTTATTTATAGTGTAAACAAAAAAAAAAAAAAAAAAAAAAAAAAAAAATTCTCAAAGAAAATTTTCAATACTAAAATTGTTTTAAAGCATAAGCCAAAAAAGTACACTGTCCAGTATGCATGTTCCTTTATTATTGAATATGTATATTCAAAATATCTTATGATCAATTTAAAAGATAAAATATTCTCTAATATATTCAGACTAGTTTCTTCATCTTTGTTGTTATAGTTACAATGTTATCAAACAAGAATTGACTGATACGAGATATCTTCTAGGTATGGAAAGTGTAAGGAGAACAATCTAGCTCTGTGGATTGAATAAAGTGTTTTAGTAAAAAAAAACTCCCAGTATGTTACCAACTAGTCACTCAAAAGCTGGAGAGTACAACAACCAAAATATATTGCAATTATACAATTGATATGAATACTAGTCTGAATACAACCATGTAGAATAGTTCTGTATTTCAGGAGGAAAAAAGCTGAAAATTATTTTAATAGTTATATATTGTATTTTGTAAAGTTTTCCTACAATTACATTTACAGGTTAAAAAAAAAAAAAAAAAAAAAAAAAAATTAAATTCACTATTTAATCCTTAATCCTTTTTAATTTCTATTTTTTTTATTATCACAAAGTTAAAATGCATGAATGATCATTGAGAATATAATAACCCATTTTCTGAAAAACCATAATTACATATCTACACAGCTGTTGCTTAAATAGTATGATTTTCCAGGCCTCCCACTAGGCTATATCAACAAAGTCTTTTTAATGTGGAGAAATACGCACAAACTGAAGCTCATGTAATAATGGCCAGTGCAAAAATGCATGATCCATTTGGCATTCCCCATTGAGAGGGGCACATCAGGCACAAGCAATAAACCCAGCCCTTATCCATTTTAGGTGGGTGTGAAGGTACTGCCAGTGGTGGAGGTGACAACCCCCTGGAACAAGTTATTTTACCTCACTCACTGGATTAGAAGCCTCGTATTGTTTAGAGTTAAAATAAAAAAAATTTAAGCTATTTTTGGTTAATGACATTGAATGGATCCATCGATTGAATAAGTAAATACATCAAAATTGTTTGGCTTAAAATTTAATGGTAGAGAAAAATTGAATTTTTTTCAACAGTTGAAAATGGGTCTTAAGGCAAGATTTTAAGCTAATTCTTGCCAGAAAAGACTAAAATAGATGAATTTATTGAATCATCTTATTTGAAAGTCATCAATGATCATAAATTTAAATATCAGTATGTGTAGTGGACCGGTTTAGCTCAGTTGGTATAGTGCCTGCCTAGGAACCATATGGTTCCTGGTTCGATACCAGCCCTCGCCAACTCAGCATATGGGTAGCACAGGGATCTATGCAGTAAAGTAAGGAACTGATTGTAGGTGTGGTGCTCCACTTCAGATGCAAAAACAATCTCCTTGGTCTAACATTAGTGAAAAGGGGATAGACTCCCTTGCTGTCTGGCTGATATCAACTTTAGGCCACCCTGATGACTTTACTTTTTACTTACTTCATGTGTAGTAGGAGGAATTTCAAGAGATTTGCAATGTCCATGTTTATAAAATATGATAAGGTTTAGGGTCCAATTTAGCATTATACTTACACTGTAAAATGAATCCCTTTCATTTCCTCAAAACAATGTTAGAACTCAAAAACAACAACAACAACAAAAAATTTTGGTTATCATTCAAAGACCCTTTCAAGAACTTTCTTGGAAATACAAGTAAAGAAATTGTCTAGAAACTATTGGAGACCTACGGAACACTCAGTTGCAATATAAATATCAAATTGCATTTTCTGCATAGACATCTTGCTAACTTCCTGAAAAACCTTGACAAGGTCAGGGATAGGCAAACAATTCCAAGATTTCAACATTTTCCAGTGCCACATCATTAACCACAAAATTTAGTGGATATAGTTCTAACTATTCTTAATTTACACTTCAGGCAAAAATAAAAATAAGTTACTTTCCTGTTTGTTCATCTGTCCATAACTTCAGCTATGATGATAGTGTATTTCCTGTGTGTCCAGCATAGGGTCATATATCTACTTATGCAATTATAATTATTTTACAAAAACAAATTAAAATAATTATCTATATATTTGGATTATTTATTATACTCTTCAAAAGAAATGTATATTATATAATTTTACACAGATTCTAAGCTGAACATACAAACACTATGTGATTGAGCAGAGAGTGTGTCACAATCCATCTGTAAATAATCAAATCAATCTTTGTGGAATTTATGTAAGTGTACGGGTCAAAGAACAGTTAACCTTGTTATGTATTACAAGTAAATGATCCCAACTACAAAGATGTATTTTACGGACGAATCGCGACCAGAATTTTGCCCAGTCATCTTCACGTAGGCACGTTTTTGGAGAAAGGGAAGGCAAAGCAATTAACAGAAATGCACATCACTACTTTTGGGGGGGGGGGGAAGGGAAGTGATTTCCACTACTCCAGACCCTTTTGGAGGGACAGTTGGACTCTTGACCTGTTGAGGGTTAGGCGATAATCGTCTTCATGTGGCCTAGAAGAAAATTTTACTACTATGGACAGTTGGAACCCCGATGTCACACTTATGCGGATAGAAGCAATTAGGCCCACCCCCCATCTAAAAAATTCAGACAAACAATACATTCTGTTTTTATATTCATTTATATGTACTGATAGCTATAAGTCAAGGAATTCTAAGCGAGAAATATATGTATTAATAAAATAAGCACAAACCAAAACACAAACTCCTTGAAAAAGGAGCAAAAACTTGTTAAAAAAAAAAAAAATACAATAAAATTTTTAAATATATTTACCTGTTTTAATTGATTGATTGTTTTCTCTAAAGGATCTGATATCCCATCATATAATTTTGGAATGCTTTCTGGATCAAGGGGTTTGTCTGCATCTCTGCTATTAGAATCATCCTTAATATTATTGAAGGGTTGACTGCTAGTCAATACAGAGTCCATTTTAATTGGATCATTATCTTGCGTACCACTTGGCATGGAAGTTACAGCAGGGGCTGTTCCCATGTACCCAGAACTACTACTAGAAGACTTGTCTTGAGATAGGAGACCTACAGTAGCAGTGGTAATTAAATAGTTATTACCATTGGGATCAGATGTATGGACATTGTTTGAGGTAGATGCCGAGGTAGTAGTAGTAGGAGAAGTTGTGGTAGTGGGGGTAATAGTAACAGTTTGCTGCTTAAGAAGTTCTTTCACTGTGGAAGAAGAAGGTTTTTTCCTGAAGAGAGAAAGTTAAAAACAATACATTAGCAGGTAATTGAGGAAATGTTTAAGAAAAAAATAAAAAATTATTCAAGTTATTTTTTCCATTGTTGCTTAGTTAACAAAAGATCAATATGTACACACACGCACGCAAATTCACATGTACATACATATAAAGTACTGAAAATGTTTCAGTTCAACCAAGATCTTAAATTTGTTAATTTTTTTTTTTTTTTTTAAAGGATCAAAGTTAAGAAACAATGTGCTAAAATGTGTTAAATTTTGGATATGAAATATGTAGAACAGGTAATTCTTCCATGCTTCTAGGTCATTTCCATCTTGGTCTAGCCAACAACTTTTCAGAAGCCATTCATCACATGGCATTGTGTAAGACAATTGAAACATTGACTGCTCAATTACTTCTGCTCCGCATATTTTATATATATTTTACGTATGATAAAAGTTACAAGTTGAAAATTCAACTAAAAGAAATATTAATAGGCTGGAGAAATCTTTAGATAGAATAAAAAAATTAAAAATTTTTTTTAAATGCACTAAGTGTTTGAAAGATAGACAATAAGCATTAAGAGTTTTGTTATAAAAATCTAGAAAAGTCTGCTTAGGTAAATTAAGTAAATAAATGAAGCCAAGTTGAATTGGTTTTTAGAAATAAAATAAAAACAAAACTACTTTGGAAGTATCCAACATAGTATTCTATCTAGAAAATATTTCAAGGAAAATTTAAATGTCCAAATAAATATTCCATTAAATAAAAACAGAATTAAACAATTTAGTACCTTATCAAGTCTTTATTTGTAGGTTTTCGGGGTTTCTTGAATTCCTTATCGCCAACAGATTTTTTTCGCCTTTCTTTATTTATACCATCTTTTAACTTTCTTATCTGAAATTTTAAAATTAATAAAAATCAGCAATCAAAATTTGAGAAAGGAAAACTAAAAAAAAAGGGGCAATTTAAGGAATATCATTAAAAAAAAAAATTTAAAAAAAAAAAAAAAAAACATTCTGATTGCAAAAAAGGAAATACTTTTGACCATAAAATGGAGTTATGGGAAAAAACCCAGATTAATAAAAATCATTTTTAAAGCATACTGAAAATAATTTAACTGTCTCCTAAATACACAAACCAGATGGTTGTACCAAATTTTCTTTGTATTTTTTACCCTGTATGATGGGATATTTCAAAGTTCATCATTTATTCACCTCAAAACAAAACATAAGATGGCGGGGGGGGGGGGATTCATGTAGTGATTTTTCAGTGTAAACAAGTGACGTATGTGAGCTGTTGCCATCGGCTTACAGTAGGATCGCAGTGGTGGGACATTCTAACCCATATTTTTTTCCCCTGGCAAAAATCCTGTAATTATAAGAAGTTCACCCATTTTTCCCCCTTTTTTAAACACTTTGTAGGAAATTACATATGCAAAACAATTTTTTGTTTAAGAGCTCAAAATTCCAAATTCAAATAAATTAGACTAAATAAATAGCCATTTTTTTTTTTTTTTTTTTTTAAAGATCAAGTAGAGGAAAAAAGATGGAATTAGTTTGTTATTTGCATATAATTAAAAAAAAAAAAAAAAAAAAAAACCCACACTAACAAATTTGTAGATTAATCTGCATATTTAAAAGGGACTGCTTGCAGGCTTTTTACAAGCTTTTAAACTTTGCTAATTGAATGAAAACATGGCTCTTAAAAAAGTGTCAATTGAAACAATAACAAAACTCATTTGAAAAGCAAAACCAATAACGTTGGTTGTTTATAGTATGAACGCAATTTTTATTCTATATAATGTATATAAACGTTTTTTAGTTAATGAAAAAAAAAAGTCAAACATAAAAATTATTTCTACCAATTTAGTGTCCTGGGTATGACGCTAAACTGCATCTAGTGGTGAGGTTCCAATTCTGGAGCTTGGAGTACTGCTTCATTACCATTGCTCCCAGGTTCACTTTGAACCGGAATGGTAATACCTGTTAGGGTCCCATCTATGGGTAAAATAGATCTGTTTGCAAGTTAATGAAAATTATTTCTTCCAGTTGATTCATACACATGAAGTTAATGATAAATCTAACATGAAAATTATTTCTACCAGTTTATAAAACCAAAACAAAAATATTTACCTACAAACTATTCAAAGTTAATGAAAATTATTTCTACCAGTTTGATACCAGTGAAGTTAATGAAAATCATTTCTACTAATAAAATATTGTTGGCATAAAATAATCCAAGGGTTAACATGCCATAAAATCCAACCAACCAATACACAAATGATAAATTCACTATGAATTTATTCCAATATAGATTTAGGATTCAGAAATAAACTTTTCCAGGTCTTGTGTAAACTTTTGTTTCGTACAAAGAAAAAAAAATTTGAAAAATCAAAAAGTTATTTTATGAAAATGAAAGTTATCAACTTCTTTTTTTCTTTCAATATAGAGAAAATAAAGTGATTAGCCTAACTTAATTTCTTCCAGAATCCAATAAAGCTTCACAAAAAGTAAATATTCAAAAATTTTATTTAGCATCAGAGTGATGTCTCTCAAAACAGCAGAATCAATTATTTTTTAATTTTACCCATTTTCAAAGCTAAATTCTAAATTCTACAAATTAAAATGGAAATACAAAAGATTTTTAAAAAGATGTTCTTGTAATATTTATATCGAAAGATGCAGAAAAGAATTAATAACAAATATCAGAGTCAATTTTCATAATTTTTCCAATTAACTTCAACAGCTTGTAAAAAAAATGTTTAAGGAGATAATCACCATATATATCAAATTGAAGATCTACTTAAGCTCTAATTGATCAGAAAATTCCATGGAAATATTCTTAATTTAGTTTTGCAGGAATTCTATTTTGAAATGAGGGGTCACCACTACCACCGGCCTAAAAAAATTTTTTAAGTTTTTCCAAATTCAAACAAAAATTCCGGTGATATTTACAAATGTTTTTTCACATTTACATCAAAAGACAGAAAAAAAAAAAAAAAAAAAAAAAAAAATTATTAACCAACACCCAAGTGGTTAAGAAACTTTTATAGTAAACTTTAACCAGTCACAGTTGATTTGCCTTGTTTTACGGCATATCAACCTCAGTGGGTCATTTAATGCCGACAAATAAGTTTTGAAATAAATTCATTCTTAATAGATAATCAAATTTTGTTTATAAACTCATGTTTTTCTATTCAACCCATAGTTAGGAATCACAGTTGAATTTATATTTTTTTTAAATTTAAAAAAAAAAAATTTATGTAGATGATCTGATAAAAATGATATTCATTTATGAATCAATAATGCTATAATTTTTTGTTTGGTACCAGATAATCAAAGATGAATACCTGAAGAAAATACTTTCTTCCATTCATGATATGGTGTGTGGATATATTGCCTGTCAGGTAAGTGACAAGGAGAGATGACAAGTATTACTTCACTCAATTCATAGACATAGATTAAAAGTTAGGATGCTTCAATAGAAAATAGGCTTAATAGTGAAAAAAAAAAAATATTCAAAGATTTTCCTTGGGAAATCCATATCAATCATAACATATGCAGAAGAAAAAGAAACAATAGTGAACATTTTTTGATTTAAAAAAAAAAATTTTTTTAAAAATAAAAAATTATATCTAGTAAAGTTTGAACCAAATTGATTAAATTCTCCCCCTATCCATATCAGTAAAGTCTATGCCCCAAATAATTTGCTCATGGTCAAGCAACGTTGAAAGCAACAGTTCCTGGTAGATCTCTGAAGTTAAGCAGCAACAAGCCTATTCAATACTTAGATGGGTAACCATTTAAGCAAGAGCAGGTATTGTAAGCAACCTGAAATCAAAATGACTTGATCTGGCATTAAATGACTTGAAAAGGGTTGATATGCTGCAAAACAAGCAACCAACTTGAATAATTCAGGTTGTCAGAGCCTTAAGAGCAATAAAATACAAATTGTTTATCATTTACATTTTTTTTTTTTTTTTTAAATAATTCCAATTTTTTCCCTCTTTTTGATCTTAAAATAAATAAAAATAAATGTTGAAATCTTTTTAGATCCTATTTTTTATTCCCAGAATTCAGCAGAGCAGGGATTAATGTTTCAAGTTTATAATATTGGGAAATTTTCTGAGCAAGCATAAAGCAGGGAGTGGGATAAGGGTAACAAACAAACAAACTACTAAATAAGTCATTTTTCTTATTTCAAGGAGATAAATTTTAATCCCAAATACAACTACTACACTGGCAAAGTAACTATAATCTGAAAGTTGTCAAAAATCCTAGAAACATTTTTTCGTGATATACATAAATTTTAGCTTACAAACAAAAACAAAAACATCCCACACACACAGTATTTAAGTTTACATCTTGCTGTAAAGGATATTTTTTTAAAAGATAAATAAAGCCAATTTAAAATTTGGCATAGAAACACATCCTTAAAGCTGAAAAGATATTAATATTCATTGTTTAATAATGGATTGGAAACTTAACTTGGTTTTTTAGATAAAAATCAACCGTGTTTCCTCTGAAGCAATTTTATCCATTGATAGTATTGGTGTCTTGAGGACATTTTTACTTGACCTGATTAGTCAAAAAAAAATCAAACCATAATTGGAAAAAGTAAATTTGAATCAGACAGGTTTTTTGTTATAATATACCACAAGTAATAAAATGCAGGAGAAAAATTAAATAAATTTCAAAATAAAAATGTTAAAAAATAAAAAGAGAGTACAAGAAATTAAGATAATAAATGGTTAAAAATAAAAATAAATAAACAGTTCCTAACAAAAGAACTTTATCATTGTATTTTATCTACTATATAGCTGAATTTAACTTGTTAAGATAAATAGGTTAAAAATGAAATACTACATCTGTTGCTAGAAAGAAATTAATCAAGATATTAAGAAAATAAGATATTCTAGGTAATTTTGAATAATTTTTATAATAAGTAAAGAAAATAATTAAGCATTTTTATCCTATTAAAACCAGCAGATTTTTCTAACTTTAATTGTTGATTCTAGTTGAGAAAGGTAGGGAAAATACTTCCTGCTTATATATAAAAAAAAAAATCAATATAAAAAAAATGTAACTGCAGGGACACAGTAAGCATGCCCATCTCCAGCAAGATATTGAACGCTTACTTTTGGAATTTTCTTCTTCATTTCACCATCTGATTCTGTATCTGAAGCTATAACTCTCTGAAAGCAAAATGATTGTAATATTTGTAATAATTCATAAGGATGACAATTTAGAACACTGGAAAACATCACTTTCTTGCATTAGCAAGGTAGAGTAATTAATGAAAGTAAAAGTAACTTTCAGAAAGTCATTTTTCCAGATTTAATTTTTTTTTTTTAATCTAGCAAGTAAGTTAGCAATATTTTTTTCCATTACAACCAAAAACAAAAGTTAAAGAGAAAAAACAAATAATTTTGTCTTTTGGAGACATTTATCATGCAAATGAAAGTTAAAAAAATTCAAAAAGTTAAAAATGGTTGAAATCAAAAAATAAAAAGCAAATAAATTTTATATTTTGGTAAGTTTTGTAGATTCTAACATTTCATAATTTGGTTTAAAACAGAATTTAAAAAATTAAAATGTTTATTAAAAAGAAGTTTGTATTAAAATTATTGCTTACACCTTAAACATTTTCAAAAACTAAATTTCTTTAAACGTTTGACAATTCAGAACCTTTATAAAAACACAAAATTTAAGATTAGTTTCCCTTTTATGACAATATCTGATAATCTTAAGAATACAACTATAAAAAGGAGAAAATAAAATAAAATAAAACAAAATCAAACAAAAAGAATCAAACAATGTCTTATTTTGACAAGTAACAAAATACATAGAAACTACAGCGTGTGTGCATATATATATTTTTTTTTTTTTGGCTCGCTTCAAGCGAGCCAAATGTCAAAGCATAGAATCTCTCATAATCAAACATAGATTGAGATGGAGTGGGCATTTGGTAAGGATGAACGATGGGCGACTTCCTAAACAACTGCTCTATGGGGAACTTATAAACGGCAAGCGTTTGGCTCAAAGGCCCAAGATGAGATACAAGGATTGCCTGAGATCGACCTTGAAAAAATGTGACATCGATGTGAAGACCTGGGAGAGTAAGTCTTTGGACCGTGGGCAGTGGAGAAGAGCTGTGCAGGAGGGCACGGAAAGGTTTGAGACCGGCTGTATACAGCATGAGCAGTTGAAGAGAGATATTCGCAAGAATAAAGAAGTAGACAATCAAGGGCTTCAAATCGGTCTACTATGTGACCAGTGTGGAAGGCTATGTATGAGCAAAACTGGCCTGATCAGTCACCAATCTGTGCATCGGCGGGATGGACTAATAAAATTACCCTGTGCTCCCTGGAAATACCTTTAATTGTGGGAAGGTGTGCAAGACTTTGGCAGGATTAAAGAGCCACTTTTGTGCAGCTCATTGTTGAACTTTTTTTGAAGCTCACCATTATATTGTTTGAACTATTGAGCTTTTTTTTTTTTTTTTTTTTTTATTATTTATTGTTACTATATGAAGCAATGGCAATACTTGAATACGAGTTTGCTGCCATCATTCATATATATATATATATATATATATATTATACACACACACACATTGGCATTAACACTCAGCTTTATGGGGAGGGTGAAAAAAAAAAAAAAAAAAAAAAAAAAAAAAAAAAAAAAAAAAAGGATTAGTACTACTAATACTAAAAAAAAAAAATTCAATGTTTGTCCATGCACATGTGAATATAAATTTTATGAAAATATTTTCCTTATGCATTTCCTAAATAAAATTGTTTACAAATATTAAACACTTAAAATATTTACTAAATTTAATTCATCTTGAAAAGTATTAGACAATTAAAAATAAAATTAAAATAAGTTTTAAAATCATAGTGCTTTTAGAGTGCTTATGATCAGATTTTGAAATCAGTTTTTAACTCAAGATAAAAACCAAAATAATAAATTTCTCAATTGTCAATTGCATAAACTATCTTTATATTGCTTATAAAATCTATTTTTAAAAATCAATAAAAATCTTCACCCTAAGTAAGAATCTCATGGTAGCTTAAGTAGGTGGGCACGAAACCAAAGAACTAAGCTAAGGTTAAAAAATAGAGTAAAGGTAACCCAGAGATTAACTTTTTTGGAACTTATTTTTCTGTTGCAGATATTGATAAAAGTTCTTGTTGCTTAATGATACCTACATCGGAAAAATAAGATCTTAAAAAGAAGGAAAATTTTGGCTTACCATCTGGACTAAAAGTCCAGGACTATAAGGACACTAGATAAAATTTTCTTAGAGAGAGACAAACAAATCTATATTATATCAAACAATGTTTGATAGAACATTTTGGATTTATAGTTTTTAGATAAATGATGATCAATATAATCAATTTACAGTCTCAATTCTTGACTACCAAAATCTGTAGATATCACCATCACTTGCAGGAATTATGTCAACATACATAGATAAAATTCTTTATAAAATTTCAATTCTCTTGTGAAGAATCAGTTTTAAAAAAGTGAGGGAGAGAGAGTGGAGGGAAGGATTGCTAAACAAGAATACCTTTGACTTTTTCTTCTTCTTGAGAGGGGAACTTACAAAGTCATCACTGGATTCATCAGAGACATCTCTAAAATCTAGAATACCAGAGTTGATGTAAAATCCACCTAGCTTGGTAGTGAGGCAGGCAGGAACAAGTTCATCATACTGCAAAACAAAAAGAAAAATGATTATAATTTGAATAGAGAAAAAATAAAAAAAATTCAATAAATTTATCAAAGAGTGAAAAATTTGGGTGCCATTATAGTATGTGGCCTACCTTTTCAATTCTGTTATTGTATGTGGCCTACCTGGTTTGAATGTGTCCTACCTCAGTAAGTGTATATTTATAGATATAAGTAGTTGGCAATTTATTGAAACTAATTATTTTTCACATATATTCAATTTCAAGAAATGCAATTCAGTTATAAGCTGTATATAGTAATTAAGAATAAAAAAAGAATTTATCAATAATTTACATAAATCAGAGATCTATTTAATTCTAAAATAGGGTTAAGGTTAGGAGTTATTATAACATTATAATATGCTTTTTATGGTAGGCCACATACTATAAGAGAGACATGATTTTGTAGACCACATACTATAATGATAACAAAATTTGTTTAATACATAATACTTCATCTAGACACCTTGATGAGTGTAATGGTTAGCAAACCAGTTTGGCATACCATTACTCATAACACCTTGATTGTTACATGATATCCCACAATTCTGGTTTTGTAAATATCTAACCGTTCATTTTTATTTCAATCACCTAATGCTGATTTTTTGTAATATTTTATATAAACGCAGATTTAAATGTTTAGAACTTTTAACAAAATAATACATTGCTATTATAACATACAGTCTAATTACAAAAAGAAACCAATTTATTGAACTCAATTATAACAATTATTAATAAATAAAATTGAAGTATACCAACAAGCTAACAAAGATTATTTATTGCATTTCACTTATCACCCCCATCCAACTTTTATATGTAAAGTTGAAATATCTGCTTGGCTAATATTTACCCAGACACTATAAACTATCAGTAGTTATACTTGCCCTATCATAATGTTATATTTACTCAAATATCATTGATATTATCATAGATGCTTGGTGTAAATACACTGAAAATTCTTTTTAACATATCCCCTACTAAGGATAGTAGGGAGCAGGGTGTGGGATATGAGAGTTAAACCCAATATTTATATACATGGCTAAATAAAAATAAATAAAAACCATGATTAATTTATATGGGTATTAAAGCCATTATGACTTAAATGCCAAGATGCATTTTAGTTTCAAAAGACTTTATACTATAAATTCATTTAAAATAAACAATTGTTAAAAATTTCTTCCAAACACAAAAAGGTAAACATCATTTGTTACCAATTGATTTTTATATATATTTAATTTTGAATGTAAACTTATTGAGCACTCTAATAATACTGTATATATTGGCTTACTACTGTCCCATCAAGTGAGATAAGTGTTAACTATACACTGGTGTGTGTGTGTATATATATATATATATATATATATATATATATATATATACACACACACACACACAGATAGATATGCGTCCTGTGTCCCTGATGCACAAAAATCTAAAAGGACGAAGTAAAATCATATCCATGCAGGTCAGTGTTTTTCTTTTTTCTTCCCTTACCATTTCAAGCTAACTGTAAATACATTTCAATAGTTTCTTAGAAATGAATTACACAGGATAGGAGGTAGACTGCTTTAGTTGGGACCCATAAATTTTCCCAGAGGATTCATTCAAAGCAAATATATGCGTCCCAGGATGCATTAAAATCAAAAAGCTATCAGCATTTTATATATACATATATACACACATATATATATGATAGAGAGAGAGACAGATTTATAAAAAAAATCTGACTAAGAAATATTTCTTTTTAGTAAGAGAGTGGAGATTAATATTCTTTCGTCCCAGACAAGGACATAGATGTATTTGGAGAAAAGGGACTAAAACTTGCAATTCTCTTTTGGCACAATCTCAAGCAACTAGACATTTTTTTTCTTGTGTGTGTGATCCTGAAGTGTATAAATATGTGTAAGAATCATTAAGTCCATAAGATGATAAAATATATACTTACTGCCTCAGAATTATCTACAAAAGGGTCAGTTTCATCATAACCATCACCCAAATCAATCAGGTCTTGAATGGCATCACATCTTTTACTTTGTGCTTTGCCATGCTTCGGGCCCTAATAACAAAAATTTAAACAATTTTTAGAAGAAAATAAACAAAAAAATAAATAAATAATGCCTAATAAAATATTAACAGATAAACACAATTTATCACAATATCCGGTGATGTTTGAATAACCAAAACAATATTGCTTTTCAAATATATAATACAAGAGTATGTATATAGATACCATGTAGAAGAAGAGTAGTGGTACTATAGCTGGAGGGATAAGGTGGTTCATACCTTTCCCAAGCATATTAATGTGAACGTGAACATAACTTGACAAATTCAAACTCACTAATTACAAAGGACACCCCCCCCCCACACACACAAACTTTTATAGTATACTAAATAGTGTAATATAAATGTCAAGACATTCAAAATTTATCAAGATTGTATCAAAGTTCAATAACTGAAAATTTTAATGATTATGCTATTTAAAAATTGATATCCTAAATCTCCAAAATAAAACATTTGATATTTCTTCGATATTGCCATAGCAATTAAGTGGATGGAGTAAAATTTTCTATTATTTAAAGAGAATCCTTGAACTATGATTATTCATAAATACAGTTAATGTGTTAAATTTTTCCTACTCATAACTCAATTTCCTTGTATATCAAAACAATTCTCCCTATTTAAATAAACTGAAATGCTATTAATCCATTTGAGCAAAAAAAAAAAAAAAAAAAAAAAAATTTATAATTTAAAAAAATTGTTACATTTCTAGAAAAATAGCACTGTATTGCATAAAAACAGAAAATAGAATATAATGAATTATATGCTGTAATGTGTTTTAAAGTGTTTTTTTTATAAATAATATTTTTCTTTCATATAATAAATTTGGAAACTTTAAATGTTTTTTAGTGAACTTACTAACATAAGCATATCTGAAGCTTGTTCATATATCAAATTTTAGCTTGACACAAAAAATTTTTTTTTTAAATTTTAAAAATAAATGACAATTTGTAAGTCAAGGTACTACTGTATATTAAATTTCCTTTTAATATTAGAAAATTACAACATATTTCACATCAATCAGTGATACTATACACATTTTGATGTACATGTCATTAGTATAAAATAATTTGTATGATATATAACAATGTTAAAAAATTTGACCAAAGAGAGAAAAAAAAAATGTTTGGAATTTGTTATAATCTTAAGCTATCAAAATAAAAGCTGATTTCTTTAACAGATGTTTTTTAGCCAAATCAATATTAAGACAAAGTAAAAAATTAAGAAATAAAGAAATGTAATAAATCCAATTAAAAAGGAAATTGAAGGACTTTTGTTCAATAATTATTTTATAGTACTATTAATCAAGTTAAACTATTTTTAATAAACATTTGCAATAACAAAATAGAATTTAAAATCTTAAATCTTCAAGCAACCAACAAATCTTTTTCCATGGTGATTTACATGAATAAATTCCATTATTTCAAAAGTAATTTAATAGTAGTTGATTAAGTCATATAGGCAAAACAGTTAATTTCAAAGTCTTCATTTTTCAGTTCTATTTCATAACAATAATTACAATATAAATACAAACCTAATTTTAAGAAGGTCAGATTTATTTAAATATTTAGTGGGTATCAAAATTAAATAGATGATACAATGAAATCAAAAAGTCTTTAATATAGAACTGAAATACAAAATCTAAGCACTTTAAGGTGAGTTTGATCCAACCTTAAAATATATAATTGACTTAAATAATAAGTAAATGATAAATTTGACTGGTTGACTAAAAACAATGATTTTCTTGAGATAAACAACTTTAAACACAAATCTGAAAAAATTTTTAGAGTTGGGGGGGCACTATAAAAGTAACTTATATACTGAAATGTGTAGATTTTCCCCTAGATTATTGATAGATATAGATAAAAAAGATATACATAAAACTTACATATCTCTCCTCAAAGGACCTGGCCAGAGCAACCAATCTTTCATTTTCGTTTTGATCTTCGATATCAAAATCTGCAAGTTCCGCATTTTGACAATCCCCCTTAAAAATAAAAATATTAAAACAAATGTCAAACATTTTCTTAATTCAGTTATTTTTACCAAGACAAATAGCTTCCAAAATTGCTGCATGTTTTTCAAAAGGAAAAAAAATATATATTTATAGATACAAAAATTAAAAGTGCATGCAATCTTATAAACCACACTTATCTGTCTTATAGTGCTTTAATGCATTTTTCAACAACTATATTGTTAAATTATTGATCTGCTAAATCATTATATAATTGAACAAGGCCTGGGTTTCTAAACAGTTGAGCTACATGTCAAAACATTGACAGGAGGAAGAAATACTCCTTACAAATCTACAGGCAAGAAAGGCATATATATATATATATATATATATATATATATAAGAAATATATATATAAAAAAAGAGTTTTGTTTTAAATCCTTAAGTTTTTAACAGTTTTCAATGTGATACATAATTATATTCAATACTTGAAAAAACTTTTCTCCAATTGTTCAAAGTTGGATATAATAGTTAGAAAAGTTATAGAAGTGCCCTTATTACAATGTTTTCAATGTGTAAATATCTCTCAGATCATAAAGAACTTTAGTGTTGCATACTAGAAAATTCCAAAAATTCAACTGTACCCATAAAAAAAAATAATATTTTGTCTTTAATAAAAATTGCTTATAAAAGAAATTGTTGCCAAAATACAGTTCATTTTATACTTATCACTGTGCAAATTGACAAGCATTTTTCTTTTTTAATAAGAATTTTTTTCTCTTTATTGTAAAGTAAAATTGATTTATGTTTGACATTATGGTATAAGCTAATGATTGCATGTTAAATGACACTCTAGTTTCCTGCATTGCACACCACATTAAAAAAAAAAAAAAAAGTGTCTTTTTGGAAAGTTAGAAAAATAATTCAGTTTCGTTTCCTTGTTACAATACTAGTCAAAAAATATGCAATACAATCTTGTTTTTGAACCGTTTCATTTCTTTTAAAAAATTTATTAAAGTTAAAAGTAAACAAACATTTCAGCAACATTTTTAAATTAGCTTAAAACTCAATAATAAATCAAGTTTTATGAGAATTGGTGACAAAAACAATCAAAGAAATTAATATATTTTGAAGAGTATTTCTAAAAACATTTTTATCATGTGGGTAAAATTACATTACCTACATAAATCAGGGCTGGTCCGTTCAATGTTTACTGAAATTAGTTAACAGCAGGTGTAATAGGCAACATTAAGTTTAAAGAAAGCTGTCAACAGAAACATCACTTCCTCTGTATCCAATCCGTTTTAGTCATTTTTTAGAGCTCTTATGAAGAACATAAGGTTTTGCAAAAACATTTTTGCTTAAAATCTATACAATTTTTAAAGTTCTCAACCATCATTAACTTTTTGTAAAAATCCATCTTTATATAAGAAAAGTTAAAGGCTTAATAAAAGTTAAAACTAAAGGCGATCTTGAAACATTCAAAATGTAATTCGTTACGCAAGGGTAGGTAGATTCTTTCATAAAGAAAATTTATTAAAAAAATTTTTTTTTAAATAAAAAAATTATAAAAAAAAAAAAAAAAAAAAAAAAAGAGAATTTTTTTGGCCGATTTAAACAATATACAAAATTAATCTTTTTTTTTTAATTACAATAAAATCTGATCGATATAAACTTGTGTATCAGCGCCACTTTTAACAAAAATAATTTATTACTAAAACTATATAGTACACAAAACTAGAAAGGAAATGCCTACATTCAATCTGATACGCAACAACAAACTATAGAAACTGAAAGTGATCGATAAAAATATTTTTTTCCGGGGGATGGGGGTAAACTGCACTTCCAACAACATTAATTAAGACCGTGATTTCTCAGAATTAGTATAAAAATCTACTTGTCTTAAATTCAACGAATCGTTAATACAAGAAATCAATACACTTTAATTTTTCTCTTTTACTTAATTTAGCTAAGAGTTATCACCCTTTGAAAGTGTCTACAGTCAGCATGTTTGAGATAAGAAATTTCTTTTCCCGCCATATACAATCAATATTTCTAATCGTTTTGATAACTCAATTGGACGGAGGGGGGTGAGAAGAAAAGAGTCCAAACTATGAATTAAAATAAAACTAAAATAAGAAATAAAAACAAAACGCCCAAAATGACTAGAATATTGAGTGAATGATGAACGATGTTCAGGTCGATAGGCACAGACAGTCTATATATAGCAACTGACCTATTTCTCTCATTTATCATCCCTCTGCACCTCTCACACACGAGTTACCTCTTAACATCATCCTTGTACTCAAGATGACAGTACTTTGACTGCTTCTTGGAGAGGAGGAAAGTCTATTTAGGAAAGAGATCGATCCTGCTATATACCACTAACTAAAAAATGTGGATTACAATGGTTTTTCGCCTGTAGTAAAAAGTCTGCAACTGCAGTTGACTTATGAAATAAATGTTTATTTTGAAATATGATAATAATAATAATAGCACTATTCTAAAAAGCAACGTAGTTCGATGCATTTGTTGTATATTACTGTCCAGTTCTTTAACAGAAAGGAAATAAGCATATTTTAAAACAAAAATGGTATTTAAGTGATATATACATATTATTGGCAAAAATTGAACAGTACAAGTATTGGTTTAAACATTTGATTTTGCTACAAGTAACAATACAAATCTGACAAGTTAAATATATTTCCTGATAGATACATTGAAAATGGGAATAAACGACGATTTCAAGACAAGACCTAAGAAAAACAAATTAAGATTGAACTAATTGGGAAAAAAAAAAAAAAAAAAAAAAAAAAAAATTGATTTTTTTTTTTTTTTTTTTTAGAAATATGGCCGAAAAATATTTTCAGCATCAATCTAGCTTTTAATTAGTTAAAATGTCCGCCACTTCACCTTACACACACTAATCTAGCTATAATTAGTAAGACTATTTCCTAATCTCGGGCAATCTAAAGTAGATCAAATAAAATTCAGCAATAACCGGAACATTCTTTGAGGAGAAAGAAAAAGTGAAGATCTATATAAAAAAAAAAATGCAATTCTAAGAATGTGAGTGTAATAAAAGAAATAAACAAAATATTCCTGAGAAAAAAAAAACCATGTTGGCAACATGGTTGTTTCCAACAACCAGCATCATGTTCGGATACTACTAGCCTAGTAGTACTTTATGGTACAACATTATATAGCTTATTTTACGGGATTTCTTTATTCTTTTCTTCCTCTTCCACATAAAAAAAGGGATATCTTGTATTTTACTAACATCTTTATAGTGAATATCTTCCAATAGAATTATATTCTAATTCACAACATATCTGGCAATTTTACTGTAAAAATGTGGAGAATTTTTATATCTGTTTTTGATGAGACTTAATTATTTCTAGTGGAACGTTAAAAAGGTAAAAATATAAAGAAATAAAAATAAAGCAAATAATAGAAATAAAAGAATTGACAAAAGTGTGCTAAAAATTAAAAAGAGTAATTTATATATATATATATATTATATATATATATATATATATATATACACACACACACACATATACATACACACACACAAGTTTAGTGTGTAGTCAATTCAAACAGAAAAGGAAAGAAAATAAATTAAATTGCTCTCTATTCAATATTTACTAGAAAAAAGGTAAACAAAAGAACATTTTCGAAACCGTCACGCAAAAAAAAATTCGAAAGTAGAGATATCAAACGAAGAAAGTAAAATGGAAATTAGTTTTAATCTTCCGAGTAATAATTTAAAGTATATACCATGTACATCATATGTATAAAGAAAGAAAAAAAAATCATAAAAAGCACGTGGTCGTATAAAAAATTCACCATCTTTGATGTACATATTTGTATTCGCAACAGTTTTGTTTGTTTTGTTTTTTAATCTTTATATTAAAATTTAAAAGGGGGGATAATGAAAGAATTGATAGTTATTTACTGTCAGTTGTGATAGTGTGGATATAATCAGTGTTGGACTGACAGTATCACTAATGCTTGTACACACTAGAAGATTAATAGGAAGAATAGAGACTAAAGACAACTAGGTCTCTTGTTTCGTATTATTTAGAAGCTTTAAGTGTCGATATAAATACAATAAGTTTTATATAACTATATTATATATACATATATATATATATATAACGAGTATGGACAAGAAAAATCTCCCAATTCTGAAAGACAGTACTGTATCAATTAGAAAATGAAGGTACAAGTCTAAATTTATAGTTTGGATTATTTGGTAGTAACATATCCATTTTTAATGCAAAGAATAATAAAAACTCATAATAGCCACCGTAAGTAAAATTAAACATACACACAAAACTTAATCTCCGTTGTAAAGAAAAACTTGCCACACATATTTATTTGTTGAATTTCATCCATAGTTTATCAATGTGTCCCACAAACGAAGAAAGATAAGATATTTTAATAAGAAGAGAAAGGGCTAAAAACTAAGGGGGAAAAGATGTTAATACGTTCAAAATGGCGTGCACACAACCATTAATCAGAATGAGAAAGAAATTTAATTGTGCAACCATGAAGATAAATTGACGTCATGGTGTGCAAGTGCCAGTCTTTTGCTCTACTCTGTGTGTTTATATGTTTAAACAAATTCTGAATCAAGATCCTAAGAGTATGTATGTATATATGGCATACCTGTGTGCGAAAAAAATGTATTTTATTTAGTTAACGTTGAGTAGTGTGAGAGAAAATTTCAATTTGAGAATATCTGTGTAGAGAAATAAGTTTGGAAAAAGAAAGAAAAACAAAAGATGGACAATAGTTTGCGATAATATCTTAATTACTTTAATTAATACTCAACAGTTGGTAAATAATTATGAAAGCATTTTTAATGAGGACAGGTATGGATTTTACCTGAGAAATTCCAATATTGTTGCATAAAAATATATATACATATGGGAGAGCAGCGTGTACGTGCAGGATGATACCTGCAAAAATATTAACTTTAGGTGAAAGTGCGTAAATATTCTTGAATTTTAAGGTGAAGAAAATTTAAAAAAACAAAAAAAAAAAAAAAAACGTGTTTTTATTTATTTGTATTCTTCAACGTGTGAATATATTGAATTTGATTAATTAAAGTTTGTCCAGCAGGATTTCTTTTAGCAAAGTGTGGTTGCTTGATATAGTCTTTCTTTTGTTTGTAAGTAAAGCTATGGTCTTTTTTTACTGTATTAATATACTTACAGTAGCACCATGCAAGGTTTGAGAGTTCGATTCCCGTTTGGGGCACCATATTTCTAGTATTGTTCTAAACTAAGTTAATCTCAGTAAATAACTAGTTTACTTAAAGATTATAAAAATTAATGAATTTGAAGATATTTTTTTATATTAAATTTTTTAAAGTTTGTCAACCGTTTATTCCTGCATCTCCTAGATACGAAAATGGATTGATCACTTGTTCAGATATACAAAGAAAGAAAAAGAGGAAGGCAAAATATGAGGGGGGGAGGTCATTGCTTGGGTTAGGTTATTGACAGGTTTCGGTACTAATGCAGAATAGCGCGCAAGAGTGAATATGATTAGATTACGTATAAAAAGCATTACATTTCACGGAAATACCAGAAACCTTTGAAACGCTAGGATTAGGCTACTTTAACAGTTTCCGTAATCTAATACTATTTATACGTAAAATGCGATTCTAATGACATTATCTCTTGCGCGCTATTCTGCATTTGTACCCAATTTCCTTGGGTGTAATAAAATTGACTACTAAATGGATTCCAGCTTTTTTAAAAAAATTTTTAAGAAACATTTTAAATAGGTGATTAAAATTAGTCTTGTATCAATTATATCAATATTAACTACATCCAAATAGTTCTACAAAATTAAGAATGTATACCTCTACCAAATCAAATGTAAAATAAACAGCAGGCTGTGAGCACATGTACGGACAGCCAAACACATGAGTAGTGCAATTTTAAGTAGTTTTAAAACCAGTTTAGAATTTATATTCGATACGATTATTACTTAATAAATAAATAAAGATCCCAAAATATATTGCTACTGACCACTGTCAACGGACATGTAGTCTTGAGTATGAAAAGGAATGTACACAACTGAAAATATCTGAAGGATCAAACATGGCATGCAGCCCAATACCGGAGTTCAATAATAATGCATTTACATTTGACCAAGTTTAAAATAAAATATCAAAATTATCGTATTTCTAGATGTAGAAGATACAATTCCAACTACTCACCGAAATAAGGATCTTAGGTTTTGTTGTTGTTTGTTTTGTTTTTTTTTTTGGGGGGGGGGAATTAAAAGAAAGTCTTTTTTTCTCTAAATTTTTAAAAAAAAGACTTGTGATGCGTCTTCGACGCCGAGAAGAAAAGTTTAATTTCAAAATAGAAATTAATTTTTTTTTTAAATAAATAATAAAATCACCGAGATTTGAACTAATGGTTAAAAACTTCATCTAGAGTATCTAAGTGATCAACCAGTAAATTTATTATTATATATATATAATTCTTAATCATGAAAATTTTTTTAGGACTAGCAGCAAGTGTCCGACAACCAGCTAACCCCCCCCCCCCCTCCGCATAGACAAGTGGGACTGTGAGAGTTCAGATACCAGAAATGCGCACGTGGATTTGTAGTTAGAAGACTGTAAATATATTTAAGTTAACTGTAACACCAATAAAATCTAAACTATAAAATTAAAACAATTAAAAATAAGGTGGGGGAGATAAACGAACAATGAAAGAAATAAACATCAAACTAAGAAAGAAAAAAAAAAAAAAAAAAAGTTTTGTTCAAACTAAAACAGAAATCCTAATATTCACTGTCAAAAATATTTGATAATAAAGTGTATTGTTTACAAAAAAAAAAAAAAAAAAAAAAAAAAAAAAAAAAAAAAAAAAAAAAAAAAAAGAATTTGAATAAGACAATTGGCTCAATTAATCCAATTAATTGAACTAAAAATAAATAAATAAATAAAATAAATCAGCAGTAGTAACTTCCGTCTTCAAAATATCTTTTGAATTAATCAGATATCAAAACTAAATTAAGTACACTTAAAAAAAAAATTTAAACCAATCAATTTAAATTTATCGATCATCAGTTCGATAAATAAACGAACTACATAAAACTTTTGTCGAGCAATATTAAGTAGACAAGAATACTCAAGTAATAAAATAAACCTCTTTATAAATAAATAAAACAATTAAGATTGATTTCAATAAAGAGAATTTAGAAAAATAACTAAGAAATAAAAATTAAAATAAACTAAAAAGAAAAAAAAGACAAAAACAAAAAAGTGTAGTCAAAACTTAATATCAACCAAAAGGTCATAGAGAAGAGTAAAAGGGATTCCAATGGTTACAAAATATACGATATTTATCTACTTGCAACAAAATATCACATTCACCTAAAACAACCTTCGAGAAAAAAAAACATGAAGGCCTTTAATGCTAACAAAGCAATCTATGGTGATTTTTTTTTTTTTTAAAAAGACAAAGACAATTATAAATTTTATTTATTAATATTCTTCATTTGATTTTAAATTAAAATAAACAAGAGCAGAGAAAGGGTAAATTGGGGAAGCCCGTACTTTCTTTTTTTTTAGTTTTCAAATTTTGGACTAAAATAACTTAGAAATATAACAAGCCATTCTTATTATCTCTCCATCCATCCAGCTAAAGCCAAGGAAAGACACCATATATGAAGAAATGGCTAAAAAGAAGGAAATTATTCCCCCCACAGTCCATTCATCAAATAAAGCGGTTAAAAAAAAAAAGAAAAAAGATTAAAATAAAGTCCAAACAGTAGCTACATGGAGAAAATCTGATCGGTCTATCTAATTTTTGTCAAATTAGTATTCCTATTCCATGGCTGTATCTATCCTGTTTAAACTTAGATAGCTATCATGAAACATACACTTTTTTTTTAAAGACGAGCTTCATAAAACACCACGAACAAGAAAGGAAGAGAGAAAAAAAATTGAAAAAGCACGAATATAAATTCTTTTATCTACTTTTTTACCCCCTCTGACGGGTCTAGCTAACTTGCCTGTCCCTACTTTATTTTCCCCATTCGTGGATTTTAACTCTGGAAGACAAGAGGAAAATAAAGAAAAAAATATATGAATACTTGTGTGCCTGAGAATGGAGTAAAGACACTTGTGTTAAAACGTTTTCAATATCTTCATAAATGATTTTTATCGTGGAGCAATTTTCACAACAGAGTGAAGAAGAAAGCACAACTTTATTTTGCTTTGCTGAGCAAGTCAGTACAATAAAAAAAGGTACACAAAAATATATAGCAACAAACAAACAATCGAGAAAGTGTCAGAAAATTCGAGCCCAGCCATAAAAGAATAAAGGAGGTGCAGGACTCGACTTACCAAAGCATTCTTCATCAAATCGGCATACGAAAATTCGGGACATGTTTTATCGTTTGATTCTCTCAGCGCCAATGTGAAACGTATGGTGGGTGGTAATGACGACTTCTTTTTCTTTTCCTTCCCCATCGGACCGATCGTGGTAAAATTCAACCTCCTCGGGTCCGACATCGCATCCATTGGAGCACAGTATAGCCATGAGACAGACAAAACTCGATTACAACTCTGTTGCCTATGACTACAAATCACTTCTATACCACCAGACCAGCGAATCTGCCGCCATTTTGTGGGAGCCGTATGACGTCATAGAACGTGCGGTTTACCCTGTTTTGTAGCTGAAAGCTCCAATGTGAATGTTTTGATCGTATATAGAGAGGGTGTGCCAATCGACGAGAGCAAGAGAGAGAGAAAAAAACAAAGTGTGGGGAGGAGAGAAAGAGAATAGAAAAAGAAAGTGTGTGGAGGAGAGAGAGCGAGAAAATAGAAAAAGAAAGTGAGGGGAGGAGAGAGGACCGAAAAGGTAGGAGAAAATAGAGATGGAAGGCAAAGTCTTTATATGGGAGAGTTTTAATGAAAAGTATAGAAGTCTGAGGAGAAGGAGAAGTTTAAATAAAGACGACAGAGAGTGGACGATGAAAAACAAACGGAGGGAGTTACAAGAATAAAAGGATGGTGATGGGCAATGTTTGGAGAATTAATACCCGATGAGTGATGCCTTGTAATCGGTAGCATTCGGTAATTGTCGGACATGCCCATTCCTCTCTTTTTCTTTAGTCCCTCTCTTTAAAAGAAAGGTGTATAAATGGTACGAAGCAGCATGGTAAGCGAAAATGAAAGAACCAGCGATTTGAAGACAAGAAGGGGGAATAAAATTTACATGTAGAAATGCTGGATTTAAATTTTGTTAGGGAATATCAATATTATTGTTATATATACCAGATAATACCTACACTTTAAATTGATAGTGCAAAAGGCTCATTCGAAAAATGACGAATCGGTTTTTTTACGAACTTTTCCGAAGTTGTGATTTTTTTTTTCTTGTTGCCTCATTTAATTTAGAAAAAAAAGTTGTAATTACTATTAAACAAGTAAGTAGAATACTTTTTTGAGAATTTTTCTCAATCAGCAAAAAATACCCAAAATAAAGTTAAAGTAATTTTTAATAAAATGGAAGTTTCTTTTTGTTTTATTTATTTATTTAGAAGTATCACTCACTGTGGAACTGCACTGATACTATTCGTTCTTTTTCTATATAAAAAAAAATCCCTTGAGCGCGCAGATAACAAATTAGATACGAACTCAAAAGAAGCACCATGCATATATACATTATACAAACTTGCTCAAAGTTATATGTACACACACACTTGCGCTCACCGTGCCTTTTGTAGCGCGGGCGGATGGGCGCACGCACTTGTGTGTAGAGAAAAATAATAAATAAACATCATTAACTCCAGCACATTTACGTTTTATCCATCAACAAAGAAGGATGATATGCCCTCTTTCTGTTAACGCTCTTCTATTTTTATTTATTTTTTGTTGATTTTTTAAAAATTTCTTTAATTTACAAAGCAAATTACTTCGACCTGACGAACCAATTAATGAGTACAGGTCTATTGACAAATATTGGTAATTTTCTAATTTCAGATTTTTTTCAAATCTTCCTTTTTTAAAACCAGTGACAACTTTTTTCTTTCTTTTTAAACAGTCACTATACTCTGACGCACACCCGCTTCTTATATTCCTTTTCTTTCGTTATTTTTTTTAAAATTTTTTTTTTTTTTTACGATTCATCGTCATCATTCATTCCTTCTTTTCTTTTCTTTTTCAAGTTAAACTTTTGTGTAAAAAAATTATCAACTACAGTATTTTTTCTAGTTAATTGTCATTTAATAGTAAAACCTAAAACTAAAATAGTTTTAAAATACAGTTCTCTCTTACTGTACTGTATACCCACCTTTTTTCTTTCTTCCCCCCCCCCGCTTTTTAGAATCAATTTAAAGTTAATTCATCTCTTCCTATTATTTTTTTCCAATAACTTTTGTGAATATTTTAAAAAGCTGGAGATAGCAAATTTTTTTTTTTTTTTAGTTTGCAGGTTATTTTCTGGAAGAAAATAGAGAAATTGGGCGATTTTTAGTTTTACTCATAACTGAACACCCCCCCCCTTTTTTTTTTAAATTAGATTACAATATCAAGTGTACTGGTTAGAGTCACAGAAAATGGACTTGTCGAACCGAGTTCAATTCCTGGACGAAGCCACTGTTCCCACAGCGACCCTTGAGAAAGGTTTGAATTCAACTATTCTCCCTCCAACTATGGGTAAATAGTAGGACAGACTGAGCCCTTTAACCTTGGTTAGGCAACCAGTCTAGGAGAAGGAAAACTCTGAATTCAAACCTGGTCACTACATACAAGAATAGGCTCAGGGCTAAAGCTTACTTACTATTTCAATTTAAGGAGAAAAAAAAGGGCTAAACTTGCAAATCAGTCGGAAAATTAAAACGAAAAGTTTTTTAGTGGTCCCCCATGACAGTTTAACTACAGTCTATGAATGAACTTTTTGCGAATTGAGTTACGGTTTAGGGGTTTGGGGATTAAGGTTGGGTTTTTTTTATTACGTATTGCTTAAAAAAAAAAATTACTATACATTTAATGTTTTTTTTGAATATTTTTTTTAAACCAATTTTAATTGAAATTATACATTGCAATACTAACACAAACAACTGAGACTAATGTGTCTACCGTTGGGTTCAATAATTAATTTCAATGTTTAATTAATTGTAGAGTAATTTTGGGTTTTTTGTTGTTTTTTTAAGCAATACGTAATTAAAAACAACCTTAATCCCCAAACCCCTAAACCGTAACCCAATTCGTAAAAAGTTCATTCATAGACTGTAGTTAAACTGTCATGGGGGACCACCAAAAACTCAATATTTTACTGAAATCAAGAGGTTGAGTATTTTAGATCATCAAAAATAAGCTATTTTATTTTGCTCAGTTGGTAGAGCATCCAACTAGGAACCACAAGGTTCCTGGTTCGATACTGGCCCTCGCCAACTCAGTGTATGAGTAGCACAGGGATCTGTGCAGTAAAGTAGGAAGCTGATTCTAGGTGTGGCGCTCCACCTCAGACACCAAAAACAATCTCCTTGGTCTAGTGCTAGTGAAAAGGGGATAGACTCCCTCGCTGTCTGGCTGATACCGACTTTAGGCCATCCTGATGAATTTTTACTTTTCTATTACAACAAATTTTAATAATAAAAAAAAATGTTTATTTTTGTGGTTTGGTTTGGTTTGGTTGTTTTGTCTTATGAACCTCAGTGGGTTATTTAATGCCGGCAAAGTTTTGAAATAAAGTCATTCTTAATGTATACTCAATTTTTATAAACTCATGTTTTTATATTTAACCCATAGATGGGACCCTAACAGGTACTACCACTCCGGTCAGAGTGGACCAGGGAGCAATGGTGATGAAGGGGTGCTCCACATTCCCCAAACCTCCAGAACTAGAACCTCACCATCAGTATTTAACATCATTCTCCAGAAATGAAGACCCTTAGTCACCACCTTCTAGCACCCATATATAAAAAGGGTTGGTGCTTGCCATAAGGGCAAGAGGGTCAGGACAATCATATAGGTGCTAGGGCTTGACATGATCAGCCGATTGATCAGAGGGGGCCTCTCCAACCGCCCGTCTAGCCCAAGTAACGGCCAAAGTGGAGTGTTGCCTGTCATGGACTGCTCAACCACCTGGGTTCCATCCTTAAGCATCACGGGTCACCACCCACGGCCAACAGGTAGCCCCATTGGGGGAGTCTTACCCCTTTGCAGAGGTGTAGTCAGTGTATTCTAATGCCCCACCCGACAGGGCGGTAATGTGTTTAACTCTTAGCATCAAGGCAGCTTTTAAGTGTGTTCAAATAATTCCAAGTACGTATTTTCCATGGGCAGGGTGTAACACAGAGTTGCAAGAATCAAACTCACTATTCAGTATTAATGGGTCAGCAAGACTCACACAATGATGGGATGGCCATAAAAACTAAGCATAACAGGGCACTCAGTGAGAATCAAACTCACTGTTTGGTAATAATGGATCTGTAAGGCTAGCTTGTTCCCCATTATGTTTCATACCCACTTCTTCTGTATATATATATATATATATATATATATATGCAGAGAGAGTTCGTTTCTATTAAGATTATGGAAAGCATCTGTGGTTATGCCCTCATATCTAAATCTTTATTTTACTTACTTAAGAAGCTGGCTGGTATTGAGGTCAGTCAGTCAGTCAGTATACGTTGGTTTGGACAACAGCAACTGGCTAAGCACAACTGAACTAGTGCCCAAGATAGCTGGTATTTATGGGACTCAAGAACAAAATGCAAGATCTGGTGATAGTGAACATGTATATATATTTACTTTGTTGTTTATTGGTTTTGTAGTTTCCTCCGGACATACATATATACATACACTATATATACATACATTATGGAGGCGCGTGGTCTAATGGTTAGAGACGTAGGAAATGGACTCGTCAACGCGAGTTCAATTCTTGGACAAATCCGTTGGCATTTCACATAGCGCTAATACCCTTGGGAAAGGTATGAATCCAATTCTCCCTCCAGCTATGGATAAATAACAGGGCAGACTGGACTCTTTAACCATGGCTAGGTAACCAGTCTAGGAGAAGGAAAACTCTGAATTCAAACCTGTTAAATTCTGCATAAGAAATTGACTTTGTGTTGCATCCTGCTTGTGCGGAGGGGTTGGTAAATATACATATATACATACACACCAACTCCCTTTATGTATATGTAGATTTATATATGTATTCATGTGAGATTTTTATTAGACCAATACTCTTAGGTTTATCTGTCAGCTTTGTAAATGAATAATAATTTTGTAGGTTCTGTATTTGTATTGTATGCTATTTTATAATAATTCAGATAACTATGAGATGCTAATTAGAATCATTGCCTCCTTTTTAAATAGAAGCATCAATATCATCATGGATGACTCATAACTATGATATCTCAAGCCATATAAAGAATGTTTAGACTGACTTAAAAAGAAGTCCTCCAATGGTCATGATGCTGATTGGTTAATATTAAATTTAGTCAGTCAGCAGCAGGGCACTCAGTGAGAATCAAACTTACTGTTTGGTAGTAATGGATCTGCAAAGCTAGCTTGTTCCCCATTATGTTTCATACCCACTTCTTCTATATATATATATATATATATATATATATATATATATGCAGAGAGAGTTTGTTTCTATTAAGATTATGAAAAGCATCCGTGGTTATGCCCTCATATCTAAATCTTTATTTTACTCACTTAAGAAGCTGGCTGGTGCCTTACTTTCTTCTGTAGTCAGTTTCTTGTATAGCTGGAGCATTTCTTCGGTAATTTTCACCTCTAGTTGTTAAAATTCCTAGCATAAAATTGTGCGTGCGCATTATCTGAAATGAACTTAATTATTATTAAGAACACATTTTATGATATTTTTGTGTCAAAGCATGCAGTTGTATTGTTTTCAAAATGATTCTAAGATTTGTATATTTTGCACAGACACATTCAAAATGGCTGCCGTCTTGTTTCAAAGTGAAAGTCAGTTGGCTAAATTCCTAGCATAAAATTATCTGAAATGAACTGAATTGTTATTAAGAACACATTTTATGATATTTTTGTGTTAAAGCATGCAGTTGTATTGTTTTGAAAAAGTTTCTAAGATTTGTTTATTTTGCACGGAGACTTTCAAAATAGCTACCAGCTTAGTTCAAAGTGAAAGTCAAGAGAGGTTACTCTAATTGCCTTATTTGCTAGGAATTTTGACAACTAAAGGTGAAAATTACCATTTCTTCTTACTGTATTTGTAGTCTGTAATCTGTTGCTATCTTCATTTCTTCTTCTAACTGGTCTTTCTTAGTTTTCTATCTCATCTACTGTTGACTGGTCTGATTTTGCCATTAGTTCTCTCAGAGACAACATGAGTTATATATATATATATATATATATATATATATATATATATATATATATATATATATATATATGTGTGTGTGTGTGTGTGTGTGTGTGTGTGTAGGGATAGACACAGACTGTGAGACACACACACACACACATACATACACTTAGAAGAAGAAGAAGAAGAAGAAGAAGAGAAAGAATGAGTGAGAGAGAGAGAGAGAGAGAGAGAGAGAGAGAGTGAAGCAAGAGACTCATTTTGACTACTGGTTTTTAAGATCTCAATCATTTTACTCATCTGAGGAGTGCATAACCATGAAACTTTAAGTTATGAGTCCAAATTATCCATAATATCATTACTATTGATTATATATATATATATATATATATATATATATATATATATATATATGAAGA
The DNA here is from genome assembly GCA_023376005.1 of Doryteuthis pealeii. Lineage (NCBI taxonomy): Eukaryota > Metazoa > Mollusca > Cephalopoda > Myopsida > Loliginidae > Doryteuthis > Doryteuthis pealeii. The sequence goes on along the minus strand of CM042179.1, from coordinate 34,725,190 downwards.
TAGGATGGATGGAGTAGAATCCGACAGTATGAGGTAGGTAAAAGGATAGTGAACAAGAAATGATATCTCAAAACACATCTAAGAGTTGAAACGTTTCATCCAATTTATACGGACATCATCAGTCAAATGATTTTTATTGGAAGCAAAATTATGTGCAAGTACAAGTGAGGGGGGTGAGATAGTAGCGGAAGTGGGGGGAGGGAGGATAGGGGCAGACATGAATGAAGTGAGGGTAGTTTACAGGAAGTAGAAAGAGGTTGGGAGTAGATGGGCACAGGGGTAGGTTAAGGTTAAGGGAGGGGGGTAAAGTTCTGGTGTGTTTGATCACTTGTACTTGCACGTAATTTTGCTTTCAATAAAAATCACTTGACTGATGATGTCCGTATAAATTGGACGAAATGTTTCAACTCTTAGATTTGTTTTGAGTTATCATTTCTTGTTCACTATCCTTTTACCTACCTCACATATATATATATACTAGCAAATATATGCACCCACCGGGTGCAAGTATTTAAGTTTTAATATAATAATATATCATATTAAATTAGAAAGGCAAATGAAACTGAATAAGAATGCAGATAAAAAGATTAGTAACAGAGGGGGTATGATTGAAAAATAGAACAACTTTGAAACTAACTCTTCCATCATTTTCCATTACTCCCTTCTTTCATTGGTAAATTCTCCTAATTTAACTATTTAGTTAAAATAGGAAATAAAGAATAAAATTGTAGTTATTTCTTCTTGCTAATGGATTTCTTTTAAGATTTATCCCAGAGATTTTTGCTCATATTCAATAAGGTAAAACCAAACAATTAGAAATCAATAATACCAAGCATATATTTATTAAAATCAAATTTTTAATATCAATATGCAAATTAGCCTTCCCGTTCACACTGTAAACCGCTATTTTGTTGTATATATAAATACAATTGCATGTTATTACTACGTAGATATGGTCAACAGTATTAATGATGAAAAACAATTTGATTAATAATTAAGGTTTAAATAGAAATAAAGTCATGGAGAATGTGATGTAAATAACAAAGGGAATTGTGACTTGAATAGTAATATAGTTTCGGTTACAGACAGAAAAACACACAATCTTTATTATAATAAGATAAGATATATATATATGTATATATATATATATATGTATATATATATATGTATATATATAAGGTTGGGTTGAAATGTTTATAAGCTAAAAAGTTTATATGATGACATATCTGCTATTGAATTACTGTTGAATTTTGTCAATTGATTATTAGTATTGATAAAAATTATAATCATTCTCCTTGTTCTATCGGAAATTCCTTAGCTAATTATCTCCCCCTGCCGCCAGGGGTCGAATGCCAACAGCGTATGTTGGCGCCAAATACCAAAACTTCACTTATCAGGGAACCGTTACTAGAGAGAGACGTAAAAAGAAACGCTCTCATCACTTAGCCCAAAAACAGGGCTACTTATCGAAGAACCGTTACTAGAGAGAGACGTAAAAACAAACGCTCTCATCACTTAGCCCAAAAACAGGGCTACTTATCGAAGAACCGTTACTAGAGAGAGACGTAAAAACAAACGCTCTCATCACTTAGCCCAAAAACAGGGCTACTTATCGAAGAACCGTTACTAGAGAGAGACGTAAAAACAAACGCTCTCATCACTTAGCCCAAAAACAGGGCTACTTATCGAAGAACCGTTACTAGAGAGAGACGTAAAAACAAACGCTCTCATCACTTAGCCCAAAAACAGGGCTACTTATCGAAGAACCGTTACTAGAGAGAGACGTAAAAACAAACGCTCTCATCACTTAGCCCAAAAACAGGGCTACTTATCGAAGAACCGTTACTAGAGAGAGACGTAAAAACAAACGCTCTCATCACTTAGCCCAAAAACAGGGCTACTTATCGAAGAACCGTTACTGGAGAGAGACATCAAAAGAAACACTCCCACTTACTTAGCCCAAAAACAGGGTCCTTTTATCACAAGAACCTTACAACCAGATTCCGTCTAAGGCATCGTATCAGCATACTGCAGAAAGGCCGGTACGACAGCACACTGACTAAAAGAAGAACAAATACCGAGACGAAGCGTCTTAACTACATTTCCCACCGACGAGAAGAAAACTGTGTTATCTCCATTACTACAAGAAATTCCTCCTCAGATAAGTCTAGTAGCAAATACCATTGAATTTGCAACAATTTATGTAATTTTTTGTCAATACAAGTGTCTGCAATTACTTTTGTGTTGTTTATATGATGACATATCTGCTATTGAATTACTGTTGAATTTTGTCAATTGATTATTAGTATTGATAAAAATTATAATCATTCTCCTTGTTCTATCGGAAATTCCTTAGCTAATTATCTCCCCCTGCCGCCAGGGGTCGAATGCCAACAGCGTATGTTGGCGCCAAATACCAAAACTTCACTTATCAGGGAACCGTTACTAGAGAGAGACGTCAAAAGAAACGCTCTCTTTGTCCGACAATTTGCCTTCAACTACGGAGGAATAAGGGCTCCTTTGAAACCGTAAATACTCTTAGTTCTCAATGCCAGCACTATTTGTTACTTTACATTACAAAAACTTTTACATAATGTTCATCTATCATCATAAATAGATCAACTGTGACTTAGTCAATGAATACACAAATTATTTGTTTATAGTTGTGAAATCTTTTTTAGAAACAGACAGTATTTTGGGGTGAGGTGATAAAACAATAATGATGTACTAGTGTCTCACAGATTCTCTAAACAATACACCTTAACTCTTTACATACCAAATTTACCCCATGGCTGTACCAAATTTTCTTGCTATTTTTTTTTTTTTACCTGTATGATGGGATATTTCAAAGTTCACTATCTATTTACCTCAGAGGAGAGCTGCTGTGAGCAGTTTAAAGTAGGCAAAGAGTGAAACATCTTTTACTCTTTGCCTACCAAATTTCCTTGGCATCTTTGTACCTGTATAATGGGATATTTCAAAGTTCACTATCTATTCACTTCAGAGGAGAGCTGCTGTGAGCAGTTTAAAGTAGGCAAAGAGTGAAACATCTTTTACTCTTTGCCTACCAAATTTCCTACCTGGCTGTACCAAATTTCCTTGGTATCTTTTTACCTGTATAATGGGATATTTCAAAGTTCACTATCGATTCACCTCAGAGGAGAGCTGCTGTGAGCAGTTTAAAGTAGGCAAAGAATGAAACATCTTTTACTCTTTGCCTACCAAATTTCTTCTATGGCTGTACCAAATTTCTTGGTATCTTTTGTACCTGAATGATGGGATATTTCAAAGTTCACTATCTATTCACCTCAGAGGAGAGCTGCTGTGAGCAGTTTAAAGTAGGCAAAGAATGAAACATCTTTTACTCTTTGCCTACCAAATTTCTTCTATGGCTGTACCAAATTTCCTTGGTATCTTTTTACCTGTATAATGGGATATTTCAAAGTTCACTATCTATTCACCTCAGAGGAGAGCTGCTGTGAGCAGTTTAAAGTAGGTAAAGAGTGAAACATCTTTTACTCTTTGCCTACCAAATTTCTTCTATGGCTGTACCAAATTTCCTTGGTATCTTTTTACCTGTATAATGGGATATTTCAAAGTTCACTATCTATTCACCTCAGAGGAGAGCTGCTGTGAGCAGTTTAAAGTAGGCAAAGAGTGAAACATCTTTTACTCTTTGCCTACCAAATTTCCTCCATGGCTGTACCAAATTTCTTTGGTATCTTTTACCTGTATAATGGGATATTTCATAGTTCACTATCTATTCACCTCAGAGGAGAGCTGCTGTGAGCAGTTTAAAGTAGGCAAAGAGTAAAACATCTTTTACTCTTTGCCTACCAAATTTCCTATGGCTGTACCAAATTTCTTTGGTATCTTTTTACCTGTATAATGGGATATTTCATAGTTCACTATCTATTCACCTCAAAATTCATTCTAGTCAAATAAAGTCCTATTATTAATGTAATCTGATTCTGTCTGCTCAATTATAATGAACTAACCATCAGTTTTTGTACTTTGCTTGGGTTTAGTAGGAGAGTCACTGTGAGTGGCTTAAAGTAGGCAAAGAATGAAACATCTTTTACTCTTTGCCTACCAAATTTCCTACCTGGCTGTACCAAATTTTCTTGGTATCTTTTTACCTGTATAATGGGATATTCTAAAACTCACTATCTATTCACTTCAGAACTTATTCTAATCAAATAAAGTTCTATTGTTATTGTAATCTGAGTCCTTCTGCTCAATTATGAACAAACTATCATTTTTTGTACTTTGCTTGGGTGTGGTATGCATATGATCAAAGTGGTGGGAGAGCAGTTGTGAGCAACATAAAGTAGGCAAATAGTTAAGATTTTTTTTTACTTCTATACCATTTACCATAAAAAGGCTATGAAGGCACACTGAGCATAACAGTTATCATTGCAAGAAATGCAATTGTTGACCCTAGTTCAAATCCTGGACAAGGCTGTTTGCGTTTCACTTCATACTGCTGATCTTAAAAAAGCATAACTCCATCTATTTCCCCTCACCAAGTACAGGTAAATATAAGGGCAGACTGGATTCTTTAGCCTTGGTTAGGCAACCAATCTAGGAGAAGGAAAACTCAAACTAACTTGACTCCACTTATTAATATTGACCTTTTGTTACATCCTGCCTGTGTTGAAGAAGTTGGGTAGATACCTACCAAGGTTACAGAGCTCAGCCTGTCTTACTAATTACCCACTGCTGGGGGGTGGAGAAGTCTTTAACAAGGCAGCTAGCACAAAATGAAACACAAGCAGCCACGTCCAGGATTTGAATTTGGCTCACATCCAAAATGTCAAATTCTTAATGACCTGGAGAGTGCGGGGTAAAAAAAGGATTAGGCATAGCCAATCATTTTTGTAATGAAGTGTAAGATTTCAATTTAACAGTTACTGGAAAATCACACAAGTTTGACAGACAAGCGTTCACTCCAAATGTCATCCGAGTAAGCCTCTCTGATTGGCTAAGGAAGTTGGGTGGACCCAGGGAAAATTAAAAGTTAGCTAGAATGTTAGAGGATTGGCGAGGGCCCTTGTGGCTGTGCGGTTTTTCCATACACATGTGTTAAAGTTGGGATCAGGAAATAAAACTCTGTGTAATACTACCCTGGTCATGGGAACCAAATGTAATACTACGGTGGTCGCGGCAACAAATGTAATTCTATGCTGTCCTGCAGGAAGGCACCAAATGTACCAATATGCTGTCGCGGCGCCGAATCTAACATGATGGGTGTTATTTGACCCACAGGAAAGTTGAAGAGCTTGTTTCAGGCTGTACCTGAAAGTGACCAAATTCACCAATGTTGTTCCACAATTACAACATACGCGTTCTAATAATAAAATACCTTTATTAATTATACGGTGATAAAAATCATGTACAACCACAAAGGGATGTCGACGTCGAAGTTGAAGTGAAGTCGGAATTTTGTGGAGTGACTGGCGATATATGTTGAGTTCTGATTCAAATGCAGGACTTTGAGTAGCAAGATGACAAAGCAAAGACGGCGACAAGGGCTCTGAGACAGAGCTATCAATCTGCTATGGAAGCAGTTGTCCAATCTGGTCAAGGACCAGCTGTCCGATCTGACTTTGGGACCTCTTTTATGGGTTCCAAACCCCTGAATCCAAGGCTCTGATTGGCCAGCCAATAGAAAGCCGGACCAATGGCCCTACAGTGTAAAAATCAGGAGGCGTACAAAAAACCACCCATGCGGTCACATTTGATTGGACGGCCAATCAAAATCATGGCCTTGGGTTACACATCTTGGAGGGGGGGGCAACAAGTCTCCGCCCCAGTTTCCTGATTGGTGAGGCACCTGATAATATTTCTATTATTGTATAAATGGTCTTGTGCCAGACTTATCTGTCAGTTCCTATGATAATTCCCAGGAATTGGTCTGAGATTACCTGCCGAACTGTTATTCTTAACTAAATCAACATTTTTAAGATTTAATCTTTAAACTGTCTTTGTTGAGTAAATTTTCTTATCTTGTGCAGTCTTCACAAGAATGACAATATATATGTATATGACAACATATGTATAAAACAGTCATTCGTTTTATATCAACCGACTTTTAGCCTTTAAACTTTCTTTTGTTCAAGTAATTTTTCTTATCTTGTGCAGTCTTCACGTAAATGACAATATATATATATAAAACAGCCATTCGTTTTATATCAACCGACTTTTAGCCTTTAAACTTTCTTTTGTTCGGGTCATTTTTTCTTATCTTGTGTTGACGTTACCCCACCACTGACTTGTACTCTGATATAAGTCACTTGTACGACTCTAGACACCACTGTTATTTTTATATCCAAATATTAACCAAAATTGTTTTTTCAAGTATCTAATGAAATATCGCCAGTCAATCCATAACACTACTACAGTGTTATATGTGTACACTAAATGAATAAGTCTGTGTGTTGATCATTAAGAACTAAGATGGATGCAGAGAGAGACAACAACCGATATGACCCAATAAAGAAGAAACCCAAGAGAATTAAACATGGCCAGCTGATATGTACTTAAAAGAATCACAGATAGTAGTAGACATTAAGTAATGAGACTATCCAATATTCAAGTGTAATATTTTTATTGGAAGGAATTTCTAAAGGTTCTTTTTTAGTCCAATATTTCATTTTAGTGAGGAGTTAATTGGAAATGTTAAAGAGAGATTGGTTAATAAATGTGTACACCAAAAGAATTAATTTTCTGTGTTCCTGATTTAATTAACAAGAACTAAGATGGAAATGGAGAGAGACAACACCTTTTACAGTCCCATTAGGAAGATATCCCCAACAATCGAAGAAAACACAACAGACTATCCAATATTAAGTGTAATATTTTATTGGGATGAATTTATAAAGGTTCTTTTTTAGTTTAATATTTTATTTTAGTGAGGAGATAAATAGAAATATAAAAGTGGTATTGAATTATGAATGTGTACACCAAAGGAATTAAGTCTCTGTGTTCCTGATTTAATTAACAAAAACTAAGATGGAAATGGAGAGAGAGACAAAACTTGATACATTCCCAATAAGAAGGTGTCCCCAACAATCGAAGAAAACACAACACAACTAGAAATAAGAAGATAGAGGAACAAAGCAGCAATTAATGAAATAATAATAAGAAACTATCCAACATATTTGGCACAGTTCAATACAATAATATGGCCATTAAGAACTAAGATGAAAGCAGAGAGAGACAACACCCGATACAGACCCGATGAAAAAAAAAGAAAGAAAAAAAGAGAACTCAACACGGTCATCAAATATGTACTTAAAAGAATAGCAGATAGTAGCAGATATAAGAAAGTAACAAGGGACTATCCAATATTAAGTGTTATATCTTTTATTGGGGTGAATTTATAAAGGTTCTTTTTTAGTCCAATATTTCATTTTAGTGAGGATTTAATTGGAAATGTTAAAGATGGGATCAGGAAATAAAAATCTGTGTACATTGTTGTGTTGATCATTAAGAACTAAGATGGATGCAGAGAGAGACAACACCCAATATGAACTAATGAAGAAGAAACCTAACTCAACACGACCATCTTAATGGAAGATATAAGAAAGTAATAAGGGACTATCCAATATTGTGTTATATTTTTTATTGGGATGAATTTATAAAAGGTTCTTTTTTAGTCCAATATTTCATTTTAGTGAGGATTTAATTGGAAATGTTAAAGATGGGATCAGGAAATAAAAATCTGTGTACACTAAATGAATGTCAGTGTTCTTTCCATTAAGAACTAAGATGGATGCAGAGAGAGACAACAACCGATATGACGAAGAAGAAAGCCAAGAGAACTAAACATAGCCAGCTGATATGTACTTAAAAGAATCACAGATAGTAGCAGACATAAGAAAGTAATAAGAAACTATTCAATATTAAGTGTATTATTTTTATTAGGAGAAATTTATAAAGGTTCTTTTTAAGTCCAATATTTCATTTTAGTGAGGAGTTAATTAAAAATGTTAAAGATGGGATCAGGAAATAAAAATCTGTGTATACTAAATGAATGTCTGTGTGTTGATCATTAAGAACTAAGATGGATGCAGAGAGAGACAACAATTGATATGACCCAATAAAGAAGAAACCCAAGAGAACTGAACATGGCCAGCTGATATGTACTGAGAAGAATAGCAGATAGTAGCAGATATAACAAAATAATGAGACTATCTAATATTAAGTGTAATCTTTTTATTGGAAGAAATTTATAAAAAACGACCTCCGGGTGATGTAAAAAAAGATTTTTGAAACATATTGCCTGAGGGGTGGGAGTTAAAAATTCAATGTCAGCGAGTTTGTACCCTAAGTAGGTAAAATCATCAAATTCATTAAAGGATTAAAAAATAAAACAATTTGAAATGTAAACTTTAAATATATATTGAAATAAAACAAACTGTATATAGATATATAATACCAGTCATGTATTTATTAAAACTTGTTTTAAAAAACAATGAGGACTGTCTAATGTTGCATGTTCAAATTTTGAGTGTATTTATTTTATGAGGATTTCGGGTAATGTGACATAAGCAGTGACGTAGTTTTAGTTCTCTTGGGTCTCTTATAAGATAAATTATGAAACTTTCCAAGTGTTACATAATGAATAGGCATAGCCTATCATTTTTGTAAGGAAGTGTAAGATTTAAGTCATATGGAAATCTGATATCTCTTATAAGATATATTATGAAACTTTCCAAGTGTTATATAATTAATAGGCATAGCCTATCATTTTTGTAAGGAAGTGTAAGATTTAAATTCAACAGTTACTGGAAAATCAAACAATACTAGATAAAAGTTTATATAGCAAAAATGTGTATGCTAAAATCTAAAGAAAACATGTCAAAATAGACCAATAGTGTGTCTGTATGTGTGGTAGCAATTTTCATCTTCAAAATAAAGTGCATTTATTCCTTAAACTAGACGGGCGGTCAGAGAGGTCTCCCCTCCCGATCAATCAACTGATCACGTCAAACTCTAGCACCTATATGTGTGGAGTACCCCTTCATTGCCATTACTCCCAGGTCCACTCTGATCTGGATGAGAAACCAAATTGAACCTGATTATGGTTTACACAAATGTTTTTACTCAAAGTTTTCTTCCATGGGCAAGATGTCAATTGCTTTTATACAGCTATGTTTCTGCTTGTGTAATGCACAGCTAGACTGATGGTCGAGTTTTAAACAAGGCTGGTTTAGCTCAATTGGTAGAGCATCCACCTTGGAACCACAGGGTTCCAGGTTCAATACCAGCCCTCACCAATGCAGCACATAAGTAACACAGCTTAGATCTGTGCAGTAAAGTGGGGAGCTGATTTGGAGCTCCACCTCAGAGGCAAAACAATGTGCCTGGAAATAGGGATAGACTCTAGCTGACCGGCTGTTACCAACAAAAGACCACTCCACCTACTTTACTGATTTAAATTCCATTTACCTTCTCCTAAACTGGTTAACTTACCAAGACTAAAGCACCCCGTCTGCCCAACTATTTAACCATAGCTAGGGAAAGAAGAGATAGATTTTTTACATACCATATTTGACGGCATATAAGACGCATGGGCATATAAGTCTGTCGCGTTCACTACTAACGCCCCAAAATACTCACTTCACTATTCACCCCCTTCCTCTCTCAGACTCCCAGCTTAACTGGGTCAAGCAAGCAGCCAGTTTCACCAGCACCCAGGCCAAATTTCGAAACAAAGTCAAGTTCGCCCCAAAGACTTTCGCCTCCCACTTCCGTCGCTAAACGGGCCGAAAATATCCACATTCCTGCACGAATGTGTGTTGTCGGTGCATTACGACCTGCACCAGGCTAACACGACCTCAACGAGAGGTCATAAATAGTCATGGCTTTCTGCCTTGCGAAAATCCGGTTCTGACCGCTTGCGTAGAATTAATTCTGCCGGCAAATGCATTTCCACCACGAAAATGCGGGGTGTTAGCGCCGAGAAATTCCAGTTAAGAAACGGGTTTCAGGCCAACTTTAGCAACCCCATGGGGTCAGGTGTACCGGATCCTGTCTGGACAACCCTGCGCCAGGCATGCGCACTTGGAATCGCTGCAGCGGTCGTCACCTTGGTGGCTTGATCAAACCGACCCAAGTTGCCTCTGGTAGCTAAATAGCAAGTCCAGTGTGGTGAGCTTTCGAGCAAGATTCCATTATTGGCAAACACTTCGCACTCTCTCTTCTCTCTTTGGCCACTTCCCGGCCTCGGCTTGGCATCTCATCCACATCTCGGCTCCCAGTCTTCGCCTCCAGTCTCCTGCCTCTAGCCAGCTAGCTGCCACTACTCCGTTCCTGCCCACCGACGTTCCAGTCCTTCCAGATCCAGCCATCTCCTGACCCAGCCTCTTCCTCTACAACGGTCCTTCTCAGGACCACCATAGTCATTTCACTTCTCTTCTCCTCTGGCCTCTCACTGGCTATCTTCGGCTCTGGTTCGATCCTGCACTTAGGCCCTGCCTAGGTCTCTTGGTACTCGCTAGTAGCTACCTTGGTCTCGGCCCTCTCGTTTCGGCTCCGTCTTGGTCAACGCTCCCATCCGTCCCATCGCCGACCGCACACGATATCACTGACCCGCTGGTGAACCACGCACACACGTTCCTACGGTATCCCAACATACCGGCAAACCGTACACGTTTCGACCGACCGCCGACCAATCCACTGCCATCGCCTTGGATCCGCTTCTCAACCCTCACCACCTCCGATTCCTGCAGTATCCCAACGTACTGGCAAACTGCACACATCACAGCTTACCGACCGACCTGACCTGCCTCGGCTCGACTACGCCTTGGTATCCCGCTTCTCGCCCCCTCGCTGCCAACGCATCCTGCAGTATCCCTTGTACTGGCAAACTGCACACGTCCCAGCTAACCGACGACCAGACCTGCCTTGACTCGGCCCCGCCAGGTTTCTACTTCTCGCACCTCACTACTGACGACCTTGACTACCGCCGATCCAGCCTCGGACCAGCTTCTCATTCGACTCTTCCTTCAGCGACCAGCTACATCTTCGTCTACCAGCATACTTCACATTGGTTCACCAACATATCTCCAGCCTCCAGACACACGTCGTTCAGCAATGATCAACATCGACCTTTGACCCGTAGTGCCCATCGCGCACATTCCCGATCATCTCCACAACCGATCATCTGACGCAACCGACATCTTCCCAACCTGAGATATCAACGACCTGACCAATATCCTTCAGCTTTCAACCTTCATCTTTTGTACTTCGGTAAATAAAGATTACTGTTTCTTGTTAACCAAATCTCCTCGTTTGTCCTCCTTTACCTGGTTTGTATCATTTCAATCCCTTTTAAACAAAAGTCCGCGGAGTCGATGCACTTATCGGCTACCGCGACAAGTTGCACCTCCATTTCAGCATCTCAGATTCAGGAAAAAAAGTTTTTAGTGTATTTAAGCATATATTGTTGAAAACAGTCTAGCTGTGCATTACACAAGCAGAAACATAGCTGTATAAAAGCAAACTGGCAGTACAGGCAAGCAATAAGCATACACAAGACATCTCAATAGCAGGAGATAATAATAATAATAAAAAGGCCTACGGGAAGTCTCAAACTTCACCTACGATGTATAAGACACAGGGCAATTTTTTAAACCAAAATTTTGGAAAAAAAGTGCGTCCTATATGCCATCAAATATGGTAATTCGTGGGTAGCCTATGAATTATGTATGTAAGTATAGTTAAAATTCAAATTATGGAAAATGGAAAATTACCATTAACTGTTGAAAAAATGTTATTGACAGCAGTTAACCTTTCACTGACCTGTACGCCAACTTCTTTCTGATTGGCTGAAGGAAAGGCTTGTGAAAGGGAACTGGTCTAGTTAGTGGGAGTTTGGCCGTTAGTTGAAGGAAGCAGATGTAGGGATGCTTCATTCCCAGGATGCCAGCTCCTCACTGCGGTAGAAAACCTTTGGGCTTGGGGTTTTTGGTAATCTATCTATACATATATAAAGGGCAGTTGAGTGTCCAAAAAAACAATTAATGACAAAGTAAATATATATACACATTAAATATCACCAGGGCTTGGTTTTTAAGCAAAAATAATAGAGATTTGATTTATATTCATGAAGATAATTAAAAAATAGAATTTAACTGAAAAAATTAATATTTTAGATAGTAGACATTAACATCTCTTTTCAGAGTAGCTGGATCAATGCAAGGTCTATTTTTTTACATAGGGATTTAAATGGGGCATCCCACGAGGATTCAACTCACGATTCAGTAATAATGGATCTGCGGGACTAACTTAAAAAAATCCCCCCTCTACCTAGGCAACGCCGGGTAGCTGCTGCTAGTACATATATAAAGGGCAGTTGTGTGTATCTGTCTGTCCGGATGAAACTTTGAAAATAAAACAATTAATGACAAAGTAAATATATATATACATTAAATATCACCAACTTGGTATTTGAGCAAAAATAATAAATTATATTATCGAATACATTTAAAAATTAAATAACATTATAAAATAACGTTAAAATTCTACTCGGCCATTTTCGGCGTTTTTATGATTTTTATGGGTCATCCTGCTAGGATCAAACTCACTATTCAGTAGTAATAGATCTGCAAACGATTATTAAACTATGTTTTCTTATCCTCTACCCAGGCTTTGCTGGGTAGCCGCTTCTAGTAAAGAATAGATGCCTAAAAAACAACAAAGTCTTGCTTATTTATTAAAGACAAGAAATGAGCACAGACCCAGAAGAAGGAAGAACCAGCCCAGACAAAGATGGCTGTGACAAAGTAAGAACAAGTAAGAAAAGTAAGCACCCATCTCATCTCTTCTCCCCGTAGAGATGAACAGGTATATAACAGGTTCATGCCTTTCCCAAGGGCATAAGTGTGAAGTGAAATGCAAACAGTTCACATAGCGCTAATACCCTTGGGAAAGGTATGAATCCAATTATTTGGACCATATGACCTTTAGGTACCCCTTTTTGATCTCAATTCAGAAGAACATGTTTTTCATTTACACCGTCAATATCTGGTTATTTGTTAACAGACGATTTTTAGAGTTTCTTTTTAAATTATAAAACTAACCCCTAACCCCTAACAAACAATCGGATATTGACGGTGTAAATGAAAAACATGTCCTTCTGAATCGAGATCAAAAAGGGTGCCTAAAGGTCATATGGTTCAATTATTCTCCCTCCAGCTATGGGTAAATAGTAGGACAGACTGGGCTCTTTAACCTTGATTAGGCAACCAGTCTAGGAAAAGAAAAATGGTTATTTCCTATTTAAGTCTAACATGAGGAACCACTCTTGACTGATAAATTATTTATTTTCCCATTAAACTAACCCTAAACCCTAACCCTAACCCTAACCTCATCTTCTTTTTTCCTAGTAGATCAATAAATAAATAAATAATTTGTCAGTCAAGAGTAGTTCCCCTTTGTTCATGTTGGACTTATAGGAAATAACCAAAAATTTTATTTTAAAAAATCAACAAGGAGTTTAGGTTGAAGGATATACATTCTATGAAATAAGAAGAATCTAGACAGGTGGCCAGGATGGTATGAATCCAATTATTCTCCCTCCAGCTATGGGTAAATAGTAAGACAAATTGAGCTCTTTGACTTTGGTATGGCAACCAGTCTAGGAGAAGGAAAACTGTGAATTCAAACCTGTTAAACTTGGCTTAAAAATTGACCTTGCGTTGCATTCTGTTCATGCAGAGGGGTTTTGGCTTATAAACAGATAAAGACATTTTTCTGACATTGAGACAAAATTCTAGAACTAATTAAACTGTTTACCTACTTTAAACCGCTCACAGCGGCTATCCCTCCACTGCAATCTGATGCATATTCTCATTACTTACAGACAGCTCTTATTAGATTTTATTTAGGTGATTTTATTATGATATTTTCATCTTTTTTTACTTAAGTTCAGCAGAAGCATTTTCCCCATTTTAGCCAAATATATGAGAAATATTGAGTTTTTTTAAAATTCTCAATAACTTTTTTTCCCCTTGTCCAATATAAGAGGATTTTGGATATGTTATTGTTGACCATATTTCCTTTACTTGGTGTAAATTTTAGCTTGGCCTTTTTTTTCCGGGTCAAAACCTATTTCTACTGGACTAATATCACACCAAAGCAAAATACTAAACTGATAGTCAAGTCATTATAAATGATCAGAATGACTCAGATTACAATAATAATAATAGGACTTTATTTGAATAGAATGAGTTCTGAGGTGAATAGATAATGATCTTTGAAATATCCCATCATAGATCCTACCATAAGCTTCTGGCAGCAGCTCTTCCCAAAGGACACAGATTACAATAATAATAGGACTTTATTTGAATAGAATGAGTTCTGAGGTGAATAGATAGTGATCTTTGAAATATCCCATCATAGATCCTACCATAAGCTTCTGGCAGCAGCTCTTCCCAAAGGACACAGATTACAATAATAATAGGACTTTATTTGACTAGAATGAGTTCTGAGGTGAATAGATAGTGATCTTTGAAATATCCCATCATAGATCCTACCATAAGCTTCAGGCAGCAGCTCTTCCCAAAGGACACAGATTACAATAATAATAGGACTTTATTTGACTAGAATGAGTTCTGAGGTGAATAGATAGTGATCTTTGAAATATCCCATCATAGATCCTACCATAAACTTCTGGCAGCAGCTCTTCCCAAAGGACACAGATTACAATGATAATAGGACTTTATTTGAATAGAATGAGTTCTGAGGTGAATAGATAGTGATCTTTGAAATATCCTAACATATAGGTAAAAAAAAATACCAAGAAAATTTGGTACAGCCGTGGGGGAAATTTGGTAGGCAAAGAGTAAAAGATATTTCACTCTTTGCCTACTTTAAGCCACTCACAGTGACTCTCCTACTACACCCAACCAAACTAGAAAAACTTATGGTCTGTTCGTTATGATTGAGCAGAATGACTTAGATTACAATAATAATAATAGGACTTTATTTGAATAGAATGAGTTCTGAGATGAATAGATAGTGAATTTTGAAATATTCCAACATACAGGTAAAAATACCAAGAACATTTGGTACAGCTACAGAGGAAATTTGTAGGCAAAGAGTTTATAGTGGTTGTAATGAGTGGATATATATATATATATATATATATATATATAGGTAATTACAACAAACACACCATAAGGTCACATATATTAAGACAGAAAAACAAATAACTCATAAATTCAATAAGTAATATATGTATTAAAACAAATAGATTACAGTAGTCAAAATACTGGTCAAAGTCCTGCAGAATAGTTTTTTTTAAAAGTCCATGTAATTAGAAGAAGAAAGTGTTGAGTTAACTCCAAATGAGAAAGAAAGGGTAATGCTCAGTATATCAGCAGTGAAGTAACTTTTAGAGAGAAAGGTATAACTTGTAATACCTTCAGCTGTAGGTAAATATTTCTAAGTTGAGCGACAAGGAATATCCAGGCATAAGTTTGTCTTCTGAACTGTTCTTTGAAAACTTTTGCTTTTATAGGACTCCCGTGCTTGAAATCGGTCTTTTTGAAAAACTTATTTTTTCAGGTGCAAACACTTCTTATTGGTTGAAAATTATCATTTTTAATATTTCTATTTTATTTCTACCTGCGCTGATCCTATGCGCAGACTTCTTATTTTTGTCATTTTATTTCTGCTTTCAAAGCATTAACTTATGGAGACAAGTTCAGCTTGTTCGTACTTGTATCTTATCCCCAATAAAGCTGGTTCTTTCTTCTTTTGGCTGGTAAGCTGAAATGAAAGTTAAGGAATGAAAAGGAAAGAGACAAAGGTAAGAGGTAGTTTTATGACTTAGGCTTTATTGAACGGGGCATAGTCGGCCGTGGCAAGTGGATATCCCCTAGCCAGGAAACGACTAAACTCAGTTGCGGCCTAAATTCAAATGGCCAAGGTATCCTTTTGGGGGTAGGGAGTCTTGTCAGACATGCACAGAGGGGTTCTTCTGGTCAAGGCCTCATGGGAGTTTGTTGTTTTTTATCTTATTTTTATCTTATTTCTTTTTTTTTTTTTTAATCCTCACAAACGTCCGGCTCACCACAAGTTTAAAAAAATGTTGATGATGATGATGATGATGATGATAAATAACAATGATGATGATAAAAATGTCAACACAACAATGATGATTATAAAAAATTTATAAGAATTGGTAAAAATTATTTGTTTTACAGTTTTTAAAACGGAAGAATGTTATAAACTAAAATCTATATCAGTTAAAACGGTGCATTTTTGCCGTTTTTCTCTCCTTTGAAGATGTGCTCTTTTAACATGATTTATTTCATTGTTATATGAATATTCAGTGGAAATAAAATGAATGTTTTGAATATAAGGAACAGCTGACAGGTCTCAGACCTATAAGTACCACCAATTTTACCCTGTGAAATTTACCCCCCCCCTATATTTAACACAATGAAACTTGCAGAAAAAATTAATATTTTCTTGAAAAAATTTTTTTCATTCGAAAGAAAAAACAGTAAACAAAACTCCTGATGATTTTTTAAAAAGATTTTCAGCTTACGGAAATAATGAAAATTATTATTGAAAAACAATGTTTTTCATTTTTGCACTGTTAAATCAACTGAAATTTAACGTAGCTAAAAACAAGTTATGATAAGAGGTTTTTTTAAAAATTCTATGAAAAATCAATTGATAGTCTGATTTTCACGAAAATTTCCATAAACGTTTACCTTTGGATGTAAATATAACTGAAATAGTTTTTTCCTAAAATATATTAGGGGAATATTTTTTTTTACAAGGTCTATGCCCTATTTTATTTTTTGAGATAAAAAAAAATTACCCGTCAGACAACTTTTTTTCTATAAAGATAAGAGTCTGAATAACTATATCAAAGAAATTGTATAACATACAACATAGTAGTTTTTAGGAAAAATTAATGAAATCGGAAATAAAAAGTGCAAAAAAATGTCATAATATTAATATTTGAAAACATTTTTGGCTTTTTTAATTGGTATGTACTATATTCTATTAAATTGTCAAAAAAAAAAATTATTTTTAAGAAATTAATTTTTAAGAGATTTTCAATCTTTTGTGTGCTTAGATATTTTTTTCTGCGTGAAATAAATTAAATAATTTTATTTTTCTGCGTGAAAAAATCGAACAGATATTTAAATATATGAATTTTAGAATTCAGGTGAACTAAAAATTGGTCCGATCCACGCTATATTAATATTTTTAAAAGAATTTGTAATTTTTATTGTTGAATAGTAATGTGTGATTCTTAGAATATACGGAAGAGCAAAACTGACATATTTGTTTTGTTTTTATACAAAGAGACGAGACGCTTCTTAGTAACTATTGTTTTTTTTTTTTTTAGCGTAAAAATTTATTTTTCAACTTTTTCGACCTATTAGAATAAAAAGTAAGTATATATTGATTATTTTATCAGTTTTTCTTAGAAAATATATTCAAATTTTCATTTCATTTTATTTCATTTTCGATTTTAAAAATTAATACCAAAACCGAAGACATTTTTTTAAAGTCAATTTCACTGTGGAATTTTAATATTAAATTTTTTCAAGTATTTATTCATTTTAATAGTAAATTTTAATATTAAAGTTTTTAAAGATTTTATTCATTTTAATAGTAAATTTTGGCTAAGAAAAAGTATGTCCATTACAGTCAACCATATGTAGATGCATAACCGTAAGAGGGTAATAATATGTATTTTTTCTGTCTAAATTGCGGCTTGAAAATTACCCTTTCGCATGTAATACGGATAGGTTTATTTATTTTTTAAGATAACGATGTAATTTTTCCCAATCGGATAATTTGATCTTTAAATTAATTGTTTTTCTTTGTAACAACCCTGTACGATCTTTAATTGTTTGTTTTTTTACGAGACTTTTGATAACAAAGTTCGGAAATATTTATTTCCGTTTTTATTCACGATGGCCTAAACTGATCAATTGGTGGTCTCTATGCATCAGGTATTTTATTTCAAAATTCATTTAAAATATGAGCAACAGCATTTTAAGTTTAAATTTAAAACGGAAATAAATATTTCATATCCAAGGATGGACCAAAATTCGTCTGCTTGCGACAGATTTTTTTGTTTTAAAAACGAATTAAAATTAAAATCGATTATTTAAGGTCAAACTTTTGTCTAAAACGATAAGTAGTAACATAATGACCATCATTAAAAAAAGAAAAATATCATTTCATATACAATTAAAAAAAAAACAACATTTAAAACGATTTTTTTCGGTCAATTTCTATCGCTTTCGGTCTGAGACGCTGGTTTAAAATGGCTTAAAATGGCATTTTTACAAATTCAATGTAACATTCGCGATTGCACAGAAAATTTACCAAAAATCAGGTAATTATTCGATTTTATAATCTAAGATTCTATACCAATGGTATTATAAGATAGATATGATTTTTTTTCGAACTCGGGAACCTTCTAATATTTTTTTTTCATATTAAAAAAATTAAGCCATATTATTCAATTATCCATGATTAAATTATGGATGGTATTCTGTTATAATTAATTATACTAGAATAATTCTAATAGTATTATTCTATTATAAAATTATAGATAATATTATTAACAAACACCATCCATAATTTCATAAAAAAGAAGAAAAAAAGTTTAATGCAGTTAGTTACAGGTATCTTGTGTGGGTCACAGTAATAATTTACGAGGCTAGCTTATTTAAAAACCTAGACCTCGTACTTTGTGGCTAACGTGCTGTACTTAGACATAATAGTAAGCAAGTTCGCACTCGAGTCGTGCTATTACGTTCACTTTCCAACTAATACCCTTGGGAAAGGTGTGGATCCTTCCCCACCTAAGTTATAGGTTAAATTTAATAGTTCCCATAGTGTTTTTCTACATAGATAGTCTTAGGCTTAAATAACCCATGCAGATTGATATGCCATTAAACAGAGCAAACCAAACCTTATATCTAAGAAGAAGCAGCTATAACATGCGTTTAATTTATCTTTCAACAATTTAACAATAAGGTTTAAGAATTTCTGCGGACACGCGATTCAAGGGAGATAAATCCGATTCTTTCTTTAATAAAACCATTGGAAATTAAGTGAAATCGTTGTATTTTCAAATGTATTCTATATCCGTTAGTATATTTTCATTTTCTAATTAACCGTATTGTTTACTCATATTCTGAGAACCTTACAAACTCGCTTCAGTTTTGAAGGCCTCATTTTCAGGTAAAAAGTGTGACCTCAATCATTTTAAAGGTGGAAATTAAATCCCTTAGATTTAAAAATTAATTTCATAAACGATGGATCAACGTAAAACAAGATCATAGCGAAATGGTTGATTAAATACATTCACGTGTTCATTTAGTGTAGACTTGGCTCTTTTAGCCTTGGTTAGACAACCAGTCTAGGAGAAGGAACATTTAGAATTCAAACCAGCATTGTTCTGCTTAAAAATTGACCTTGTGTCATATTCTACCCAAAGCTGAGGTGTTGAGTAAATTAATACATAGTTTGCCTAAGAGTTAAAGGTTAAATTATTACATCTAACTTATTTGAAGCAGAGGGATATACTCTGCAAAGACAGCTCTTGGCTTTCATTGCTAAATTTTCCTAATTTAACTAAATTAGCAAGTAAAGAATAAAATTACAATTATTTCTTTTTGTTAATGGATTTCTTTTTAGATTTATCTATCTTACCATCACTCTTGGCTTCATTGCTAAATTTTCCTAATTTAACTAAATTAGCAAGTAAAGAATAAAATTATAATTATTTCTTTTTGTTAATGGATTTCTCTGAGATCTATTGACGGATTTTTCCTCGTATTTATAAAAAAACAAACCAAAAACAAACAATTAGAATCAATAATACCGAGCAAATATTCATTAAAATCAGTTTTTTAAGACCAATGTGTAAGTTACTGTTCCTGTTTGTACTCTAAACCGCTATTTGGTTGTATATATAAGTACAATTGCATGTTATTATCTTGTAGACATGGTCAACAGTATTAATCATATAAAACATTTTCACTTCGTTTCATGAGTCACTTCGTGAGAGGCAAGTCTCCTGGAAGCCCCAGCACTTGCACTCAAGTGCCAGGTTGTGTTGGGGATTTATGTGAGTAGTAAGTACCCAAGTCATACTATCTTGCCTTCAACAGACAGGGTTGGCAAGAGGTGTGTTCCACAGGAGCTGTGCGGCTCAATATTGAGATTAACAGGGCTGCAGAGCCGTGACGTCTTCATCGTCATGAACCACTGAATGTACCATTTCTCGAATTTTTGAGATGAGGCTTGATAATTAGTATTATTTGGATTATTCAAAATACCTGAGGAAGACCGGAGGGCACATCGGCCGAAACATTGTACAGATAATGAAGATGAGGACAATAGTCTAAATAATCCAAATAATACTAATCACCAAATGTAGATGGGAATTTCCCCTGCAATGTGTGTGACCACATCTGCAAGTCCAGAATTGGACTAACTAGCCACCAGAGGGTCCCCAACTGTTGAAGATATGCAGTGATATCACCGTCGTCAGTGACGGACTTCTAAAAGTAAAAAGGAAAGGATATGAATGATAGATGCCAAATTAAGGAACATTACAGTTCTGAAATATACAGATAACATCAAGGAGTATTTTGAGATAAAAAAGAAAAGACCCTGGACACCAGCGGGTTGTGGACAAGTGTACCACATGAATAGATCTTGAACACTATAGAACTTTCCTGCCATCAGATCAAGACAATGAATCCTGGACACTGGAATTCAAGCTGGTTGTGGACAGTGTACCACCATGAATAGATCTGAACACTATAGATCTTTCCTGCCATCAGACTGGACACAATGGAGCAATGAATCCTGGACACTGGCAATTCAAGCTGGTTGTGGACAAGTGTACCACCATGAATAGATTGAACACTATAGATCTTTCCTGCCATCAGATCAACAACAATGGGTGCAAATGAATCCTGGACACTGGCAACTCAAGCTGGTTGTGGACAAGTGTAACCACCATGAATAGATCTTGAACACTATAGATCTTCCTGCCACCAGACCTGGACACAAGGTGCAATGAATCCTGGACACTGGCAATTCAAGCTGGTTGTGGACAAGTGTACCACCATGAATAGATCTTGAACACTATAGATCTTTCCTGCCATCAGATCCAAGACACAATGGTGCAATGAATCCTGGACACTGGCAAACTCAAGCTAGTTGTGGACAAGTGTACCACTGTCCACAACCAGCTTGAATTGCCAGTGTCCATGAGGTTCATTGCACCATTGTGTCCAGGTCTGGGTGGCAAGGAAAAGATCTAAGTGTTCAAGATCATTCATGGTGGGTACACTTGTCCAAACCAGCTTGAGTTGCCAGTGTCAGGTATTCATTGCACCATGTGGTCTTGATCTGATGGCAGGAGATCTATAGTGTTCAAGATCTATTCATGGCGTACACTTGTCCACAACCAGCTTGAATTGCCAGTGTCCAGGATTCATTGGCTCCATTGTGTCCAGGTCTGATGGCAGGAAAGATCTATAGTGTTCAAGATCTATTCCATGGGTGGTAACACTTGTCCACAACCAGCTTGAATTGCCAGTGTCCAGGATTCATTGCACCATTGTGTCTTGATCTGATGGCAGGAAAAGTTCTATAGTGTTCAAGATCTATTCATGTGGTACACTTGTCCACAACCCGCCTGGTTGTCCAGGGTCTTTTTCTTTTATCTCAAAAATTACTCCTTTGATGGTTATCTGTATATTTCAGAACTGTAGATTTTCCTTAATTTGGCATCTATCATTCATAATCCCTTTCCTTTTTACTTTTAGAAGTTCGTCACTGACGACGGTGATATCACTGCGATATCTTCCAACATTTGGGGACCATCTGGTGGCTAGTTAGTCCAATTCTGGACTTGGCAGATGTGGTCACACACATTGCAAGGGGAAATTCCCATCTACATTTGGTGAATTAGTATTATTTGGATTATTTAGACTATTTGTCCTCATCTACATTATCTGTACAATGTTCGGCCGATGTGCCCTCCGGTCTTTCCTCAGTAATTTTGAATAATCCAAATATACTTTAATCAAGTCTCCCCCCCCCTCCCCCTCATCTCAAAAAATTCCGAGAAATGGTACATCAGTGGTTCATGACGATGAAGACGTCACGGCTCTGCAGCCTGTAATCTCAAATATTGAGGCCGCACAGCTCCTGTGGAACACACCTCTTGCAATCCCCCTGTCTGTTGAAGGCCAGATACGTATGAACTTTGGGTACTTACTACTACACATAAATCCCGCTACACAACCTGGCACTTGAGTGCAAGTGCTGGGGCTTCCAGGGAGACTTGCCTCTCACGAAGTGACTCATGAAAACGAAGTGAAAATGTTTTATATGATTAATACTGTTGACCAATGTCTACAAAGATACTAACATGCAATGTACTTATATATACAACCAAATAGCGGTTTAGAGTACAAACAGGAACAGTAACTTACAGCATTGTCTTAAAAAACTGATTTAAATGAATATTTGCTCGGTATTTATTGATTTCTAATTGGTTTGTTTTTGGTTTGTTTTTTTATAAATACGAGGAAAATCCGTCAATAGATCTTCAGAAGAAATCCCAGTTAACAAGAATAATTATAATTTATTCTTTACTTGCTAATTTTAGTTAAATTAAGGAAATTTAAGCAAATAGAAAGCAAGAGTGATGGTAAGATAGATTAAATCTTAAAAAGAATCCATTAACAAAAAGAAATAATTGTATTTTATTCTTTACTTGCCCCCCCTAAATTTTAGTTAAATTAGGACAATTTAGCAAATGAAAGCCAAGAGCTGTCTTTGCAGAGTAATAATCCCTCTGCTTCAAATAAGTTAGCATGTAATATTTTAAACCTTTAACTCTTAGGCAAACTATGTATTAATTTAGCTCAAACACCTCAGCTTTGGGTAAGAATATGACACAAGGTCAATTTTTAAGCAACAATGCTGGTTTGAATTCTAAATGTTTACTTCTCCAGACTGTTGTCTAACCCAAGGCTAAAAGAGCAAGTCTACACAGAATGAACAGTGAAATTTATTTAATTCAACATTTCGCTATGATCTTGTTTTACGTTGATCATCGTTTATGAAATTAATTTTTAAATCTAAGGGATTTAATTCCACTTTAAAATGATTGAGGTCACACTTTTTTACTGAAATGAGGCTCAAACTGAAGCGAGTTTTGTAAGGTTCTCAGAATATGAGGTAAAACATACGGTTAATAGAAAATGAAAATATACTAAACGGATATAGAATACAATTTGAAAATACAACGTTTTCACTTAATTTCCCAATGGTTTTTATTAAAGAAAAGAATCGGGATTTATCTCCCTTGAATCGCGTGGCCGCAGAAATTCTTAAACGCTTATTGTTAAATGTTGAAAGATAAATTAACGCAGTTATAGCTGCTTCTTTCCTTAGATATAAGGTTTGGTTTGCCTCTGTAAATGGCATATCGAATCTGCATGGGTTATTAGCTAAGACTATCTAATGTAGAAAAAACACTAATGGGAACTATTAAAATTTAACCTATAACTTAGGTGGGGGAAGGGATGCCACAAACCTTCCCAAGGGTGATTAGTTGGAAAGTGAACGTAATAGCACGACTCGTGCGAAAACTTGCTACTATTAATGTTAGAGTACAGCACGTTAGCCCACAAAGGTACGAGGTTCTAGGTTTTTTAAAATAAGCTAGCCTCGTAAATTATTATGTGACCCCACACAACGATAACCTGTACAACTGCATTAACTTTTTTCTTCTTCTTTTTATGAAATTATGGTATGGTGTTTGTTAATTAATATTATCTATAATTTTATAATAGAATAATAGCTATTAGAATTATTCTAGTAATAATAATTATAACAGAATACCATCCATAATTTAATCATGGATAATTGAATAATATGGCTTAAAAATTTTTTTTTAATATGAAAAATATTAGAAGGTTCCCGAGTTCCGAAAAAAAATCATAATCTATCTTATAATACCATTGGTAATAGAATCTTAGATTATAAATCGAATCAATTAGCCTGATTTTGGTAAATTTTCTGTGCAATCGCGAATGTTATCATTGAATTTGTAAAATGCCATTTTAAGCCATTTAAACCAGCGCTCAGACCGAAAAGCGATAGAAATTGACCGAAAAAAATCGTTTAAAATGTTGTTTTTTTTTTTTAATTGTATATGAAATGATATTTTTCTTTTTTTAATGATGGCATTAATGTTTACTCACTTATCGTTTTAGACAAAAAGTTTGACCTTAAATAACGTTTTAATTTAATTCGTTTTTTAAAACAAAAAAAAATCTGTCGCAGCAGACGAATTTTGGTTCCATCCCTTGGATATGAATATTTTATCGTTAATTTAAACTTAAAATGCTGTTGCTTCATATTTTAAATGAATTTTTGAAATAAAATACCTGATGCCATAGAGACCACAATTGAAGTCAGTTTAGGCCATGGAATAAAAACGGAAATAAAATTTTCCGAACTTTGTTATCAAAAAAGTCTCGTAAAAAAAACAAACAATTTAAAGATCGTACAGGGTAGTTACAAAGAAAAACAATTAATTTAAAGATCAATTATCCCGGATTGGGAAAAATTAACATCGTTATCTTAAAAAAATAAATAAACCTATCCGTATTACATGCGAAAAAGGGTAATTATTCAAGCCGCAATTTTAGAAGAAAAAATAAACATATTATACCCCTCTTACGGTTATGCAATCTACATATGTTGACTGTAATGGACAATACTTTTTCTTAGGCAAAAATTATACTATTAAAATGAATAAAATCTTAAAAACTTTAAATATTAAAATTTACTTTAAAAATGAATAATACTTGAAAAACATTTAATATAAATTCACAAGTGAAAATATGACTTAAAAAAATGTCTTCGGTTTGGTATTATTTTTAAAATCGAAAAATGAAATAAAAATGAAATGAAAAATTTGAATATATTTTCTGAAAAACTGATAAAATTAATCAATAATAATACTTACTTTTGTATTCTAAAGGTCGAAAAAGTTGAAAATAAATTTTTTACGCTAAAAAAAAACAAACAATAGTTACTAAAGCGTCTCGTCTCTTGTATAAACAAAACAAATATGGTCAGTTTTGCTCTTCCGTATATTCTAAGAATCACACAATTACTTAATTCAAACATAAAATTACAAATTTCTTTTAAAAATATTAATATAGCGTGGATCGGACCATTTTTTTAGTTCAGCCTGAATTCTAAAATTCATATATTTAAATTATCTGTGAAAAAATTCGATTTTTTCAACGCAGAAAAATAAAATTAATTTAATTTATTTCACGCAGAAAAAAATATCTAAGCACACAAAGATTGAAAATCTCTTAAAAATAATTTCTCTTAAAAATATTTTTTTTTTTTTGACAATTTAATAGAATATGTACATACCAATTAAAAGAAGGCCAAAAATTTTTCAATAGTTAATATTATGAACATTTTTTGCACCTTTTTAATTTCCGATTTATTAAATTTTTTCCTAAAACTACTATGTTGTAGTTATACAATTTCTTTGATATAGTTATTCAGACTCTTAATCTTATAGAAAAAAAGTTTGTCTGCGGGTTTTTTTCAATTTTTTTTTTAATCCCTTCACAAAAAAAAATAAAAATAGGGCTAGAACCCCCTTGTAAAAATAAATATTCCCTAATATATTTTAGGAAAAAACTATTTCAGTTTTATATTTACATCCAAAGGTAAACGTTTATGGAAATTTTCCGTGTTAAAAAATCAGACTATCAATTGATTTTTCATAGAATTTTAAAAAACCTCTTATCATAACTTGTTTTTAGCTCGTATTTCAGTGAATTTAACAGTGCAAAAATGGGAAAAACAGTTGTTTTCAAACTAATAATTTTCAATTAATTTCCGTAGCTGAAAATCTTTTTTAAAAAATCATCAGGAGTTTGTTTTACTGTTTTTTCTTTCGATGGAAAAAAATTTTTTTCAAAAGAAAATATTAATTTTTTTCTGCAAGTTTCATTGTGTTTAATATAGGGGGGTGGGGGGTAATTTCACAGGGTAAAATTGGTGGTACTTATAGGTCTGAGACCTGTCAGCTGTTTCCTATATTCAAAACAATTCATTTTATTTCCACTGAATATTTAATATAAAGAATAAATCATGTTAAAAGAGGCAACATCTTCCAAAGGAGAGAAAAACGGCAAAAAATGCACCGTTTTAACTGATGATAGATTTTAGTTTATAACATTCTTCCGTTTTAAAAACTGTAAAACATAATCATTTTTTTACCTTCTTATAAATTTTTTTTATAATCATCATTGTGTTTGACATGTTTGTATCATCAAATCATTTTGTTTATTTATCATCAATCATCATCATCATCATCAACATTTTTTTAAAACTTGTGGTGAAGCCGGAGTTTTTGTGAGCGATTAAAAAAAAAAAAAAAAGAATTAAGATAAAAAATAAGGATAAAACACAAACTCCCCATGAGGCCTTGGAACCAGAAGAACCCCTCTGTGCATGCTGCAAGACTCCCTACCCCCAAAAGGATACCTTGGCCATTTGAATTTAGGCCGCAACTGAGTTTAAAGTGTATTCTGGCTAGGGGGAATATCCACTTGCCAACGGCCGACTTGCCCCGTTTCAATAAAGCAAGTCATAAAACTACCTCTTACCTTTGTCTCTTTCCTTTTCAATCGTCCCTTAACTTTCTTTCAGCTTACCAGCCAAAAGAAGAAAGCCAGCTTATTGGGGATAAGATACAAGTACGAAACAAGCTGAACTTGTCTCCATAAGTTAATGCTTTGAAAGCAAGAAATAAAATGACAAAAATAAGAAGTCTGGCGCATAGGATCAGCGCAGGTAAAATAAATAAGAAATATTAAAATGAATAATTTTTCAACCAATAAGAAGTGTTTGGCACCTGAAAAAATAAAGTTTTTCAACAACGACCGATTTCAGCACGGGAGTCCTATAAAGCAACAAGTTTTCAAAAGAACAGTTCGAAGACTAAACTTATGCCTGGATATTCCTTGTCGCTCAACTTAGAAATACTTTACCTACAGTCTGAAGGTATTACAAGTTTTACCTTTCTCTCTCTAAAAGTTTACTTCACTGCTGATATAGCTGGAGCATTACCCTTTCTTTCTCATTTGGAGTTAACTCAACACTTTCTTCTTCTAATTCACATGGACTTCTTTTAAAAAAACTATCTGCAGGACTTTGACAGTAATTTTGACTACGTCAATCTTATTTGTTTTAATACAATATTTACTTATTGAATTTTTATGAAGTTATTTGTTTTTCTGTTTAATATTGTGACCTTATGGTGTGTTTGTTGTATTCTATATAATATATATATATATAATATATATATCCACTCATTAACAAACCACTATAAACTCTTTGCCACAAATTTCCTCTGTAGCTGTACAAATGTTCTTGGTATTTTTTACCTGTAATGTTGGATATTTCAAATTCACTATCTTATTCATCTCAAAGAACTCATTTCTAATTCAAATAAAGTCCTATTATTTATATTGTATCTAAGTCATTCCTGCTCAATCATAACGAACAGAACCATAAAGTTCTAGTTTGGTTGGGTGTAGTAGGAGAGTCACTGTGAGTGGCTTACAAGTAGGCAAAGAGTGAAATATCTTTTACTCTTTGCCTACCAAATTTCCCCCACGGCTGTACAAATTTTCTTGGTAATTTTTTTTTCCTATATGTTTAGGATATTTTCAAAGATCACTACTAATTCACCTCAGAAACCATTCTATTCAAATAAAGTCCTATTACATTGTGTTAATCGTGGTCCTTGGGAAGAAGCTGCTGCAGAAGTTTATTGTAGGATCTATGATGGGATATTTCAATAGACACTATCTATTCACCTCAGAACTCATTCTAGTCAAATAAAGTCCTATTATTTAATTGTAATCTGTGTCCTTTGGGAAAAGAGCTGCTGCCTGAAGCCTTATGGTAGCGATCTAAATGAGGGATATTTCAAAGATCACTATCTATTCACCTCAGAACTCATTCTAGTCAAATAAAGTCCTATTATTATTGTAATCTGTGGTCCCTTTGGGAAGAGCTGCTGCCAGAAGATTAGGTAGGATCTATGAATGGATTTTGTCAAAAGACACTATCTATTCACCTCAGAACTCATTCTATTCAAGGATAAAGTCCTATTAATTATTGTAATCTTGGTAGTCCTTTGGGAAGAGCTGCTGCCAGAAAGCTTAAATGGGGTAGGATCTATGAGGGATATTTCAGATCATATCATTCACCTCAGGAATCATCTATTCAGAATAAAGTCCTATTGATATTATTGTATCCTGAGTCAATTCTGATCATTTATTTAATCACTTGAGCTTCAGTTTAGTATTTGCTTTGCGTGTGATATTAGTCCAGTAGAACATACAAGCGGTTTGAAAGCAAGCGCCGACAAAGAGGCCAAAAGCTAGAAATTTACACCGCCTGAAAGTAATAAGGAGAATTCAATGGATCAGACACATGGGACATGGCTACCCCACAATCCTCTTGGAACGTTTGGACAAAGGGAAAAAAGTTTATTGGAAGAATGTTTAAAAACTCATATTCTCATATATGTTGGCCTAAAATGGGAAAATGCTTCTGCTGAAGCTTNCTCCCCAAAAATTGGCGGCAGATTTCGCTGGTGCCTGGTGGTATAAGGAGGAAGGATTTGTTATGTCATAGGCAACAGAGTTTTGTGAATAGGAGTTTTGTTTTGGTGTATCTCATGGTATACTGTGGGCTCAATGGATGCGATGTGTACTGGACCGCGATGGAAGGTATGCAAGGATTAGAGTTATCCCACGATCGGTCCGATGGGTTAAGAAAAGAAAAAGATTCAGTCGTCATTCAGTGGCCACCATAGCGTTTCCACATTTGCAGCTGAGAGAATCAAAACGATAAACATTGTGATCCGAAATTTTCGGTAAGATGGCCGATTTGATGAAGAACTGCTTTGGGTAAGGTCGAGTCCTGCACTCCGTTTATTCTTCTTGGCTGGGCCTCGAATTTTCTGACACTTTCTCGATGTTTTTTGCTTGGTCTAATATATTTTGGTAATTTTTTTTTGTATGACTTGCTGCAGTCAAAGCATAAAATCAAAGTTCGTGCCTTTCTCTTCACCCTTGTTGATGAAATTGCTCCGTACGATAAAGAATCATTTAAATAGAAGATATTGAAAAACGTTTTAACACAGAGTGTCTTTCCATTCTCACGCACAGCAAGGTTTTCATGATATTTAGGTTTGTCTTTATTTTTCCACTCTTTCTTCCAGAGTTAAAATCCTACGAAATGGGGAAATAAAGTAGGGACATGGGCAATTAGCATAAGACCCGTCAGAGGGGGTAACAGAAAGTAGATAAGAAGATTTATCACTCTCGTGCCTTTTTTCAGATTTTTTTTTCTCTCTCTTTCTCTGTTCGTAGTGTTTTCTGAAGCTCGTTCTTTAAAAAAGAGTGTATGTCTTCATGATAGCTATTAAGTTAAACGGATAGATACATGGCATGAATAGGAAATACTAATTTGACAAAAATTAGATAAGACCGAGTCAGATTTTCTCCATGTAGCTACTGTTTGGCATGTTATTTTAATTCTTTTTTCTTTTTTTTTAACCGCTTTTATTTTGATGAATGTGACGTGTGGGGGGAATAATTTTCCTTCTTTTAAGCCATTTCTTCATAATATGGTGTCTTTCCTTTGGCTTTAGCTGGATGGATGGAGAGATAAATAAGAATGGCTTGTTATATTTCTAAGTTATTTTAGTCATAAAATTTGAAAACTAAAAAAAAAGAAAGTACGGGCTTTCCCCACATTTACCCTTTCTCTGCTCTTGTTTATTTTAATTTAAAATTCCACATGAAGATATTAATAAATAAAATTTATATCGATCTTCTTTTGAGACTAACATTTTTTATGTTATATAAATAAAAACATCACCATTAGTATTGCTTGTTAGCATTAATAAGGGCCTTCAGTTTTTTTTTTCTCGAAGGGTTGTTTAGGTGAGAATGTGGATATTGTTGTTGCGAGTAGATAAATAAACGTAATTTTGTAACCATTGGAATACCTTTTACTCTCTTCTCTATTGACTCTTTTGGTTAGTATTTAATTTTTGACTCCACTTTTTTGTTTTTGCTTTGTTTCTTCGTTGTTAAGTTTATTTAATTTTTATTCTTAGTTATTTTCTTAAATTCTGCTTTATCGAAATCAATCTTAAATTGTTTTATTATTATAAAGAGGTTTATGTTTATTAAACTTGAGTATTCTTTGTCTAACTTAATTATTGCTCGACCATAAGTTTTAGTGGTAGTTCGTTTATTTATCTCATGATGATCGATAAATTTTAAATTTGTATTGGTTTAAATTTTTTTTTAATGCTGTAATTAATTTATGTTCTTGTGATATCGTGATAATTAAAAGATTAATTTGAAAGACGGGAAAGCTTTACTAACTGAGCTGATTTTTTTATTTTATTTATTTGATTTTTTAGATTCAATTAATTGGATTAGATTGAGCCAATTGTCTTATTCAAATCTTTTTATTTTTTTTTTTTTTTTTTTTTTTTTTTTTTTTTTTTTTTGTAAACAATACACTTTATTATCAAAATATGGGTTTGACAGTGAATAATTAGATTTTCTGTTGTAGTTTTTGAACCAAAACTTTTTTTTTTTTTTTTCTTCTCTTTTAGTTTGATGTTTATTTCTTTCATGTTCGGTTTATCTCCCCCACCTTATTTTAAATGTTTTTAATTTTATAGTTTAGAGATTTCTATTGGTGTTATCAGTTTACTTAAATATAATTTTACAGTCTTCTAACTGACAAATCTTCACGTGCGCATTTCTGTGTATGATGAACTCTCACTGTCCACTTGTCTATGCGAGGGAGGGGGGGCTTAGCTGATTGTCGGACACTGTGCTGTTGCTAGTCCTATAAAAAATTTTCCAACTGATTTAAAATTATATAGTTATGAGTAATAAATTTGACGTGGTTGATCACTTAGATTACTCTAGATAAGTTTTCTAACCATTAGTTCAACCTTCGGTGATGTTTTATAGTTGCTATATTAAAAAAAAAATAATTTCTATGTTGAAATAAACTTTCGTCTCGGCATCGAAGACGCATCACAAGTTTTTTAAAAAAATTTTAGAGAAAAAAAGACTTTTTCTTTAACCTCCCCCCAAGAAAAAACCAAAAAAACAAATCAACCAACAAAACCTATAGATCCTTATTTCGGTGAGTAGTTGGAATGTATCTTCTTACGTCTTAGAAATACGATTAATTTTGCATATTTTATTTAAACTGGTCAAGATGTTAATGCATATATTTGAACTCCGGTATTGGGGTCTTGCACGCCATTTAATAGATCCTTCAGACTTTTATTCAGTTGTGTACATGTCCTTTCCATACTCAAGACTGACATGTCCGTTGACAAGTGAGTAACAGTAGTCAAGATATTTTGGTGATCTTTATTATATATATGATTAAGGTAATAATCGCATCGATATATAAATTCTAATTAACTGGATATAGTAAACGAAACTACTCTAATACTGCAGCTACCAGTGTTTTGCTCTGTAACGTACAGTGCTACAGATGTGTTTTATTTTATCAATTTGATTTAGGTAGAGGTATATCATTATTCTTGATTCACCTGTACCGATACTATTTGGGACTGTAGTTTATACTAATTGATCCAATACATTCCGTATACAGAAGAACCTATATTTTAATTCACCTTATTTTAAAATGTTTCTTTAATTTAATAAAAAGCTTGGAATCCCATTTAGTATTTTCAATTTTTATATTTACACCCAGATAATTTGGGTTACAAATGCACCCAATTACCGCGCAAGGAGATTATGTCAATTATAATCGTCATTTACGTACCATAAACGCCAGTAAACCGGTTCTCAGCTGGAAACTGTTAAAGTAGCCTACATCCAGCCGGTCTTCAAAGGTTTCTGGTATTTGTGAATAGTGTTCGGCTTTTTATACCGTAACTCTAACATATTCATCTGCGCTGCTATTTGCTGCATTAGTACTCGAAACCTGTCATAACCTAACCAAAGCAATAATGAACTCCCCCCCTCATATATCTTGCCTTCTCTTCTTTTTCTTCTCTGATATGATCTGAAACAAGTGATCAATTTTCTCGTATCTATCTAGGAGATGCAGGAATAACGGTTGACCAAACTTTAAAAATTTAATATGTGCAAAAAAATATCTTCCAAGATTCATAATTTTTATAAATCTATTAAGTAAACTAGTTATTTACTGGGAGAATATAAACTTAGTAATTAGAACAATACCTTGAATTGGTGCCGGGGGTTTCCAAACGGGAATCGAACTCTCAAACTTGCATGTGCTACTGTAAAGTAAGTTAATACAGTAAAAAAAAGCCATCAGTTTACTTACAGAACAAAAGAAAGACTATATCTAAGCAACCACACTTTTGGCTAAAGAATCCCTGCTGGACAAACTTATTATCAACCATTCAATATATTTCACACGTTGGAATACAAATAAAATAAACAAATTGTGATCCTCTACACTTTTGTTTCCTTTACTCTTTGCAGTTTTATTTTTTTTGATTTTTTCTTTATAAGAATTTTTGCTTCAAACTGTCCTTTAAAAGTTCTCCAGAGAATATTTTACGCACTTTCCACTAAAGTTTATTTTTGGCAGGTATCATCCGCTGCACGCTATACGCTAGCTCTCCCATATGGATATATATTATATCTATGCATATATTTGGTTCATCTCTCAGGTAAAATACATACCTGAGCTATGTACAAAATGCTTTCAATATTAATTTACGCAGACTGTTTGAATTATTATTGAAAGTAATTAAGATATTGAGTGCGAAAACTATTGTTTCCATACGGCTTTGTGTTTTCCTTTCTCATTTTACACACAAACACTTTATTTCTGCTATCACATGATATTCTCAAATTGAAATTTTCTCGGCACTACTTGCAACGTTAACTAAATAAAATACATTTTTTACAGCACGACAGGTACTTGCCCATAATATACATACAACTCTAGGGAATCACTTGATGTCAAATTTGTGTTTGAAGCATATAAACACACAGAGTAGAGCAAAAGACTAGGCACTTGCAACACCATGACGGTCAAAATTTAATCTTCGAATGAGTTGCACAATTAAATTTCTTTGCCTCAATTCTGATAATCGGTTGTGTGCACAGCCATTGTGAACGTATAAACATCTTTTCCCCCTTAGTTTGTTTTATGCCCTTTCTTCTTGCTTATTAAAATATCCTTATCTTTCTTTCGTTTTGTGGAGACACATTGGAAATAGAAACTATTGATGAAAATTCACACAAATAAACGATATGTGTGCAAGTTTTGTCTTTACAGACGAGATTAAAGTCTTGTGGTGTATGTTTATGATTTTACTTACTGGTGGCTTTATGAGTTTTTAATTATTCTTTGCATTAAAAATGGATAGTTACTAAACCAATAATCCCAAATATAAAGTTTTAGAGCTTGGTAGCTATTATTGATTTCTAAATGATACAGTATGATTACAAGAATTGGTTAGGATTTTTCTTGTCCATGAGCTCGTTATATTATATATATATATTATTAGTACAATATGTGAATATAATATAGTTATATAAAACTTCATTGTATTTATATCGACTACTTAAGCTTCTAAATAATACGAAACAAGAGACCTAGTGTCTTAGTCTCATTCTTCTATTAAGTCTTCTAGTGTGTACAATGCATCTAAGTGAGTACTTGTCGAAGTCCAACAACTGAATTTATATCCACACTAGTCACGATACTGACAGTAAAATAAATATGGCAATTCTCTTCATTATCCCCCTTATTTCTTTAAATTTAATAATAAAGATTAAAAACAAAACAAACAAACTGGTTGCGAATACAAATATGTACATCAAAGATGGTTGAATTGTTTTATACGACACGTGACTTTTTATGAATTTTTTTCTTTTCTTTATACATATGATGTATGCATGGTATATACTTATGTTAAATTAATTACTCGCGTATGGAAGATTAAAACTACCATTTACCATATTTACTTTCCTTCGTTTGATATCTCTACTTTCGATTTTTTGTTCTGAGCGTGAACGGGTTTCGAAACTGAGTTCTTTTGTTTACCTTTTTTCTAGTAAATATTGAATAGAGAGCAATTTTAATTTATTTTCTTTACTTTTTCTGTTGAATTGACTAACTAAACTTATGTGTTGTGGGCTGTGTATATATATAGTATATATTATTATATATATATATATATATATATAAAATTACTTCTCATTTTAATTTTTAGCACAACTTTTGTGCAATTCTTTATTTCTATATTTGCTTTATTTTTATTTCTTTATATTTTTAACCTTTTTAACGTTCCACTAGAAATAATTTAGTCTCATCAAAACAGATATAAAAATTTCTCCACATTTTTACAGTAAAATTGCAGATAGTTGGAATTAAGAATAAATTCTATTGGAAAGATATTCACTATAAAGATGTTAGTAAAATACCAAGATATCCTTTTTTTTATGTGGAGAGGAGAAAAGAATAAGAAGGGATACCCGTAAAATTATAGCTATATAAATGTTGTAGCGCATAAAGTACGTACTTAAGGGCTAGTAGTATCCGAACATGAATGCTGGTTGTTGAAACAAACCATGTTGCCCCACACATGGTTTTTTTTTTCCTCAGGAATATTTTGGTTTATTTTCTTTTGTTACCTGCTCACATTCTTAGAATTGGCATTTTTTTTTTTATATAGATCTTCACTTTTTTCTTTCTCCTCAAAGAATGTTCAAGGTTATTGCCTTAGAATTTACTTGATTCTACTTTAGATTGCCGCGAGATTAGGAAATAGTCTTACTAATTTAGCCTAGATTAGGTGTGTGTATGGTGAAGTGGCGGCATTTTAACTAATTAAAAGCTAGATTGATGCTGCAAAATATTTTTTCGGCCATAATTTCTAAAAAAAAAAAAAAATCAATATTTTTTTTTTTTTTTTTTTTTTTTTTTCGCCAATTAGGGTTAAAATCATGTTGGTTTTTTTCTTAAGGTCTTGCTTGAAATACGTCCGTTTATCCCATTTTCCAATGTATCTAGTCGTAGAAGATATATTTAACTTGTCGCATGAATTGTATTGTTACTTGTAGCAAAATCAAAGTTTAAACCAAATACTTGTACTGTTCAATTTTTGCCAATAATATGTATATATCACTAATACCATTTTTGTTTTAAAAATATGCTTATTTCCTTTCTGTCTAACAGGAATGGACAGTATATACAACAAATGCATCGACTACGTTGCTAGCTTTTTAAGAATAGTGCTATTATCTATTATTATCATATTTTCAAAATAAAACATTTATTTTTCATAAGTCAACTGCAGTTGCGGACTTTTTTACTACAGGCGAAAAACGCATTGTAATCCACTTTTTTTTAGTTGTGGTATATAGCAGGATCGATCTTCCGTTTCCTAAATAGACTTTCCTCCTCTCCAAGAAGCAGTCAAGAGTACTGTCATCTTGAGTACAAGGATGATGTTAAAGAACGGTAACTCGTGTGTGAGAGGTGCAGAGGGATGATAAAATGAGAGAATAGGGGTCAGTTTGCTAATAGTATAGAGCTGTCCCTGTGCCTCTCGACCTGAACAGTTCATCATCACTCAATTATTCTAGTCATTTTGGGCGTTTTGTTTTTATTTCTTATTTAGTTTTGTGTTTTAATTCATAGTTTTGACTATTTTCTTCTCACTCGCCTCCGTCGCAATTGAGTTATCAAACGATTAGAATATGATTGTATATGGCGGGAAAACGAAATTTCTTATCTCAAAACATGCTGACCTGTAGACACTTCAAAGGGTGATAATCTTAGTAAATTAAGTAAAAGAGAAAAAGTTAAAGTGTATTGATTTCTTTGTATTAAACGATTCGTTGAATTTAAGACAAGTAGATTTTTATACTAATTCTGAGAAAATCAACCGGTCTAATTAATGTGTGGATAGTGCCGTTTACCCCATACCCCCTGAGAAAAAATATCATTTTATTCGTCACTTTTCAGTTTCTATAGTTTGTTGTTGCGTAATCATGATTTGAATGTAGGCATTTCCTTTCTAAGTGTTTGTGTACTATTAGTTTTAGTAATAAATATTTTTGTTAACAGTGGCGCTGATAACAAGTTATATCGAACAGTTTTATTGTAATTAAAAAAAAGATGAAGTTTGTATATGTTTAAATCGGGCTAAAAATTCTTTTTTTTTTTTTATAATTTTTTATTAAAAAAATTTTTTTTTTTAAATAAATTTTCGTTATGAACAGAATGTACTACCCTTGCGGTAACGATATACATTTTTGAATGTTTCACAGATCCGCCTTTAGTTTTAACTTTTATTAAGCCGTTTAACTTCTTATATAAAGATGGATTTTTACAAAAGTTATGTGGGTTTGAGAACTTGCAAAATGTTTTTGCAAAACCCTTATGTTCTTCATAAGAGCTCTAAAATACTTACTAAAACGGATTGGATATCACAGTAGGACAGTTGAAATATAGTTTAAATACTGTTGGTAAGCAGCTTTTCTGTTATATAGTACTGTTGCCTTGATTTTAACTCTGCTGTAACTTATAATTTCAGTAAACATTGACGGATCCAGCCCTGATTTATGTAGGTTATGTAATTTTTTACCCACATACTAGATAAAAATGTTTTTAAGAATACTTATTCAAAAAATATATTAATATCTCTTTGATTGTGTGGTCACGCAATTCTCATAAAACTTGATTTATTACTGAGTTTTTAAGCTAATTTAAAAATGTTGGCTGAAGATGTTAGTTTTTACTTTTAACTTTAATAATTTTTTAAAAAAATGAACAGTTTCAAAACAAGGAATTGTATTCGCCACATATTTTTTGAACGAGTAATTGTAACAGGAAAGAAACTGAATTTATTTTTCTAACTTTCCAAAAAGACACTTGTTTGTTTTTTTTTTTTAAATGTGGTGTGGCAATGCAGGAAACTAGAAGTGTCATTTAACATGTCAATCATTAGCTTATACCATAATGTCAAACATAAAATCCAATTTTACTTTAACATAAAGAGAAAAAAATTCTTATTAAAAAAGAAAAAATGCTTGTCAATTTGCATTAAAAAACAGTGATAAGTATAAGGAACTGTATGGCAACATATTTCTTTTATGAAGCAATTTTTATTAAAGACAAAATATTATTTTTTTTTATGGGTACAGTTGAATTTTTGGAATTTTCTGAGTATCATACACTAAGTGTCTTTATGATCTGAGAATTTTACAATTGGAAAAATTGTAATAAGTGGCACTTCTATAACTTTTGCTAACTATAATATCCACTTTGAACAATTGGAGAAAAGTTTTTTCAAGTATTGAATATAATTATGTTCACATTTGAAAACGCGTGTTAAACAACTTAAGGATTTAAACAAAACTCTTTTTTTATATATAATGTTCTTATATATATAAGATATGATATCTATAATATGCCCTTTCTTGCCTGTAGATTTTGTAAAGGAAGTAGTTCTTCCTCGCTGTTCAATGTTTTTGACATGTGCTTCACTGTTTAGAAACCGCAGGCCTTGTTCAATTATATAATGATTTACGCAGATCAATAAATTTTAACAAATAGTTGTTGAAAAATGCAATTTAAAGCATATAAGACAGATAAGTGTGGTTTCATAAGATTGCATGCACTTTTCATTTTTTGTATCTATAAATATAATTTTTTTTTTTTCCTTTTGAAAAAACATGGCAGGCAATTTTGGAAGCTATTTGTTCTTGGTAAAAATAAAAATATTAAAACAAATGTCAAGACATTTTTCTAATTCAGTTTTTTTACCAAGACAATAGCTTCCAAATTGCTGCATGTTTTTCAAAGGAAAAAAAAAATATATTTATAGATACAAAAATTAAAAGTGCATGCAATCTTATAACCACACTTATCTGTCTTATAGTGCTTAATGCATTTTCAACAAC
Source organism: Doryteuthis pealeii (assembly GCA_023376005.1). Lineage (NCBI taxonomy): Eukaryota > Metazoa > Mollusca > Cephalopoda > Myopsida > Loliginidae > Doryteuthis > Doryteuthis pealeii. The sequence continues at coordinate 34,687,082 of CM042179.1, read as the reverse complement.
TATATTGTTAAATTATTGATCTGCTATAATCATTATATAATTGAACAAGGCCTGGGTTTCTAAACAGTTGAGCTACATGTCAAAACATTGACAGGAGGGAAGAAATACTCGCTTACAAATCTACAGGCAAGAAAGGCATATTATATATATATATATATATAAGAAATATATATATAAAAAAAGAGTTTTGTTTTAAAATCCTTAAGTTTTTTAACAGTTTTCAATGTGATACATAATTTATATTCAATACTTGAAAAACTTTTCTCCCAATTGTTCAAAGTTGGATATAATGTTAGAAAAGTTATAGAAGTGCCCTTATTACAATGTTTTCAATGTGTAATATCTCTCAGATATAAAAACATTTAGTGTTGCATACTAGAAAATTCAAAAAATTCAACTGTACCCATAAAAAAAAATAATATTTTTGTCCTTTAATAAAAATTGCTTATAAAAGAATTGTTGCCAAAACAGTTCATTTTTACTTATCCACTGTGCAAATTGACAAGCATTTTTTCTTTTTTAATAAGAATTTTTTTCTCTTTATTGTAAAGTAAAATTGATTTATGTTTGACATTATGGTATAAGCTAAATGATTGCATGTTAAATGACACTCTAGTTTCTTCTGCATTGCAACACATTTAAAAAAAAAAAAAAAAGTGTCTTTTTGGAAAGTTAGAAAAATAATTCAGTTTCGTTTCCTTGTTACAAATACTCGTCAAAAAATATGCAATACAATCTGTTTTTGAACTGTTTTCATTTCTTTAAAAAATTTATTAAAGTTAAAAGTAAACTAACATTTCAGCAACATTTTTAAATTAGCTTAAAACTCAATAATAAATCAAGTGTTTATGAGAATTGGTGACAAAAACAATCAAAGAAATTAATATATTTTGAAGAGTATTTCTAAAACATTTTTAATCAATGTGGGTAAAATTACATTACCTACATAATCAGGGCTGGTCGTTCAATGTTTACTGAAATTAGTTAACAGCAGGTGTAATAGGCAACATTAAGTTTAAGAAAAGCTGTCAACAAGAAACATACTTCCTCTGTATCCAATCCGTTTTTAGTAAGTTTTTAGAGCTCTTATGAAGAACATAAGGTTTTGCAAAAACATTTTTGCAAGTTCTCACCCACATTAACTTTTTGTAAAAATCCATCTTTTATATAAAGAAAAGTTAAGCTTAATAAAAGTTAAACTAAAAGGCGATCTTGAAACATTCAAATGTATTCGTTACGCAAGGGTAGGTAGTTCTTCATAAAGAAAATTTATAAAAAAAAAAATTTTTTAATAAAAAAAAATTTAAAAAAAAAAAAGAGAATTTTTAGCCGATTTAAAAATTACAAAATTAATCTTTTTTTTTTAATTACAATAAAATCTGATCGATATAACTTGTGTATCAAGCGCCACTTTTAACAAAAATAATTTATTACTAAAACTATATAGTCACAAAACTAGAAGGAAATGCCTACATTCAATCTGATACGCAACAACAAACTATAGAAACTAAAGTGATCGATAAAAATATTTTTTTTTCAGGGGGATGGGGGTAAACTGCACTTCCAACAACATTAATTAAGACCGTGATTTCTCAGAATTAGTAAATAAAAATCTACTTGTCTTAAATTCAACGAATCGTTAATACAAGAAATCAATACACTTTAATTTTTCTCTTTTACTTAATTTAGCTAAGAGTTATCACCTTTGAAAGTGTCTACAGTCAGCATGTTTTGAGAATAAGAAATTTTCTTTTCCCGCCATATACAATCAATATTTCTAATGCGTTTGATAACTCAATTGGACGGAGGGGGGTGAGAAGAAAAGAGTCCAAACTATGAATTAAAAACAAAACTAAAATAAGAAATAAAAACAAAAACGCCAAAATGACTAGAATATTGAGTGAATGATGAACGATGTTCGGTCGATAGGCACAGACAGTCTATATATAAGCAACTGACTATTTCTCTATTTATCATCCCTCTGCACCTCTCACACACGAGTTACCTCTTAACATCATCTTGTACTCAAGATGACAGTACTTTTGACTGCTTCTTGGAGAGGAGGAAAGTCTATTTAGGAAAGAGATCGATCCTGCTATATACCACTAACTAAAAAATGTGGATTACAATGGTTTTTCGCCTGTAGTAAAAAGTCTGCAACTGCAGTTGACTTATGAAATAAATGTTTATTTTGAAATATGATAATAATAATAATAGCACTATTCTAAAAAGCAACGTAGTTCGATGCATTTGTTGTATATTACTGTCCAGTTCTTTAACAGAAAGGAAATAAGCATATTTTAAAACAAAAATGGTATTTAAGTGATATATACATATTATTGGCAAAAATTGAACAGTACAAGTATTGGTTTAAACATTTGATTTTGCTACAAGTAACAATACAAATCTGACAAGTTAAATATATTTCCTGATAGATACATTGAAAATGGGAATAAACGACGATTTCAAGACAAGACCTAAGAAAAACAATTAAGATTGAACTAATTGGGAAAAAAAAAAAAAAAAAAAAAAAAAATTGATTTTTTTTTTTTTTTTTTTAGAAATATGGCCGAAAAATATTTTCAGCATCAATCTAGCTTTTAATTAGTTAAAATGTCCGCCACTTCACCTTACACACACTAATCTAGCTATAATTAGTAAGACTATTTCCTAATCTCGGGCAATCTAAAGTAGATCAAGTAAAATTCAGCAATAACCGGAACATTCTTTGAGGAGAAAGAAAAAGTGAAGATCTATATAAAAAAAAAATGCAATTCTAAGAATGTGAGTGTAACAAAAGAAATAAACAAAATATTCCTGAGAAAAAAAAAACCATGTTGGCAACATGGTTGTTTCCAACAACCAGCATCATGTTCGGATACTACTAGCCTAGTAGTACTTTATGGTACAACATTATATAGCTTATTTTACGGGATTTCTTTATCTTTTCTTCCTCTTCCACATAAAAAAAGGGATATCTTGTATTTTACTAACATCTTTATAGTGAATATCTTCCAATAGAATTATATTCTAATTCACAACATATCTGGCAATTTTTACTGTAAAAATGTGGAGAATTTTATATCTGTTTTGATGAGACTTAATTATTTCTAGTGGAACGTTAAAAAGGTAAAAATATAAAGAATAAAAATAAAGCAATAATAGAAATAAAAGAATTGACAAAAAGTGTGCTAAAAATTAAAAATGAGAGTAATTTATAATATATATATATTATATATATATATAATATATATATATATATAACACACCACACACACACATAAGTTAGTGTGTAGTCAATTCAAACAGAAAGGAAAGAAAATAAATTAAATTGCTCTCTATTCAATATTTACTAGAAAAAAGGTAAACAAAAGAACAGTTTCGAAACCGTCACGCAAAAAAATTCGAAAGTAGAGATATCAAACGAAGAAAGTAAAATGGAAATTAGTTTTAATCTTCCGAGTAATAATTTAAAGTATATACCATGTACATCATATGTATAAAGAAAGAAAAAAAATCATAAAAAGCACGTGGTCGTATAAAAAATTCACCATCTTTGATGTACATATTTGTATTCGCAACAGTTTTGTTTGTTTTGTTTTTTAATCTTTATATTAAAATTTAAAAAGGGGGGATAATGAAAGAATTGATAGTTATTTACTGTCAGTTGTGATAGTGTGGATATAATCAGTGTTGGACTGACAGTATCACTAATGCTTGTACACACTAGAAGATTAATAGGAAGAATAGAGACTAAAGACAACTAGGTCTCTTGTTTCGTATTATTTAGAAGCTTTAAGTGTCGATATAAATACAATAAGTTTTATATAACTATATTATATATACATATATATATATATATATATATATATAACGAGTATGGACAAGAAAAATCTCCCAATTCTGAAAGACAGTACTGTATCAATTAGAAAATGAAGGTACAAGTCTAAATTTATAGTTTGGATTATTTGGTAGTAACATATCCATTTTTAATGCAAAGAATAATAAAAACTCATAATAGCCACCGTAAGTAAAATTAAACATACACACAAAACTTAATCTCCGTTGTAAAGAAAAACTTGCCACACATATTTATTTGTTGAATTTCATCCATAGTTTATCAATGTGTCCCACAAACGAAGAAAGATAAGATATTTTAATAGAAGAGAAAGGGGCTAAAAACTAAGGGGAAAAGATGTTAATACGTTCAAAATGGCGTGCACACAACCATTAATCAGAATGAGAAAGAAATTTAATTGTGCAACCATGAAGATAAATTGACGTCATGGTGTGCAAGTGCCAGTCTTTTGCTCTACTCTGTGTGTTTATATGTTTAAACAAATTCTGAATCAAGATCCTAAGAGGTATGTATGTATATATGGCATACCTGTGTGCGAAAAAAATGTATTTTATTTAGTTAACGTTGAGTAGTGCGAGAGAAAAATTTCAATTTGAGAATATCTGTGTAGAGAAATAAGTTTGGAAAAAGAAAGAAAACAAAAGATGGACAATAGTTTGCGATAATATCTTAATTACTTTAATTAATACTCAACAGTTGGTAAATAATTATGAAAGCATTTTTAATGAGGACAGGTATGGATTTTACCTGAGAAATTCCAATATTGTTGCATAAAAATATATATACATATGGGAGAGCAGCGTGTACGTGCAGGATGATACCTGCAAAAATATTAACTTTAGGTGAAAGTGCGTAAATATTCTTGAATTTTTAAGGTGAAGAAAATTTTAAAAAAACAAAAAAAAAAAAACGTGTTTTTATTTATTTGTATTCTTCAACGTGTGAATATATTGAATTTGATTAATTAAAGTTTGTCCAGCAGGATTTCTTTTAGCAAAGTGTGGTTGCTTGATATAGTCTTTCTTTTGTTTGTAAGTAAAGCTATGGTCTTTTTTTACTGTATTAATATACTTACAGTAGCACCATGCAAGGTTTGAGAGTTCGATTCCCGTTTGGGGCACCATATTTCTAGTATTGTTCTAAACTAAGTTAATCTCAGTAAATAACTAGTTTACTTAAAGATTATAAAAATTAATGAATTTGAAGATATTTTTTGATATTAAATTTTTAAAGTTTGTCAACCGTTTATTCCTGCATCTCCTAGATACGAAAATGGATTGATCACTTGTTCAGATATACAAAGAAAGAAAAAGAGGAAGGCAAAATATGAGGGGGGGGAGGTCATTGCTTGGGTTAGGTTATTGACAGGTTTCGGTACTAATGCAGAATAGCGCGCAAGAGTGAATATGATTAGATTACGTATAAAAAGCATTACATTTCACGGAAATACCAGAAACCTTTGAAACGCTAGGATTAGGCTACTTTAACAGTTTCCGTAATCTAATACTATTTATACGTAAAATGCGATTCTAATGACATTATCTCTTGCGCGCTATTGTGCATTTGTACCCAATTTCCTTGGGTGTAATAAAATTGACTACTAAATGGATTCCAGCTTTTTTTAAATTTTTTTTAAGAAACATTTTAAATAGGTGATTAAAATTAGTCTTGTATCAATTATATCAATATTAACTACATCCAAATAGTTCTACAAAATTAAGAATGTATACCTCTACCAAATCAAATGTAAAATAAACAGCAGGCTGTGAGCACATGTACGGACAGCCAAACACATGAGTAGTGCAATTTTAAGTAGTTTTAAAACCAGTTTAGAATTTATATTCGATACGATTATTACTTAATAAATAAATAAAGATCCCAAAATATATTGCTACTGACCACTGTCAACGGACATGTAGTCTTGAGTATGAAAAGGAATGTACACAACTGAAAATATCTGAAGGATCAAACATGGCATGCAGCCCAATACCGGAGTTCAATAATAATGCATTTACATTTGACCAAGTTTAAAATAAAATATCAAAATTATCGTATTTCTAGACGTAGAAGATACAATTCCAACTACTCACCGAAATAAGGATCTTAGGTTTTTGTTGTTGTTTGTTTTTTGTTTTTTTTTTGGGGGGGGGGTTAAAAGAAAAAGTCTTTTTTTCTCTAAATTTTTTTAAAAAAGACTTGTGATGCGTCTTCGATGCCGAGACGAAAAGTTTAATTTCAAAATAGAAATTATTTTTTTTTTTTTAAATAAATAATAAAATCACCGAGATTTGAACTAATGGTTAAAAACTTCATCTAGAGTATCTAAGTGATCAACCAGTAAATTTATTATTATATATATAATTCTTAATCATGAAAATTTTTTAGGACTAGCAGCAAGTGTCCGACAACCAGCTAACCCCCCCCTCCGCATAGACAAGTGGGACTGTGAGAGTTCAGATACCAGAAATGCGCACGTGGATTTGTAGTTAGAAGACTGTAAATATATTTAAGTTAACTGTAACACCAATAAAATCTAAACTATAAAATTAAAACAATTAAAAATAAGGTGGGGGAGATAAACGAACAATGAAAGAAATAAACATCAAACTAGAAAGAGAAGAAAAAAAAAAAAAAAAGTTTTGTTCAAACTAAAACAGAAATCCTAATATTCACTGTCAAAAATATTTGATAATAAAGTGTATTGTTTACAAAAAAAAAAAAAAAAAAAAAAAAAAAAAAAAAAAAAAAATAATAAAGAATTTGAATAAGACAATTGGCTCAATTAATCCAATTAATTGAACTAAAAATAAATAAATAAAAATAAAGCAGTAGTAACTTCCGTCTTCAAAATATCTTTTGAATTAATCAGATATCAAAACTAAATTAAGTACACTTAAAAAAAAAATTTAAACCAATCAATTTAAATTTATCGATCATCAGTTCGATAAATAAACGAACTACATAAAACTTTTGTCGAGCAATATTAAGTAGACAAGAATACTCAAGTAATAAAATAAACCTCTTTATAAATAAATAAAACAATTAAGATTGATTTCAATAAAGAGAATTTAGAAAAATAACTAAGAAATAAAAATTAAAATAAACTAAAAAGAAAAAAAAAGACAAAAACAAAAAAGTGTAGTCAAAACTTAATATCAACCAAAAGGTCATAGAGAAGAGTAAAAGGGATTCCAATGGTTACAAAATATACGATATTTATCTACTTGCAACAAAATATCACATTCACCTAAAACAACCTTCGAGAAAAAAAAACATGAAGGCCTTTAATGCTAACAAAGCAATCTATGGTGATTTTTTTTTTAAAAAAAAGACAAAGACAATTATAAATTTTATTTATTAATATTCTTCATTTGATTTTAAATTAAAATAAACAAGAGCAGAGAAAGGGTAAATTGGGGAAGCCCGTACTTTCTTTTTTTTTAGTTTTCAAATTTTGGACTAAAATAACTTAGAAATATAACAAGCCATTCTTATTATCTCTCCATCCATCCAGCTAAAGCCAAGGAAAGACACCATATATGAAGAAATGGCTAAAAAGAAGGAAATTATTCCCCCCACAGTCCATTCATCAAATAAAGCGGTTAAAAAAAAGAAAAAAGATTAAAATAAAGTCCAAACAGTAGCTACATGGAGAAAATCTGATCGGTCTATCTAATTTTTGTCAAATTAGTATTCCTATTCCATGGCTGTATCTATCCTGTTTAAACTTAGATAGCTATCATGAAACATACACTTTTTTTTTAAAGACGAGCTTCATAAAACACCACGAACAAGAAAGGAAGAGAGAAAAAAAATTGAAAAAGCACGAATATAAATTCTTTTATCTACTTTTTTACCCCCTCTGACGGGTCTAGCTAACTTGCCTGTCCCTACTTTATTTTCCCCATTCGTGGATTTTAACTCTGGAAGACAAGAGGAAAATAAAGAAAAAAATATATGAATACTTGTGTGCCTGAGAATGGAGTAAAGACACTTGTGTTAAAACGTTTTCAATATCTTCATAAATGATTTTTATCGTGGAGCAATTTTCACAACAGAGTGAAGAAGAAAGCACAACTTTATTTTGCTTTGCTGAGCAAGTCAGTACAATAAAAAAAGGTACACAAAATATATAGCAACAAACAAACAATCGAGAAAGTGTCAGAAAATTCGAGCCCAGCCATAGAAGAATAAAGGAGGTGCAGGACTCGACTTACCAAAGCATTCTTCATCAAATCGGCATACGAAAATTCGGGACATGTTTTATCGTTTGATTCTCTCAGCGCCAATGTGAAACGTATGGTGGGTGGTAATGACGACTTCTTTTTCTTTTTCCTTCCCCATCGGACCGATCGTGGTAAAATTCAACCTCCTCGGGTCCGACATCGCATCCATTGGAGCACAGTATAGCCATGAGACAGACAAAACTCGATTACAACTCTGTTGCCTATGACTACAAATCACTTCTATACCACCAGACCAGCGAATCTGCCGCCATTTTGTGGGAGCCGTATGACGTCATAGAACGTGCGGTTTACCCTGTTTTGTAGCTGAAAGCTCCAATGTGAATGTGATTTGATCGTATATAGAGAGGGTGTGCCAATCGACGAGAGCAAGAGAGAGAGAAAAAAACAAAGTGTGGGGAGGAGAGAAAGAGAATAGAAAAAGAAAGTGTGTGGAGGAGAGAGAGCGAGAAAATAGAAAAAGAAAGTGAGGGGAGGAGAGAGGGACCGAAAAGGTAGGAGAAAATAGAGATGGGAAGGCAAAGTCTTTATATGGGAGAGTTTTAATGAAAAGTATAGAAGTCTGAGGAGAAGGAGAAGTTTAAATAAAGACGACAGAGAGTGGACGATGAAAAACAAACGGAGGGAGTTACAAGAATAAAAGGATGGTGATGGGCAATGTTTGGAGAATTAATACCCGATGAGTGATGCCTTGTAATCGGTAGCATTCGGTAATTGTCGGACATGCCCATTCCTCTCTTTTTCTTTAGTCCCTCTCTTTAAAAGAAAGGTGTATAAATGGTACGAAGCAGCATGGTAAGCGAAAATGAAAGAACCAGCGATTTGAAGACAAGAAGGGGGAATAAAATTTTGTTAGGGAATATCAATATTATTGTTATATATACCAGATAATACCTACACTTTAAATTGATAGTGCAAAAGGCTCATTCGAAAAATGACGAATCGGTTTTTTTTACGAACTTTTCCGAAGTTGTGATTTTTTTTTTCTTGTTGCCTCATTTAATTTAGAAAAAAAAGTTGTAATTACTATTAAACAAGTAAGTAGAATACTTTTTTGAGAATTTTTCTCAATCAGCAAAAAATACCCAAAATAAAGTTAAAGTAATTTTTAATAAAATGGAAGTTTCTTTTTGTTTTATTTATTTATTTAGAAGTATCACTCACTGTGGAACTGCACTGATACTATTCGTTCTTTTTCTATATAAAAAAAAATCCCTTGAGCGCGCAGATAACAAATTAGATACGAACTCAAAAGAAGCACCATGCATATATACATTATACAACTTGCTCAAAGTTATATGTACACACACACTTGCGCTCACCGTGCCTTTTGTAGCGCGGGCGGATGGGCGCACGCACTTGTGTGTAGAGAAAAATAATAAATAAACATCATTAACTCCAGCACATTTACGTTTTATCCATCAACAAAGAAGGATGATATGCCCTCTTTCTGTTAACGCTCTTCTATTTTTATTTATTTTTTGTTGATTTTTTAAAAATTTCTTTAATTTACAAAGCAAATTACTTCGACCTGACGAACCAATTAATGAGTACAGGTCTATTGACAAATATTGGTAATTTTCTAATTTCAGATTTTTTTCAAATCTTCCTTTTTAAAACCAGTGACAACTTTTTTCTTTCTTTTTAAACAGTCACTATACTCTGACGCACACCCGCTTCTTATATTCCTTTTCTTTCGTTATTTAAAAAAAAATTTTTTTTTTTTTTTACGATTCATCGTCATCATTCATTCCTTCTTTTCTTTTCTTTTTCAAGTTAAACTTTTGTGTAAAAAAATTATCAACTACAGTATTTTTTCTAGTTAATTGTCATTTAATAGTAAAACCTAAAACTAAAATAGTTTTAAAATACAGTTCTCTCTTACTGTACTGTATACCCACCTTTTTTCTTTCTTCCCCCCCCCCCGCTTTTTAGAATCAATTTAAAGTTAATTCATCTCTTCCTATTATTTTTTTCCAATAACTTTTGTGAATATTTTAAAAAGCTGGAGATAGCAAATTTTTTTTTTTTTTAGTTTGCAGGTTATTTTCTGGAAGAAAATAGAGAAATTGGGCGATTTTTAGTTTTACTCATAACTGAACACCCCCCCTTTTTTTTTTTCAAATTAGATTACAATATCAAGTGTACTGGTTAGAGTCACAGAAAATGGACTTGTCGAACCGAGTTCAATTCCTGGACGAAGCCACTGTTCCCACAGCGACCCTTGAGAAAGGTTTGAATTCAACTATTCTCCCTCCAACTATGGGTAAATAGTAGGACAGACTGAGCCCTTTAACCTTGGTTAGGCAACCAGTCTAGGAGAAGGAAAACTCTGAATTCAAACCTGGTCACTACATACAAGAATAGGCTCAGGGCTAAAGCTTACTTACTATTTCAATTTAAGGAGAAAAAAAAGGGCTAAACTTGCAAATCAGTCGGAAAATTAAAACGAAAAGTTTTTTAGTGGTCCCCCATGACAGTTTAACTACAGTCTATGAATGAACTTTTTGCGAATTGGGTTACGGTTTAGGGGTTTGGGGATTAAGGTTGGGGTTTTTTTATTACGTATTGCTTAAAAAAAAAAATTACTATACATTTAATGTTGAAAAATATTTTTTTTAAACCAATTTTAATTGAAATTATACATTGCAATACTAACACAAACAACTGAGACTAATGTGTCTACCGTTGGGTTCAATAATTAATTTCAATGTTTAATTAATTGTAGAGTAATTTTGGGTTTTTTGTTGTTTTTTTAAGCAATACGTAATTAAAAACAACCTTAATCCCCAAACCCCTAAACCGTAACCCAATTCGTAAAAAGTTCATTCATAGACTGTAGTTAAACTGTCATGGGGGACCACCAAAAAACTCAATATTTTACTGAAATCAAGAGGTTGAGTATTTTAGATCATCAAAAATAAGCTATTTTATTTTGCTCAGTTGGTAGAGCATCCAACTAGGAACCACAAGGTTCCTGGTTCGATACTGGCCCTCGCCAACTCAGTGTATGAGTAGCACAGGGATCTGTGCAGTAAAGTAGGAAGCTGATTCTAGGTGTGTGGCGCTCCACCTCAGACACCAAAAACAATCTCCTTGGTCTAGTGCTAGTGAAAAGGGGATAGACTCCCTCGCTGTCTGGCTGATACCGACTTTAGGCCATCCTGATGAATTTTTTACTTTTCTATTACAACAAATTTTAATAATAAAAAAAATGTTTATTTTTGTGGTTTGGTTTGGTTTGGTTGTTTTGTCTTATGAACCTCAGTGGGTTATTTAATGCCGGCAAAGTTTTGAAATAAAGTCATTCTTAATGTATACTCAATTTTTATAAACTCATGTTTTTATATTTAACCCATAGATGGGACCCTAACAGGTACTACCACTCCGAGTCAGAGTGGACCAGGGAGCAATGGTGATGAAGGGGTGCTCCACATTCCCCAAACCTCCAGAACTAGAACCTCACCATCAGTATTTAACATCATTCTCCAGAAATGAAGACCCTTAGTCACCACCTTCTAGCACCCATATATAAAAAGGGTTGGTGCTTGCCATAAGGGCAAGAGGGTCAGGACAATCATATAGGTGCTAGGGCTTGACATGATCAGCCGATTGATCAGAGGGGGCCTCTCCAACCGCCCGTCTAGCCCAAGTAACGGCCAAAGTGGAGTGTTGCCTGTGATGGACTGCTCAACCACCTGGGTTCCATCCTTAAGCATCACGGGTCACCACCCACGGCCAACAGGTAGCCCCATTGGGGGAGTCTTACCCCTTTGCAGAGGTGTAGTCAGTGTATTCTAATGCCCCACCCGACAGGGCGGTAATGTGTTTAACTCTTAGCGTCAAGGCAGCTTTTAAGTGTGTTCAAATAATTCCAAGTACGTATTTTCCATGGGCAGGGTGTAACACAGAGTTGCAAGAATCAAACTCACTATTCAGTATTAATGGGTCAGCAAGACTCACACAATGATGGGATGGCCATAAAAACTAAGCATAACAGGGCACTCAGTGAGAATCAAACTCACTGTTTGGTAATAATGGATCTGTAAGGCTAGCTTGTTCCCCATTATGTTTCATACCCACTTCTTCTGTATATATATATATATATATATATATATATATATATATATATATATATGCAGAGAGAGTTCGTTTCTATTAAGATTTATGGAAAGCATCTGTGGTTATGCCCTCATATCTAAATCTTTATTTTACTTACTTAAGAAGCTGGCTGGTATTGAGGTCAGTCAGTCAGTCAGTATACGTTGGTTTGGACAACAGCAACTGGCTAAGCACAACTGAACTAGTGCCCAAGATAGCTGGTATTTATGGGACTCAAGAACAAAATGCAAGATCTGGTGATAGTGAACGTGTATATATATTTACGTTGTTGTTTATTGGTTTTGTAGTTTCCTCCGGACATACATATATACATACACTATATATACATACATTATGGAGGCGCGTGGTCTAATGGTTAGAGACGTAGGAAATGGACTCGTCAACGCGAGTTCAATTCTTGGACAAATCCGTTGGCATTTCACATAGCGCTAATACCCTTGGGAAAGGTATGAATCCAATTCTCCCTCCAGCTATGGATAAATAACAGGGCAGACTGGACTCTTTAACCATGGCTAGGTAACCAGTCTAGGAGAAGGAAAACTCTGAATTCAAAACCTGTTAAATTCTGCATAAGAAATTGACTTTGTGTTGCATCCTGCTTGTGCGGAGGGGTTGGTAAATATACATATATACATACACACCAACTCCCTTTATGTATATGTAGATTTATATATGTATTCATGTGAGATTTTTATTAGACCAATACTCTTAGGTTTATCTGTCAGCTTTGTAAATGAATAATAATTTTGTAGGTTCTGTATTTGTATTGTATGCTATTTTATAATAATTCAGATAACTATGAGATGCTAATTAGAATCATTGCCTCCTTTTTAAAATAGAAGCATCAATATCATCATGGATGACTCATAACTATGATATCTCAAGCCATATAAAGAATGTTTAGACTGACTTAAAAAGAAGTCCTCCAATGGTCATGATGCTGATTGGTTAATATTAAATTTAGTCAGTCAGCAGCAGGGCACTCAGTGAGAATCAAACTTACTGTTTGGTAGTAATGGATCTGCAAAGCTAGCTTTTCCCCATTATGTTTCATACCCACTTCTTCTATAATATATATATATATATATATATATATATATATATGCAGAGAGAGTTTGTTTCTATTAAGATTATGAAAAGCATGCGTGGTTATGCCCTCATATCTAAATCTTTATTTTACTCACTTAAGAAGCTGGCTGGTGCCTTACTTTCTTCTGTAGTCAGTTTCTTGTATAGCTGGAGCATTTCTTCGGTAATTTTCACCTCTAGTTGTTAAAATTCCTAGCATAAAATTGTGCGTGCGCATTATCTGAAATGAACTTAATTATTATTAAGAACACATTTTATGATATTTTTGTGTCAAAGCATGCAGTTGTATTGTTTTCAAAATGATTCTAAGATTTGTATATTTCGCACAGACACATTCAAAATGGCTGCCGTCTTGTTTCAAAGTGAAAGTCAGTTGGCTAAATTCCTAGCATAAAATTATCTGAAATGAACTGAATTGTTATTAAGAACACATTTTATGATATTTTTGTGTTAAAGCATGCAGTTGTATTGTTTTCGAAAAAGTTTCTAAGATTTGTTTATTTTGCACGGAGACTTTCAAAATAGCTACCAGCTTAGTTCAAAGTGAAAGTCAAAGAGGTTACTCTAATTGCCTTATTTGCTAGGAATTTTGACAACTAAAGTGAAAATTACCATTTCTTCTTACTGTATTTGTAGTCTGTAATCTGTTGCTATCTTCATTTCTTCTTCTAACTGGTCTTTCTTAGTTTTCTATCTCATCTACTGTTGACTGGTCTGATTTTGCCATTAGTTCTCTCAGAGACAACATGAGTATATAATATATATATATATATATATATATATATATATATATATATATATATATATATATATATGTGTGTGTGTGTGTGTGTGTGTGTGTGTGTAGGGATAGACACAGACTGTGAGACACACACACACACACATACATACACTTAGAAGAAGAAGAAGAAGAAGAAGAAGAGAAAGAATGAGTGAGAGAGAGAGAGAGAAGAGAGAGAGAGAGAGAGTGAAGCAAGAGACTCATTTTGACTACTGGTTTTTAAGATCTCAATCATTTTACTCATCTGAGGAGTGCATAACCATGAAACTTTAAGTTATGAGTCCAAATTATCCATATATCATTACTATTGATTATATATATATATATATATATATATATATTATATATATATATATATGAAGATAGGATGGATGGAGTAGAATCCGACAGTATGAGGTAGGTAAAAGGATAGTGAACAAGAAATGATATCTCAAAACACATCTAAGAGTTGAAACGTTTCATCCAATTTATACGGACATCATCAGTCAAATGATTTTTATTGGAAGCAAAATTATGTGCAAGTACAAGTGAGGGGGGTGAGATAGTAGCGGAAGTGGGGGAGGGAGGATAGGGGCAGACATGAATGAAGTGAGGGTAGTTTACAGGAAGTAGAAAGAGGTTGGGAGTAGATGGGCACAGGGGTAGGTTAAGGTTAAGGGAGGGGGTAAAGTTCTGGTGTGTTTGATCACTTGTACTTGCACGTAATTTTGCTTTCAATAAAAATCACTTGACTGATGATGTCCGTTATAAAATTGGACGAAATGTTTCAACTCTTAGATTTGTTTGAGTTATCATTTTCTTGTTCACTATCCTTTTACCTACCTCACATATATATATATACTAGCAAATATATGCACCCACCGGGTGCAAGTATTTAAGTTTTAATATAATAATATATCATATTAAATTAGAAAGGCAAATGAAACTGAATAAGAATGCAGATAAAAAAGATTAGTAACAGAGGGGGTATAATCGAAAAAAAATAGAACAACTTTGAAACTAACTCTTCCATCATTTTCCATTACTCCCTTCTTTCATTGGTAAATTCTTCCTAATTTAACTATTTAGTTAAAATAGGAAAATAAAGAATAAAATTGTAGTTATTTCTTCTTGCTAATGGATTTCTTTTAAGATTTTATCCAGAGATTTTTTGCTCATATTCAATAAGGTAAACCAACAATTAGAAATCAATAATACCAAGCATATATTTATTAAAATCAAATTTTTAATATCAATATGCAAATTAGCCTTCCCGTTCACACTGTAAACGCTATTTGTTGTGTATTATAAATACAATTGCATGTTATTAGTACGTAAGATATGGTCAACAGTATTAATGATGAAAAACAATTTGATTAATAATTAAGGTTTAAATAGAAATAAAGTTCATGGAGAATGTGATGTAAATAACAAAGGAATTGTGACTTGAATAGTAATATAGTTTCGGTTACAGACAGAAAAACACACAATCTTATTATAATAAGATAAGATTATATATATGTATATATATATATATATGTATATATAATATGTATATATATAAGGTTGGGTTGAAATGTTTATAAGCTAAAAAAGCTTTATATGATGACATATCTGCTATTGAATTACTGTTGAATTTTGTCAATTGATTATTAGTATTGATAAAAAATTATAATCATTCTCCTTGGTTCTATTCGGAAATTCCTTAGCTAATTATCTCCCCCTGCCGCCAGGGGTCGAATGCCAACAGCGTTATGTTGGCGCAAATACCAAAACTTCACTTATCAGGGAACCGTTACTAGAGAGAGACGTCAAAAGAAACGCTCTCATCACTTAGCCCAAAAAACAGGGCTACTTATCGAAGAACCGTTACTAGAGAGAGACGTAAAAACAAACACGCTCTCATCACTATAGCCCAAAAACAGGCTACTTATCGAAGAAACCGTTACTAGAGAGAGACGTAAAAACAAACGCTTCTCATCACTTAGCCCAAAAACAGGGCTACTTTATCGAAGAAACCGTTTACTGAGAGAGAGACGTAAAAACAAACGCTCTCATCACTTAGCCCAAAAAACAGGGCTACTTATCGAAGAAACCGTTACTAGAGAGAGACGTAAAAACAAACGCTCTCATCACTTAGCCAAAAACAGGGCTACTTATCAAGAAACCGTTACTAGAGAGAGACGTAAAAACAAACGCTTCTATCACTTAGCCCAAAAACAGGGCTATTATCGAAGAACCGTTACTAGAGAGAGACGTAAAAAAAACGCTCTCAATCACTTAGCCCAAAAACAGGGCTACTTATCGAAGAACCGTTACTGGAGAGAGACATCAAAAGAAACACTTCCCATTACTTAGCCAAAAACAGGGTCCTTTTATCACAAGAACCTTTACAACCAGATTCCGTCTAAGGCATCGTATCAGCATACTGCAGAAAGGCCGGTACGACAGCCACTGACTAAAAGAAGAACAAATACCGAGACGAAGCGTCTTAACTACATTTCCCACCGACGAGAAGAAAACTGTGTTATCTCCATTACTACAAGAAATTCCTCCTCAGATAGTCGGTAGAAATACCATTGAATTTGCAAACAATTTATGTATTTGTCAATAACAAGTGTCTGCAATTACTTTTGTGTTGTTTATATGATGACATATCTGCTATTGAATTACTGTTGAATTTTGTCAATTGATTATTAGTATTGATAAAAATTATAATCATTCTCCTTGTTCTATCGGAAATTCCTTAGCTAATTATCTCCCTGCGCCAGGGGTCGAATGCCAACAGCGTATGTTGGCGCCAAATACCAAAACTTTCACTTATCAGGGAACCGTTACTAGAGAGAGACGTCAAAAGAAACGCTCTCTTTGTCCGACAATTTGCCTTCAACTACGGAGGAATAAGGGCTCCTTTGAAACCGTAAATACTCTTAGTTCTCAATGCCAGCACTATTTGTTACTTTACATTACAAAAACTTTTACATAATGTTCATCTATCATCATAAAGGACCAACTGTGACTTAGTCAATGATACACAAATTATTTGTTTATAGTTGTGAAATCTTTTTTAGAAACAGACAGTATTTTTGGGTGAGGTGATAAAACAATAATGATGTACTAGTGTCTCACAGATTCTCTAAACAATACACCTTAACTCTTTACATACAAATTTACCCCATGGCTGTACCAAAATTTCTTGCTATTTTTTTTTTTTTACCTGTATGATGGGATATTTCAAAGTTCACTATCTATTTACCTCAGAGGAGAGCTGCTGTGAGCAGTTTAAAGTAGGCAAAGAGTGAAACATCTTTTACTCTTTGCCTACCAAATTTCCTTGGATCTTTGTACCTGTATAATGGGATATTTCAAAGTTCACTATCTATTCACTTCAGAGGAGAGCTGCTGTGAGCAGTTTAAAGTAGGCAAAGAGTGAAACATCTTTTACTCTTTGCCTACCAAATTTCCTACCTGGCTGTACCAAATTTCCTTTGGTATCTTTTTACCTGTATAATGGGATATTTCAAAGTTCACTATCGATTCAACCTCAGAGGAGAGCTGCTGTGAGCAGTTTAAAGTAGGCAAAGAATGAAACATCTTTACTCTTTGCCTACCAAATTTCTATGGCTGTACCAAATTTCCTTTGGTATCTTTGTACCTGAATGATGGGATATTTCAAAGTTCCTATCTATTCACCTCAGAGGAGAGCTGCTGTGAGCAGTTTAAAGTAGGCAAAGAATGAAACATCTTTTCCTCCTACCAAACTTCTATGGCTACCAAATTTCCTTGGTATCTTTTGTACCTGAATGATGGGATATTTCAAAGTTCACTATCTTATTCACCTCAGAGGAGAGCTGCTGTGAGCAGTTTAAAGTAGGTAAAGAGTGAAAACATCTTTTACTCTTTGCCTACCAAATTTCTTCTATGGCTGTACCAAATTTCCTTGGCATCTTTTTACCTGTATAATGGGATATTTCAAAGTTCACTATCTATTCACCTCAGAGGAAGCTGCTGTGAGCAGTTTTTAAAGTAGGCAAAGAGTGAAACATCTTTTACTCTTTGCCTACCAAATTTCCTCCATGGCTGTACCAAATTTCTTTGGTATCTTTTTACCTGTATAATGGGATATTTCATAGTTCACTATCTATTCACCTCAGAGGAGAGCTGCTGTGAGCAGTTTAAAGTAGGCAAAGAGTAAAACATCTTTTACTCTTTGCCTACCAAATTTCTTCTATGGCTGTACCAAATTTCTTTGGTATCTTTTTACCTGTATAATGGGATATTTCATAGTTCACTATCTTATTCACCTCAAATTCATTCTAGTCAAATAAAGTCCTATTATTAATGTAATCTGATTCTGTCTGCTCAATTATTAATGAACTAACCATCAGTTTTTGTACTTTGCTTGGGTTTAGTAGGAGAGTCACTGTGAGTGGCTTAAAGTAGGCAAAGAATGAAACATCTTTTACTCTTTGCCTACCAAATTTCCTACCTGGCTGTACCAAATTTTCTTGGTATCTTTTTACCTGTATAATGGGTATTCTAAAACTCACTATCTATTCACTTCAGAACTTATTCTAATCAAATAAAGTTCTATTGTTATTGTAATCTGAGTCCTTCTGCTCAATTATGAACAAACTATCATTTTTTGTACTTTGCTTGGGTGTGGTATGCATATGATCAAAGTGGTGGGAGAGCAGTTGTGAGCAACATAAAGTAGGCAAATAGTTAAGATTTTTTTTACTTCTTATACCATTTACCATAAAAAGGCTATGAAGGCACACTGAGCATAACAGTTATCATTGCAAGAAATGCAATTGTTGACCCTAGTTCAAATCCTGGACAAGGCTGTTTGCGTTTCACTTCATACTGCTGATCTTAAAAAAGCATAACTCCATCTATTTCCCCTCACCAAGTTAACGGTATAAATATAAGGGCAGACTGGATTCTTTAGCCTTGGTTAGGCAACCAATCTAGGGAGAGGAAACTCAAACTAACTTGACTCCCACTTATTAATATTGACCTTTTGTTACATCCTGCCTGTGTTGAAGAAGTTGGGTAGATACCTACCAAGGTTTACAGAGCTCAGCCTGTTCTTACTAATTACCCACTGCTGGGGGGTGGAGAAGTCTTTAACAAGGCAGCTAGCACAAAATGGAAACACAAGCAGCCACGTCCAGGATTTGAATTTGGCTTCACATCAAAAGTTCAAATTCTTATGACCTGGAGAGTGCGGGTAAAAAAAGGATTAAGGCATAGCCAATCATTTTTGTAATGAAGTGTAAGATTTCAATTTAACAGTTACTGGAAAATCACACAAGTTGACAGACCAAGCGTTCACTCCAAATGTCATCCGAGTAAGCCTCTCTGATTGGCTAAGAAGTTGGGTGGACCCAGGGAAAATTAAAAGTTTAGCTAGAATGTTAGAGGTATTGGCGAGGCCCTTGTGGCTGTGCTGTTTTTCCATACACATGTGTTAAAGTTGGGATCAGGAAATAAAACTTGTGTTTATATACCCTGGTCATGGGAACCAAATGTAATACTACGGTGGTCGCGGCAAACAAAATGTAATTCTATGCTGTCCTGCAGGAAGGCACCAAAATGTACCAATATGCTGTCGCGGCGCCGAATCTAAACATGATGGGTGTTTATTTGACCCACAGGAAAGTTGAAGAGCTTGTTTCAGGCTGTACCTGAAAGTGACCAAATTCACCAATGTTGTTCCACAATTACAACATACGCGTTCTAATAATAAAATACCTTTATTAATTATACGGTGAATAAAATCATGTACAACCACAAAGGGATGTCGACGTCGAAGTTGAAGTGAAGTCGGAATTTGGTTGGAGTGACTGGCGATATATGTTGAGTTCTGATTCAAATGCAGGACTTTGAGTAGCATAGGTGACAAAGCAAAGACGGCGACAAGGCGCTCTTGAGACAAGGAGCTAATCACATCTGCTATGGAATGCAGTTGTCCAATCTGGTCAAGGACCAGGCTGTTCCGATTGACTTTGGGACCTCTTTTATGGGCGGTTCCAAACCCCTGAATCAAGGCTCTGATTGGCCACGATCTCTCTCT